>CM062817.1:1912015568-1912671693 GCA_031772625.1 Pinus tabuliformis | reverse complement strand
CAAGCTACAAGGTAGAACTGTTATTTATGGGTGCAACAGTTCTGTGATTCCTGAAAGTGGAGCAGAAAATATACTGGTCTCTGGAGAAAAGACCATGCTATGGCATCAAAGGCTTGGACATATTGGAGAGAAGGGCCTTCGAATACTTCATGGTAAAAGTATGGTAGAAGGTATGACTAATAGCTCTATTGGATTTTGATTTTTGTGAAAATTTTGTATATGGGAAGCAGAATCGAGCGAGTTTCCCCTCTGGTGGTAAGAGGGCGAAACAGATATTAGAGCTTGTGCACAGTGATGTGTTTGGACCTATGAAGGTTCCATCACTGGGTAAGTCTGTGTACTATGTATCATTTATAGATGACTTCTAAAGCAATACATGGATATATTTTCTTAAGAAGAAAGCTGAAGTCTTTGACAAGTTTAAAGATTTTAAGGCTCTAGTGGAAAACCAGACCGAGAAGAAGATAAAGATGTTGAGGATAGATAATGGTGGAGAATTTTGCAAGAAGGGATTTGAAGAATTCTGTAAGAAGTGTGATATTGCATGACAGAATACTACTCCATACATACCTGAGAAAAATGGAGTTGCAGAAAGAATGAACAAGATGTTGATGGAAAGGGCAAGAAGCATGCTTAGTGGTGTCGGGTTAGGACAAGAATTCTAGGTAGAGGTAGTGGAGACTGCATGTTACCTGGTCAATAGATCACCTTCATTAGCGTTGGAGGATAATAATCCACAAGAGGTAGGAAGAAACCCTCTCTTCAACATTTGAGGGTATTTAGATGTGACACATATGTACATGTTCCAAAGGAGAAAATAACAAAGTTGGATAGTAAATCTGAAAAGTGCATCTTTATTGGGTATAAGGATGGTTTAAAGGGTTATAAGCTTTGGAACCCATTACAAGGAAGGTTGTGTATAATTGAGATGTGGTGTTCAGAGAGGTGAAAGATGTTATTAAACATGAAGTCCAACCAAAGGAATTTGAGAAGATAGAGTTTGATCTTAAGGAGGAAGAATAATACTCTATAGCAGAAGAGGAATCAGAAGCTGAAGAGCCACAAACTCGAGTTGTGAGAATATCAGTTCGAGAAAGAAGGCAACCATAAAGGTATAGTCCAACTGCTTTCTGTTCAAATTTTGCTATATCTATTATTGATGATGATCCTAGAACTGTGAAGGAAGCAGTAGATTCAGAGGATGGAAAACTCTGGAAAGTGGCCATGGTTGATGAAATGGCATCTTCTCACAAAAATGAGGCTTGGGATCTGGTGGAGTTTCTGGTTGGAAGGAAACCCATTGACAACAAATGGGTGTTCATCAAGAAGACAAATGCAGAAGGAAAGGTGGAGAAGTACAAAGTCAGTTGGTAGCAAAAGGTTATTCCTAGGTGTCGGAAATTGATTTTGGTGATATTTTTTCTCTTGTTTCCAAGATAGATTCTATTAGATTATTTTTATCTATTACTGCTACTTTTGATTTTGAGGTAGAACAAATGGATGTGAAGACAACATTTCTTCACGGGGATCTGGAGTAAGAGATCTACATGAAGTAACCTGAAGGCTTTGCGATGAAGGGTAAGAAAGAACTGGTATGCAAGTTAAAAAAGTCTTTGTATGGGTTAAAACAGTCACCAAGGATGTGGTATCAGAAATTTGACACATTTATATGGGGACTTGGCTTCACTAGAAGAAAATCATATCACTGTGTGTATTTTAAATTAATTGGTGACATTGTTTATATTTATCTGGTCTTATATGTGGATGATATGTTGCTAGTTGGAAATGACAAAGAAATTATCTAGGATTTGAAGATCCAATTGTCCTCCAAATTCGACATGAAAGATCTTGGTGTTGAAAGCTATATTTTGGGCATGGAAATTAAAAGAGATCGGGCAAAGAGGAAGCTCTGTTTAAACCAGAGGAAGTATGTCGAGACAATACTGCAGAGGTTTAATATGCAGGATAGTAAACCGATGAAGGTTCCTATTCCTGTAGGTGTAAAGTTATCTGTTGAACATTGTCCCAAGACACAAGAAGAGGAAGAGGACATGCCCCATGTTCCATATGAAAGTGCAGTCAATAGCTTGATGTATGCAATCGTCTGTACTAGACCAGACATTGCATATGCAGTGGGAGTATTGAGCAGGTTTATGTCAAAACCAGGGAAGGAGCATTAGATAGAAGCAGGTTTTCAGGTATTTGTGTGGCACTAGGGATTATGGTTTTTCTACCAAGGAAGACTAGGTTTGGACAGAGTTTTGGATATTCTTGGCTTTGTTGATGCAGATTGGGCTGGAGATTTGGATTAGAGAAGATCTACAAGTGGGTATGTGTTTAAACTATTTGGAGGTGCAGTCAGTTGGATGAGTAAGAAACAATCTATAGTGGCACTATCAACTACAGAGGCAGAATACATGGCAACCACTCATGCAAGAAAGGAAGTAGTTTGGTTGCAGAGATTGTGTTCAAGTATGGGGTTAGTAAAGGGAGCTATAAGGATAGGCTGTGACAGCCAAAGTGCAATTTTATTGGCAAAGAACCATACTTATCATTCAAAGACAAAGCACATTCATGTATAGTATTACTTTGTGAGGGATATGATAGAAGACAAAAAGGTGTTTTTGGTAAAGGTGGACAATTTGAAGAATACTACAAATGCATTGACAAAATCTGTGAATTCTGAGAAGTTCTCTTGGTGTAGTGAAACAATGGGCATTGCAAAGATGGATAAATGACTAAGCTCTCCTGTGGCCCCCTATGTAAAGAAAAAAACAAGTGGGAGAATGTAGGGTTGTGTTATATTCTTTCCACGACTAGCTGCCCTAGTTAACCGGGGGGTTAGAGGGGGGCAAAGCCCCCCCTTCATTGTGTCGACTGCACAGTGGGGGGGTGATAGGGGGGCCGATAGCCCCCCTATACGAGGGGTTTGAGCGGGGCATTTATACCTCCCTTACAGGGCCTAGGGCAGCACCCCAAGGAATATTTTTTTGGACCCTATATTAGGTGGGCGGACCTACCTATGGTTTTGTGCATGGGTTTTGCACATGGTTTTGGGCACGATGGTTTTTGGTCCATGTTATAGACATTTTTGGGCACTGCAACCCCAATCAAACATGTCCGTAAAACAAGGGCTCCTAAGTCCCTAAAAGTGTTGTTCCATCCCCTAAAAGAACAAGGTCAGCTGATTACATCATCTCCCAGAAGTTCTCCATGAAAAACTACTCAGAACTGGTCAAAAATGGACCACCTCACCTGCTCCATGGTCAAGGTGCGATGAATCCCACCTAAATGCACATGGGAGGTGTGATGGATACTGAAAAGCCCTTCTATGGGGTGCAATGGGCGAGAGTGGACAAATGGCAAAGACAGTTTGCGAGGTGGATGATCAGGGAATCTTCCAGAAACTTCTCCTGTGACACTTGCCTCTCTGAATTTGCCCAGGGATGAGTAAGAGATCATCAATCTCCAAGTGGAATCAAGAACTATCAGAGAGAGGACACTAATCAAATCCCAGAAGCTGACTCACCCCCATGCAATCATCTATATATGGATCCCTCATCCCAGAGATCCAAAGGCTGGAATTTTGTATCTTGTAAGGAAGTGTTGTTGGTTTCTTGTTGGAATATCATAGCGTTGGGTGATCTAAGCTTTTCATGAGGTGAAAGAAGGGCTTTCATGCTGGAGGATGATGCTAGGTCAGAACAATTGGTTGTAATCCTCTTTGCTATTCTTGATTATTAATAAAAATATTCAAGTTTTCCTCCACATTCTTGTATGTTTGATGATATATGCATTTGTGTGGTCAATATATATCTGGTCCTATATTGTTTATGATTATAGATCTCTGTTCTTCGATAGTATTATGCTGCTTTGATTCCATAGGTGCTCTTTGAAGCTGGGTAGACGAAAGAGAAGCAGCAAGGATCTGTTAGAAAGGAGAGGAATCAGGCAAGGAACCAAGTGTAAGACTGAGGTTGGTGTCCTTCATTCCACTCTTATCTACTTCTCATAAATGAAAACGAAAGTGGTTTTAGTTTGTTTGTTTCTAAGATAGCTACCAGGCTTAGTGGGACTAGCAGATCTGATTGGACACTAGATTTCCCGATAACAAAATGGTGACTCCACTGGGGAGCAAATAGATTGTTTGTTTGTCTATATTTGTTTGTTTTATAAACTTACAGACGAAGCCTAAAGTCAAGCCAGCTAGCCTTCGAATTTCATTTTCTATGCAAGTGCAAAGTAGTCAATGCTGCTTCAGTCTATCTCCGAGTTTTGTTTATAGACTGAACAATTGATTTGCAAACCTTCTAATTTCCCTAGTGGTGGCTCTAGTAACCTCATTAGATCAGCCCCTGTGATTTCTATTTATTGTACATCATTTGCCCGGCATAAATCCATGAACTGAGTTACAAACTGTGACCAAGAGCCAAGTAAAGTCTCGTCCTGGTACCATCGCACCCTCTCTTCAAGGAAATCTGTATGCATCGCACTTCCCATGTGTAGTAGGTGGGATGCATCCCTGTTTCCCTGTGTTACAGGTGCGATGATCAGAAAAGGCTAATTTTGCCTCCAGGTCTTGGTTTTTCTTCACTCTTTTCAGCTCTATTCTGGAGTTTTGCTGTCTGTGATCAGTATACCACTGTGGAAACCCCCTTCCTTTCCATCATTCCGCTTCCATTGTGCAAAGAGTTGTGAATGTTCTATGTATTTTCCGCCATTTTCAGTTCTCTTTTACAAAGTAGTAGCATAGTCGAACTATCGTCTTTTGATTTGAAAGTGTCGCAAGTGTCGTTTTCAGTCAAAGAAAGTAATTCTATTGTTCTTGATGGTCGATTATACAGTTACTCTTGTATTTGATTTGAATTAGTAGTTTTTCAAGTGTCGAAAGCAGTTTTCAATTCGAAATAGTAAAGTGTCGTCATTATCTTCCTTTCGTTTTTGAAGAGAAATCTGTTAGTACTGTCGCTTTGAAAAGATAATTCAGATTTGTACTTAGCATTCTTCTTGTCATTCACACATTAAGAAAGCTGAAAATAAATACATGCATGTGCATTTGCATTTAGACTACTTGTTGGTTTGATTTAGGACAGTGCATCTAGTGTGTGCTCTCTGCTCTATGTTGAAAGAATACCGTCTCTCTTTCTTTAGTAGCTAGGATTTTCATTGCAAAAATAAGATTAAATGATTGTTTATCATCTCAGATTGAATTTTAGGAATTGTACATCTACATCATGCAGTGAACCTGAAAGGAAAACTTCTTAAGAAAGATCAACTATAAAATAAATTTAATGAACCTAAAAATGCTTTGGAACCTAACGCACAACATCTAGAAGTCTAGGCTAGAGACGTATTCTGGAGTCGTAAAGCCTAGTAACTGTTGCTTTCATTGTTGGTTGGGTGATTCCTCCTCTTCGAGACGACAAATGACAGTACGGACTTGTGCTCCCACGTACCGTCGAGTATATATTGGGAGACCATAATAGGCTATATCCTTTATCCATAGGAAGCCGTGTCTGCCGCCCTATTGTTACACTAAAAAATGTCACCATGACTATTTACAGTCGGTATGGCTCAATCAACAGTCATACTACCCTTTTGAGCAAGTCTTATGCCTTTGCTATTCATGTCAAAATCCAAGAAAGAGAGAAAGTCCTTATAAAATATGTTTATCTCTGGGTACGCAGGTTCTCTCAAGCCTTGCCTGCGGGTACGCGCCTTTTGTTCACAAGGTCTGCGTCCAAGGACGCTCTGTATCTAAAGGGGCAGGTGCGTCCCTCTGAAAAGGTTAAAATGCGCGAGTTTCATCTTCAAAAACTTACTTGTGGTCACTTCTAGAGCTTTCTAGAAGGTTCTTGGATGAGTATTGAGCGCCTCCAGATGGTTCATGTACTCCTATCAAAGAGGAACTTATCCCATCAATAAGGGAGTGATCCCATCCAAAGAGGGGACTATCTCATTGATGGTGGACCTGATTAACTTTTTCTTGAGCACTATAAAAAGAGGCATTGAGCCAGAAGGAAGAAGGTTGAAAGCTATAGATTTCTAAGGGTAAATGCTGCAGGAATTAGGACTCCCATTTAGAAGCTTGTGAGGAGAGATTGTCACCCTTACTTGTTCTATTTGGAAGTGGGTGAGCTTTGTCAAAGTAGAGGAAGACTCTTGTGGACCCTGGAAGGAGCTTGCACAACACCAAGGCTCAGGTTGTAATGGTTCCTTTTGATTACCTTTAATGCAAATTGGTCCATTCTTCTCAATAGCTTGTTGTTAATGGGTTATTTCATGTACTCCTTGGTCTATGTGTTGAACATGCTTTGTTTTATGTTATAATCAGGTGCTATTTAATTGTTTGACTATTGGTGATTGCAGGTTTTGGAGAAAGGGAGGAGCTCATCCAGATCAACAAAGCTTGGACTTCTACAACAGCGTTTGGACAAAAGTAAGAACGAAACACTTGATTTCTCATATCATAATGTATGTTTAGAGAAGGATAGCTCCAGTTTGTTTTGTTTGTCATTAGAATGTCTTAGACTTCTAGGAAGGTCAGCTGTGTCCGCACCCTTGACTGATTCCGTGTGACAAATTGGCGACTCCACTGGGGATAGATTCCATTGATGAGAAGAGTCTTTTCTTTTGTGTGAACATTGCTTTGAGAAAGTTGGTTTATTTTTCTGGTTTTTGGCTCTGTGACTTTGTTTTTGGGTGGGTTAGCTTAGGGTTAGTTTCATTTTAGTTTTTCTTGAATTTTCCAGTAGGACGCACCCTCTGAGTATTGCACAGTGCGTCCCTGGACGCACTGTCGCTGTGTGCACAGTGCGGGCCCGCACCTGTCTTAACGGGTTGCCTGCGTCCCCTGCTAAAATTTGAGAAAATTCCATTTTTTGCATTTTTGCTCTTAGATTTTGCTTTTTCTTAGTTTTTACTGCCCAGATCCACTAGTTACCTGCCATAAATCTTCACCTAAGCTTGTTTCATTGGCATTCCTGCTTTAAGCTTTCATCAATTGGGTGTTTTGAGTCTCTTTTTTGAGAATTCTTAATTTTATTTCCTTTGGTCATTACTTGGAGGTTTCTCTCAGTCCTTTCACAATTTTGTATGAGTGTTAATCGCCTTTGAGTGTTTTTATTTGATCTTTGGAACTCTCACCAAATTTTCTCGACTTGCACTTGATTGGTTCTTGGATTACATTAGAATCATCTTGTGTTTGAGAATTCTCTTGCATAGATCACATTTGCATAATTAGAATTCTCATTTTCAGAATATGAATGAAAAATGTGCATAGATTACATTTGCATACTTTTCAAGTGAATTGTGCTTAGATTACCATTGCATAGTTTACATTCTGAAAAATCAATCGTAGATTTAAATAAGCTTTCTTTGATTTGAATTTACACAAAAATAAAGATAAAAAAAATGGTTTGGAATTGATTTGCATTAGTTTTTCTTGATGAAATTAGTGCATTAGAGAATTTGTTATATTTTCTCTTAGTGATCAATTTTTTGCATTGTTGGAAGTGAATGGAAACTCTCTCCTTACTCTAGTTAGGATTCATCGAATTGAAAGGATTGCATTATCATATTCGATTGCATTCAGTTGAGTCGGGTCATAACACCATTGGTTTCATATCCATTTACCCATTTGAGTAATAACAGCCTTAATAACACAACGCTTAATTAAAATTCATCTAGTAATTTTTACACTTCTAGGGCTCTGAAGCACCAACATAGCTTAGGCTAGTGTCTTGGAGTAGGTGAGTACTTAACTCTCCAAGACAGTAAAACCAAACAAGTAGCTGATCTTGTGATAGAGTCAAATCCAATTGTTACATTTACACTCTGGGAAAGCTCCTCTTAAAGGAGAAGCACGAGCTTGTGTCCGAACCAGTGAGGGGATCGATCCTCCCTCGTTGGGAAAGACGCCAGACACACACGTATTACAAATGGTAAACCTCGGATTAACCATTGTCGAGGAGCCAGGGGTCACTTATCGGTAAACCTTGGATTACTGTCAAGGAGCCGGTAAGGGGATTGAGCTTGCTACTCTGCCCTTGCGTGCTGTCGGAGTTTAGACTGTTCCCCCAGGTGTACTTGTGGCCGTTGGTAACCTTAGTGACCATAATCTTTAGGATTCTACCCAAGGTGACGGTGGAGGGAAGATCCCACTGTACCTGGAGCTAACGTCGATTATACTCACTTGGATTTTCCGGGGGGTTCGCTTCACTTCGAGACGGTTAAAGTGGAGGAACTTGTGCCGGTCTATTCATTAAGCAGGTTGCCGGGGTAACTGTTCCACCCTCCACTTCTGTACTGAATTTGGCGATGTTGGATTTCATCACCAACTAGTGTTTTCGGTCTGGAAGGCTACAGTTTGTGTGTGGTTTGACTCCTAGATTTGATAGCGCGTGTTAATTTGTTTGTTTTTACTTTTAGAGACCATAGGTGTGAATTGTGAATTTTAATTGTTAAGTGTGAATTGTGAATTGTTAATTGTTAAGTGTGAATTGTGAATTGTTAATTTTAGTTTTAGTTATAAATTGTTAATAAAATTCACTGAAGTTGAATATAATGGCAAATGTTCCGGAATTTATCAACCTAGGAACCCCTCCTAATGAGAATCCTAGTACTTTTCCTTACTTTGGAAATGTTGGTCCTCCTTATATGGCTACTTTGTCATTACCTGGATTTACAATAGGATTACCGATATGGTTATTTTCAACTTTGTTGGCCCAAAGTACTCCAATTGTTCCATCTCAAACGGATGCTTCACCTCAACAGAGTTCACCATCTCAACATCAACAACCTTCTGTTGACCCTTTACCTTCTTCGCCTAATTTTTCTTCCTCCATTTCTTCCTCTTCGCCTGGTAAAAGCCTTGATGCTAGTAACCAGGAGGCTAAGAAGAAGAAGAAAGGGAAGAAGAAGAAGAAGAAGAAGAAGCAAGATAAGAAAGAAGTCAACCAACCAACCATGGTTGTAAGTGTTAGTTGTGTTGAGGAAAATTCCGACATGCATCGTAAACCCAAATACCCTTGCAGGCTTTGTAAGGGTGACCACTTCCTTGTCAATTGTCCTGGTATTCCAAAGGTCTTGGAAGTATGGTCAGAAAAATCTCATCAACTTTCCATTGATCCATCAACCAGTGATAGTCAGGTTCCTAGGAAAAAGGGTAAAGTTAGGTTTCCTTGTAAGTTATGCAAAGGGAGTCATCAAACTCACATTTGCCCTCACATGGATGAAGCCTCAACATTGTTGGAAAACCTTCCTGTTCCACAGCAAGAATTTCCAACTGGTTACCGTAAACTTTCTCCCAACCTACCGTCAACTGACGGAGTGATTGATCTAAATTCAAGTACCGTCAATCACAGTCTTCCATTGGAGAGTGAAACTCATGTCACTCAGGTTGATGATCCGTTAGTTGATCAAGTGGTCGATTCAATTTCACATTCATTCAATCCCACTTTCTCTTTAGAGAGTGAACTTCATACCGCTCAGGTTCTTCTTGTTACATCAGATTCTTCTATGCCATGGGGCATTTCACCTGTTTCTACAGAACCCCCTCCAAGCACTGAGGTCTTTTCCTTTGATTGGAATAGACTGATAGAACCTCGTATTCCTTCCTCCATCCCTTTCCAAATCATTGTCAAGGCTGGTGGTAGGGACATACATCGTACTCAGGTAGATGAAGGTGCTTCTGTTAGTATTTTATCCTCCACTGTTTGGAAAACTTTGGGTTCCCCTCAGCTTGCGCCTATTACGCAGAATCTGAAAGCTTTTAACAGAACCATTAGTGAACCTTTAGGGATCCTTCCTAAGTTTTCTATTACCTTGGAAGGTAAAACTGTTTGTATTGATCTTATGGTAGTTCGAGGTCCCTTGGATTTCAATTTACTCCTTGGGCGAGACTATGTTTATGCAATGAAAGTTGTCGTATCGACACTCTTTCGCGTGATGTCTTTCCCTCACAATGGCAGTATTGTGACTGTAGACCAGCTTTCGTTCCCTAGTCTTGTTTCAACTACCACTAATATGACACCCCTAAATGTTCCTGATTCTAAAGTGGTATCTACCCTGCCACGGGTTAATTATGTGGCAACCGGTCCCATGTTTTCAGTTACCGAAGTAAGTGAGCCTCTCACTGTTGATTTAGATGCGGTAATTGACATGGAAAACTCTATGGGATTACTTGAACACGATGTTCTTATCCCTTTTGAGTCCCTTGACATGTGCTCCTTCCAGAGTAGTATTCTTCCTTCTGATGAAGACCTCTTGGAAGCCATGATCAAGGTGTGTCCATTGACATGTCTTTCTTCCAGTTGGAAGCCATGATCAATGTTGTGAGGATAGTTTCTTCTAGTCTCAACCTCGTTAAAAAATGAAACTGGAAGTCATGAGCATAGTTCCTTGTCTTGTGTCAAGCTCATTAAAAAATGAAACAAGGAGCGCGAGGAAAGTTCCTTTTACTGTGTCAACCTCGTTAAAAAATGAATCAGTGTGTGCGAGGATAGTTTTTTCCTGAGTCAACCTCGTTAAAAAATGAAACAGGCTAGCATGAGGACAGTTCCTTTTACTGAGTCAACCTCATTAAAAAATGAATCAGCTAGATTTTAGGATATGTAGGTAGGATTGTAGAAACAAGGATTTTGAGGACAGTTCCTGTTACTGAGTCAACCTCATTAAAAAATGAATCAGGTTTGAGGACAGTTCCTGTTACTGAGTCAACCTCATTAAAAAATGAATCAGGTTTGAGGATAGTTCCTGTTACTGAGTCAACCTCGTTAAAAAATGAATCAGGTTTGAGGATAGTTCCTATTACTGAGTCAACCTTGTTAAAAAATGAATCAGGGTTATGAGCATAGTTCCTTGTCTTGTGTCAAGCTCATTAAAAAATGAAACAAGGAGGTGAGAGGAAAGTTCCTTTTACTGTGTCAACCTCGTTAAAAAAGGAATCAGTGTGAACGAGGATAGTTTTGTTCCTGTCTCAACCTCGTTAAAAAATGAAACAGGGTGTTAGAGGATAGTTCTTTTACTGAGTCAACCTCATTAAAAAATGAATCAGGTAGATTTTAGGATATGTAAGTAGATTGTAGAAAGTAGGGTTTAGAGGATAGTTCTTGTTACTGAGTCAACCTCGTTAAAAAATGAATCAGGTATGAGGATAGTTCTTCTCTTGTGTCAACCTCCTTAAAAATGAAACAACTCCCTTTTCAAGTTAAATATTGAAAGTAAACCTTCATTCCTTTCATCCATCTTGTTGAATGCAATGAAGCCTGGGGGGCATGTACCTCGCTTTGCATCATTATGCTAGGGGCATGCGAACTTTTTGAGCATAGTTCCTTGTCTTGTGTCAAGCTCGTTAAAAAATGAAACAAGGGTAGGTTAAGTAGGTAGTTTGTAGATAGTAGTCATGAGCATAGTTCCTTGTCTTGTGTCGAGCTCATTAAAAAATGAATCAAGGATTTAAGAGCATAGTTCCTTGTCTTGTGTCAAGCTCGTTAAAAAATGAATCAAGGTTTTTAGAGTAAATTTTTTGTTAGGTTTTTTGAGAGTAGTTATGAGCATAGTTCCTTATCTTGTGTCAAGCTCATTTAAAAAATGAAACAAGGGTTTTGAGGATAGTTCTTTTCCTGTGCCAACCTCATTAAAAAATGAAACAACTCCCACAAGTCTTTCCATGATCTTGAAAGTAAAGCTTCATTCCATCCACCTCATTGAATGCAATGAAGCTTGGGGGGCATGTACCTCGTTTTGCATCATTATGCTGGGGGCATGTGAACTTATAACAAGCATAGTTTTTCGTTTCAAGCTTGCATAAACATGAAACCGAATCTGAGCATAGTTCTTTTCCTGTGTCAAGCTCGTTAAAAAATGAAACAAATCCTCCTCTACTTGAGTCGAGAGATTGACGAGATCTTATAAATGTTAAGTTTTTAGGTTAGTGATTTTAGTTATAGTTTTTGGTCGAGTCTTCCAATGATCTCGTAACTCAACCTTCATTTCATCCAACTGGTTGAATGAAATGAAGCTGGGGGGGGCATGCGCTCTAGCAGTTACGCTTAGTGGGCATCAAGCATAGTTTTCTCTCTGTTTCAAGCTTTTGTAAAAATGAAACCTATCTCGAGTCAGTTTCAGTTATTTTCAAGACTCGTTAAACTCATGAAAATCCCGAGATTATTTTGCTATTTTTCATTCTCGTAAAACAAATGAAAATGCCCAGTTCTTTTCGTCTTTTCCTGCTCATAAATTAAATTGAAAGTCGAACATATGAGTACATTTTTATCATTTTTTCGAACTCATTAAAACTTACGAAAAAGTGAAACCTTGGAGTTCTCTTTTAAGCCCTTTTCTGACTCGTAAAACATGAAAAGATTTCCGAGCGTTTCTTTTACACTCGTTAAAACGGAATTAAAATACGGTCCCCTTATAGCTCTTTTCTGACCGTAAAATCAGGAAAAGATTGCCGTGTTTTTGTCGTTTCAAACTCGATACGGAAATAAAACGACGTGTCCTTGATCGCTTTTTAATTTTCAGGTCAGTGACACTAACTATGAAAGTACTCCTTGGTCGCAAGATCAAGCGGTTCCCCCAGGTATTATTTTATACTTTTTCGGGCTTGAGGGACACAAATTTACGAAAAAGTTCAACTTGGAGTTTTCTTAAGTTTTTCAGACTCTCTAAAATTGAAAAACACCGAGTTTCTCCTATACTGGGCTCGTTAAACATTTCACAGTAAAGGACCTGTTCAATTACAAACAGGAACGAACCACTCCTTCCTAGGGTTCGAATCAAAACTGGGTTGGACTCATCCGAAGGATGAGCTTATAATCAAGCACATGTTATCCGCCTCAAGCTTGTTAAAAATAAAGAGGTACTTACCAGAAATGGTGGGGGAAAAGAGAGAAGAATGAGCCTATTTGTTACCTTTTGTCTCAGAAGAAACTTTATTACCACTCTTGGACACGACACTTTTCATTCACCTGGGTTGGGAAATCTTTTACCTCACAGTTGATCAAACCACTTTTGAAAGTCTTCAACCGGGTTCCGGGGATTAACATTGAGTTATTTAGCACCAAACCATCTGTCGTGTCGTTATGTGTTCAAGAGGTCTGCAAACAAAACTTTCATCTGGAAAATACTTGTCATCCATTTGACCATCCCTGAGTCAGTTCTTACAGCAATATTTCTTCAACTTGAACAATGATTTCGTGTTGTGGGCTCACCCACAACGGGTCTCTTTCTATCGACATCAGCACATTATCTAGAGAGATGACTTAGAAATTGTCAGTACCTTGAATTCTGCATGCATCAATGGCAGGTTTCTCGCCTTTGACGTCAGTTTACATCATTGACTTTCGATCGAAGGATTCCGTGAAATGTTCGACATCAACTCATTCATTCACATCTCATGGATTGTACTGGGTACTTTGAGAACCATTGACATTACTGGTGGTCTCTCTCACACTTGTTAACAGTTCACATCATCGACTGGTAATCAAGTGGTTTCTACCATGTTCGACATCGACTCATTTATTCACATGGCTAGAATCGTACCAATTCGAGAAGTAAGAATGAAGACCCTGGATCAAATATTTACCGTCCAGGCTGCGAGGAGTTTTGTATTCATTATCTAAGTAGACTAATCATAAACAGATGGCTGCGCCCATACTGTGTCTACAAAAGTCTATGATTATGATGTACTACAAGATCATTTCTGTATCAGAGTAGTTAGTCTGTTAGTTAAAGTTTTTATCTGAGTATGGGAATGCCTACCTCAGTGATGATATAATCTTATCCATGTATTTTGTGTTGAAAATTGCAGGTTCCAACCAGGTTCTCCACGAGATAATCCTCGAAATGATAAAGCACTTCACCCTTCCTAGATAATACAAAACCCTAATCTATTCTAGGCTTCGCACTTTAGGGGGCAATCTGTTACACTAAAAAATGTCACCATGACTATTTACAGTCGATATGGCTCAATCAACAGTCATACTACCCTTTTGAGTAAGTCTTATGCCTCTGCTATTCATGTCAAAATCCAAGAAAGAGAGAAAGTCCTTATAAAATATGTTTATCTCTGGGTACGCAGGTTCTCTCAAGCATTGCCTGTGGGTACGCGCCTTTTGTTCACAAGGTCTGCGTCCAAGGATGCTCTGTATCTAAAGGGGCAGGTGCGTCCCTCTGAAAAGGTTAAAATGCGCGAGTTTCATCTTCAAAAACTTACTTGTGGTCACTTCTAGAGCTTTCTAGAAGGTTCTTGGATGAGTATTGAGCGCCTCCAGATGGTTCATGCACTCCTATCAAAGAGGAACTTATCCCATCAATAAGGGAGTGATCCCATCCAAAGAGGGGACTATCCCATTGATGGTGGACTTGATTAACTTCCTCTTGAGCACTATAAAAAGAGGCATTGAGCCAGAAGGAAGAAGGTTGAAAGCTATAGATTTCTAAGGGTAAATGCTGCAGGAATTAGGACTCCCATTTAGAAGCTTGTGAGGAGAGATTGTCACCCTTACTTGTTCTATTTGGAAGTGGGTGAGCTTTGTCAAAGTAGAGGAAGACTCTTGTGGACCCTGGAAGGAGCTTGCACAACACCAAGGCTCAGGTTGTAATGGTTCCTTTTGATTACCTTTAATGCAAATTGGTCCATTCTTCTCAATAGCTTGTTGTTAATGGGTTATTTCATGTACTCCTTGGTCTATGTGTTGAACATGCTTTGTTTTATGTTATAATCAGGTGCTATTTAATTGTTTGACTATTGGTGATTGCAGGTTTTGGAGAAAGGGAGGAGCTCATCCAGATCAACAAAGCTTGGACTTCTACAACAGCGTTTGGACAAAAGTAAGAACGAAACACTTGATTTCTCATATCATAATGTATGTTTAGAGAAGGATAGCTCCAGTTTGTTTTGTTTGTCATTAGAATGTCTTAGACTTCTAGGAAGGTCAGCTGTGTCCGCACCCTTGACTGATTCCGTGTGACACCTATCGATCGCAATGCACTGAACAGAACATTCAGGAAGATTGATTGCCGTACCGTAAAAAGTATTTTGCAGTTTTGTGATTGGTTTGGTAGTCCCTCTGTCTAGATTTCCAGAGTATTCCCTTTTGTTCCTTTTAAGAATCCTTAAAGGAAAAGGTCCATATAAGTACTTGTCACTTCAAGCTCACTAAAAATCGAAGGCGACTAGAGTCATCTTTTGTTTTTTATCGACTCTTAAAAATTGAAAAAACAAGTTGTTTCAAAGCGTCTAAAATTTATTTTAATCGGAATAATATCACCTTTCCCATGTTGGTCTTAGGTTGAGAAAAATGGAGTCCACCAACCAAGGAGTTCCCCTTGGAGGAAATCCTAGTCCTTTCTCCTCTTGGGGAGATGTTGGTGCACCTCATATAGCCACATTGTCGCTTCCTGGATTGACGATTGGCTTGCCCGTATGGCTCTTCTCGACCTCCGTCGTTCAGAACACCGTGATTCCTGAATAATCAAGTCAACAACTAGGTGATACTAAAGTTACCCCCCAACCTTCTACTTCATTCGATTCTCCCTCTCCTCCTTCCTCTTCGCTTGACAAAGATGGTAAGGCCCAAAATCAAGTAACTAAGAAGAAGAAGGAGAAGAAGAAGAAAGAGAAGAAGAAGAAGGAGCCAAAGGCGAAAAGGGACGACCATGTATCATCTAGAGAAAATCCACACACTGCATCGTCCAAGCCTAAATCGCCATGTGTAATTTGCAAAGGAGACCACTATCATCGAGATTGTCCTTGCATCCCTCGGATCTTAAGGGACTGGTCTCCCCATTTTCACAATCCGGTGTCATCGACCTCTGAAGATCATGTTGAGAGTACACCATCAACTAGTGAAAGCGAAGCACCTTAACAAAAAGGAAAATGTAAATTTCCTTGTAGACTGTGTGAAGGCAATCATGCCCTCCACCGTTTTCCCTTCCTAGATGAAGCTAAAAGAGTTTTGGATGACTGTCCGGTTTCACCATTACAGTTTCCTCCTGGATATAAGAAACCCTTGCCAAGTCCATCACTGGTTGAAAATACGACTGACATGACATTGTGTTCGGTCGAAGCGTCTGTCATTGAAGATAAACCCGTTGAATCCATACCAGACGAAAGTCAAAAGGTTGAGGTGGCAATAGACCCGGCTTGGCCTTCGGAAGGTCCATCTTCAGATGACACAGTCACCGAAGAGAATGAGAACGACACCGTTCAAATTATTTTCGTAAACACTGACTCCGATGAACATGGGGGCAGTCTACCCGTTCCTTTACCATAGGAAGGAAGTTCGTGAGAGTCATATCCAGCCGTCTATTCAGTCCCACCTCCAAGCAACATAGTTATTTCCTTCGATTGGAACCCACTAGGTAGGCCCCGTTTACCGGCTAGTGTACCATTTCGAATCATTGCACAAATATATAGAATGGCCATGGCCGGTACCATCATAGATGAAGGGGATTCTGTGAGTATCCTTTCCTCAACTTCTTGGAAAGTGCTTGGTTCGCCATTGCGTCTGCCTGAGATGAGAAATCTGACAGGCTTTGATAAAGGAACCATTCAACCGTTAGGGATCCTTCCCAATGTGCCGATAACATTGATAAGGAAAACCGTTCACATGAACGTAATGGTTGTCCAAGGACCTCTAGATTATAATCTACTCCTTGGGCATGATTATATTTATTGCATGGGAGCCATTGTCTCCTCACTCTTTAGAGTGATTTGTTTTCCGCACGAAGGCATAGTGCTCAAGCTCGTATACCAGCTGTCGTTTCCCGGATCACACATAGAAAATAGTAAAATACCATCCCTAAATGGTCTTTTCAAGCAAGGAATGTCTCATCAATCTCCAGTCCGTCCACCTGATGAGTGCGAGTGATTCGGGTGGACATGACTGAAACCCAGGGGGCATGCACCCTGGTATGTTTCGGCAGGAAAACGTTGGGTATAGAGTAGGTTTCCATGGAGGATATATGACTAGTCTGACACACCCGTCTGTTTAGGAAAATGGGATTAGACTGGAATAAGATTCCCTCGTCAAAGTTACGTGAGTTGAGGCGACTGCGCCATTCACCTTCGTCTATTTCGGTAGACATCGCCAAGGAAGCATTTTGTCTGCGACGCGGATGGAGAGTTTTCATATGGTAACCTGAGAATTTTTCTCTATACTTGGGGGCATGCAAACCTTTTGGCATGCAAGCGAAGAGCGACCATTTATTTTCATAGTTTGTAGTTTCTCAACCCTTTAAACTCGTAGGATTGGTCGTTCCTAACTTGCATAAAGAAAGGATCCAGGGCAAAGCTTTGTAAGGTGCAAGCTCCATAAAAAATGGCATCTTAGATGAGACATCCTTATTATACGACTGGCACGAGCAATTTTTACACGGAGTTCAAGCTCATTAAAAATTAAACATAAGCAATGAGAAAACGTTCCCCTAGAGTTTAAGCTCATTAAAAAATGAACCAATTTCCGGTAAATAACCATTATGAATGCATTATCATCAGCTTTCGAGCCTTGGTCGTGTTCTCATCATCACCTCCACTCTGTTTTAGCCGATCGTTCACCTCCATTTGATTGTTTACTCCTTTTAAGGAACAACTGCGGAGAGTGATCCTGTTAGCCATCCTGGGAAGAAAACTTGAAGAAACTTTATTGGTAGCAAGTCGCTCTTGAACATGACACTTTCACTCCGCATCCGAGTTAGGTTGGGTTGTTCCGTTCACTGGTCATATCACCATTGGTCCATCACACCATCCACATTTGGGGTTAATGCTACCAATCGATCATGTCAGTGTCAGAGGATATATGAGTTTAATCTCATTAAAAAATGAACCAATTTCCAGTAAATAACCATTGTGAATGCATTATCATCAGATTTTGAGCCTTGGTCGTGTTCTCATCGTCACCTCCACTCTGTTTTAGCCGATCGTTCACCTCCATTTGATTGTTTACCCCTTTTGAGGAATAACTGCGAAGAGTGATCCTGTTAGCCATCCTTGTGACACTACCGTGATTAGGAAATTCCAAACCATACATGGAATCAGCTGCTACCCGAAATGATCACTCGTTCCTCAAAAAACAAGTCTCCTTTAAGATCTTTTCAACTGACTCGTAAAATATGAAAATATTGCCGACGGATTGGCCTCTCTAGCTTGTTAAATTGACATGAAGTGCTATCCCTCCTCTAGATTTTAATCTTTTTGGACCTGAGGGATTATTACACGAAAAGATCGAGCGCTTGTCTTGTTCGGCTCGTTAAAATTACCGAAAATTCATTCCTTTTGTATTATTTTATACTTTTTCAGACTTAAGGGATTATATGACGAAAAAGGATCATTGGAGTTTTCTTTATGTCTCTTTTCAGACTCTCTAAAATTGGAAAGGACCGAGTTATCTTTGTCGTTAAAATCGAATAGCGACAAACTTGTCCATACAGACAAGAACGAGTTTCACTGTTGCTAGGCTCGTTAAAATATAGTGATGGGTTTTCCTGAAGGGCAAATTATAAAACAAGCATATATTATCCTCCTCAATCTTGAAAAAAATAAAGAGGTACTGGTCAACAATGACTGGGGAAAAATTGGGAAGAAAACTTGAAGAAACTTTATTGGTAGCAAGTCGCTCTTGAACATGACACTTTCACTCTGCATCCGAGTCAGGTTGGGTTGTTCCGTTAACTGGTCATATCACCATTGGTTCATCACACCATCCACATTTGGGGTTAACGCTACCAATCCAACATGTCAGTGTCGCTGGTATGTTCAAGAGAAGTCACTCAGAGAATTCACCTGTGCCTCATCCGCTGCAATACATTCACGCTCCATTATTTCATGACTTCCACCTTGAAACTTGTATCATCAGACCGTTTTCACCTTCAAAATCATTTACTCCGTTCTGTGTCGTAGATGTGGGATTCATTAAGGCCCTCCTATGGTGGGTCACTTCTTGTCGACATCATCTCAATATCCAAGAAGTTGACTTAGGAACAACCCTTTCAGTACTTTGAAGCTTGCATGCCTCAATGGAAAGTTTCTCACTTCTGGCGACAGGTTTACATCAATGGCCTTCGACCAAAAGATTTTGTGTGGTGTTCGACACCAAGTCCCTTATTCACACCCCGCGAATTGTACTGTAGTACCTTGAGGGTCATCATCATTATCAGTAATTCCTCTCGCGCCTGTTAACAACTTACATCATTGGCTGGTAATCAGGCGATGCCTTTCAATGTTTGACTCCAGAACATCTTTCACATGGATCGACTTGTATTCCGAGTGAAGATTGAACGAGTTTGAAGACCCTGGATCTAGTTTCATCCATACGGGCTACGATATATTCAGGAAAATAAAGACATCAACTGTACATTTTTGCTACACAGATGATCATCTGAATCAAAGGATGGTGATTCTATCAGAATCATCAGTCTCCCGCATAGACGGTTGTCTATCTTATGTACATGGAAATGAATTCATAAATCTGAGCATGGGAATGCCTGCCTCAGCTAGATCATGAAAATTATGAAGATAATGTATTGTATTTTATCTTATTACAGGTCGCCTTCCAGCTCGAAAAACTTTGGATCCTCATGATAAAGCATTTCACCCGACATCAAAAGATTAACGACCTCATGTTTTAGGGGGCAACTGTTATAGAAATTTTTGGGCATTGCAACCCCAATCAAACATGTCTGTAAAAAAAGGGATCCTAAGTCACTAAAAGTGTTGTTCCATCCCCTAAAAGAACAAGGTCAGCTGATTACATCATCTCCCAGAAGTTCTCCATGAAAAACTACTCAGAACTGGTCAAAACTAGACCATCTCACCTACTCCATGGTCAAGGTGTGATGCATCCCACCTAAATGCACACGGGAGGTGCGATGCATACTGAAAAGCCCTTCTATGGGGTGCAATGGGCGAGAGTGGACAAATGGCAGAGACAATTTGCGAGGTGGATGATCATGGAATCTTCCAGAAACTTCTCCTGTGACACTTACCTCTCTGAATTCGCCCAGGGATGAGTAAGAGATCATCAATCTCCAAGTGGAATCAAGAATTACCAAAGAGAGGAAATTAATCAAATCCCAGAAGCTGACTCACCCCCCTACAATCATCTATATATGGATCCCTCATCCCAGAGATCCAAAGGCTGGAATTTTGTATCTTGTAAGGAAGTGTTGTTGGTTTCTTGTTGGAATATCATAGTGTTGGGTGATCTAAGCTTTTCATGAGGTGAAAGAAGGGCTTTCATGCTGGAGGATGACGCTAGGTCAGAACAATTGGTTGTAATCCTCTTTACTATTCTTGATTATTAATAAAACTATTCAAGTTTTCCTCCACATTCTTGTATGTTTGATGATATATGCATTTGTGTGGTCAATATATATCTGGTCCTATATTGTTTATGATTATAGATCTCTGTTCTTCGATAGTATTATGCTGCTTTGATTCCACAGGTGCTATTTGAAGCTGGGTATACGAAAGAGAAGCGGCGAGGATCTGTCAGAAAGGAGAGGAATCAGGCAAGGAACCAAGCGCAAGACTGAGGTTGGTGTCCTTCATTCCACTCTTATCTACTTCTCATAAAGGAAAACGAAAGAGGTTTTAGTTTGTTTGTTCCTAAGATAGCTACCAGTCTTAGTGGGACTAGCAGATCTGAGTGGACACTAGATTTCCCGATAACAGTCCATGGTATTGGATGTTCCGGCATGTATATATATGTATTATAACATTGAAAGGAACATAATGAAAAATCAATATGGTAGTCTTGGTTTTGGGATACAGGGGAAAATCTCTGTGTATATTTGTTTTATGTGTTATTCTCTCTCTATTGTTTATTTTTTATGTTTTAGAATTTGTACGGGATTAAAACCTTCATTTGGTATCAAAGATTTTTGCGACTTTTTCTGCTTCTTTCTAGGTGATCTTGACGTTGTAGCATGGTAGGTAGTACAAAAGTCATGATATATCGAAGCCCTCTCTACAAGAATTCCCTTTCCATTTTTTCCAAATTCCACACAGACATATAACAATTATCTCGGCTCACACTTAGGCAAAAAATCACAAAATAAGCTCTCTGAAAGCAAAGTGTTTGAATTTGGAGCAAGGTGCCATATTTAGAGCCTCTTTCATATTCAAACCACTTGATTCCCTCTAGATCTCCCTCATTAATGCATTTTTGGTGGCAGATTTTCATAGATATGCTCCTTAAATGCATTTCCCTCTCTCGTTTTAACCAAAAAATCGTTGTCAAATCAACTGTAGGTGTTCCAACAATCACTTTTTGCATAGGATGCGTGGGACCCCTCCTTATGGCACAACTACTTCATTGCAGCTTCTACCTACGCTATCTTCTTAAATATTGTGAAACCCTCCTTCTTCAATAGAATTTTTCCTCGGCATAGTAGTTTATAGTCCTACACTCTCTTTCAACTGCTAGAAGCACTAAGACTTTCTTGTTGTCATGTACTCATTGTGTAGGGGTGGGATCGTCCTTGTAAACCTTCAATCTTCTCCCATTAATCCTGCTAGGAAACACTTCCCCATTCAGCTGAATTGCACCACCATCTGAAATATACTGAATCATGTATGGTCCTAGTCAATGCATCTGAAACTTCCCCTGAAATTTGGTAAACTTTCTTTTATACATCAAGACCAAATCTCCATCCTTGAAAGTACGCTGCTTAATGTGATGATCATGCCACACCTTCTCTCGAGCTTTCTGCACCTACTGATGAAAGCCAGCCAAAAATAATTCTTCCTCTAATGTAAGTAGTTGTGCTAGGCATTCCTCCATTACATCATGATCTGCCATCTCGGTTACTGCTAGAATCCTAAGGATAGGCAGTATATATTCCATCGAAATTAAGGCTTCTTGTCCATAAACTAGTGAAAATGGAGTTTTCCTGGTCAATTTCTTACAGGTCGTCCTATATGCCCATAGAACCACCTATATTCGCACATCCCAATCATTTCTATTAACATTGTAGACCTTTGTTAGGGCATTCTCCAAGATCTTGTTGAAAGCTTTGATAGTTCCATTCGCTTAGGGATGATATGGTGTACTCTTCTGATGGTACATCTGGAATTCTTCTGTTAAAGCCACAATTGTCTCATTCAGGAAGTGTGAACCTCTATCACTCATTAGAATCTTTGGGCATCCAAACCTTGATAGAATAAATTCGAATATAAACTTCACAGCAGTTGTTGTGTTGCAATCCTTCACAGGCTGTGCCTCAACCCACCTAGTTAAGTACTCTATCATAGTGATAATATAATGTGCTCCCATATTCTTCCCTTGTGGTTGAATAGGTCCAGCGAAGTCAATTTCCCATTTTTCAAATGCTTGTAGCATGACTTGTGAACTTAATAACAGTTCATCCCTTCGCAATGGCCTCCCGATCCTTTTTAACACATCACATGTACTGCAATACTCGTTAGAATATTTATGTATCATATGCCACCATAATTCTTCTTGCAGAATCTTTTGCGCAGTTGCCTTGCCTACATAAGGTCCTCCAGTGACACCATTATGTGCTTCAACGACTGCGTCTTTCATAGTCAGGTACATATCTATGTAGAACTTCACTTGATCTCATCTTATATAAGTGTTCAGAAATCATGGGAAAATTTTCATCCCTGACGACTAATTCCTTCTTTTGTTGTGTTATATAACCTTCAGGAACTACACCAGTAGATAAAAATTGAATAATGTCTGCAAAATGCTCATCCGCAACTCTGACAACAAATAGTTGCGCGTCAGGCAACCCTTCATCAATATTAGTGGGCTCTTCGCTATTCTCGATTCGATAGAGGTGATCATGTCCAACATTCAATCTCCCAGGTTTAAATATCACCAAAAAATCATACTCCTAGAAAAGAAGCAACCATCTACATATTTTCCACCCCAACACATGCTTATTGACCAAGTACTTCAAAGTAGAATGGTTTGTGTACATTTTAAAGTGTGTACCTAGCAGATAATTCCTGAATTTTTGTAGTGCATAAACCATGACCAATCCTTCTTGCTCTTTGGTTGAATAGTTCTTCTCTTCCTTAGATAGTTTTTGAGTGGCGGAGGCAATAAGTCGATCAATATCTCTTGCCCCAGGTTGAGTTAAGACAACTCCCAATGCTATACAAGACGCATCCACATGCACATGAAATTCCTTCTTCCAATCTGGGAATACTAGGATTGGTGTCGTAACCATCTTTTCCTTTAGAATATCCAAGCTCTTCTAGCAGTCGTCGTCCCAGTAGAACATAGCATCCTTCTTTAAAAACCTCCCCATGGGCACAATGATAGGCACGTATGCCTTAATAAACTTCTTGTAGTACCCAGTATGACCCAAATTCGTGCATAGTTGCTTTACATTCTAGGGGGGATCCAAATTGATAATTACAACAATCTTAGCAGGGTCTACCATCAATCCCTGCTTATAGACAACATGTCCCAAAAGTATTCCATAAGGTACATAAAAAATGCATTTCTTTAAATTCAAGGAAATCTGATATTTTCTACATGTATCCAACATCAGACACAGACTAGAGACATGCTTCTTGACTAGCCCAAACATTGTCCAATCATCAAAGTATACTTCCAAAAATTTATGAATGAATTCCTTGAACGTTGTGACTACCACCCTTGAGAATATTGCAGGAGCATTTTTTAGTCCGAAAGGCATGACTATATATTGGAAAGACCCCCATTCTGTAGTGAAGGTAGTCTTGCTTCTATCCTTCGGCGCAATCTTAATTTGGTGATATCCCGAAAATCCATCTGTGAATGAATAAGCTTCCTGCCCACCAACATTTTCTAGAATTTCATTGTAAAAGGCATAGGTAATGGATCATGTACACATGCACCATTTAACTTCCACATAACAACACAAATCCTGATATCACCCTTCGTTTTCTTCTCCTAGACCACCATAGGACTGACCCAATCTGATTCTTCTACAGGCTCAATTATTCATGTTGCAAGCATCTTATTGAGTTCCTTTTACCTTTTCCTTGTATTTGGGATTCAACTGATATGGGCGCTACTTAACAAGCTTCAAATTTGGTTTTAGATTGATCTTCATCATACCCAAATCTCCTACTATCCCCTTCAAGTCAGAGAACTAAGTTGGAAATAAATCATGATATTCGTGTAATACTTCAGCGACCTTACTAATTGTGTCTTCATCCCAATAGTCGCCAATGTTCGCAAATTACAATTATGCTTCTAAGCCAATATTTTCCTGTATTGTGTGCATTGATTGTGAGATATCAGGGATCTCCACATTAGGTCCAACAACTTTGCGCAGTCCCTCTAACTAAGGGATATTAATATTCCATAGATCCTCATTGCCTTCTTCCATAGTAACATTGTAACATTCCAAAGCATGTTGTAGCTGTGTACTCTAGTCAGGCTGTATCCAAGTGATAAGCTCTACGAGTGTTCAGAAGATTGTTGCTTTAATCTCCTGAAGCACTTCATCAATGCATTCGAACCCATCTTCAAAACTAAATGTTAGTAAGAAACTCTCCTTCATTTCATCCCAATCAACAGTCCCATGTCGCAGCTCCGTCTCTAAATACCAGTTCCTTGGGATAACATCCAAGGTATGAATAAAGATATGCACCCACTCTGGTTGAGGTACCTCACCCCACGCCTTAGTCCATCAAGCCAGATGTTCATGCGGATCATCCTTTCCTATGTAATTTTCAGTGAGTCAGGTGTTTACGTAGCCAAATATTAATCGCATCATTCTACGATATTCCTTTGAGTCAGAAAAATTATCCTTTTGTGTACCCCATTATCTTGCAGGCGTAGCTCGCAATGCTAGATTTGAGGCCTGGAACCGGTGCTCCTCAGGTACGCCCCTTTCAAAATGGTCAAGAAACATATTAACGTCATCCAAGCCATCATAATAAGGCAACTTATGTACCTCAGTAGATATATAGTGTCACGGATTTTTAAGTGGATTACATTGTAGCGTAGAGACCTCATGCAATTGATTATGCTAGTTTTATAATTCTTCATTTGAATCTAATTGGCAGGAATTGTCCTTCTCCCAGCTGATCCTTCCATTCGCAGTGGGATTGACCCAATATTCATTTCGTGTAGTTAGCTTATATATGTGCTCAATTTCTTTGTCTTCATAATAATCACAGAATGGTTCTGTGTATCATGCACCTTCTATTGGATCCAAAGGAACAATCACTTGAAGATCATTCTTTTAAAATACCATGCTTCGATTCTTTAAATTAATGATTGCATTCATGTCGAAGACCCAATCAATCCCAAGAAACACTGGGTATAGATTACTGTCATCTACTATCTCAATAACTTCAAAATCAGTCACTGCACTCGTGCCTTCAAAATGGTAGACACTTTTCCCGATAACAAAATGGTGACTCCACTGGGGAGATTGTCTAATTAGTTTGTTTGTGTTTTTCTTGTTGTTTGTTTCATAAACTGATAAGTAGCAATCGAACTGCATTTGCCATTAACAAATCCAAAGTAGACATCTGCTGCTTCAATCCATTCACTAGATCTGTTTATGATTTGAACAGCTAATTCATAGACTATTTGATTGCCCTTGTGATAGCTCTTAGATCCCCCTTAGATCTACCTCTGATTGTGCATTACTGATTGCTTTTACTCGGCCAAAAACCAAAGATTAAACTGCAAACTGTGACCGAGAACCCGGATAGAATTCTCGTTTCTGCCCCAGCGCAGGCACTATGAAGAGGTTCTACATTTCAACGCACTTCCCGAGAGGGCTACCTGCGCTGCAATGCAGTTTCTCTGTGTAACAGGTGCGCTGATCAGCCTAGCCCTGTGCAGCTGAGGTTCTTTGCTTCATTCTTTCAGTTTTGTCTCTGATTTTTGCAGCCTGTGATCAGTATATGACTGTTTCAAACCCCTTTTCCTGACTGATATTCCGCCTCATTTATAAAAAAGAACTATAGATGTTTTTATGTGTTTGTTGAGTCGTTTACAGCTTTCCATTGCAAAAGTATAATAGTCGTACTGTCGTCCTTTGATTTAGATCTGTCGCAAGTGTCGATTTTGATCATAGGATAAAGTTTATTTGCTGTTGATAGTCGATTATGCTTTTACTTTTTCCTTTGGTTTGAATTTGTGACTTTCTAGTGTCGAAACGAGTATTTATTTCAAAATCATAAAGTGTCGTAATCATCTCTACCTTTTGATTTCGAAAAGAAGCTTGTTTATGTTTGTCGCTTGAAAGCAAATTCAGATTTGTACAACAACTTTATTTTTAGCATAAATACTAAGAAAGTGAAAAACAAACACATGCATGTGCATTTGCATATTGACAGTCTGTTTGGCTTGATTTAGGAAAGTGCATTTACAGTGTGCTCTTTGCTCTTTGCGAAAAGATTGTGTCTTTCTTTTCCCCTAGTAGCTAGGATTTTCATTGCTGAAAAGAGATAAAAGTTTGTTTATCATCTTTAGATTGTATTTTAGGAATTACATCTACATCTCGTGGTGAACCCAAAAGGCAAACTTCATAAGAAAGATCAACTTAAAATAAATTCAATGAACCTAACAACGCTTTGGAACTTAACGCACAACATTTAGAGGTCTAGGCTAGAGACGTATTCTGGCGTCGTAAAGCCTGGTAACTGTTGTCCTCATTGATGGTTGGGTGATTCCTCCAGTTTGAGACGATAAGTGCCAGTACGGACTTGTGCTCCCACGTACCGTCGAGTATATATTGGGAGACCCCTATAGGCTTAAATCCTTTATCCATAGGAAGCTGTGTCGGCCACCCTACTGATCACAATGCACCGAAGACAGCATTCGGGAAGATTGACTGCCGTACCGTAAAAAGTATTCTGCAGTTCTGCGATTGGTTTGGTACTCCCTCTACCTAGACCTCCAGAGCAGTCCCTTTTGTTCCTTTTCAGACTCTTTAACGGAAAAGGTCCATCTGAGCACTTGTCACTTCAGGCTCATTAAAAATCGAAGGAGACTAGAGTCATCTTTTGTTTTTTCTCGACTCTTAAAAACTGAAAAAACAAGTTGTGTCAAAGTGCGTTAAAATTTATTCTAAACAGAATATTCATACCCCTTTCCTACATTGATCTTGGGTTGAGAAAATGGAGCCTACCAACCAAGGAATTCCCCTTGGTGGAAATCCTAGTCCCTTCTCCTCTTGGGGAGATGTTGGTGCGCCCCATATGGCCACATTGTCGCTTCCAGGACTGACAATTGGCTTGCCAGTATGGCTCTTCTCAACCTCTGTCGTTCAGAACACCACTATTCTTGAACAATCGAATCAGCAATTAGACGAGTCCAGAGTTGCCCACCAACCTTCCACTTCCTCTAATTCTTCCTCTCCTCCTTCCTCTTCGCTTGATGGGGCTGGTAAAGCCAAAAGCCAAGTTCCTAAGGAGAAGAAGGAAAAGAAGAAGAAAGAGAAGAAGAAGAAGGAGCCAAAGGTGAATGGGGGAAAACGAGTGTCGTCTAACGAAAATCCACACACTGCACCGACCAAGCCTAAATCGCCGTGTGTCATTTGCAAAGGAGACCACTTTCACAAAGATTGTCCTTGCATCCCCGGATACTAAGGGACTGGTCTCCTCGTTTGCACAACCCGGTGTCGTCAACCTCTGATGATCATGTTGAAAGCACACCGTCAACTAGTGAAAGTGAAATCCCAGGACAAAAAGGGAAAGCTAGATTTCCTTGTAAACTGTGCGAAGGCAATCATGCCGTCCATCGTTGTCCCTTCTTAGACGAAGCTAAAAGAGTTTTGGATGATCGTCTGGTTTCACCGTTACGACTTCCTCCTGGATATAAAAAACTCTTGCCGAGTCCGTCACTAGTTGAGAATCCAGCTGGCCCGCTCAGGTGGTCGGCTGAAGCACCTATCATTGAAGATAAACCATCTGGATCTATACCAGACGAAAGTCAAAAGGTCGAGGCGGCAGTTGACTCGGTCTTGCCTTCAGAGGTTTCATCTTCAGATGATACAGTCACTGAAGAGAACAAGGATGACACCGTCCGAATTCTCTTCATAAACACAGACTCTGACGAACATGGGGGCAGTTTAACCGTTCCTTTACCCCAGGAAGGAAGTTCGTTAGAGCCATACCCGACCGTCTATTTGGTCCCACCTCCAAGCAACCTAGTTGTCTCCTTCAACTGGAATCAACTAAGCAGACCCCGTTTACCAGCAAGTGTACCATTCCGAATTATCGTTCAAATATATAGAATGGTCATGGTTGGTACCATCATAGATGAGGGCGCTTCTGTGAGTATCCTTTCCTCAAATGCTTGGAAAGCGCTTGGTTCGCCATCACTTTTGCCTGAGATGAAAAATCTGACAGGCTTTGATAAAGGAACCAGTCGACCTTTAGGGATCCTTCCCGATGTGCCCATAACATTGAGAAGGAAGACAGTTCGCATGAACGTAATGGTAGTTAAATGACTTGTTGTGGTCACCAACAACCCCCCTCTTTGTTTAGTATTAGCAATAATATCAAGCAAAGGGGGACCCTTAACAAAAAATCCCAAAAATATTTTTATCCAAATTTTTGTATTTAACTCTTTAAAAGCTATATCGCATCGCAAAGAGAGAGTGAAGAGTTTTCCTATGCGCGTAAATAAGCTGAAAAGAAGCGATGCGAAATTCATCGCATCGCATATTCTGAAAGCGCCCTTAAAAAGAAAAAACCTAAGGAATCGCCGATAGCCGATATGCGACGTCGCATATCGCAACATCGCATAAGCAGCACACAATGAGCAAATGTAAATTGCAATATTGCGATTTGCGATCTACGACGAATGAGACTATTAATTGCTATGATGCGAATTGCAGAAACCACTCATCGCAAAGTTTCTTCGGCATGATCTGTAAACCCAAAATTGAGCGCGCACCTTAAGGGAAATTAATGATTGCACGCCTGAGTATCCAAAGATGATCGTGTTGCGTTTTTCGAAGAGTCAAGTCATTATGAGTGTCATGATTATGCATTCATTAGAGTTTAAAGCTTTCATGTCAATCTTTTCGTCATGTCTCTTTTCCTTTGCGTAAACTGTAAGGCAGTAACTGATATAAATCTATATGCAGGAAACATCTAAGGAAAAGGGGAAAGCACCAATACTTGAAGAACAGAGAGGAGATGCCTTCGCAAATGAATACCGCATGCAGCAGAGCCGCGGATTCCAGAGTATCACTCCACAGGCACTGATGAAAATAGACTATCCAAGACTCAGAGTCAAAGGCGCACAAAAGCAGCATGTTTGCAAAAGATCCTGAAGCTCAGATTGGATAAAGCAAAAAGAAAAACGCTGAAAAGGGATGATGCTTCAGAAAAGCCTGGAACAAAGAATGGAAGCAATTTTCAATACGTAAGATTGTTCAAACAACAAAATCCCTAACTCATTGAGTCATTCACACGGCCGGAAACCGAAATAGCAACAGCACAATCAGTTTGAAAGAAATCTGGGTTATACTAAGTATACACACAACAAAAAACACCCAGCCAGAGGAAGATTTTCAAAAATATCTTCTAGTTTGTCAGAAAGAGGTGCCAGCTTTTGTTATTTCTACTTTCATCGCCCGAGCAAAAGGAAAAGACAACCAGCCGACTCTTTCCAGGTGAACCTCACTTTGCTTACAACACTAAGGAGCAGATACAGAAACAGTTAGAAATTAGATTCAATTTTTAGAAATAAATTTGCTTTAGTAAAAGGGCGGTCATTTGAAGCTGTTCCCTAAATTTGTGTAATTAAGATTAGTTAGTTAGTAGTATTTAACCCTTCTCATGGCATTTCGAGAAGGGTCCGGAAATTTGTCAAAAAACTTGTCCTCAGAACATGCACTTTTGCACCCTCGGAGGGGGTTTTTGATGAATGGATGGATTGAGATTTATTTATGTTTGCATTTTAATGTCTGCTACTGATGTTGCACTTCTGTACTCTTAGTAGATGTTAGAAGTAAGTAGAGATAAATCGTTATTGCTTGAAGTTTGTGAGCGAAAATCAGTCATAAATGGTACTTTTATCTCTTGAATAATTTCTGCTCATATTCTTAGAGTGATATACAACTGAGTTGTTTATACGTTGATATATGAATGTCTGGATTACCATTTGGCACTTTTGTACGGTGGAATCATTTGTTTGTGCTTGACATATGAATAACTGATTATGCGATATGCTGTTCACAACTGTTTTGCCTAACTTCTTATGCAGAATGGTTCATCTTAATTGATTTATATTCTTATGATAGCTGAATAATCTTTATTACCAGTTGTTGTATGAAATCTTTTTAGATCGCATAACGAAAGAATTTTACCGCGGGTTAGTATAGATTAGATGTGCTGTTTTTGTTAGATTATAGTAGCATAAAGTCAGTTTAGAGTCTAGAATTAAATTAGTTTAAAATTACCTTTAGATTAGTATCTTCAAAATCTACACACACACACACATCTTTTAGATTGGGAAGCTGGTCCCATTATCCCCAGTCGGACCCGCTACACCAAACGGGCAAGGAGCCGCCAACCAGGTTCCTGACCGGGTGGGTATCTCCCTTGTTGTTGACCCGATTTCGGGGCCCTCAACATATTTGGTGCTAGAAGGAGGGCACGAACTATGAATGGCAACTAAGTCAAAATCTAAATGCCACTCTGAGAGTAAATCACCCTCATCAACTCCCCCGACTTCTCCACTACGGTTAAACCTGGAGTTAGAAGTCACTTGAGTATCCACCGCTGCTACCTACTCCAATATATCAGACCAACTCATTATTGAACCCCCTAAAATTCAAACTTTGATTCGTAAACTCCAGGGATTCTCTATTTTTTCTCATAGGTCTGATAAATCTAATAGCAGCGTGACTTCGCAGTACAATCCTGCTCATCCTCTGACCAGATTGAAGAGTGAAAAATTTGGTATTCAACCAAGTGAACTCCCTCTCCCTACTAGGAAAAGAGCGAGGAAAGCACCCTCAGAGTTTGACCGTGAGACTCTTTCATCCACTTCGTCCATTTCAACACCCTCACCATGAAGTCAAACACCCACATCTTCATCCCAAATCACTCATCCATCTTCCACAACACTTCCTCTTCAATCATCAAAGATCATAATACCTTCATCTTCTTAGCATGAGGGACCGTTTTCTGCACTCTCATTAACTAGCGGCTCAACGATGGCCCAGTCTCCATGGAACAATCCTGGGGCGGTTTTAATGCCTCCACCCCTGAGCCCAATACCGCCCCATCTTGAGAAGTGGCTACCTAAATTCAATCCAGAAACAAGCATGCTAGCTGAAGGACATATCAATAATTTCATGCTTTCTGTTAATCTCAACGGAGTTACCAACGAAGATGCTGTCGTCCGACTTTTTCCTTACACAATGCAAGGAACAGCCGGGTCATGGTACTTTTCGTTACCTTCCGGGTCCATCACAAGTTGGGACATTTTTCAAAGTCAATTCCTCACCAAGTTTGGCGATGATAGATCAATAGCGACATTGATCAATAACCTATCTAATCTTAAAGCTGAGGCTAGAGAACCCATTAAAGATTTCAATTTACGGTTCAATAAGATCCTCAACAAGATTCCCGCTGCTTCTCAACCCAGCGAGGAAGTAAGGTGTGAATGGTACATCACGGCCTTACCATCTAACTTGGCTATCTTCATATATAGGGCAAACAAGACGACCTTAGTTGAAAACTTAACTGAGGTGTTAGCAGTGGAAAAACGTGTAGTTGCCCTAGAAAAGAGATCTGCAATAGAAGAACGCAAATCTAAGAAGATCTCTTTCAAAGAAGACACCAAGAAGAAGCAAACGAAAGATCCTTTCGATATGGAAGGATTACAAAAGGTGTTAAAGGCCATGTCCAATGAGATGATTGACATAAGAAAGCAAGTAGCAGAAACTTCTTCAAAAAATCCCTACAGATCTTTTAAAAGAAACCTTCCCATGGAAGTTAAACCACCCAATGCTGTCTCAAACGTCGAATCTGAAGAAGAAGAAGAAGAAGAGAATACCACTGAAGGGTAGACCGATGATGAAGAAGTTGTGGAACTACAAGGAATTTGGGATTTCATCCTCCTACAAGAAGAGGATCAAGAAGCATTTCCGGTTAGCACACGAAGCAAAAATCAACTTGATCCTCCCCAAACTACCCCTAAACAGAAGGGCGCAAGCCCTGCAACAAAAGATAAGGTCGCAACAAAGAAAACAACCGCTAGAGCGACCCAATTTAGCCCAGTCCAATCAGATCAAATACCTCCATCAAAAACACTGATAGTGTCGGATGAAATGGAGTATAACATTATCGATGACATGAAAAGGACTAGGGCTAATATCACTCTGTACGAATTGAGAAAATTGAAACATCAACAGAAAATAATGATGAAAGAATTACATGCCGTGCCTACTACATCTTTACCTACAGCTGTAGCTTCCCACAACATGGGAAGACCTCCAACCAACATGATCAATAAGATTGATCTGAATGACATTGCCTTGATTGGAGGAAGGTCAAGATCCCATACTCCTCCTTTTCTCCTCACTTATGAAATTTTCAATAAAAAAGTGCACAATTGCCTGATTGATTTTGGTGCTTCAACGAATATTCTACCCAGATCAATTTTTGCCAAATTGAATGTTCAACCTCATAAATCTGCAGTGCGCATAGTTCAACTTGATCGATCTCAAGTCAAATTGATTGGTGAACTTAACCAGGTGACCATAAGATTGTCGTCTAACCCGCAAGTATGTCAGGTTATCGACATTCTAGTAGCTGATATCCCTGAATTCTATGGTTTAATTCTTAGCAGAGATTGGTCCGAGAAACTCCACAGATATTTCTCAATCGACTGGTCACACATGTGGTTACCCTACAACGGCAAACCCAATCAAATAAAGGTTGAACGAGAATTGCACCAAAAGTACATAGTGACAGAATTGGAAGGAGAGAACGAAGCAATAGCATACAACAACAATATCATAGGCAATTACTCGGTAGATTCTTTCCTTGGAAATTTCAATGCTCACACTTCACCTTACTTAGAAAATTCAGTTGTGTCCCAAGTTGAAATTTTTTCCCAAACTGATGATTCAAAGTGTTTTAATTTTTTAGATAATTCTGTAAATACATCTTTATTTTGGAGATTATATTTTGATGGCTCTAAATCTAACGAGGGAGCAGGAACAGGATGCATTCTGATTAACCCAGATGGGAACAAGACCATGCTTACATGCAGACTTGAGTTCGATTGCACAAACAATACAGCGGAATATGAAGCCTTGGTGCAAGGCCTATACAAAGAAATCGGCTTGAATGTTAAGTATCTCCATGTCTTTCGAGATTCGGAAATTGTCGTCAAACAGGTACGTAACACCATACATTGCCTGTCAAGTCATTTAAAGCACTATCAATCTCTAGTACAAGATATGACTTCACATTTCATAGCATTCAATATTTCGTCAATCCCAAGACTCCAAAATGCGAGCGCAGACCTGTTAGCTAACGTAGCCTCTAGACTGATTCCCTCCGAAGATTTTAGTCCCGATAGGTTTTCAATAGAATTAATCTTTAAACCATCCATCCCTGACAACATCACCAACTGGAGAGTATTCAATGATGATCCAGACATTGTAAATTTCCTCACTTCTGAAGGATCCTACTCAAATCAAATAATTGACGAAGACCATCATGATCACCAAATTCAACAAAATAGCACTGATAACGCTATACCTAAATCGGTGGTTAAGTTAGAAGATTTATATGATTTGAAAAGTCGGTTTAAAAGGTCTGCCAATTCTAAACTCTACAGTTCAACCCTGAACTATGAATTAGTGAACCTAGGAACCAATCAGAAGCCGCAAAACGTTAATCTAGGCCACGGCCTAGCCCCTGAAGAAAAATCAGCATATATCCGTCTTCTGAGACAATTCAAAAACGTTTTTGCGTGGAATTACGATGAGCTGAAAACATACAACACTTCTATCATTCAACACACTATCCCTATGATTGACAATGAAAAACCTATCCAGCAGAAGCTCAGAAAAATCCACCCCAACTTAGAAAATCAGATAAAGACTGAGCTAAATAAATTGTTGAGAGCCAGAATAATTTTCCCCGTCAGACACTCCAAATGGGTATCCAATATGGTGCCTGTTAGGAAGAAAAATGGAGATATTAGAATCTGTATTGATTTCCGGAATCTCAAAAAAGCCTGTCAGAAGGATAAGTTTCCCCTGCCACCTATGGAGCAAATACTACAGGCAGTAGCGGGCTCAGAATTAATGTCTTTCCTGGATGGATTTTCAGGATACAATCAAGTGCTGGTACATCCCGATGATCAGTTGAAAACAACATTCTGAACCAAGTGGGGCACATACGCATATCGGAAGATGCCGGCGCTACCTTTCAGAGAGCCATGGACATCGCATTTAAAGGTTTAGTCAATAAATCGGTAGTGATTTACCTGGATGATATAACAGTGTACTCCAAGAAGTGAAGAGACCATATCAAAGATTTGAAACAGATCTTTCAAAGATGCTTAAGGTATGGAATTTCACTTAACCCAAAGAAATATTTTTTCGCATTAAGTGAAGGGAAATTGCTCGGATTCATAGTGTCGAAATTTGGTATTCACATTGAACCTGACAGAATCAAAGAAATTTCCGAAATATCCATACCCCATAACAAAAAGGCCATGCAATCTTTCCTTGGAAAAATCAATTTTGTAAAAAGGTTTGTCCCCGATTTTTCACGTATTATTTCTCCTTTACAAAATATGATAAAAAAGAATTCAAATTTTAAATGGGGCATAGATGAGCACGAAGCATTCAACTTGATGAAACAAGCTATCATCAACGCTCCATCTTTAGCTACCCCAAATTTTTCAGAATCTTTCATCTTATACACTTTTGCCTCAGAGAAATCTTATGCTGCGATTTTGACTCAAGTAAATCAAGAGAAGGCGGAAGCTCCAGTCGCATTCTTTAGCTCGAACTTACAAGATGTTGAACTCAATTACTCAGACGTGGAGAAACAGGCTTATGCTATTTTCAAAGTGATCAAATATTTCAGACCTTTCTTACTTAAAGCCCATACCAAAGTCGTCGTACCGTTTCCAACGGTAAGAAACTTGTTGGTACAGAAGGATGTGGGCGAAAAGAGAGCAAATTGGATTACCGCTCTACAAGAATACGATCTTGAGATCAAACCAGCAAACATCGTAAGGGGTCAAGGCTTCTGCAAAATGTTAGCTGGAGCATCGCAAATTCCTGAGAACTCATCTGAAGAGGTACACACGTATGAGGTAATCCTAAACGACGCAGAATCATTATATGTGGACACCGTTTATTATATTAAGAAAGGGTATGCTCCATCACACCTGGACCACACCAAGAAAAGATCTCTAAGGTTGAAAGCTAAACAATACCAGCTCATAAATGATGTTCTGTTTAAAAGGAATTATGATGCTGTACTTCTTAGGTGTCTTGAGAAAACTGAAGCCGAAAAGGTTTTGCAGGAACTCCATGATGGACCAGCAGGTGGACACTATGCTGGAAAGACTACTGCGCATAAGATCTTACGTGCAGGATATTATTGGCCCACGCTGTTCAAAGAATCATACAATTACGTAAGGAAATGCCAAATCTGCCACACTGCTGCAGGGAAACAAAGGAAATCATCCATGCCACTACAACCGGTCAACATCGAGCAACCATTCAACTAATGGGGCTTGGACATAATAGGTGAGATCGTTCCTCACTCTTCTAAGCAGCGTAGGTATATCCTCACGGCAACAGATTATTTTACTAAATGGGTAGAAGCAGTTCCTCTCAAGACAGTTAATTCTGAAAACATTATTGAATTCATAGATCAATTTATCATCACTAGGTTTGGATTGCCAACGGCCTTAATATTTGATAATGCATCATAATTTTCTGGAAATGCAATGACAGAGTTTGCATTAAAAAGAGGATTCAAATTGAAATATTCTGCTAATTACTATCCGCAAGGTAATGGGTTGGCTGAATCAACAAACAAAAACCTACTCAGGATTATCAAAAGAACAGTCGACCAAAACCAAAAGAATTGGCACAAAGCGCTGGTAAATGCTTTATGGGCAGATAGAATCACGAAGAAAGCTTCAATCGGCACTTCTCCCTTTAATTTGGTTTATGGGAAAGAAGTGGTTCTTCCAACTCACTTAGTCATTCCCTCTTTGTCTTTAATACAACACATCGATGAAGTATCTACTTCCTATTTGCAATTAAGACAAATGGAAATAATCAAACTAGAAGAACACCGAGAACAAGCTAAGAAAACCCATGCTCACCACCAAGCGCTAATAAAATCCTCTTTTGACTCAGCCATCATAACCAGAAAGAACTTTCAGATGGGAGATTTAGTTTTGAAATGGGATAAGGCTCATGAAGAAAAGAGCAAACATACGAAATTTCAAAAGATGTGGCTTGGTCCTTTTCAGATTGTAGAAGTCATAGGCCCATCGACGTTTATGTTGCAGGATTTGGTAGGTAGAAGAGATTCTTTGCCTGTGAATGGACAGATTCTTATAATGTATTTTCCATAGAAGATCACTCTTCTATTTTTGTAGGATAGTTTTAGTTTCTTTTATTTTGTTTTTCTCTTTCTTATAAATAAAATTGATTGTAAATGATCATTGAAAAGGATTCATGAAAGAGCACACTAACTCTCTATCAGATTTTGATTTCACTTGTACAAATAGCAAAGCTTTTCGAAAAATCTGATTTTTATTATTGACAAATAGAGTTAACTTTAGCCTGAATAATGATATTAGTTTCAACCTTTCAAAAGACTTTGATGAAAGCAACCTTTGGTTAAAAATTGTTTTATCCCAGCACAATGAAAGGTATCATCAATAATAAAATAAATATTCTCTGCAAAGCTGTTATTTTCAAAACTCTATTATTGTCATCCAGAGCTTTCTTAAGGAAAAACAATGACTTCCTCCCTGCTAAAGGAAACCGCAGCATTCAGAGAAACAATCCGAGAAAACACTATATCTCAAAGAATAAGAGGTCTCATCACGAGCCGGCTTATCATGATCACAAATATTATAACTTGCTGACTTTGCCAATACTGTCTATCAAAACAGGGCAACGACTCAAGATTTTTGCAATCAAAAGACAAGGGGTCTCATCACGAGCCAGCTTGTTCAACAAAAGTGTAAATCAAGTGAATGACTGTGTCATAATTTTTCCACCAAACAAAGACATTTTTCTTTAGAGAATAAAAAAGGAAAAAGTGTCAAAAAGGATTTTTCTCTGAAGTGTTGTAAATAACCTCAAGCAGGAAAAAGGATCATTGCTGGATAACATGGTAACCCTGTCGAGGATATGGACGCTTGCGGGCAACATAGGCTCTACCTACGACAAATGAGCATAGTTTAAAGCCAGTACGCAGAGAAGACCTTATTTTATCTTTAAAAAAGGACCAAGTAATGTCTGGTATGAATGCAAGAACTAAGCCTAAAGGAAGCAGACAATTGGAATAAAGGAAGGGTTGAAACAAAGTATCATTGATAGGATGAGGGGTAATCTACTCTATCTGTCCATAACAAACTTTAGACATGAAATTTTTTCTATTTCGGAAGTGGAAATGTCAATAGAAAAGCAGAGATAACTGGTTCTTCACAGTGAATCGCCATTTTTGTGGTCACCAACAACCCCCCTCTTTGTTTAGTATTAGAAATAATATCAAGCAAAGGGGGACCCTTAACAAAAAATCCCAAAAATATTTTTATCCAAATTTTTGTATTTAACTCCCTAAAAGCTATATCGCATCGCAAAGAGAGATTGAAGAGTTTTCCTATGCGCGTAAATAAGCTGCAAAGAAGCGATGCGAAATTCATCGCATCGCATATTCTGAAAGTGCCCTTAAAAAGAAAAAACCTAAGGAATCGCCGATAGCAGATATGCGACGTCGCATATCGCAACGTCGCATAAGCAGCACACAATGAGAAAATGTAAATTACAATATTGCGATTTGCGATCTGCGATCCTATAAACTGCGATTTTGCGATTTGCAATCTGCGACGAATGAGACTATTAATTGCTGTGATGCAAATCTCAGAAACCACTCATCGCAAAGTTTCTTCGGCATGATCTGTAAACCAAAAATTGAGCGCGCACCTTAAGGGAAATTAATGATTGCACGCCTGAGTATCCAAAGATGATCGTGTTGCGTTTTTCGAAGAGTCAAGTCATTATGAGTGTCATGATTATGTATTCATTAGAGTTTAAAGCTTTCATGTCAATCTTTTCGTCATGTTTCTTTTCCTTTGCGTAAACTGTAAGGCAGTAACTGATATAAATCTATATGCAGGAAACATCTAAGGAAAAGGGGAAAGCACCAATACTTGAAGAACAGAGAGGCGATGCCTTCGCAAATGAATACCGCATACAGCAGAGCCGCGAATTCAAGAGTATCACTCCACAGACACTGATGAAAATAGACTATCCAAGACTCAGAGTCAAAGGCGCACAAAAGCAGCATGTTTGCAAAAGATCCTGAAGCTCAGATTGGATAAAGAAAAAAGAAAAACGCTGAAAAGGGATGATGCTTCAGAAAAGCCTGGAACAAAGAATGGAAGCAATTTTCAAAACGTAAGATTGTTTAGGCAACAAAATCCCTAACTCATTGAGTCATTCACACGGTCGGAAACCGAAATAGCAACAACATAATCAGTTTGAAAGAAATCTGGGTTATACTAAGTATACACACAACAAAAAACACCCAGCCAGAGGAAGATTTTCAAAAATATCTTCTAGTTTGTCAGAAAGAGGTGCCAGCTTTTGTTATTTCTACTTTCATTGCCCGAGCAAAAGGAAAAGACAACCAGTCGACTCTTTCCAGGCGAACCTCACATTGCTTGCAGCACTAAGGAGCAGATACAAAAACGGTTAGAAATTAGATTCAATTTTTAGAAATAAATTTGCTTTAGTAAAAGGGCGGTCATTTGAAGCCGTTCCCTAAATTTGTGTAATTAAGATTAGTTAGTTAGTAGTATTTAACCCTTCTCATGGAATTTGGAGAAGGGTCCGGAAATTTGTCAAAAAACTTGTCCTCAGAACATGCACTTTTTCACCCTCGGAGGGGGTTTTTGATGAATGGATGGATCGAGATTTATTTATGTTTACATTTTAATGTCTGCTACTGATGTTGCACTTTTGTACTCTTAGTAGATGTTAGAAGTAAGTAGAGATAAATCGTTATTGCTTGAAGTTTGTGAGCGAAAATCAGTCATAAATGGTACTTTTATCTCTTGATTAATTTCTGCTCATATTCTTAGAGTGATATACAGCTGAGTTGTTTATACGTTGATGTATGAATGTCTAGATTACCATTTGGCACTTTTGTACGGTGGAATCATTTGTTTGTGCTTGACATATGAATAACTGATTATGCGATATGTTGTTCACAACTGTTTTGCCTAACTGCTTATGCAAAATGGTTCATCTTAATTGATTTATATTCTTATGATAGCTGAATAATCTTTATTACCAGTTGTTGTATGAAATCTTTTTAGATCGCATAACGAAAGAATTTTACCCCAGGTTAGTATAGATTAGATGTGTTGTTTTTGTTAGATTACAGTAGCATAAAGTCAGTCTAGAGTCTAGAATTAAATTAGTTTAAAATTACCTTTAGATTAGTATCTTCAAAATCTACACAAACACACATCTTTTAGATTGGGAAGCTGGTCCCATTATCCCCAGTCGGACCCGCTACACCAAACGGGCAAGGAGCCGCCAACCAGGTTCCTGACCGGGTGGGTATCCCATTTTTTGTTGACCCGATTTCGGGGCCCTCAACAGGACCCTTGGATTATAACCTACTCCTTGGACGAGACTATATTTATTGCATGGGAGCGATTGTCTCCCCACACTTTAGAGTAATGTGTTTTCCGCACGAAGGAAGAGTGGTCAAGCTCGTGGACTAGCTTTCATTTCCCGGATCATACAAAGCAAATAGTCATATACCGTCCCTAAATGGTCTTTTCACGCAAGAAATGTTTCAATCCCCAGTCCGTCCTCCCGATGAGCGCGAGTAATTCGGAGGGATATGACTGAAACCCAGGGGGCATGCGTCCTGGTCTGCTTTAGCAGGAAAACTTCGGGTATAGAGTAGGTTTCCGCGGGAGAATATGCCTGGTCTGTACCCCCGTTCGTGGTTGGAAGAGGGGGTTATTCTAGTACAGGATTCTCTTGTCAAAGTTATGTGAGTTGGCGAGCGCCGCCACTCACCTTTGTTTATCTCGGTAGACATCGCCGAAGAAGTGTTTTGTTTGCGCCGCGAATAGAACAATCTTTGGGTGACCTGTAAGAGGTAGGCCTCTCTCGGTAAAACAAATGTTTTGGTGGAAATGAAGTAGAGGTAACCTTGAAACTCTGTTTTATACCTGGGGGCATGCAAACCTTTTGGAGTGCAAGCAAAGAGCGATTATTTATCTATTTTTTGGATTAGTCGTTTCCTAACTTGCATAAAGAAAGGATGTGGGGCAAAACTCTAAAAATTTCCATTTTTATATGAGACATTATTATCATATGACTGGATTAATCGAGCAGTGTTACCGCAAGGTTCAAGCTCGTTAAAAAATAAACCCGCACCGAGCAAATGTTTCCACCCGCGTTTAAGCTCGTTAAAAAATGAACTATTCTCTGGTAAATAACCACCGTGAATGTAGCATTTCAGCCATTAAAGCCTTGGTTGTGTTTGCACTGTCACTTCCACTTTTTCATTGGCCGATCATTCACCTCCATTTGATTGTTTACCCATTTTGAGGAACAACTGCGAAGAGTGATTTCACTAGCCATCCTTGTGACACTGCCGTGATTGGAAAATTCCAAACCTTACCTGGAATCAACTGCTACCCATTTTATCACTCGTTCCTCAAAAGACGAGTCTTCTTTAAGCTCTTTTCTGACTCGTAAAATATGAAAAGATTGCCAAGTTCTGGCCTTCCAGCTCGTTAAAGCGACAGGAAGTGCTATCCCTCCTCTAGATTTTAATCTTTTTGGACCCGAGGGATTATTGCACAAAAAGATCGAGCGCTTGTTTTGTTCGGCTCGTTAAAGCTAATCGAAAATTCATCCCTTCTATATTGTTTTATACTTTTTCGGACTTAAGGGATTAGATGACGAAAAAGGAATTTTGGAGTTACCTTTACGTACCTTTTTAGACTCTCTAAAAATTAAAAGGACCGAGTTATCTTTGTCGATAGACTCGTTAAAAAGATTAATAGCGACAAACTTGTCTTTAGACGAGAACGAGTTTCACTATCGCTAGGCTCGTTAAAACATAGCGATGGGTTTGCCCGAAGGGAAAATTATAGAACAAGCATATGTTATCCTCCTCAAGATTGACAAAAATAAAGAGGTACTGGTCAGCAACGACTTGGGAAAAATTGGGAAGAAAACTCAAAGAATATTTATTGGTAGCAAGTCGCTCTTGAACATGAAACTTCCGCTCTGTGCCCGAGTCGGGTTGGGTTGTTTCATTCACCGGTCACATCGCCATGGTCACGCCATACCATCCACATTTGGGGTTAATGCTACCAATCCATCACATCAGTATTGCCGATATGTTCAAGAGAAGTCATCCAGAAAGGCCACCTGTGTCCCGCCCACTACCATACATTATACTCCATTCTTTCATGACCGCCACCCTGAACCATATATCATCAGATCGTTTTCACCTCCGTCAAAATCATTCGCTCCGTTCCGTGTCATTGATGTGGGATTCATTAAGGCCCTCCTGTGGTGGATCACTTCTTGTCGACATCATCTCATTATCCAAGAAGTTGATCTAGGAACACCCCATTTAGTACTTTGAAGCTTGCATGCCTCAATGGCAAGTTTCTCACTTCCGGCGACAGGTTTACATCAATGGCCTTTGACCCAAATATTTTGCGTGGTGTTCGACGCCAAGTCCTTTATTCGCACCACGTGAATTGTACTGCAGTACCTTGAGGATCATTATCATTATCGGTGATTCCTCTCGCGCTTGTTAATAGTTTACATCATTGACTTGTAATCAAGCGATGTCTTTCCATGTTCGACTTCAAAACATTTCTCACATGGATCGACTTGTACTTCGAGTGAAGATCGGACGAGATTGAAGACCCCAGATCTAGTTTCATCCATCCGGGCTGCGATATATATTCAGGAAAATAAAGACATTAAAATGTACAACATTGCAGCACAGATAATCATCCTACCAAAAGGATGATGGCTCTATCAGAATCATCATTCTACCATCAGACGATTGTCTGTCCTATGTACATGAAAATGAATTTATAAAGCTGAGCATGGGAATGCCCGCCTCAACTAGATCACGAAAATAGTATGAAGATAATGTATTGTATTGTATCTTATTACAGGTCTCCTCTCAGCATTGAAAGAACTTCGGATCCTCCTAAAACATCATAAACAATGGAGAATCAGAAACACATTGACCATACAATTGCATTCATAACAATAAGATTCACAAACACATGATTATATGGAGGAAAACTCAAAGAACTATATCAATAGTAGAAGAGAGGATTACAACCCAAATGTCTGATCCAGCATCATCCTCCTAGCATAGAAGCCCTCTTCACCTCATGAAAATCAAGATCACCCAACAATACAATGTCTCTTCTCACAGATAAACCAACAACACTTCCTTACAAATTACAAAATTCTAGCCTCCAGATCTCTCAAATGAGGGATCCATTTATATATGTCTTGCAAGGGTGTGAGTCGACTCTGGGTTTTTGATTAGTGTCACTCCACTGATAGTTCTTGGTTCCACTTGGAGATTTCATTGATCTCTTACTCATCCCTAGGCGAATTCAGAGAGGCAAGTGTCATATGAGAAGTTTTTGGAAGATTCCATGATCATCCACTTAGAAAACTGTCTCTGCCATTTGTGATACGGACTTAAACAAGAACGCAACAAATTACAGAGATAACCATAAACACAGATATGCAGCGGAAATAATACTTCATTTCATTAATGTAAAACACTGAAATATGCTTACAATCAGTAATGGAAATAAACCAGCTAGGGCGATGGTAGCTTATCTTTGAGAAGAGATGTGGTGGCTACATGCCTCTGAACTTTCTTACAATGAGGCTCAAGGGCATTTTTATTATTGAACAATAAGAGAAAACCATAAACAACCAAAATCCTAACCCGAGGAGATGTAACACCAAGAGTTTGTGGGCCCCGTTGGGGTGAGTTGGACAACCAACTTCCCGGGGTTGTGAATAGGTCATATTATCTCCGTTTGACGTGCATGATAGCCCATTGGAAATATCTCTCGAAGGACTACGATGGAAAAGATGATTTTTTAACCAAAAAATCGTTGGCGGTAGATTTCCCAAAAAGCGTCGTTTAAGGCCTCAAAACGGCTCCGAAAGTTTAGGACCTGAAAAACTGCTAAAAATAGTAAACTGTGCTACAATTTAGGAAACCGAAAAGACTGAAAGAGACAGTTGTGGGGGTCCAAATGGGATAGGTGGGTGGCCACCAACATCCCCCTGTATCAATTTGTCTTTTCTCGCTCATCGCACCCCATAGAAGGCTCTTTCAGTATGCATCACACCTGGCTAGTGTGGCAGCCAGTATGCATCGCACCTTGACCATGGAGCAGTCAGTGTGGTCTAGTTTTGGCCAGTTCTGTGTGGTTTTTTAGGTGGAACTTTTGGGAAATGATGTAATCAGTTGACCATGATCCTTTAGGGTATGAAACAACACTTTTAGGGGTTAAATAGCCCTTGGTTTATGGACATATGATTTTAGGGTTGCAGTGCTCAAATATGTCTATAACAGTTGCCCCCTAAAGCATGAGGTCGTAAATCTTTTGATGTCAAGTGAAATGCTTTATCATGAGGATCCAAGGTATTCGAACTAGAAGGTGACCTGTATAAGATACAATAAAATAAATCATCATCATATTATTTTCATAATCTAGCTGAGGCGGGCATTCCCATGCTCAGCTTTATAAATTCATTTTCATGTACTTAGGACAAACAATCGTCTGCTATTCCAAACTAGTGATTCTTCGCATGAAGAGTGATCTTCCTGACTTAGATGATTACCTGTGTAGCTTCTGTGTACATTTGATGTCTTTATGTTCGTGAATATATCGCAGCTCGGATGGATGAAACTAGATCCGGGGTCTTCAAACTCGTTCAATCTTCACTCGATGTACAAGTTCAACCATGTGAAAAGATGTTCTATAGTCAAACATGGAAAGACACCACCTGATTACCAGCCAATAATGTAAGCTCTTAACAGGCGCGAGAGGAATCACTGATAATGATAATGACCCTCAAGGTACTACAGTACAATTCACGTGGTGTGAATATATGAGCCGATGTTGAAAACCATGCAAAATCTTTCAGTCGAAGGTCATTGATGTAAACCTATTGTCGGAAGTGAGAAAATTGCCATTAAGGCATGCAAGCTTAAAAGTACTGAAAGGGTTGTTTCTAAATCAACTTCTTGGATAATGAGCGGATGTCGACAAGAAGTGACCCGTCATAGGAGGGCCTTGATGTATCCCACATCTACGACACGAAATGAAGCAAATGATTTTTCTGGAGGTGAAAACAATCTGATGATACAAGGTTCAGGAATGGCGGTCATGAAAAATGAAGGGTGAAAGTATTGCAGTGGATTAGGCGTTATCTAGATGGTAAATTCTCTGAATGACTTCTCTTGAACATGTTGGCGACACTGATATGGATTGGTAGCGTTAACCCCAAAAGATGGATGGTATGGAGGTCCAATGGTGATATGACCGGTGAACGGAATAACCCAACCTGACTCAATCATGGTGATGGAGTGAAAGTGTCATGTTCAAGAGCGACCTGCTACCAATAAAATTCTTCAAGTTTTCTTCCCTTTTTCCCCAGTCATTGCTGACCGATACCTCTTTATTTTTGTCAAGCTTGAGGAGGATAACATCTGCTTGTTCTATAATTTTCCCTTCGGGCAAACTTGTCGCTATGTTTTAGCAAGCCTAGCATCAGTGAGTCTCGTTCTTTTCTGGGTGGACAAGTTTGTCGCTATTGTTTTAACGAGTTTAACAACAAAGATAACTCGGTCCTTTTCATGTTTATAGAGTTTGAAAAGGGACGAAAAGGAAACTCCATCTGTCCTTTTTTGTAGCATAATCCCTTAAGTCTGAAAAAGTATAAAATAATACGAAAGGGATGACTTTTTTATCACTTTAGCGAGCCAAAAAATACAAGCGCTCAATCTTTTTGTTTGATAATCCCTCAGGTCCAAAAAGATTAAAATGTATAGGAGGGATGGCGCTTCCCCTTACTTTAACAAGCTGGAAAGGCCAATAGCTCGACAATCTTTTTATATTTAACGAGTCTAAAAAGAGTTTAAAAGAGACTCGTTTTTTAGGAACGAGTGGTGTTTTGGGGTAGCAACTGGTTCTGGGTAAGCTTGGAATGTCTCAAAACATGGTGATGTGAAGAGGGTGGCTAACAGGACCACTCGTTGCAACTATTCCTCAAAAGGGTAAACAATCAAGTGGAAGCGTATGATCGGCCAAAAGAATGGAGGTGATGGTAGGAGCACAACCAAGGTTCAAAGGCTGATAGTAGGGCAATAACAAAGGTTATTTACCTAGGGTGGATTCATTTTTTAATGAGCTTGAACCAGGAGAAACTATGCGCATAAGCGGGTTTATTTTCTAACGGGCTTGAACCTTGTGGAAACATTACTCATAGGCGGGTTTATTTTTTAACGAGCTTGAACCTTGCAGAAACATTGCTCATTTTCCTTTTTATGTAAGCTAGGAACGACCAAACTATAAGGCTAAAAAGCTAAAAATGCTAAAAAGCTAAAAAATGAAATTGGTTGTTTTTGCTTCCATAAAAAGTTTTGCATGCCCACAGCATTAAAAAAAGGTCTTCAGTAACATTATGGAAACTTACTATGGTTAAGCAGGATGATTTTCTGTCAATACTTAGAAAAAACACTTCCTGCATTTTGTCTGCCAAATAGACAAAGGTGAAAGGTCACCTGGACCGATCACATAACTTATAGGGAAACTTATCTCTACAGTTGGGTTTGTCCGCAAAATAGACAAGGGTGCATGCCCCCTAAGCTTCGTTACATTCACCGGACTACTAGCGGTAATTAGGTGGATGGAATGAAGGTTGAAGAGTCATACTTGACTCAAAGAGACCATTTAGGGATGATGTTTGACTTGGCACTGTGTTTGAATCGGGAAGTGAAAGTTGGTTAATAAGCTGGAAAATTTTGCCTTCATGCGAGAAACACATCACTTGAAAGAGTGTGGAAACAATAGCTTCCATGCTATAAACATAGTCACGTCCAAGGAGTAGATTGTAATCTAACGGTCCTTGGACCACCATCACGTTCAAGTGAATGGTTTTCCTTTTCAAAGTTATCGGCAACTTAGGAAGGATCCCTAATGGTTGACTAGTTCCTTTTTTAAAGCCTGATAAATTTTGTTTACCAAGCATAAGCGATGACAAACCAAGCGATTTCCAAGCTTTTGAGGAAAGGATACTCACTGAAGCCCCTTCGTCTATGATAGTGCTAGACACGATCATTTAGTAAACTTGTACTATGATCCGGAATTGTATGTTATAAGGAAGGAGATATCTTGCTAGTCGATTCCAATCAAAGGAAGTGATTAGACTGCTTGGAGGGGGTACCGAATAAACGGGTGAAATAACCCCTTGAGCAGCAGGAACTGGGGGATTCTCTTCCTGTTGTGAAGGAACGGGCGGATTGCCCCCAAGTTCATCGGGCTTTGAATTGACAAAAAGAATTTGAACAGTATCGTTCTCACTTTCTCAGCCACTTGGTTACTAGCATTGCTATCTTCACCAAGCGAAGAGGAAGAAGGGGAGGGAGGTAGGTTTCCATGGTGGCCACTTCCGCCAGATTACTTGGAGGTGGGAGGGAAAAAGTACCCATTAAGGAAGGGTCTTCTAGGAGACCTGCTTCGACATTTTGAAGCGATTGAGAACTTTCATGGATAAATGGAATGCTTCCAGTAGCTTGTGAACTGTTGGGGAAAAAGGTTAGCTGGTGAACGATTGTAATTTTACCTTGGAAGGGAAATGCAATATTTCTAAAATATGTTGACACAATGGCAACCATAACATAAATCTAGGGCCTTCCTAGCAAGATATTGTAGTCAAGGTTTCCATCAATGACCTCTACTTCAATTTCTACTGTCTTGGCCCCCAGTTCAACTTGGAAGTTACTTAATATCCCATACAGCATGTATGTTCTTCCATCGAATGCTTTTAATGTCGTTGATGATCGTGACAAGGGTGGTGAGCCTAAAGTTTTCCAGCAACTCATTGACATAATACAAGTAGATTCCCCCTCATCAATGATTGTTCGATGAACAGTTTTGTTAAGGGCTTTTACCTGTATAAGGAAAGCGAGTTGTGCTGGTAACTGAGGTTCATATCCTTTATGGTTAAAGGCCACGATATTGGAATCCGTTGGGTCAATCCCAGCTATTGCCGATAATAAAGCCTGCTTTTGGGAGGGGAAATTTTGCAGTACTTCAAGTGTCGACATAGCGGACAACGATTGAGCCAAGTCCTCCACTATATTATAATTTTGTGCTGCTCGAGCACTAGGATTAGATGTCGATTTATGTACTACTCCCTTTGGCAGTTTTATAGTTAGTTCAGGAATGATGGGTGGAATAACTTTAGGCGAAGTTGTTGTCGAACTACTGGGTTGATCTGTAGCCTTGTTGTTCGACGACTGTGGATTCCCATAATCTTTATTCCTTGTCGATATCAAAGCATCATTTTTCTGTTTCGAGATGGATAGCATAAGCACTTGGGATGGGGAAGCATGATCGATAGCAACCAAGTTTGTTTTTGGGCTCGGAAATGGATTAGTCAACACCGCTGGGGTATTTGAAGTTTTTAAAAATTTCATAACCTCAACTTTATGTGGACAATATTTCGTGAAATGCTCTTCATCGCATATGTAACATGGATAACGAGGTTTCTTTTGCCCAGTAGGGTTTTCAAAAGATTTTTCAGGAGGTGAATTTTCCTGTTTCTTCTTATTATTTTTCCCTTTCTTCTTGCCCCCTAGTTGCTTTGGATTTTTTCCCTTGTCAGATGACACGACATTAATCTTCGAGGCAAGAGGTTCTTCATTTTATTTTTGACTAGAAACTGCAAGGGCTTTTTTAGATGGAGCCTTTGCGGTTTTCGTGCTTGTGGTACCAATCACACCATCGCCGGCATGAGAGTCCTTGTTTGATTTAGGAGGGGGAGGAATGGAAAATTCTGGTCTAGGAGCATCGAGAATTTTTTTTTAGAGCATGCCATACTGAGTATAGATCAAGTCTAAATATTGTGCACAAGCAATGACTTGCTCTTCGGTGACAACTCCTCCCTTAGCCACATCCTCTGTAATAGAGGGCAATAATGACTTAATAAACCATTAAGCTAAAAGCTAATCAGGAACATACATCTTTACCATTCGATGACGACGCCACTTCTCATGAATATGATCAGATATGTGAGTGACTGTTGTCTGTTTAAAATTGGTAAGGAGTTCTTTCCCTATTTCGTACCTTATGGGTAACTGAAAATGAGTTAAAAAGGTAGTGGCAAGGGTGCTGAAGTTATTCGGTTTTATCGCGTCATATTTTTTATTGCATTTTTAACTTGAGAATCTTAGAAGGAAAGAGGTGATGTAAAGTGGGGTCTGCGTTGAATAAAAAATTATACAAATTGAAATACAACCACTTTGCAATTTTGAGATGTCGGGTTTGGCAATTTATTTTAAAATAATAAATTGGAGTAAATTATTGAGATCCTGAAACACATTTTTCAACTGTTCTACAATTTGGCTGGGTCATTTTGTAGGATCGTTAATGAAAATTACCATATTAAAAAAATATTAACTAACAGTTTAGTATTATAATGAATACATTATTGAACTTAATTAGTTGCAAAAATTGAAATATTATGCATTTTATACATTTTCAACACACGCGACAAAATAATCAAACTTGAAAGGAGTGTCATTTGCAAACCGGATAACCAAATGAGGCGAAATAAGTATCAATGGAAAGCTAGTGAAAAAACAAATTCAATGAAATAATCAAAATATAAAATCGATGAAAATTAAAAATGGAAAAAATGTAAGACAATTAACTTAAATGAAAATCATAAAAGGGTTTTAGCTAAAAATTATTGGAAAGGGTCCCCCTTATTTGAAGTAAATAAGTCAAAAATGGACGTGTTGGGTTTTCCCTACAACGGGTTAGAAAGTGCAACACTTATTTGGTGGGAGGCCAAAACTCAAGAGAACATGCATAAAAGTGGTAAGGTTTTATCCTCTTTTAATGATTTTGTTGTTGCAATAAGAAGAGATTTTCCATATTAGAGTACTATTTCAAAAAATACCAAGATAGATACTTTGTTTGATAGTGGATCACAAGCAAATGTTGTTTCAGAAGACATTGTTAAGAAATTGAATTTGTAAATCACTCCTCATCCTAAACCTTATTCTTTAGGTTGGATATGTGACAATGCAAAATTGCATGTGACAAAAAGATGTAAATTGAAATTTGCCATCACTGCAAACTTTATAGATGAGCTAGATTTGATTCCATTCCACTTGATATTTGTGGTATTATTTTGGGAAGCCCATATCTATATGATAGAAGATCTGTATTTCATTGTCATGAAAGCAAATACCATTTGTTTAAAAATGGGATTGAGTAGATTGTTATAGCGCATAGCAAGGAGTTGAATTTCACACTTGTGAATGTTGGACAAATGAAGAGGCTTGTTAATGTTAGTAATAATTTTGTACTCTTGATGGTCAAACCCAAAGAGAATGTTGAGAATGAAGCCTTCCAAGGATGTGATGCAAGATTAAAATCTGACTTGATTGAGGTTGTTCACATCAATGATGAGATGTTTCAGGAACCCAAAGGATTGCCTCATAAAATAGGAATCCAACATGAGATCCCATTGCAACAAGGTTTTCCTCTTCAGTCGTGGAAAATGTATAAATTAATAAACAAATCCAAGAGTTTCTTGATAGAGGGGTTATCAGGTCTAGCACATCTCCATGTGGGTCTCCAATTGTTTTAGTAACACAAAAAGATGGTACATGGTGCATACGTGTGGATTTCAGAGCCTTGAAAAAGATTACGGTAAAGAATCATTACCCTCTTCCTCAAATTTATGATTTAATTGATTAATTGAAATATTTTGTGTATTTCACCAAATTGGACTTGAGAAGTGGCTATCATTTGATTAGGATTGCTGAAGGAGACATATGGAAGACAACTTTCAAAACAAAGCAAGGTTTGTTTGAATGGTTGGTTATGTCATTTGGGCTTTGTAATTCTCTTGCAACATTCATGAGAGTTATGAATGATGTCTTAAGACATTTTCTTGATGAATTTGTGATTTTCTACTTAGATGACATATTGATTTTCAACAAAACTCGTGAAGGACATGTCAGGCATGTTAGAGAAGTCTTAGATGTCTTGCACAAAGTTTTTTTTTTTTTTTAAAGATGTCTAAATGTGAATTTGGAAATACCTTGTTAGTGTATTTGGGACATATTGTTGGAGGGGGTGAATTGAAGATAGATCCCTCAAAGGAAAAAGTCATTGTGGTTTGGCCTAAACCCAATAATGTAACATATGTTAGGATCTTTTTGGGAGCAACCCAATATTGGAGAAAGTTCATTTCTAACTTTTCATCAATTGTGGCTCCATTACAGACCTTGACAAGTGTGAAACAACTTTTTTAGTGGGGAGGAAAGTAGCAGAAAGCCTTTGATGCATTGAAAGAGATAATTAGTACAACTCTAGTTTTTTCAATTCCTGATTTAAGACAATCATTTGAGATACAAACTGATGGAAGTGACTATGCCATGGGAGCGGTCTTGACACAACATGGTAAGCCCATTCGTTACCATTATGAAACTTTAATGGTGTAGTAGTTAACTATCCTACATATGAAAAAGAATTGTATGGATTGATACAAAGTGTAAATAAATGGAAACATTATTTGATGGGAAAGGAAAATATCATTCACATTGATCATCAACCATTGCAATACTTGCAATCACAATCCAAGCTACAACAAGTGAGGCATTTTAGATGGATGGGTTTCTTACATCAATTTCACTTGGTGATAAGGTACAAGAAAGGTATCTATAAAAAAGTTTTTGACATGCTATATAAACCAATTCTTAGTGGTTAAGTTATTCTTAAGCATAATTCTATCATGCATGAGAGATATGTTGAACAATATGATTTAGATGACAATTTTAAAGATGTATATGCAACTTTGTGTCAAGGAAACCAAGTAGAGGAATTAGATTACCATGTTCATGATAAAATTTTGTATCATCTTGGAAAGCTATGCATTCCACAGGGTGAAAGAGTCAACATCATAAGGGAAGTGCATACTTCTCTTATTTCTAGCCATTTTGGTGTAGGCAAGACGGTGGCACAATTACAAAGGTATAGTTATTGTCCTTGTATGAATGAAAGTGTGTCACAATATGTAATAGGATGTTATTTATGTGTTACTAGTAAGCCTAGCAATAGAAATTTAGGATTGTATACTCCACTTCCAGTTCCTCCTCGTCCTTGGGAAAGTGTTTCTATGGACTTTGTAATAGGGTTGACTATGTCTAAAAAATATAATGATGATCTTGATGTTGTGGTGGATCGTTTCAGCAAGATGTGTATTTTGATGCCTTGTAAGAAGTAGGTTACAACTGAATAGACTACATAGATGTTCTTTCAAAATGTATGGGTACAATTTGGGTTGCCAAAATCCATTATTTCTGATGGAGATTCTCAATTTCTTGGGAAATTTTGTTAAAGCTTATGGGGACCCATGGACAACAAGTTGAAAAAGAGCACAACATTCCATCCATAAACCAATGGTCAGAAAGAAGTGGTGAACATAACCATAGTACATATTCTTCGTGGTTATTGTAATAAACATCCTAAACTTTGGGATGAACAATTACACTACATTCAACATGCTTATAACTGGGAAAAGTATTCATCAACTCAAGTATCTCCATTTGAGGCATGCTTTAATATTTTATCTTTGGGAAAGATGTTTCTATTGATGGAAACCCTAACATTAATAAGGCCAAGTGATTCATTGAACAAGTTCAATTGGTGCATCAAATGGTTCAAGAATAGTTGGAAAAGAAGTCAGGCCAATTTCAAGACAAGGCATGAGAAGAATCATGTTGACCACAGTTTTCAGGTTGGAGATGAAGTTTGGCTTTACATTAGCAAGGAGACGCTTAAAGGAGAAGGTAAAAAATTGAAACCAATAAGGTATGGACCTTTTAAGATTCTAGAAAATATTGGTAATAATGCCTTCCAGTCGTATTTTCCTCCATATATGCACATGTATGCAGTTGTTAATGTTGAGAATTTGAGATTATATGAGCCTCCTTTGATTGAAGATCAAGGAGAGAATGTTTAAATTCCTTCAATAGAATATTTCTCTCCTGAATTTCTTAAAGAATTGTAGCAGGATATTATCCTTGAGAGAAAAACAAGAACTTCAAAATGAGGGAACGTGGAGTACCTTCATGTGGGACTCAAAGTCACAAATCCAAGAAAATCCAAATGGATTGATATTAGATGGGTGAGGGAATTGTACCATCATCTATTTTTTGAATGAAAGTAGTCTTTTGGATGTCCAAAATCTTCTAGTGGAGAGGAGTGATCCAAGATATCAGTATAGTGCTAAAAATTCAAAGTTTTCAAAAGTTATCTAAACATGTGGCAAAGCATAGAGATCGATAATTTGAATCCCATGCAACTTGAATCACTCAAAACTCATATCGTATGCTCCCGATATCGCGTTCTGATCATTTTCCCAAATAGATAAAAAATTTGTAGGTTGGATGCAGGACTGCTGACTTGGAAATTCGTATGTTGAATGGGCAAGGTGACTAGGTGGGGTGACTATATCTCGAGGGCCAATGGTAGGCTGACAAGTGGCCTCATGTGATTGGTTTGATTTTTTCAAGCATTTGATTGGTGGTTTGATTTTTTATGTGGACCAATGGTGGAATGCCATGTGGCCCAATCATGGGTTGCCACATGGCACCCTAGTGGTCAAAAATTTTTGGCAAGGGCAGAACTACCACCAATTATATTCAAACTTGAGACCACATAACCAACAATACAATGCTCTATCGTAGCATCACAGATGTTATTTATTAAACTATGGTAGCAGACATGTATTTAAGTTTTATGCGTTTAAGTTTTGGGGGAAGGGATCGGGGCTAAGCCCTGGCCCCAAGTCACCTTATCACCCATGGGACCGTAGGCAACATGGATTCGAGGGCTCGAGCTTAGCCTTGGCCCAAGGTTTTGGAACCCATGTATATCTTACCATCGAACCAGAGCACAATAGCAAAGGGGGTGAACAGTTAAGTCGAGCCCATGGTCGCGACACATAGCATGGAACTGCAACAGATCACAACGAAGAGCCTGGCGGTGATGGGTATGAAGTTTGGGAAATGACCATGGTTATATGGTGGCCATATAACCATTTCTAAGAGCCTGGGGTGATCCGATCTTGGGAGGAGGCCCCCAAGATCTAAAAGATTGAAATGGATCTTGGGAGGAGAGACCCCCAAGATCTGAAAACTTGCATTGCCAGAAGAAAAATAGGAGAATGCCCAATTAAAAAAAAACCACAAAGAAACTTGTATTTAAAATAGTAATGAAAATAAACCAGCTAGGGCGATGGTAGCTTATCTCTGAGAAGAGATGTGGTGGCTACATGCCTCTGAACTGTAAATGCTACATTGTGGCAAACAATCTCTCCTTTTACAAAATGTGACTTGTTACTTATAGTATTTTTTAGTTACAATACAACGGGTCAATTCAATGGGTGAATGAATACCATGGGTGGATTTTACAATACCACAGGTGGATGCCATTTACAATACCATGGGTAAATTCCATGGGTCGATGAATAATATGGGTGGATGAGTACCATGGGTGGATTTTACAATACCACGGGCGGATGCCATTTACAATACCATGGGTAAATTCCATGGGTCGATGAATAATATGGGTGGATGAGTACCATGGGTTGATGCCATTTTCCATTTGGATCATTCCTTCCTCCTTAAGAAGCAATGGTCCCCATTGCGTAAAGTTCCCTCCTGCGAAGCCTTTATGGAATATGAAGACCCATTGAAGATAAGGGTTTTATATGGTTAACCCAAAACCCTTATAAACAAAGATCTGAGGATAGAGATACCCTGTAATGCTTGTGACCAACTGTGATTCTGACAGTGTGCAGCCTAGCAAATGGACTTCGATGACAAGGATTTTATGCGGTTGACCCATAACCATGATGTTGCTTGCTGATGAAGTAGCAGGTGCCTACATAGCCTAGGGTGGGAGGGCACGTCTCCAAATAACCCAAGCCGAATTCTGCTATGTTGAAACTGATGAATGTGAAGCAGGTTCCTACTAAAGTGGGGTGGGAGGGCATGTCTCCAATGGAAACCCACTTTGAATGCTGCTCCAAAGTTAAAATGGACATAACTCGGCCAATATAACTCAGAATATTTATTATAACCTTTTTTTAGAAGTAGAAGGATCATTTGGAATCTTCCCATGAGTTGGAAATCCCTATCTGGACACTTTGAGATCTCATATTCGTGCTGCAACAGTTCCGTTGTCACAAAAATTCTAATAAAATAGCTGATTTTAAATTAGCGATATCTCCCACATCTGAACTTCGATTCAACCCATTTTTTTTTAAATCGGGTGATTTTTCGAGAGGAATCCAGATCTGGTATTTGTTTTTGTAAATTTTGTACCAAATGTTTCAGATATGATCTGAAAAGTCGCCGCCCAAAAAAATTCCTGCAAAAAAATGAAAAAAGAAAAATTCTTACTGCTTGACCCAGAAAGTGCTCTGTGGAGGTTGTAGCACATGCCTGAAGTTTGTTGAATATTGCTGCAAATTTTGAAACTGACATATGCATCAAACGCTCATTCCCATGGAATCATAACCTGCTTTGATACCACTGATCCGGATCTTGGGAGGAGGCCCCCAAGATATAAAAGATTGAAATGGATCTTGGGAGGAGAGACCCCCAAGATCTGAAAACTTGCATTGCCAGAAGAAAAATAGGAGAATGCCCAATTAAAAAAAACCACAAAGAAACTTTTATTTAAAATAGTAATGAAAATAAACCAGCTAGGGCGATGGTAGCTTATCTCTGAGAAGAGATGTGGTGGCTACATGCCTCTGAACTGTAAAGGCTACATTGTGGCAGACAATCTCTCCTTTTACAAAATGTGACTTGTTACTTATAGTATTTTTCAGTTACAATACCACGGGTCAATTCCATGGGTGAATGAATACCATGGGTGGATTTTACAATACCACGAGTGGATGCCATTTACAATACCATGGGTAAATTCCATGGGTCGATGAATAATATGGGTGGATGAGTACCATGGGTGGATTTTACAATACCATGGGCGGATGCCATTTACAATACCATGGGTAAATTCCATGGGTCAATGAATAATATGGGTGGATGAGTACCATGGGTTGATGCCATTTTCCATTCAGATCATGGGGGCTATGCCGACAAGGGCAAGCGAAAAGCCCCAACCCCTAGGCACATGGCCCCATGTTGCCCAAATTTTCCGCATACAGGTCTTATTATGCATTTAAAAGAGGAAAAAAATGCACCCAAACCTATAGGAATCTCATCGGTGCCAGGGGAAATTGGTGCTCGATGCACCCTAGAATGTAAGAATTCGTAGAATTGTTAACAGATTAGTCCAATTTGTAGAGCAGTTAGCAGAAAAACATTTTGAGAACATAAATTCTTCATTTTTTTGCCAAATTGAGCCCAACAATAGCCCAACTGGGGTTTTTGACTGTTTTGAAGCCATTGGAGACATAATTTTTATATTTGAGCACTGCAAATCCATGTAAACACAAATATGATCACTTAATGAAAGAGACCCAACATTGGAAGTTGGACCATGAGATGTAGCTCAAGAGATGGGTGAACTCCTTTATAATTTTTGTTGTCATGTGTTTCTGATATGGTATATTTGTCTGTGTTTTTATGTTGTTAACTAAGTTCTTAAAACCATAATTTTGCTTAAAAGACTTGAAATTTTACTTGCAAACTTTCCCATCACCTTCAAATTTATACAACATATCACTTGTTGAATATGAGGATAAAATCTAGATAGAAAACCAAAAAAGAGTTGTTGAAAGGTTGCAAGATATCATCCATCATCCTCATGAAAGTCGTTGGGGAATTCATCAAACCAAATGGCTTGACCAACCATTCAAAAAGACCCTCCTTGAACTTGAAAGTGGTATTCCACATATCAGTTGGTTCTATTGTAGCTTGTTGATAGCCGGACTTCGAATCAATCTTACTAAAGTAATTGGTCCCCTTGATCTAGTCAAGAAGGTCATCAATCCGAGCAATCAGGTACTTGTTCCTAACTTTGATTTTGTTCAGAGCCCAATAATCTGTGCAGAGTCTCTAGGTCTCGTCCTTCTTCTACACAAGTATAATTGGGATCCCATTGGGAGAGAAACTTGGTTATATGTGCCCTTTTTGTACCATCTCTTTGATTTGCAACATAATTTCCTCATTTTCAAGAAGAGAGTGGCAGTAGATTGGCCCATTAAGTAGAGATGCACTAGGGTTGAGATCAATTGAATGCCTAACCTAATAGTGCAAAGGTACCCACATGGGTGAGGAGAAGATGTCTCTATACTCTTCTATGACCTTATCCACTTCCCTCTATTGCATGGAGGAGCCCCCTGTGGAGGATTTCCCAAAAAATGCATAAGAGTAAGTATTAAGATGGAACATAGTGTAGCTTGACAAAAAATGTATCAATATAGATGAAAAAGGTAACAAGAAAGGATGGAAAGTGGGAAAATTATGGACAAAAAGGTATTAAATGGGTTCTAGAAGTTTGCCAATTTTGGCACCTATCAATGTGCAAATCCATTACCTTGGCCAAAATTTTATAAGATGTTAAGTAGTATGAGGGGTATCCAATTGGTAATCAACATTGGGTCCCCTACCTTAAGGATGAACCTAAGGATATCCTAGTTGATTTTGGATCCTAGTAACTAGTTAATAAGAGATTCTTTGTAATCGTGGAGAAGGTCTAGGTTGGTGAACTCCCATGTTGGCTTATAGGGCTCATAAGGAAACTTATCTATCCTAAGCACCTAATTCTTGGTCATTTCATGGATAATTGTAAACATATCATTAAGGGAGAGAAGTTATTCACAATCTCTCATATTCTCTCTAGGAACCATGAATGAGATCACATGATATAAACATTTATGCATGACCTAAAATCTCTCTTTCATCAAACCTTGAATTTGAAAAAAAATTGTAATGCTCCATAGATTCATTTTCAATACTCTCTTGATCACAAGTACAACTAGAGTTTCCTTAAGGGAAGAGATGTTCTCAACAACCTCATTGGTCATCCATGCCTTAAAGAAGGCCTTATTGAGCACGTCTCCTATTTTTATGTAGTGTGACCTAACTTGTAGTTGTGTTCCTTTAAATCAACAATTAATTTACACAAATCATATTCCATAAATTCACTACACAAATGCTATATTTGTTAGAAATTAATTTATGGAGAAATGAAATACACAAAATATTGGGGAAACACAAATATATAAACACATAAAACAAGAGATACATAGACATACATGGTTCACCCAATTTGGGTTGCGTCCAAGGAGAAACGACCAATATTTCCTTTTATATTATCCAGCAAAATGAAGAGATACAACCTACACAGATCCATTGTAATTCCCTCTTCACTCTCACACAACCTCCTCTCTCTCTCTCTCTTGAATGGAATAATAATACACAGTCGCGGTCCAATTCCCTCATATAAACTGAGGGTTTCCTTCTAGGGCAAAAAACCCTAAATTAACATAACTTCTACTGCCAGATCATCCACCTAATGAACAACCTAGATTGACTACGAAATTACAATATTTTACAAGGCAAATTATCAAGTTTTTAGCTTCGAGGGTGCCTCCCCCAAAACCCCAGTCAAGGGGGGGCCTCATAAAATTCTTCATCGTCCACCCCACCCCCCCCCCCCCCCTCCCCCCACCTAGACCTCCTTGACGACGATTAAATGGGCGGTGTTTCTGCCCCATTAGGCACAGCGATCCAATGCGACTGAAACAAAATATATGAACAATGAGGAAGATAATTAGGCTCCACACGCAACAATATTTTTCATTGCATGATGTCAACCCCATGCCCTACATGACTTCCTCTAGTTCATTAAGGACTCCTTTGTTACAATCATGGTAAGTTTTTTTTTTTTTTTTTTTTCCACAATCTCTCATAAAAGAAATGTTTTGAAAATTGAATATTTCTTGGAAATAATCCATCTAGTGTTCTGACAATGGTGGGGGATTATTCAACAAAGTTCTAATGCATTCCAAACAAAATACACTTTTAAGGTGAGGAACACTAAAATTTATATGGTCTATGGCATGCACATGTTTTTGACTCCTTATAAGAATGAGAGAAATGTTGTTTGATCACTTGATAGAGTGGTTGCAATAAATTAACATGTATCAACCAACCTCCATTAGAGTCAAAGTCACTAATAAATACTTTCTAACCCTTTTAGGAAGTTTTCATCCAAGAAAACTAGGAAACTGCAAAATCTTGGCATTGATTTTTGTCAAGGGTTAATTATCCCATCATTAGACCCTAAAAGCAATGTAATAATGCCTCCCCTCTTATGATAGTTGTACATGCAAAGCCCTCTCCTTGTATTCTTCATAGTCCACCTCATTGAAATAATGAAAAATCAATGATGTGGCATCAAACCACAGACCAGTTGCAACCGTTCTAAACCATCTCTGTATGGGCTAGCCTATGGGTCCCGGATCGTTAATAAGCTCGTAATTGCCTACCGACCCATTCATTTAGACTGCTAGGTACTAAAAGCCCTGGACCCTAAACCTTTCACCCATTTCACTTAGGCGCATGACCATAAGCCGCTCTTAGCTCATTGTTTAGCCAACAACAACATATATATTTCCCTAACATAATTAAAGCCACACACATTGGCTAGGCTCAAAATCCAATTCTTTAGGATGAAAAAAACCTATATAAATATTTGTGTTCTATTTCTTCCCAACTCAACTACAAAGCTCAAAAGTTGAGGAAAAAACAACATTAGAACACCACTTTTTCATTCAAAATGAAGAGGATCAAAATTCTTATCATAATGACATATTGTAGATAGGATGGTGCATAGAAAAATCACAAAATTTTGAATTTTTGAGAGAACAAAATATCTATATTGTTAATTTACCTTAAGATCTGGCAGGACATATGTTTTCTTTCAAGGTCACTTAAGCCCTAACATCCCATGATGTCATTTTCATTAAAAAATTAGAGCATCATTCTTCTCAATCTTGTTTCCTTAAACTTAGAAAGACAACAAAAATGGTTGTCTATTGTAGTAGGCCATCAAATAATGAACCAACCCCCAAAAATAATTTTCCTTGGTAAGATGTCCATCATCACCAACACTTAATCATTACCTTGAGAATGTATTCACGGTAGAGGAGAATTCCCCCTAGTACAACTACTATCCCTTATTTCATTGAACCAATAGAGGGTCTTTTATCCATTAGAGCATGTGCATTGCTAGGGATACTCATGGCTTAAGTCATAGGGATCAAGGCCTTGTAACCTAAGGCTTTTTTTTACCCACAACTGGTATTAGTTTAAACTACTTGAATCCAATCATCACCATTTATCTAAGATGTATTGGTAGCTGGAGGGGCTTGTGTGGGCTAGGATAGATTAAGGCATTAAGATACATACATATATATGTTGATCTAGATTTTAACTCCAAAAAATTGTTTGTTAGGTTGATGTAACATATTAACTACATGCGAACTCTATCCCCCACCCACATGAGCACAAATTACCTCAAGGTTTTTTGATATGTTAGCCTTAAACAAAATGTGGTTTTAATGCATATGGTTGAAGAACCTTTTTGGTTCAAGATAGATAAGACTTCCAAAGTGAAAAAAGTGCATTTTGTTAATCAAAAGTGTATTGGGAAACTAGAAAACTCAACTTAAGTAAAGTAATATATCTATGTCATATTATTTATTGATAACTATTAAACCAAGTGGATAAGCTATGTAAAAAATGAATTCTAGTGCTAATCAAAAGTGTATTGGAAATCTATGAAACTCAAATTAAATAAGGTAGTATATCTATGCCACATTATTGATTGAGAACGTATCAAACCAAGTAGAGAATACAAATAAGGTATTTTGAATATCTAGAAACCTATTTTAAATATCTCCATCCCATAAGCCAAGTTATCAAATTAAACAAAATAAAATTATTATCAAGTTGTGAGTTGTAAATGTAGTTCCAACCTCGTGACTCTCATATTGTGCTTTTCTACCCTCAAATGAATTTATCAAGAGACACCCCCTTAACAAATTATATGTGTAATCCACATGACAGTCTTAGAGGCCACATTCGTTTGAGAATATTTTGACAATTTATCTGACCTAAATATATTTTCGGAAAAAAACATGATGCAAACATTTTCTATTTTAAACTTAGTATGTGAATTCTTCGTCTTCCAATGGATTGAAATCTAATGATGACAAAACTTCTTGCTTTTCTTCGAACAATTATTTAATTCAACTCCAATCCACCATGAAACTTTGATTGAATTTAAATTTTCTGCCATATAAAGCTAAAGGTGTGATCAATATTGATATAATTTTTGGATGATTACAACCATGACACATTTATTATTAGCACAATCATATAAATTACAATAGGCATCAAAGAAACTCCATAAATAAAAATTAAATGGAAATGTGACACTTGTTGAAATGATGTTATTTTTAAGCAAGCTATATAGCTATATATATATATATATATATATATATATATATATATATATATATAGATATATATATATATATATATTTATTTATTTTTAATGTGGTTCATATACATTGGAGATTGATGGCCACTTGTCCATGGAAATATTTGGGCAGATCCACTCGAAGGAATTACTTCCCATCAACTCATTAGAAAAGTCGAAGCTCGAGAGCATCAAGGAGAATTGACCCCATGACCTCCCATTGGCAATGTGCTTTTAAATACAAGAAATTGACCAATTGAGCTAACCCTCAGGGCTCACTAAAAAGTAAAAATGATATAAATACCTTGACAATAAGCTCAACCCTATCTCCATGATTATTGGCAAAATTATTCTATGAATATTCCATGTAGTTTAAATCGCTACCATCCACCTAATAATTGTTAGTAATTAAATTAAAATTTTGAAAATATTATTCTAAAGCAGATATGTGTATCAATATAATTATGTTTTAGAAAATAAATAAATTGTTTATAAAATTTAAATATCTTGGAATAAAAGATGTAATTTATTTCTAATATATTGAATATTGTCTTGATATATGTGCTTCACAACCAACAAAGTCCATGTTTTCACCTCAACTAATATTTAATTGAAACGATGAAAATTAGAACCAACTTAGTTCCATCTTAACTTTAGATCTACCAAGTGTCAAGAGAGATCAAATCTCTTTTCATTCTAAAAGAGGTTTTCATATCAAGAGATTTGATCCCTCTCGGTGCATGGTAGATATAGAGTTAAGATGGATCTAGGCTAGTATATTTATTAATTGTAATTTTTTTTAATGTGGTTCATGAACTCCAGAGATTGGCGACCACTACAACCACCTAATATTTGTACTAGGAAGATCCACCTAAAAGGATCAATGGATCACTTCCTGTGGGATCAACTGAAATAATTAAACCCGTGACCTCTTAATATCAAAGGTTATTTAATGATGGGATATCAACCTATTGAGCTAACCCTTGGGGATTAATTATTAAAAAAAAAAAAAAAAAAAAACATAAAATTAACCCCCCGATCGGGGTGAGAGCCGAGGAGAAGGCATCGGTGGGATTTGTGCCATGGTCAGAGGAGTTATGAGACGGGATGGTGGGTGGTCAGATGGTGGCTCTCACACATACTCCCCCATGTGTAATGTGGAAAGGCGTGTTATTGCAATTAAGGTGTGGCACTAGCATCAACTAGAAGGCATACCCTCGAGGTTTTATACAAAGAATCTAATCTATCTTGCATGTGTTGAAACCACTCCTCCAGAAACCTCCAGAGTGTTAGTGAAGGTGACTTATGAGGTCAGGAACCCAGGTGCAGACAACATCATCTATCACTCTACAAGAGGTAGTCGCGGGTATGTCCAATTCATTTTTTTTGTGAATACCCTTATCCATATGTTCATTTTCTACTTCATAATACTATGGATGGATGTTTTTGAGATGGCATTATGGGATAGTGATGAAGCCTCCTGGGAACTATGTCAGGCAAGAGACGTTTATTTTGTTGGGTTTTTGAGAATTTTTGAATTCTTTATATCTATTATGGAATTATGCTTAGGGAAAATTTTAGGGGCTAACATTCGCAGGTGGGCTAATATTCCATGCTTTTTCCAAAAAATGATTCGCCAATTTTCATTTTTATAAAAATGAATTCGCCTAGATTTTATAGTAGAAAATTATTTTACCTCAAAAAACGATAATATTATATATTTTCTAATATAAAATAATTATAAATCTCAAATATTTTATAAAATTATCATCAAACATTTTAATATTTGGATACTAGGGACTAGCAAGAGCACCAAGGTTACTAAACTTTAAGATAAACTTCAATCCTTAAAATTTTCCTTGAATTTATGCTTTCCCTGATGTGCATGCATTCTTGGAATGAGCTCTAGATTTCGGTCTATATCTTTTGTAAGGGGGATTTTGTTCAGTCTTTAGTTTCTCTTATAACCATTTTCCTAGCATGATGTGTGGTAATTTTGGGAAGATAAACTTAGAATTGCAAATGGCCCCTCGTTCAAGATGTTTCTGTGATATTTGGGATGTTGTTGGTGGCTTGTTTGTCAAGCCCATGTCAATGAAATGGGGAAAAAGTTGTCTAATAGGCCTAATGCTTATTGCCTTAGTGTATTCCCTTGTTTCACTTCCACGGGTCTGAATCTTCGTCGGATTTGTTGGGACCCTATGCTAGGTCATCTTCCTATGTGTTGGTCTCCAGGAAGGATGAGGTCCTTAGCGTCAACGGTCTTGGATTTTGAGTATGTGTTTCTATATCACCTTTGTGGTATGCAACATAACCTTATGGCATGAACCTCCTCGAGCAGAGGGAACACAACATAAGGAGGCCATGGATAGAGTTAGGGTCATGGACAGGGGCATGGTGGACATCAGTCCCAACCACGACTGACCAGGGATCAGGGTAGTCGAAATACAATAGACTTAATTCAGGAGGCAGCCCAGGCCTACCAGGCCAATACACAACCTCATATTTTCTAATTAATATCGGGGTGGGAGACTGACTTAAATCAGAAGGCCAAGAGCACAGAGTTGGAGATGGATGAATGGTAGGATCTCATCTTAGACTCAAGACATTCCAAAGGTCAGTACACCCATTTTCAGTAGACATTGTATCTATATTGGACGATAAAAAACATTGTGGCAAAATCTTTTACTACCTCTATTGCAGGAATTTCCAAGCCAAAAACAAAATTTTAGGATATCCACAAGGAATTTCAACTAATCCAACATTAGATTGGAATGGATGAGGTCTAATATCTCTTTAGGCGTAGTTTCACTATTGCGAAATGGATTTCTTGTATGTTTTCCCAAAGATCATCTCTTGCAAACACCTTCATGATCTAGCTTCATATTAGGAATACCATGAACCAATTTAATAAGAGTAGGGATGATCTTATAATTTAGATTACCATATCTCCTATGCCATAGATCAATGGGACTTATTTCCATATGAACCAGATCTTGAGGAGGTGGTGTAATGACTTTATAAAGACTTCCTTCACGAACTCCAATAACCATAGATTTATCAATTCTAGAGTGTTTTACCCAAAACAATAGTTTTCCATCATTAAAAAAAATTATTTCCCCTTTATTTTCTAAACAAGAAATAGAAAGAAAAATCTTTTTCAAACCTGGAACATATACAATGTTATTGAGATGCAACTTTGATCCATTATCCAACTTCAATGATGTTGATCCCATGCCTCTGACAACATATCTTTTTTTGTCACTCAATTCCACTCAATGACAATATAGCTTCTTTGATAGTGTATGAAGTTGTTTACTTTCTCTTGTCACGTGTCTTGATGCTCCGTTATCAATTATCCATGCATTTTCATCAGTGAGAGAACCTGTAAGACCAGCCAATAATCCTTGACTTTTGACCTTGTTGAACAAGTAGTAAATGACCTTCTTGATCTAGCTTCTAGCAGTGTTGATACCCATTCTTATGTATTTCATCATAGAGGGAGAATCCATGCCAACAAAATGATCTTTGACCCTTCCTGACTTTAGATCCGATACAATGCTAGAAAATCAAAGTAGTTATAATAGTGTTTGATTCTCCTTTCTTGCTAATTAGTTGTGAGTGTGTTGGATTCTTTTATTTCTTTATTATCTTATCTTTTATCAAGAAATTGGCCTATTATGTGCGTATGAAGATCACAAAAAAAGAGACACAAGATATAGGCACTATGCCAAGGAAAACCCCCCTCTAGGGGAAAACCCAGTCAAGATAATTCTTCCTTTAAATAGTATTCTTTGAGGCTCTTCACCCTAGAAAAAGACCAGACCTTCCCTCCACACCAAGTCAGCCTCCAAGATCTTCAACCCCTTCCACCAACTTCAACTAGGCAACATCTTCCAGCAACAGTGAAACTTGGAATAATTTGATCTCCCAAACTAGGGCACGAAACAAAGAGAGAGAGGCACCAAAAGTTTCATTTTCTACTTCTCCTTAGACTTCCCCAAACTCACACTTCCTTTGGCTTCCCGACAGAAGACTTCACATTTCCGCAGCTACTCTTGAGATATCAAACTAGCTTAAGATGTGATGCTCCAAATGACTTCATCTAGCTTGTATTTATAGGCTTCTTGTGGATCGAATTACAGTCCTTAAGCTGACTTGATCTCTTCTAGGCAAACTTGGTATGGAGGATACATAAATCATATTTGACTCAATACTTAACCTTTTTGCATTATTTCAAAGCCCAAGAAGGGTCTTTTTGAATGTACAATGACTCTATAAAGTCAATATTAATCATAGGAGTCCTCAATGTGGACTTTGACTAGTATAATGATGACCTAAGCATGAAACCCATGCTTTAATAAGTCATTTTTTACAGTAATAAAAATTGTTTTCTTTATTCTTTTGAAAAGTACATTTCACAATGACTCAAATACATTAAATGAAGACCGAACCTAGTTACAATATCCAACAATAAAAATTCTACCAAGGCAAAGACATTTGATGTGGGTGACCTAGTACTGAAGTGGGATAAACCCCACAAAGAAAAGGGTAAACACATGAATTTCCAACCTTTATGGATTGGACCATTCACCGTTGAAGAAAATTTCAATCATAACACTTTCAAGATGAAATCCTTAGATGGGAGGATTGACCCGTTTCCCATAGATTTTTGAGATTTGAAACATTACTTTCAAAAGAAGCTACAAGTTTCATTTCTTGTACAATTTGTTTTGTTTGCTTTCTTTTTTGTTTGTGTCAGTGATATGTGCATTATGTTAGATGTTGTCTTGTCCTGTCATGTTTGTTGGACCCATTGTACATAAATAAGATCCTGTGTAAAAGTGCATGGCTTAAAAGGACTTTGTGGTGTAATGAAAGAGAAGCGTGACAACCAAAACACTTGACTTTATGTTGTTCTCCTTCTTTGTTTAGGAAAATTCCACAGGTTGAGCTTAGTCCAAATGGAAAATATGATTTCTCCAATAGGAGAACCTCGAGGGAACCTATTAGCTCCACACATATGCTAGTATCTAAACTATTCAACTTAGTGAAAATCTACGTGTGTGTTAATGCTTGTCCAATCTAGTAGAGAAGGAATAAGGGGAAAACCTAAAGTGAGTAAACCAATATCATAGGTATTAAAATACTTCTATGAAGGGGAAACCTCCTTTGCTCTCAATAAGTCAGGATCCCTATTCTGCCCATTGAAAATAATAAGTGTTGATGCAAAGTCGTATTAAATAAATAAATAAAGGGTGAAAGAAGAGAAAAAAGTCCTGCACAGGGACGTGAAGCAAACGTCTTTTCCTAGGTATTGTCTAGGATCACTGGTAGCGAAGTAATGTTTGTGCTCAAAAAGTGACTCCGCCTGGGTACTATCCAAAACTGCTAAAATGGAGCAACACTAGAGATGAAAAATCATACTCTGAATATCATAAACTCATCATGCACATTACCCTTTCTTGGATTGAAACAATTGTGATATGGTGTATCTTTTTGTGTGTTCAACCAAGTAGATAAAAGTGATATGTTATGTATAAAACTGGGTCAAAAAGGGAAAATTGAGGAAATTAATACTTCCTAAGGGTATAACCCTTGAATGAAAGCTATTTCCAGAAAGAGAAGCTAAATTCCACCCAATGTGTCGCCATGTGTTGTCACTACTACAACACCCTCAAAAAAATCACTACATTCGAATTTTGGAGCCTACTATCACCATCGTATCTAGTGTCACCTTGATCATCAAGTGTCGCCTCATGTTATTCTATGTGTTTCAAGTGTCCTTGAATGGTCTCAAGTGTCATCACATTTATTAGAAAATATTTAGGTGCATTTCATGGTTGTAACATTTTTTTGTTATAAAATGACACCTTTGGTTGCAGTCGCACACACTTCACTCGTTATACTTGGGGAAGGTGTACAAGGTGACTTTTTTATGTATACGTATCATTGTTTGATCTTGTCTAAGTTTTCTCGATGAGTTGGTCTCTATCACACATGGTTTTATGTCTAAACTCATCTTGTTCACCCCTTGCCTTGTATTCCAGATTTATACAAATCTTTGGTTTCAAGGTGATCCCATTGAGTCCAAGAGTGCATGAGCGCACTCTAAAGCCTTGATCGAGAATCCTTCATTTTTTGGAAGTGCCCCATGCACCCTTCAAGGTAGTTTAGAACACTCTTTTATCCTCTTTCCCCTTCCATGTTCCAAACTGCAACCTTCAATAGACTAAGTCTTCCTTTGAGTGCACTCCTTCGACTCAAAGAAGTGTGCCCTCCTTGAGTGCATGAGTGACCCCTTAAGGCCTTAAGCTTCATCCTTCAGCCTTTTCCAATGTGACATGTTCCCTCCAGACCCTTTGAACACATGAGCACACTTCAAAGGCACAAAGCTTCTCCCTTCATCCTTTAGACTTGCAAGATACACCCTCTTGAGACTTTTGAGCACATGAGCGCACCCCGAAGGCCTAAATCCTTGAGAAGTGCACCCTGGGCCCTCCATCTCTCCCTTGAGTGCAAAACACACTCGGGAAGCTTAATCCTTCCCCTTAGTCCTTCAATCTTGCACCATTCTCCATGCCTTGATTTCCTTCCTCTCTTGAGTGCATGAGCATGCGCCGAAGCCCTCCAGCCTTTCCCCTTCATCTCTTTTGCCTTTCAAAGTGCACCCATGTGCCCAGAAGCTCTTGTCCCTTTAGAGTGCATTGAAAAGGAATGAACAAAAAAAACTATATAAAACATGGTAGAATAGTAGATTTTCAAGTTGATTATGTATTTTCATGAGTGATTGTGGATACAGGTATTCCAGGCACAACATGGAAATCACACATGAGGAAGATCGGGTAAAGAGAACAAACAAAGAAAGCATTGAAAGAACAAAGAAAAAACTTGAATATTAATGATCGAAGCACCCTTAAAACTCCATGAGATCAAAGACCCTTCGGAGGGTAAGGACATCAATGATTCAAGTTGCATGAAAATGAAGATACAAGTGGTAGCCATGTCACCACTGAAGAAAGTCAATGTCATCAGTCACTGTTAGTCCCCATCCCCAAAGATAGTTACATGTCAAGTTCTCATCATATGATGATGTGGAAGTCATGATGTATCGTTGTAATCATTGTAAAATAAATAAGTCAAATTCCAAGAGTCGTGTATGAACTAAAGAGTCCAAAATACATGTAATACCAAAAGTCATATGTAATTCAAAAATTCATTTGGAATTCCAAAGGTTGTAGAAGTCCAAAGGTCATTAGGAGTTGGAAATTCAAGGATCATGAGGATGTGAAATACCATGCCTCAAGTTATAAAAGGATCCCCATTTCTCATGTAGAGGACTTTTAACCTTGGCTTTCCCATAGGGCATTAAAAAGATAGAGTTAGTACTTTTGGGGAGAAAGTAGTGGCTCTAGTGCTTACCTATTGGAGCTAGTGATGTTCATTGTATTTATGTATCTTGGGGAATTTTTCTTAATATCGAAGGCTTTCACACTAGCACATTTTCACACATGGATTGTGAATGTTTATAAGATTATTATTTGAATGTTTATGGTTCATGTTCGCTTTCATTTGTACTAAAGTAATTTAATTATTTCAGTGAGTTCGATGCTTACTTATTATAAATGTGTTGTAATTTTTATAATGATCGTCACATCTATGTGAACTACTTCACTTGATGTTAGAAAAATCTTTCTTAGTCATGTGTATCTCCATTAGGGTAGTACTATTACTTCTCTCTTAGAGGCTCATTTTATTTCCCCCTCTACTGTAAGAGAAACTTGATACATCTGTAATTGAAAATTCTCAACGTGCACTTTCTTTCTCATTCAAAAGGAAATTTGTGCTTCTCTCTCATGCTGACAGCTAAAGCCAAGGTGTTATACAAGATCTATGATTGTGGACAAAAGTATATCTCCTAGGTCGGTGGCTAACCTAGAACAACAGAGAAACAAGGAACCCAATGCTTTTCCTTAAAGTAAATAGATAATGGAGTGAGGCCTACTTGGAATCCTTCACACACTTCGCTCCTTCTTTAGCTTGGAAGCTCCAATTCCAGCTCTGATTGCCAAAATTAGAACCTGCACAGTTAGATAACACAAGCCAAGAAACTACGAGATGTATGTAGTATCATCTAAGTACTTCATTCAATAGATCAACATGGTATTGAAATATATGAAACAACATCACATATAGGAAAACAGTGAATTCATTGCATTACTATAAATGGAAGGAGATTACAACCATAAGTAGCAATTGATCTTGTAGAAGAGATCCTCCAAGTTGTTGACTTTTCCTTTCCTTATCACAATATGCACCTCCAATCACCCTAAATGCATGGAATGATGACCACTCACTACAACAACATAAGGGTAGAATTATTCTCCAAAATTCAACCCAACAACTAACCACATGCTTGTGGAATGAGGTAAATATATAGGAAGGAGAGATAGTTCATGAATTCTTATGCATTTACCAATCTGGGCTTGAGATCCAAAAGTGATGGGAGGATGAGTTCAACGGATAAGATGGTGATTTCTTCAAGGTGGAATTAGATAGGATTCAAATGTTTTTCCAAGGTAAATGGTTGAAACAACCTCCAGAAGCTTCTGGAAGAGTAAGCTTTGGAATTTTTTTTTAATTTTTTCCAAAATTTCTAGAATCAATAGACCCCCACAGTTATACAGGGTGCATTACATAAAACCGTGAGAGAAGGAAACTTGTAGGTGATCAATGCAGACCACAGTGGAGAAACATGTAGGTGATCGCACCCTAGTATTCTTTTGGTATGCTTATAGAGAGCATTGTTCCTTAAATTCAGATGTGACAAAATTTATTATGACATAATGCCCCCTAAAGTGCAAGGAAAGAGATGATGACTAATGATTGAAGCGCTTTACCTTGTGACAAGTAGGGATCAAGGACAATCAATGAGCTTCATCAGTTATAATACATTTTCAACCTGACATCTTTGCTTGCTGAGGGAGGCATACCCATACTCATCTCATAAGCTAACATATCATGTACAATGATCAAATGATGCGTCCAAAGATGCAACTAATGGGCCCATGACTAGATGACTATCAATATGATCACAACCACCATACATTGTGATCTTTGTATAACTGTTGAAATCGTAGCCTAGATGGATGAAACTAGATCCAAGGTCTTCTATCTCGTTCACACGACTAACCAATGTACGATTCTAGCCATGTCAATCAATGATTTAGATTCAAACATGGTAGACACCATCTGATTATCAGCCAATGATACAAGTTTTTAACAAACGTGAGAGAAACCACTAATGATGTTAATAGATCTCAAGGTACTCTATTACAATCTGTATAGTGTAAATGAATGAGTTGATGTCAAACACCGCATAGAATATTTCAGACGAAGGCCAATGATGTCGACCTATCATCGAGAGAAAGAAAAATTTCCATTGATGTATGCAAGCACCAAGGTACCAAGGGTGTTTCTAAATCAACTTCTTGGATGATGTGTTTATGTCGACAGGAAGTGAACCATCGTAGGAGGGCCTTGATGTATCCCCCACAAAAAAAACGAAATGGGTATCATCATTGACACATAATGATAAGAATGATGATGATATAGAACTGGATCAGGAAAGGCAGACATGAAATGAATGCTTAAGAGTAGTTTAGCGGCGATCAACTGAATGAATTATCTTGAACACACCATTGATGCTAAATGGAGTTGGAAGCATTGACCCAAAATTGAAATGGAAGCTTTGAAAATGGTATGATAACCAAAAGAAAAGAAGATTATCCAACCCAATAGCGATGAAGATGAAGTGGAAAAGTGTCGTGTTCAAGAGCGACTCGCTTCCATAGGAAAAATGGAATCCCTTTTTTTCCCAATTTCCCCAACCATACTGGTTAATACCTCTTTATTTTTTAACAAGCTTGAGGAGGATAACATATGCTTGATCTAGAATTTCATCCTTCGGATGAATCCTTCTGAGTGTATTTAACGAACCCTAAGAAGGAGTGGTTCAGCCCCGTCATGATCGATGATTCCGTCATTGTTTGATTGTTTTACGAGTTCACCGAAGGTAAAAAGACATCTTTTTCATGTTTAGAGAGTTTGAAAAAGAGATGAAAAATAAAACTCCAAATTTCCCTTTTCATAGGTAGTCCCTTATGTCTAAAAAGGTAGAAAACAATACCCAAGAGAACCTCTTAGACATGTTAAACTAAGGTATTCCTTTTTCTTAAATAATATATCTCAGTCCAGAAAAGGGTTAAACGTATACTGAGTAGATGTATTTTCATTTACTTTTACGAGTTTAAAAACACAAGTGCTCGACAATCTTTTCATATTTTGGGAGTCTGAAAAGAGTCGAAAGAGGACTCCTCCTTGGGGAACGAGTGGTATAAAGGATAGAAAATGGTTCTGGTCATGATGGAATTGCTCAAAACACGCAAAGGTCAAGAGACTGGTTAATAAGACCACTCATTGCAAGGGTTTCTCAGGAAAGGGTAAAAACAAAGTGAAAGTGTATGATTGACTAAGTGGATGTTTAATATCGAATGAGAAAACCAAGGCTCATCTGGAAAAAACAGGCTAATAAAAATGGCAATCACGAGGAATAAAATGGGAATGGTTTCATTTTTTTAGAAGCCTGAAGCATGGAAAGCTATACTTGAAATTGGTTTCATTTTTACACAAGCTTGAAACAGAGTAAAAACAATTCTTGAAATAACTTTGCATGCCCCCATCATAATGACTCAATTCGAGGTACATACCCCCCAAGCTTGATTTCATGCGCCTAAGTAGACTATTGGGTAGTAACAAGTGGATGGAATGAAGGTTCATTCACGAGATCAAGTGAAAGAATCGACTGGAAATTTAAGATAACTAATCAAAGACTCTAATTTAAAGGGGATTTGTTTCATTTTTTAGTAAACTTGACACATGAAAAGAAACTCTGCTCCAAGGCCTTATTTCATTTTTTAAGGAGCTTGACATAAGAAAAAGAACTCTGCTCCAAGACCTTGTTTCATTTTTTAAGGAGCTTGACACAAGAAAAGGAACACTTCTCCAAGGAACCTTGATCATGATCGCCAAGAGGCCATGGCTTCCAATAGGTTCTCATCAGATGGGAGAGAAACACTCTAGAAGGGATCAAAGAATCCAATGGAAATATCAGACTCCAATACCCCCAATAAATATTGCACTACATCACCTACTATATCATTAGTAGACACGTGCATGGAACAGGTTTCCACATAATTAATATGTGGTGAGGGAGATACTACTTTCATATAAGGACAATTTAGGGATGTTGGTTGATTGGGAGTCAAATTAGGACCAATGAATGAAATCTAGTCAATAGTCACGATTCTTCTTTCATGTAGGAAACACATCACACCAAAGAGTGAAGAGATAAGAGATCCCATGACATAAACATAGTCATGCCCAAGGAGTAAATTAAAATTCAAAGGGCCTTGGACTACAATCAAATCGATATAGACAATCTTTCCTCCCAAAGTAATAAGCAACTTAGGAAGGATCCCTAATGGTTGACTGGTTCATTTAATAAAAGCCAACCGATTCTGGGTAATTGGCACAAGATGCAGAGAAACTAAAGCTTGCCAGGTAGTTGAGGACAAAATACTAACCAATGCACCTTCATACATGATTGTGAAAAGTACAACCACATTATAAGATTGTACCATGATCTGGAAGGGCACGTAAGAAGGAAGATGATATCCTGTCAGTTGACTCCAATCAAAGGAAGTGACCAGACTACTTGGAGGGTGTGTTGTGGAAAAGGGAGAACTACCCCCTTGTGTTATGGGAACGGGATAAATTCTCTCCAATGTAATGGGAACAAGATAAATTCTCTCCAGTGTAATGGGAATGGGAGGATTTCCCCCCTTTTCCATTGGAATGGGAGGACATCCCCCCAATTCATTGGAATTTGAAGAAATGAGAAGAACCTGAGCGGTATGAAGTCCACTCTCGATGGGAAAGGTACGATCAACTGAAGGTGGAATTGATTCAACCATTTTCTAAACCAATGGTTGGTCGAGAATGGACTCATGGGATTCACATTCAGAGAGAGTGGGATTGAAACGAGACGGATTTTGATCAATCACTTCATCAACTAATGGAGGATTGGGAGAAATATTTTGATAACCAACCTAAAGTTGCAGCTGAGGAGCTGTAAGGTTTTCCAACACTTTCGAGGCTTCATCTATATGAGGACAAAGTTGAATAGGATGATTCCCTTCACATAACTTACATGGAAATTTGACTTTACCCTTTTTCCCATGGACTTTACTATCACTAGTGGATGGTTTATCACTAGCATGATCTCTCGAGGCTGATGACAAAGCTTGATGTGAGCCTATCGACTATAGTTCTAATACCTTGGGAATACTAGGACAATATCTAAGAAGGTAGTCACCCTTACATAAAATTCAAGGGAATTTAACTTTATGGGGTTTATTGGAAGGTTCTCCATACTAGTTGCATCTGTAGCAATGGTTGTTTGGTTGTCGCGTTGCTTGTTTTGCTTCTTCTTATTCGTCCTTTTCTTCTTCTTCTTGGCTTCCTGGTTACTAGAATCAAGACATTTATGATGTGAAGAGAAAGAAAGGGATGAAGAAACAATAGGTGAATAAGGAAAAGGGTAAAATTTAGGATCAACATGAGGTTGATGTTTTTCAGGTGGAGGAGAACTTGGTTGAGAATTAGTTTGGACATTAAGAACCCTAGGGGTTGAAAATAACCAAACTGGCAAACCAATGCTAAATCTCGGAAGGGACAAAATTTCCATATAAGGAGCACCAATATTTCCAAAAGAATGAAAATAACTAGGATTCCCATCAGATGGGTTCCCTTGATTGGTAGACTCTAGAACTGTTGCCATTAGTCTCAACCTAATATCCACTAAGGAGTTGTTCCACGAGGAGGATGTTGTTCCGCGGTCAATTAATTGATTTTAGAAATTAAAGACACAAACAAAAACAAAGAGGGATAACTAAGAAAAAGGGTTACCAAGAAGCCATGAACTACAATATACACCTTGGAGAACCAAGGACTTAACGTATGTGCAGGCAATATCCCTGAATGTTGTGTTCGATTTATCACGGTATACAAGGCGACCGACTTGGTTACCTATGGATGGGTAGAAACCTATTGGGGACTCCCAAAATATATTTGGCATTACGTGGGAGTGCAGTCCGTATTAGTGTTGTCTAATGCGTAACCATTTGATGAGAGCATTCACATATAATTTACTTGCGTGGAGTGCCAATAATATACCCGAAGCTATGTGGAGTACGGTCCTATACAGTCACATACATGGAACGAGATTTCACCCCTGGGATGCAACATTGAAAACAATGATAGTTCCTATGTTTAACGACGTCGGAACACGTCTCTAGCCTATACTTCTAAATGTTTGCGTTAATGTTACAAATTCTCCTTAGGTTGATTCAATAAATTTTGTCGTTTATCTTTGATTAGGTTTTCATTTTAGGGTTCACCACGGATGTCACCTAAATATCCTAAAATGAAAATCTAGCGTGAGAAAATAGAAATCCTTTCTCTTTAAAAGAAAATATATCTAAGGAAGGGAATAAACAATCAAGATGCAACACAAAATATGTAGCAAACAAGATGCAAGATGCAATTTTCTTTCCAAGGCAGTTGTTCCTATAGTAATGCACATGCAAAACCATAAATGTCGATGCAAATTTTTTCTTTTCACCATACTTAATTTTCAAAATGGATAAAACTAAGATGCAAATGTTCAATTACTGATTCAATTGCACTTTTTAGAATGAGGACTAAAACAACAATTCATCTAAGCGATCAACAATCAATCGAAATCAGTTTGCAAGCAACTAAATGATAAGAAAAAAGAAAAATCTAAACCAAATCTCATCAAAGGAAAACAACACAAATGCAAATCAAATGGATGCTTTAGAGAGACCAAAAGATATCGAAGACTCAGGGAAGTTTAGCTGGAAGTAGGATGACCAAAAATAGGCTCAAGAACCAAGGCAAAATTCATTCAAACACAAGAGCCAACGCTGGTGAAGAAGAGGCACCAGTGCATTGCAACGTTGGTGCAGAGTGGGCCAGGGTGAGGTGTAATGCTCTATCTGAGGCACAAGGGCTGTGTTGGGCCTAGGAAAGAGGTTTATGACACAAAAATTGCAAAAGAGGTTAAATGAAATGACTTCCTAGGTTTGTTCTTGGTTTGATAGTACAAAAGAGGTCTCTCAAGGAGGTAATCAAACACAATGGACAAGGATACCACCAAGGGAATATTCTAGTCCCCAGCGGAGTCTCCAATTTTTTATATAGGACCTACGATTGCAGACAAAAGTATCTCCCCTAGGTCAATGGCTAACCTAGAACAATAGAGAGGCAAGGAACCCATTGCTTTTCCTTAAGTAAATAGATAATGGAGTGAGTCCTACCTGGAATCCTTCGCACGCTTTGCACCTTATTTAGCTTGAAATCTCCAATTCCAGCTCTAATTGCTAAAATTAGAACATGCACAGTCAGATAAAACAAGCCAAAAAACAACGAGATGTATGCAATATCATCTAAGTAATTCATTCAATAAATCAACCTAGTATTGAAATATATTAAACAACATCACATATGGGAAAACAGTGAATTCATTGCATTACTATAAATGGAAGAAGATAATAGCCATAAGTAGTAGTTGATCTTGTAGAAGAGATCATCTAAGTTGTTGACTTGTCCTTTCCTTGTCACAATATGCACCTCCAATCACCCTAAATGCATGGAATGATGACCACTCACTACAACAACATAAGGGAAGAATTATTCTCCAAAAGCCAGCCCAAAAACTAATCAGGTGCTTGTGGACTGAGGTAAATATATAGGAAAGAGAGTTAGTTCATGAATTCTTGTCCATTTACCAATCTAGGCTTGAGATACAAAAGTGATGTGAGGATAAGCTCAAGGTATAAGATGGTGATTTCTCCAAGGTGGAATCAGATAGGATTCAAATGTTTCTCCAAGGTAAATGGTTGAAACAATATTTGGAATTTTCTGGAAGAGGAAGCTTGAGATTTTTTTTATTGTTTCTCGAATTTCTAGATTCAATGCACCCCCAAAGTTATGCAGGGTGCACTGCATAGCACCCTAAGAGAAGGCAACCTGCAGGTGATCAACGCAGCCCGCAATGGAGCAACCTATAGGTGATCACACCCTAGTATTATTATAGGTAGCGTTGGTCCTTAAATTGGCTCAGATGATGCAGTTTAGGGCTAAAACTCTAGGAAATGAAAGGTACATGCTTAGGGATTTGTGCAATATGGTGACAAGGGGGAATAGGATATTAATTGATCCCATTAGGAGGCTCACTGATCGGATGTGACAAAATGGCCAATAACACAAGGCATATATTTAAGTAAACGACACTCGGTCCATATTCTAGATGGGATTCCTACACCAAACGATGTGAGATATAATTGGGACCTTATATGTGGGAGATCCCCTATATGTCGGAGGTATCCAACACCGTCAACATGATCCTAGACTCATGAGATATCTTGATTTTGACACTCCATTTTCCTTGTCCCCATCGTAGTCTGAATCAGAATGTGCAATAAGACTGAAGTCATCCACTTTGGTGTACTTGAGTCCACAATATTAAGTACCCTTTAAGTAGCTTAGGGAACTCTTTTTGTAGTATGCTAATGTCCCTCGCATGGATTTTGCATAAATATGAAAAGGATGATCACAACAAATGAGATATTTGGTCTAGTTGTGGTGAGGTAGATGAGACTTCCGACAAGTTTTTTGTACTTCCTTGCATCCTCAAATTAATACCCTTATTTCTATGTAAGCTTCAAATTTTGTTCCACTAGAGTGGAGAGAGGGCTACATTCTTCCAAGCCAAATTTGTTCAACAGTCCTCCAATGCACTTCTTTTGTGAAATGAATATGTATTTTGGATTTTGATTGACTGAAACTCCCAAGTAATAATGAAGATGTCCCAAATTTATCATTTCAAATCCTCTCTTCAAATATTTCTCCATGGAAGCAATATAATATTCATTGCTTCCTGTTATTAACAGATCATCTACAAATACTATAAGATACACTACAATTTTTCCAACCTTTTTAATGAACAAAGTTGCATCATCAAGATTGTAATGTTTTAAATATAACTTTAGAATATGTTCAGTTAGATTTTCATACCATGCTCGTGGTGCCTATTGTAGACCATACAAGTATTTGACGAGATTGCATACCTTTTGTTCTTGTCCATTCACAACAAAACCTTTAGGCTGAGACATACAAACATTTTCTTTCAAATCCCCATTCAAGAAAGTTTCCTTCATGTCCATTTAATGGACTTTCCATCCTTTCTGTGTTGCCAAAGAGAACATGGTCTGGATGCTCACCCATTTTTTTGTGGAAGAATAGGTTTCGTCATAGCATACACCTTATTTTTGTGAAAATCATTTTTCATGAGCCTTGATTTGTGCTTTTCAAGTGAGGCATTTTATTTATACTTGTTTTTGAAAACCCACTTGTAGCCAATTAGTTTGGTTCTGTATGGAGTGTCCATCGATTTCCAAGTCCCATTTTTTATGACAACATCATATTCCTTCTGCGTGGCTTCTTTCCATTTGTCATGAGAAGCAAATTCTTTGAAGGAATTAGGTTTAAGTTCAACATAAAAGTTTAGTTCACAATTACAAAAAATATTTGTGGCATACACATCACATGAATTCACACCTCCATTGTCATGTCTAGTAAAACTCTTGGTTCCATTCTTTTCAATCTCATCGGGATGGACACTTTCAAGTGTCTTGATCAACCACTTTGGTTGTTTTGGAGAAGGACTAGATGGATCCTCTAAGGTTGTGGCGTCATCAATGTTCAACTTCTAAATTCTACTTATAACAAAAACCAAATTTGATGAGGTGTTTGGAACTTCTTCACGAGGAGGAATTTGTTCTAGTTTTTCAAAGGTAGATTCCAAAGATTGACCCAAAATTGGGCTCCCCCCTTAAACATTGGAATATCTTTGTAAAATTAATGATTTTTCTTCATTAGAGAAATCCTTTCTAGGCAATCAAGTTGTCTCTCAACAAAGTCATCACTTTTGGTGGACTCAAGGAATATGACATATCTAGAAAGTATGAATTTTTTATTTGCCTCTCATAAAAATGATAGGCCTTGGTGGTATATGATTATCCCAAGAAAATGTGTTTATGAATCCTTGCATTAAGTTTATTTCATTGTTGTTTTGGAGTGAAGTCATATTAGGTGGAACCAAAAACCCTGAGATTCCTGATGGAGGGGGTGTGGCCATACCACATTTCGTAAGGAGTCTTCTTTTCAATAGCATGTGATGGATATTTGTTCTTTACATAGACTAACATAAAACAACTTCATCCAAAAACGTAAATTTTAAAATCTTAAAAAACATCATGGAGTGTACCATATTCAATAATGTTCTGTTCATCCTCTTAGATACACCATTTTGTTGAGGATTCTATGGAACTATTGCTTTATGTTGGATCCCATGTTGTCAAAGATAGGATTAAAAATCATTACTATTATATTATTTTACATTATCAGTACGAAGGGCACCAACAATGGTTTGTGCTTCATTTTAAATCCATACGTGAAAGTTTTAAAATGTTTCAAATACTTTAGACTTGTCTTTCAATGAATATACCCAACACATTCTAGTATAGTCATCAATAAATGTCATGATATATTTATTTCCATTTTCATAGGGTATAAGCATAAGCCCACACAAATATAGATGAATCAAACGTAGGTTTCTACATGCTCTAGAATTTGATTCATGGAATAGTTGTGTTGACGGTGCTAGACTCGCCAACATGTCAGGGGATCTCCCTGGTAAGATGTTTCAACTAGACCTCAGACCATTTGGAGTAGGAGTCCCAACAATGGGTAGTAAGGTAAAACCTTGACTGCGGTTGCACCTAGAGGTAAGTAAGATTTCCTTGTTGCTAGCAAGGGCGTGACATTGCAGCAAGTCAAGGAAGGTGCATGAAAGGTTCTAACACATGGAAGGGGGAGTGAGTGCGCCCCTTAGAAACCTGTGATAGCACGCAACTTGAAAGGCGAACACATGAGAAGTAGGACATCATGAGATGGAAAGAAAGTTAGCCGACGATCCAAAGTGATGGATTATATAAAAAACGAGCTTCGATAAGATTCATACAAACACATACGAAATAGTCCACATATACATGCGTAAATAACATCTACATATATCATTGAAGTAACCAGGATAGCCGAACTACAATAACAACCTATGCATGAAACATGTCGGCTTTGTTATATTAAAAGAGTGAAAGATCCATTTATACATACAACCAAGACTTCCACTAGCCCAAATAGTGGAACATTACAGTCATTGCTGCCTACTCCTCTAAAGAGATGTACTAGGTCTGCACTATGGAGAAGCCAAGGCTCATTACAATACACTCCAAGCTTTCTCTAAGTTATCCCTATAGGAACCTTGGCTCCCAAAAGCTTGTACAATGAGTTATGAGGTTCTATAAATAATAAAGGGTGGGGTGACCCTTGTCATTCCCCTTTATGACTCTTCACCTACCCTCATGACTCTTCAACTACTACATGACTGTTACATTCTGCTATAGCCACTTGGTATTTCACTTTTACAACATGTTTACATTATAATCTACACATGTACCTATGTGAGACAAAATTAGGCTTGAGTAGTCCATGCAAGACATCACTAAGTCTCGGATAGCTATGGGAAGACTAACTCTTTGACATCCTCATGATGATCGATGGTGGCGAACTGATGCCAAGCTTGGTAGTCATTTATGGTGTCCATGTACTCTATGGTCACATCCCTCTGAAAGTGAACTCTTGCCTCCGTTGCATTTGGGTACACTGATTTGGCACCTCTATCCAACTCATCAAATAACATTTGCATCATGGTCTTGAGTGCAATCGGACCAGCAACATACTCATGCATGATGTCTATGCTCATATACAACTCTGCACAGGTGGCTATGCACATCAATTGATTAATGTACATGTCTAGCTCCAGTCGGACTTGGTTATTTGACTTCGCTTGGGTGAGTGTGACAATGGATGGGATCACATGCATGCACATAATGACATCCATGCTCCTGAACACTCGTGCATGTGAAGCCTGCAAACTGGTGATGAACTGCGGGAGTTCCTCATAGTTTCGAATTTGACTCTGAATGCGTGCCCTAAACTCTACCGCCTTGGCTTCATCATCTTTGGCAAGTGCAATGGGGCTCCTTTGTACCTCATTGTCCATATTTGCATGTGATCGACAATAGTGTGCAGATCTGAAAAGATGTGTGCTCTCCTAGCATAGCGTTGCTGCCAACCATTAAGATGGACAACTGACTTATGCACGGTGATGAATCTAGAGTACAACTTCTGCATGACTGTCTCGAGAGATGATACTTCATCTAGTATCACTCTCCTCAACTCTGCTCTGGTGAATGTTGTAACCTTCTCTCCTCCCTGCTTGGTCGCTTGTAACTCCTTAGCCATGCACTCATTCTCAGATATCAAGAATCTAACACTCAAGTTGGTGGCTGCGGAATATGCCTTGGTAGCATTAGCCAATGTAGTTGTATGTCTGCACACATTGAACACAATCACTTATTCTTCAAACTGCACAGGAGATACATGGACATTCAGAGTATGCACTTTGTGCGATTGGAAAACTCTATGTTTTGACTCATTGAAATATATGTTGTGCATCTCCACTTCTAAATTGTATTTAAGGATATCTGTGTCTCCTTGATCACTTGGGACTTGTTCTGTTTCCAGATCTAGTGAAGCCAGTGGAGTGACCTCTCGGTTTTTGGGCATGAGATCAATATCCTGATCTGACTTTGGCTAAACCATATCTATGTCCATCTTCTCTAGCACCTCTTCAATCTCTTGAGCAAAGTCCTGCTCTTGCGACTGCTCACCTTGTCTTCTCTGTGCCAGCTACTCGGATGAGTCGATAACCTGTATGGGTGCAGTTTCATCAATTTGTTCATGTTGTGCCTCCTGTTGTTCCTATTGTTGCTGCACTTCCTTCTCTCTTCTACACAACTCTTTTTCTTCCATGAGTTTTCGATTCAACTCCTACTCTCAACACAAGTGGATTTTGTTTGAACTTTCAGCTTTTCTCTGCCTCTGTGTTGTCAACAACCTTCCTCTTGCCTTTTTCACGTACATATCTGATACCCTTTGTTGTTGATGATGATGTTTCTCTTGGAGATGTTGTTTCCTTCTACTTTTCTAACCACTCTACAATTATGCTGATCAGTTCATTGAGCCTTGAGAAGTGATAGAATTATCTACATGGGTCTTCCTCAGGCCAATGACATGCCTCGTGGATCCAAGGATGTTTCACTCTCGCACATTGGTCCTTCACTAAACAATGTGGGTCATACGGATTGAAACTTCTGGTGTCGAAGGTGAATCTCTTGAATTCCTCTGTCTCGGCCTTAGCATCCTTGAGATTCTAGATCTCATACAACTTGATCCGAAAAGGAAGAGCGGACCGAGGTGACTGCTTCTTCCTATGCAGTCTAGCTAACAACCTTATTGAGATGTGATAAGACATTTCTTGCATGACGAGCTTATCCGTAAAAAACTTTGGTAACACATGCAGAGCCTTCTCCACGTTGTACATCCAGATGAAGGTGCCAAGGGGTGAGGCATACCAATCTGCTATGTCGACTAATGCCTTCATCATTGCTTGCGACATGCAAGGTGGATCCTTCTCAAAGATCATCCTGTACACTAGGGTGACGAAGTGGTCTAATAACTATATGATAACTCCACAGAAACTACATTCAGAAAACAACCTACAATAAGTATGCACAAAGGTTTCCGAAGTTGTCCATGCCCAACCCAAGCCCGGGAACTACTGACGGGCACAGACTGCATCAAGTATGTAAGTGGACATGTATAGCTTCACTTGTTGGCCCTTGGGCGGATGCCTAGCTTTTGTTACCTATTCCTTGAACCCAAGAGCCAATATGTCGGACCAATTGCAAGGTCTTCCTTCGCTCGCCAGTTGATCCAACACAATCACCCCTCTGTCGTAAAGTTTTTGTGCTCTCTTGGTCGTATAAGAAACATGCGAAGATGACCAATAGCTGATATACCTTCCACAATATCCTCGTCTTGTAAACCTGGCTAGGTTTCATCCTGAACTTGGATGGATATTTCACGCAGATCTTCAATATGTCCCTTGAGTTTGCACTATTCTTGATCTGGTGAAGGGTGTATCCATCGTGCTCATTGGCTATGGCAAGTGATACATCTCCTAATAGTCCTTCACCCTGAAGGTAGAAAGTTGTTTTCCACTGACACTGCTCAAAACCATTTTCTCCAGATCAGTATGCGAGACAATCCAGTGGATCAAGTTGGTGCATGGAAACGTGGGATACCTGCATGCAATCAAGTACAAGCCAGACCTGTGTATGTTGACATAGACCCTGCAGTATTCCAGATTCTCCTCAAATGTGCTTGAAAAGATGTCATTGATGTCTTGTCGTTTCATCTGGATCTCCTTGTCTATGAACAACTTAGTGTCTTCATAGATAAGAAAGCTCATAGACATTTTCTCAACTACATCTCCAGTTGCACTCTTGACAGTGTCCTTGGACCCTGCTCTCTTGGAAGCCATTGTACATGTACTGCTAAGAGACGAACGCACACCTATGATACCTGGAGATAAAGCAACACTCATGACAAGTAATCTATCACTTGAAAACCGAAGAAACTTGAGGACTGTCATGCAACACACTTGGTTTACTGACTGGAAAGATTGTGCAATTTTCACTGAGAGGCTGGGAGATTGACTGCCAAAGCTTTCCAAAGCACATTGCGGACTGTCAGCGTGTTGACTGACTACTGAAACTATGAAATGCATAGTCCAGCTTGGCTTGCTGAGGACTGAAACTACGCAACGTGCATTTTCAGTCAGCAATTACTGCAACCCATAAAATGCATTTGCACAATTCTAAGGGCTAGCAAGGTACTGCCTGTCAAAATTGTGCAAAGAAAGCCTAGAAGCGAGTTTTGGGCCAGCTTCGCACAATTTCTGGGAGGAAGACAGAGACTTCGCTCTTAGAAATGTGTAGTACAAGCCGGGTAAGGCAAGGTCGAATCCAAGGAAGCCTAGACCCGTCGACGGGCGACTAAAAACATGAAAAGTACGAATGCATGGCGAAGCTGATTGCAAACAAGAGTAAATGATCATGCATTCAAACCTGTGAGTGCTAGATTCAGAAAACAGGAAAACAAGTAAGTGTGTGGAGTGTCGCCACAATGACGATCGTAAGTTCAGAAACAGTTTCATGCATGTGATAGCAGTGAGATGCAATGAAAAACTTGAAACAATGCTTCTACAAGCTAACATGCATTAAAATGACAACAAGAGTTCAATGAAATCAAGCAAGCAACACTCACAGAAACTGAAATACAAAAAGTGGCAGAAAGCAGCAAATGACATGAAAAGTGGAGTTACCCAGAAAAAGCTATGTTGAGTGTGTCGAATGCTCCTAGATGCGATGTGGGATGTCATAGCTCCAAGATTGATGTGAGGAATTATATCTGAAGCATAAAATAAACAAGTTTGATAAGATCGAGGCTTATGGCGTGCATGCCACAAATATAGGAAAAAACGACACTTGGTGGGAGGTTTCTAAAACAACTTTTGCATGTAACCTCTAGTTGCTAAAAATGGATCCCTAAAATCTAGCAATGCATTTTTATTTTTTTTTCGGAAAAAGCAACCCATGCATGCAAACCAAGATTTCTTAGTCCTTGAGGGAACCGGTCGACCTGGGAGCACATGCAACAGTCTGCAAGCCTGTAAATGGATTTTGTGTAGTTTCTGGGTTGAGCAAGTCTGACTATCCCTCAAGCTTTGCACAATTTCTGAACTGAAGCCCTGGCTATTACTTAGAATTATGCATTTTTTTAGAGCAATCCCAGTGATAGGCTACATTACGCAATTTCCATAGGGAAGGCTGCATGGTTGTTATGCACATTTCTGGAGAGCAACAGGCAGCCTAGATGGATTGCACAATTTTGGAGAGGAAGGTTGGTTCCCCTCTAGAATTGTGCAATTTTCTAGGTAAACACAACAACTAGAAAATGACCAAGTTCTAGAATGTCAACCTGTGGGTAGGAGGCAAACAAGCTAAGGAGCACAAGATGGTAAGCCACTAAGACTTAAGTGGAGCATATGTACTTGGACAGAACAAGGCATGTTGCTAAGAATGATTGGTAGGGAGGTTCCAAAAAGAAGCTAAGGAAAAATTTTGGAGGGTGGTTGTAGCCGCTACAACACTTGGAGACACACCGGTAGAAATCCATCTCTCTAAATGGACCTTTTTTCATGAAAATAAAGTCTAAATCCTCCAGAAGTATTGTTCAATTCATAGATCATCTTGGTTTCCACACAAGCTTGATTGAAATATGTAGCACCTATGCTCTTGGTCGGTCAGAACACATTCCAAGCCAAGTCAACACATTTTTTTCAATTGGGGATGAGGGTTATATTGGTACACAAGAAATATGACTGCCAGAGTTTAAGTTACATCTCTGGTGTTGCTCTGTTTCCAACAGGCCTGGACAGTACCCCGAAGAAGTCATGCAGGAACAAAAGCATCACTCTTCTGTCAGTGATCCTAGTCAGTGCTCTGATGGAGTTACTTGCATCACCTCTCTGTGCAAGAAGATTTTATCTTATTTCGCCTTATTCATTTTTTCAAATTTTTTCACAGTTTCATTTTTCATATTTTTTCATTTCTCAAGAACTAGGCATAGGCACTTATTTACTTCAGAGGTGGAAGAGGGATCCATACTTATTGAGATTAGAAGAGGTTGTTTCTTCAAAGGAGTATTTTATATATACCTCTAACATACTTGTTAAGGTTTTTCCCCTCACCTTACTCCACTTGATTGAGCTGACAAGTATTAACCCAAAACAATCAACTAGATTAGGTGGTATTAGTTAGAATGCAAGCATTGAGTTTTCACTAAGGTTCACTTCGAACAAAACGTATTTTCCATTGGTGTATCATTGACTGAAGAAAACAAGTTCTGCATAAAGAGAGAAGACAACAGATAACCAAGTATTGATAGTTGTACAAGTCCTCTTCTACTTTACGCTGCTTGTTTCCAGAGTCGCTCATGGTTTCATGTGAAACTAACCTGCTAATTTAAACAAGAAAACAAAACAAAGAAAATAGTAGAAGTAAATGTGAAAGAAAATCAAGTAAGAAAAGAAATCAGGCAAGCAAGCAAACAACAAAGCAAGAAAGAAAATATGCATGCAAGAAAACTAGACATAAAGCAAACACTACTCCTACTCCTAATCTAACGGTGCATGGGTCTAATCACGTGAAGTGATATTTCCAATGCAGCCACTGACGCATTGGTTGACCCATGTTGATGAAGGCATGGTTCGCGAAAAGAAAAGTCAGGCGAACCAGCAAACATGAAAGATATAAAAATGAAGACAAACACACTTTGAGTTTGAATACATCCACAAAAAAGAAAAAAGTGAAAGTGCATGACATTCACTCTATGGAGTTACCATGGTGTTGTGATACACTGCATGTATATTTTAAGCATATGCACTCTCTTGACTGTGACATGTAAGTAAACATGAGAAACATAGACAACTTACGTCGTGCAAGTGTGATTTTTGTGTAAGATTCCTCCAATGCATGAGCGATAGGATCATGTGATTCAGGTGGAGGAAGCGAAATATGTGTGTTGTATAGATATTCAATGCATACATATGAGTGATGAGGAGCCTCGGGTATTTCAACAATTTCTTGATCGGAAGTGAAACCAACTTCAAGACAATGAGGGTCGGACATAACCATCAGCTCGAGCTGAAGTTTCTCGACAGCCTGCGGGGTTTCGACTTCGTTGACAAATAGATCATCATAAATAAGTGGCTTTGAAAGATCAATAGTGCTAGAATCATCATCTTGATCAAAGACGGGGGTAAATAGATCACGACAGCTACCATCAGAAAAATCAATGAGTTCATCGGCATCCTCATGATTAGATAAATAAAATAGAGGGGTAGATGAGAAGCAATAATGTTCACCCTCTGCGTTTCCGGAAAAATAAGATGAAAAATCAAGTAGATTTTAAGTGAAGAATTTGTCCACTCCATTGTCGAATGATGGACTGACATCCGGTGTGTAATGCGAGTGATCGGAAGTGGATGCATCCATGGAAGAATTTACACAAGGAAAATCAGAGATAGAAGAATCACCAAAGATGTCAGGAAAAAGCGGAGGAGGCGCGGATAGAAGGAGGTCATCCTTCACTGCGGGTTGATGTTCATATCCCTATTCATACTCATCATAAATGATAGCACAGGTTGGTTGTGCAACACCAACTCCGTTAATGGCTTGATCCTCGTTCACAATAGGTGTAGAGTCTGGAACGGAAGAACACAAGACAATGCAATCCGGAGGATCAGTAGAACATGAAGATAGAGGTTGAGGTAACAAATGCATGTGACAACCCATGTGATTCCCAACCAAATCTGCATAGAAATTAAGAGTGGTGATGTTGGGAGGATGTGACAGTTGAACAAAAGTATATGCACGTTCTCCCACATCACTCTGCGGGGGTGGAAGTTCTTGATGAGGGGAAGGCAGATAGTCACTTGTGACAGCCACTGTTTCTGCTTGTGATTACGCAGCTCCATCACTGAAGTATGTTAAGCGGGGTTTGAACTTCAACTTCATTTTGGGATAGAATGATTTGTGAAGGCAATATTCAAATTTATCCCAAAGATATTGGAATTTCATCTGGTTTTTTGGAGCTTCAAATTAGAGTACACGGAAGTGATACCAAAAATCTATAGGCGATTCATGCGGGGTCTTCTATTATTTTAACATTTTTTTTCAAGAGATTTAGGATCAAAATGATGGAAAACAGATTTGATTAGATCACTGAACTTCTTAAATGAGTGCATGCAATTGTGAGGCAGGTTGCAACACCATCGTTGTGGGGATTCGCGAACTGTGGTTGAAAGAAGCATGTTGACCTCCACTTCATCAAACTCCTCCACATCCTCCAAGAATGTAAGGAAATCATGTAAGTGCTAAGGCCAAGCCACTTCACCTTCACAATCATACGTGAATTCAGACAAGAGATCATAAGACTCCTTTGTGATGTGAAAGGGATGTGCATTAGATATACATCACGGAGGGTCAACTCTAATGATATCCATGATAGATGTGTGAAGATTCAAAATAGGATGTGAGGACTTAGCTTGTCATCTGGCCCTCCTTCTAGTGCCAGAAATGTTGACGGTGCTGGACCCACCAACATGTCAGGGGATCTCCCTGGTAAGGAGTCCCGACCAGACCTCAAACCATTTGGAGTAGGAGTCCCAACATTGGGTAGTAATGTATCGCCTTGACTGCAATTTCACGCAGAGGTAAGTAAGATGTCCTTGTTGGTAGCAAGGGTGTGACCTTGCAACAATTCAAAGAAGGTGCATGAAAGGCTCTAACACATGGAAGGAGGAGTGAGTGCGCCCCTCAGAAACCTGTGATAGCACACATCTTGAAAGTGAACACACAAGCAGTAGGACATCACGAAATGGAAAGCGGGATATCCGATGATCCAAAGTGATGGATCATATCAACAAAACGCTTCAATAAGATTCATACAAACACATACAGAATAGTCCGTACATACATGCACAAATAACATCTACATATATCATTAAAGTAACCAGGATAGTTGAACTATAATAACAACATATGCATGAAACATGTTGGCTATCTTATATTAAAAGAGTGAAAGATCCAATCATACATGCAACCAAGACTTCCACTAGCCCCGATAGTGGAACATTACAGTCATTGTCGCATGCTCCTCTAAAGAGATGTACTAGCTCTACACTATGGAGAAGCCAAGGCTCATTACAATTTTCTCCAATATTTCTCTAAGTTATCCATATAGGAAGCTTGGTTCCCAAAAGCATGTACAATGAGTTATGAGGTTCTATAAATAGAAAAGGGTGGGGTGACCCTTGACATTCCCCTTGTGACTCTTCACCTACCCTCATGACTCTTCAATTACTACATGACTGTTAGATTCTACTATTGACACTTGGCCTTTGAATTTTACAACATGTTTACATTACAATCTGCACATGTACCCCCGTGAGATAAAAATAGGCTTGAGTAAGCCATGCAAGACATCACTAAGACTTGGACAATTGTGTGAAGACTAACTCTTCGACATCCTTGCGATGATCGACGATGGAGAACTGATGCCAAGCTTGGTATTCTGTTATGGTGTCTGCGTACTCTATGGTCACATCCTTCTGAAAGAAAACTCTTGCCTATGTTGCATCCAGGTACACTAATTTGGCACCTCTGTCCAACTCGTCAGATAACATGTGCATCATGGTATTGAGTGCATCCCAACCAACAACATATTGATGCATGGTGTTTATGCTCATCTGCAAGTCTGTGCTGGTGGCTACGCGCATCAATTGATCAAAGTACATGTCTAGCTCTATTCGAACTTGATTCTTTGACTTTTTCTTGATGAGTGTTCCAATGGATGGGATCGCATGCATGCGCATAATGACATCCATGATCTTGAACACTTGTGCATGTGAAGCCTGCAAACTGGTGATGAACTGTGGGAGTTCCTTTTAGTTTTGGATCTGACTCTGGATGCATGCCTTCAACTCTACTACCTTTGGCTTCGTCATCTTTGGCAAGTGCAATGGGGCTTCTTTTTAACTCATTTTCCATATTTTCTTGTGATCGACAGCAGTGTGCATATCTTACAAGATGCGTGCTCCCCTAGCATAGCGTTGATGCCAACCATTGAGATGGACAACTAAATTATGCACGGTGATGAATCTAGAGTACAACTTTCGCATGACTGTCTTGAGAGATGATACTTCATCTAGTATCACTCTCCTCAACTCTGCTCTGGTGGATGTTGTAACCTGCTCTCATCCCTACTTGGCCGCTTTTAACTTTTTAGCCATGCACTCGTTCTCAGCTATCAAGAATCTAACACTTGAGCTGGTGGCTTCGGTATATTTCTTGGTAGCATCAGCCAATGCAGTTGGATGTTTGAACACATTCAACATGATCACTTGTTCTTCAATCAGTATGCACAAAGGTTTCCGAAGGTGTCCATGCCCAACCTAAGCCTAGGAACTGCTGACGGGAACATACTACATCAAGTATGTAAGTGGACATGTATAGCTTCGCTTGCTGACCCTTGGGCAGATGCCGAGCTTCTGTTACTTGTTCCTTCAACTTGAGAGCCAACATGTCGAACCAGTTGCAAGGTCTTCCTTCACTCGCCAGTTGATCCAACACAATCACCCAACTCTGTGGGAAGGTTTTTATGCTCTCTTGACCGTATAAGCGGCATTCAAAGATGACCAAAAGTGGATATTCCTTCCACAATATCCTCATCTTGTAAACCTGGCTGGGTGTCATCCTTAGCATGGATGGCTCTTCCACCTAGCTCTTCAAGATGTCCCTTGAGTTTGCACTGTTGTTGGGTCTGGTGAAGGGTGTATCCATCATGATAATCGGTTATGGCAAGTGATTCATCTCCTGATAGTCCTTTTCCCTGAAGGTATCAAGTTGTATTCCACTGACATTGCTCAACACCATTGTCTCCATATCAATATGCGAGACAATCCAGTGGATCATGTTCACACATGGAAACGCGAGATACCTACATGCATTCCAGTACAAGCCAAACTTGTGTATGTTGACATTGACCCTGCAGTTTTCTAGATTCTCCTCAAATGTGCCCAAAAAGACGTCATTGATGTCTTACCATTTCATCTTGATCTCATTGTCTATGAATAGTTTAGTGTCTTCATAGATAGGAAAGCTCATAGACACTTGCTCAGCTGCATATCCAGTTGCACTCTCAATGGTGTCCTTGGAGCCTGCTCTCTTGGAAGTCATTGTACCTGTACTTCTGAGAGACAGATGAACACATGTGATATTAGGAGAGAGAGAAACACTCATGGCAAGAAATCGGTCAATTGAAAACCAAAACAACTTGAGGACTATCATGCAACACACCTGGGTGACTGACTGGAATGATTGCGCAATTTTCACCAGGAGGTTGGGAGATTAACTGCTAAAACTATGAAAAGCACAGTTTGGACTGTCAACAAGCTGACTGACTATTGAAACTATGAAATGCACAATCAAACTTGGCCTAGTGAGGACTAAAACTATGCAATGTTCAGTTTTAGTCAGAAATGACTGCAACCCAGAAAATGCATTTGCGTAATTTTTGGGGCCAACAAGGCACTGCCTCTCAGAATTGCACAAAGAAATCCTGGAGGCTAGTGTTGGTCCAGCTCTACACAATTTCTGGGACGAAGGTAGAGCCTTCACTCTCAGAAATGTGCAGTGAAAGCTAGGCAAGGCAAGGTCGGGGCTAAGGCAGCCCAGACCCACTGACGGGTGACTGAAAACATAAAAATTATGAATGCGTGATGAAGCTGAGTGAAAACAAGAGTGGATGATCATGCATGCAAACAGTGAGTGCATGATTCAAGAAATGGTAAAATAAGTAAGTGTGTGGATAGAGTCGTGGCAACGACGACCCTAAGTGCAAAAATAATGTCTTGCATGCAACAACAGTGAGATGCAATGAAAAAAATTGAAACAATGCTTTTACAAACTAACATGCATTAAAACGACAACAAGCGTTCAGTGAAATCAAGAAAACAACACTCACACAAACCGAAATACAAAAAGCGATAGAAAATTAGCAAAAGACATGAAAACTGGACTTACCCGAAAAAAGTTGAGCTAAGTGTGTCAAATGCTCCTAGATGTGAAGTGGGATGTCAGAGCTTCAAGATCGATGTGAGGAATGAAATCTAAAGCATTGAATAAATAAGTTTGATAAGATTGAAACTTATGACGTGCATGCCAAAAATCTAGAAAAAAGCGACACTTGGTGGGAGGTTTCTAAAACAGATTTTGCATGTAACCTTTAGCTGCTAAAAATAGGTCCCTAAAATCTAGGGATGCATTTTTCTTTTTTCTTTTTTTTGAAAAAGAATCCCATGCATGCAAACCAAGATTGTTCATTCCTTGAGGGAATCGGTCAACCTGGGAGCACATGCAACAGTCTGCAAGCATGGGAATGTCTTGTGCATAGTTTCTGGGCTAAGAAAGTCTGGCTGTCAATCAGAATTGCGCAATTTTTTAGAGTAAGCCCATTGATGGCCTGCATTGTGCAATTTCCATAGGGAAGGTTGCTTGGTCGTTCTGCGCATTTCTGGAGAGCAGCAGATAGCCTAGATGGATTGAGCAATTTTGGCGAGGAAGGTTGGTTCCCCTTGAGAATTGCACAATTTTCCAGGTGAACACAACAATCAAAAAACGACCAAGTTCTGGAATCTCAGCGTGCGGGTAGGAGGCAAACAAGTTGTCAAGCAGAGGTTGGTAAGACATTGAAAATCAAGTGGATCATATGTATTTGGACAATGCAATACATGCTACTAAGGATGGTTGGTAGGGAGGCTCCAAAATGAAGCTACGACAAAATTTTGGAGGGTGGTTGTAGCCGCTACAACAGGTTGCTTGTTATGTTTCCAAGAATGCATGCAAAACATTGCTTTAGTTTTCTAGGAATAGTTAGAAGACCAGAAAAACCATTCTATTTCATCAAACGAAGGTTCTCATAATTAATATGTCCAAATATAGCATTCCATAGAAGAATTGAAGACATTGTACCTTTTTTATGCTAACTGAGATGGGTTGAATGTTGTGTACAAGATGCAGATTTCCCCTTTATAAGCCTATCTTCTTCCTCTCCAATTATCACGATCTCGTTGTCAGAAGTCATCCTTATATCAACCTTTCCATAAAAAATATGAATGGAGTGTGCTTGTTGACAAATGTGCACAAGAGATGTCAAGTTCCTTTACAACCTAGGAAGATAGAGAACAACATGTAGAAAAAAATATGATATGCAAGGCAGCTTGATTTTTATCATACCAATCCATGAAGGATTGAGATTGGATTTGTCAGCAAAGTATACCACACCATCTATGTTTTCATTAAACTGCTCAAATGCTTCTCTTTGAAATGTCATGTGGCAAGTGGCCATTGTTTCAAGCAACCATGTGTCTCTCCAAGAAGCATATGCAATGTTAAACACATCCTCATGCAAATAAATATTATAGTGAGCAACGATATATTGAGTTGATTCTGTGTGTTACCTTTTGCTTGTTCTAGAGCTTTGTTTTTTTATTCTTATTCTTTGATCTTCTCCCATGGAATTCTGCATGTTTTGTCTTCATGTCCTTTTCTTCCACAATGAACACAATGCAAATTAGGTCTCTCTATCTGATTCTATCTACTCCCCTTTCATCTAAACTTATTTCTCCCACATCATCTTTTGTTGTTGTATCCTTTGGCATTATTATTCTTTCCCTTTTCAACAACACATACAGTTTATTCATTGGTATGTGATGCTTGCTTCTTTTTTCCAAAGGCATTTTCTCTTTCTGCAACCTTCTCAACTAGGTTGTCAAATGTTATGCTTTTCATTTGGCCACTCGCTTGTAGAGATGCAAGGTAATGAGAATAGGTAGGATAGAGGGCCTTTATGAAGGTTGTGAGAGGTAGATAGATCTTTACTCTGGTGGCATCAATGTCATGCATTATAGCTTTGATTTCTGAGGCTAGTGTCACGGGGTCATCATCTTTCAATTCAAGGTTAAAAAGATTCATAAGAAATTGCATGAGTAACTTCTAATTCTGAATGAGAATCATACATATCTTTTAACTTTTTAAGAGCGCCATATGAATTAGTAACTGAGATAATGTGTCTTCTTACCTCCTTGCTTACTGTAGCATTGAAGAGGATAAAATATTTCTTGTCATTTCTCTTCCAGATAAAAAGTTCTCTAGAAAATGTAGGTTTAACAGATCCTTCCTCCTTTAGCTTCACTTCCAATCCAAATTCACCACCATCCTTTTCCATGGCTTTTTCTTTGCAATACCCATCCCATAGCTAATTAGAAATGAGTGTGCTCTTTATATTTTAGAGCCACTCTACATAGTTTTTGTTTCTGGACAAAACTATACCAACTATGGAGTTTAGTGAATGCACTTTGCATCCAACGATAATTGAACAACTTCGACAAAATCTCCAAATTCAACAACTCTACTGTGTCATATTGTATGGTTCTAATTCCAGATGTAAATTTTCGAAATAGAAACTCATGTGTTGTTCATTTTGATTTATTCCATTCCATGATAAATCATTTTGATTTTGATATTAGTCTGCAGGCATGAAAGAAATACCAATAGTGGTTGAATCTGCATTAGTCAAATCGCATCATCCATTACTGGATCACTGCCCAAAGTTCAACCTCTAAAACCTGTTATTACAAGCACTAGACGTAGAGGAAATAACGGAAATACAGGACGGAGACGTAGGCAGACAGATCGTAGAGACTGGTTGTTATACCAAACAGGAGACACGACCTTTTGAACAAAAACCTCCAAGTCTAGATTTAATTACCAAGTGCGGATATTTGACCTGCGTACAGTGCTCTACGCCATAATTGCCCAATTCGAATATCAAATGTGTTCTCCACCATAGTTACCAAATTCTAATTCAAATTCCATTTCATATAAAATTGCATAGTTACCAAATTCCAATTCAAATTCCATTTCATATAAAATTCAATACATGAAAAAATCAAAATATATATGGTTTAAAGATTGATACATAATTATTGTTTTCAAAATTTTATAAAATTGAAATGAATCTTTCTTATAATAATACTCTTATTTATTTATTTCCAACATTAACATTCTATGTATATTTGAGATAATTTAGAAATATTGAAAGATAAAATGCATTAAATTTATTTGTATTGTGAATTGATAAATTTTAAGAAAAATATAATATTATGAATAACAAAAACTCAAAGCTAATGTCCAACTTAAATAATGAGATATTGGGTATTAAAAGTAAGATTAAGTAATCTCCACATATCAACAAATTTATATCTCAATCATTATCCCTTTGGAATCCAAATTTATTCAACAATAAAAGTATGTAGATTAATCTTTTTGGTGGATCACATAAAATGATTCCAAATTAACTATTACTAAAACACAATTTGGTCTACTTCTAAGGGCTAGCATCCAATAGAATTATGAGGGTGTGAAAACTATATTTTAAAGTTTTAGCAATTTTTTAAATATAGAACTTACCCTTCCTTGTAAATTTTTAATACTAAGTTACATTTTTTAATGAGGAATTTACTATTTTTTATAACTGCAATTTGTTAGATAAAAAAATTGGATAACATTTTTTTTATATATAAATTACTACTTTTTCATATTTTATCATATAATCTCTTTGATAAATAAAAAAATTTAAGCAAGTGGAATGGATGTTTCTATGTATACATTCTACGCTCATTGCTAGCTTACTGATCAGAGGAGATTCATACTTCATTTAGGAGCATTGTATCCTCTGCTAAGCCTAGTTGTTCTGAATCGCAAAGAGCAATGAAAAGCAATGTGCGTTGTCAACTTTTGATTTCATAAACCAAAAATTTTGTACTATACTGATGTTAACATATTACGAGGAAATTAAATCATATTAACGAAATTCTGAATTATTTTGACCAATACGGCCGAACTTGGTAACTATGGTCCACACTTGGTGAGGAAGCCTTTGAAATGACCTGCATATCCACAACCAACGTTGTCTGGTGTTCTTTCCAACAAACGATCTATCCCTCTGTTGCTCAATCTTGATCTCTGGAAATTTCTAATGCTAATGCTATCAGTGGTTTAAGAACTCGCAACATCCCTAATCATCACTCACATTCAAGTTTGATCATTGATCAACAAAAACAAGTTCACATTCACGTTCACCTTCACTAAACAACTTGAGGGTAGAAGCACGAGGATGACATATGAGCTCTCAACTTTGATACCATGTTAGACTGAGGATTGTGCAAAAATATCTAACATTTATTCGTTGATAAGTGACATATTTATTACATGGAGAAATGGTTCAACTAAGAGTGGGTTGTGACTTTTCCCAACCAAATATCTACTAAATTACACCTAATTACTATTTATCATAATCCCAAAATATTAAGGTGTCTAACAAATTGGTACAAAAAACAGCTTTGGTTCTAGTACCAATGATTTGAAATAATAAAATCCACATCCTAATTTGATCTAAAAACACGCTTGATCCACCATTGCAAAAGCAGATGAAAATTCAAATTGTAACCTATATTAGGGCTCCAATGAGTTTCCATCCATGCTTCCATGGTAAAAAATAATATTCAATGCCCACAATCATACAACCTTCTAGCTCTTCCACTTGAATAACATGAAGATCCTCTCCACCACCAAAGCAAACCCTCCTCCATAATTTTTTATGACCTTTCGACATTCTTTAGTTGGATTATCTAGAGAAGAAGCATCCTTTCCTCTTTCCAAGTCCCTAATATATATTCTGGTTCCACCAAACCCTAAACTAGAGACCTCTTCAGGATCTTATGAAATTACTTTCAAACCAATGGAATTTGCTAAGGAATTTGGAGCATGGGAACTAGGGCTTCTAGGCCCTTTTAGACCTGTATCAGACCTAGCATGAACCACTCTTTGAGGTTTTGGAGAAATAAGACTAGCTCCATGGGGGAGGATTAATGCAAGTACAAAATAAGGATCTGGAGCATGCATTGTGATGGAAGGCTTGTCATATTAGACAACCTCTAGACATATCTCGAGCCTCATGACTCCTACTCTGATGCCTACAACCTATAATCCATTTATCTCCAATAGAATATTGTCGGTGGTTGGATATGTAAAGAGCAATTCTTTTGTGATGATGTCCTTCAAATAGCCAACAAGTGGAAAATATCCATCAGTCCCACTTGGCCTACACAAAATCACACATAGACTGTACATAGACGAGTGTTTTTGGGAGGACGAGTCAAAAAATAAAACCCTACAAAGGACAACTCCCGCAAAACCCTCTTAGAGAAACCCCAAAACTTCTTTCTTGAATTAGATATATGTAACCTCGATAAATTTTTAATAATGTCAAAATAATTTCTTTTCCTTTCTTTATGTGTTTATTTTTTTCTGTTATATACAAAATTGACATTGTAACACAGAAATATTACATAATTATTAAATAATTTGATTTTGAAACTTTATCATTATATTTATTTTTACATAATTTTTACGTTTCCCAATTTTAAATTAATTAAATATTAGTGTGATAAAATTTTATATTTACCTTTAAAATATATGATTTTTTCTCACAATTTAAAATTAAATAAAACCATATACATATATACTCTGATTATCAATTTCAATAATATTTAAATTTTAATAACAAATATTTAAAATAAAGAGATTATAAAAGATGATGCATCGTTTAAGTTATTAATACAACCATGGTGGAAAAGACATGGAACATTGGTATTCTTCTTACAGAGATTTAATTTCCGTAAGTGCTATGTTAAATTTTTATTGAATATACTGTATAATTATTTACAGCCTAAGCGTTATTTGATTAGCCCTAAATAGATAGAATAAATTTCTCATTGAAATATTATATATTTTTATTAGGAAAAAATCAATTAACGAATTATGAATGAGTTTTTATATATTATTAATTATATATATGCCCATTGATTATATTTTAAGTGGCCCGAGGAATATTGGTATTTTTTCTCATTCAGGTCAAAATTTCGTAAGGACATGTTGAGCTTTTATGGAGTAGATTATTAATTCCAAATAGGCACAATAATTTATATTTCCCTAATGGAATATAAAGATATTTTTATAAGGAATATATATATAAATATGATAATTGCATTAAAGAAAAAAAAGAAGAAATAGATAATTTAAAAATAAAAATATAAATATAAAAATAATTACATTTTGTAATTAGCACAAAAATATTTTATAAAAATTAGGAAGATGATCATCTTGATTTCAAAAATCTATATAATGATATTGTAAATTAATGTACACTTTGTCATTGTTATGTTGAAAAATAGTATTTGATCATAGATTGTCTTATTTTCTTATTAACCTCTTGCCACGCTCTTAAATAAGGTGTCATAACAACTAAAGACAAAACAAATTCTCAAATATTTGATTTGAAGAAAAAGATGTCTAATATTCAAAAGTGATGTCAATACCTTATCAGAGTTGGAGTTTTAATTATTCTACCTTTTTTGTATCTCCAAAATGATAACCATTTATAAGCCTTCATCTTTAGGGGATTCATGTCATCTTCTCTATCCTCATTCATTACTTTTAGACAAAACATGTTCTTTATCTTTAGAATAGTAGATTATTTATTGAAATGGTTATGATATTTTATATATTTCAATATAGTTGGTCACATTCTTGCCATTTCTTTTTATGTAAGTTTATGTCCTTTATACCTTTTTTTTATATATAGAAATATGCATGGGATAATAAACATAGAGATGCCTAGTTGTTAGCATAACCAAAACCAAAAAACAATATCCCATCATCTAAAGGTTGAATTGATCTAAAATTACCCCTCTATAATAATATTTTATATAGGAGGCTTTGACTTATGTCAATCTCAACACATATTTTGGAAAATGTGAAAAGTATTAATTTTATCTTATCGAGATCTAGTTTGGTTTAACTTCCCAAAGCATTTGCAATATCCTTAAGAAATGTTAAATGTCAAAAATGAAGAAGGGAATTTGTTATCTAAATCTAAATTGGCACCTTTGTTATAGACATATTAGGATGATCAAAATCAAGGAACAAAGGGGTAACACCTCCTCACTCTACCCCAAAAGTAGGGACCTTCCTCTAAAACTCTTTGATATTCAATTGTATTTTCAAACTTGAAAAGAAAAGAAAAAAACTTAGAATGGAGATAAAGTTCACAATGCTTTGTTCAAATCAATAAAATCCATTAATATAACATGAAGTAGGAGGTCATAGACAATTAAATCTATAAATTACTATTGAATATAGGTAAAAACAAAGAAAACATGTAGCTTTTCTCTCTGAGACCTCCAATTTGGGCACCTCTTTTATTTTCTCCGCAATATTTATAGAAACTAAAGTATATGATTTATTCCATATAATTTCAAGGTTTTGAGGATGATAGACCATCATTTCCCATCACTCCATCTAATCATAGTGCCAAGAAAATAGTTGAATCTTTACAATTATTATAATTAAAAAGTTGCAATAAAGCCTTTAAATGTGACCCTCATATAGAAGGTGATGATGGCAATAAGAATCCCCTAGAAATTTTCCAATTTCTTGTTTACTTCCACCACATAACTAATAATAGAACTAGTATAACTCACCAACATGTATAAGGTTTTCCCAAATATGGACTAGACAACAATTTTAAATATTTCCTTAGTATCACGGTTGGTAAAAATAACATTGAACAAAACTTTCTTCAATCACTAGACATGTAAGCAATTTCCATCTATTTTACTTGGAAGCATGTATTATGCCAAACAACTTATGTGCATACAATTCTTCAAGCATTTAGTATGCAACCTAAAGAGCTCAAATAGAAAAAGGTTAGATCTATAAAATTTCTGGAAAACTCTACTTAGCTTCTTCTAGCTAACTTACAAAATCATGTAGTTGAGCCTTAACCCACCTCCACTCCATCTGATAAGGCTTCAAAAAAATCAATCTCTCGACAATTTTAATTAGCTTTATTAATGTCCACTTTACTCATCCAAGAAAAAAGGACCACCTTGAGAGCTTGAAAATATATGGGATTGGTTTTTAGATACTAAACCACAATCTTTCCTTTGTTGAGAAGTGTAGGAAGAAAGGCTCAATTTGACTTAGCCTTGGCCAAATTGAGAAAATTTGAAATTTCCACATCAGTAAACAACTTGGAGGTAGTTAACTGTGGTGACATGGATCTTGTTACTAAGTTATCTTAGTAAATTCGAGTTAGAGGGCTTGGAGTTCAATTAAGCATGTGTGATTGCTAATTTGTAGCAATCAAGATTAGTTATTTCTAGTTGTATTCAGTTAAACTAGTTCTAATTGTTGATAGAACTAGTTGGAGGTCAGTTGTGCAATGGGACAACAGTCTAAATTAGAGATAATCCAGTTAACTAATCAATCAACCCAAAAAATCTCATGCATGAAGGGAATTATATACAATGTACAATTAATTATATAATAGAGTGAGTGTATAGTTTAGAGTATTGGTTAGGTGATCAATACTTGGGAATTGCGCAATAAATTTGGAGGAAATTCATAAAGAATAAGAGCTTATTTCCTCACGAATTTCACAAGTAAACAAGAACAAGTGCAAGCAATGCAAGTGCATGCAATGTATAACACCCTCCTCCCATATTTACCCAAGTTAACCAGTACATTGAGGTAAACATGTGACAAGAGGCTCCTATGATCTAATTCAAATCCCCATGTATAATTAAGGAAGCGGAACTAGCACAACAAAACCAAACTGACCTTCCACACAGACTATAGAACCTCCAGAAGCCAACCAACATTTCCAGGTGGCCAACCCCTAAGGAAACTTAACCTTTTACTAACCTAGGGCATGTAAGCAATTGGGGTCCTTTTTAGCTAGTTCAAAGCCAACAACCCTAGATTCTGTGCCACATTTTCAGGGCCAGGTCTTAGGCCACTACCCAGAACTCCATGGAACTTCCATAAATGAAAAGTAACATCGAAATAATGATACAAATGCAAATACTTGAACAAGGACTTGACTGGACCCCTACTAGCCATGACAAGAATTTCATCAAACATGTCACAAATATGCATTATATAGGTCATAACAACATATCTGAACATAGGGGTCTCATATTTATCTGAGAATCTCTAAGAAGCATTGTTTCCTTATCACATTAGTTGCATTATCATCTATTATGTCATATATTCATTGTTCATTCATTTACAAATCAAAACATAATGAGAGTCATACATCATCACTGTCATAAAGCATACTCATAACCAGCATATAAACAAAAAAATAATAAGGATACAGCAACCATATAATCCACATATAAACCTGTACATTTATACCTAAAATACCAAGGAGAAGGAACTAATATTAATGAATGAAAAATCCAACTAGGTTTGGGACATTCACGAACCACCTGACCATAGATTGGTTGAACCAAATATTCTTTCAGTCAATCACCCCCCACCATATTCCAAGCATGAATGTGGGACTCATAACCAAAAATCAACTAGGGCTTCTCAAGGCTAAACCACCTCGCCCTCATTAATAGAACCAAGTTTTAGTGCAATCCTCACCAGATCACGAGGCCCCAAACAAGCGTGGATTCCATCAGAATTCTCCCCCTACACCATGAAGAAATTTAATATCTCCTAGTCTCTAGGCTTTACCACAATCCATAGTCTGATTTAGGGATCAATATGCCATAATCGAGACTCCACCCTCCAGGATTTGTTGTATATCCTGCCATTCACTAGCCAAGGATTCCTAGGCCTAATCTTGCCATTCACCGGCCAAGGATTCATAGGCCTATTGAGGCAACACAAAATACGACTTTATCGCAACCCACGATCCAGTTCAGGGGTTACTAGGCCAAGGATTTACTGCAATCCATATTGTGGTTCAAGGATCACTAGGTCATGTGTTCTTTCTTTCATAGATCCACCTCACTCAGTTTCGAATCCATCCAGAAATCTAGCTCAACCAAAACATGATAACCCCATCACACCATGACTATTCGGAAATGGCACGGCAAGGCTGAACACCTGGAAAAACCCATGCCAATGACATTAAGAGAACCAAGAACACACATGAATAACCATGCATGCCAAAACTAGCAAGGAAATCACACATGAAAATCGATACCTATGTAGGATCCCATTGTAGCTCCCTGATCATGCTCTTCCTTGCTTGATCTTTGATTCCCTTCGCCTTCTTTCCTCCAATGCTAGAGTGCTCCAAGAATGCTCTAAGTGTCCAAGAGTGAGAGAGAGAGCTTCAAAACTGAACTGACAAAAGGTCTTGAGAAAAAGCTACAAAATGATCCTCAAAATCCTTTTTATTAACGATGCCTCTAAATTCTTCAATTTCCATTATTTTCTTTCGTTTTCCTCCTCACATACAACCTATGACCTTTCAACTTCCTTTTTTCGTAATTTCCTTTATTTTCATAAATAAAATGCCAATTAATTCCACTTTTCCTTTCCAAAGCCTTAGCCATTTCCTTTGTCAATTCCGTTTATCCATAATAAACCAAATGAACACCTAGTAGGATGTTTTTCCCAACATTCAACCTAGAATACGTGTCCCATGACCTTGGTCTTATATTTTTTACATGAATTTTTACCAGGGTTGTTACACAGCGCTAGTGTAGGTAGAGTGAGAACAAGTTTACTTTTGCAGTTTGTCCTCAAAGCGAGATATCATAATTGTAATTGTTTCTCAATTCACTTGATTAATACAAATAGGCATAAGGGGTTTTTAGCACTTGCTTTCCCTTAGAAATGTTTGTGTACCTGTGTATTTGATGTTGCATGTTTACGAATGTTGTTATAAATTATGAATTAATTTTCGCAAAGAAGTAGAGTAGAATTGTATTAAATTACAATTCTTGATTTTAGATTAAATTTCTTGAGAAGTTACAATTCTATCACCATATTTCTACATGGTATCGGAGCAAGAATCACATTAGAACAAGTATTCAACCTATGTATTGTGCATTGGATGCCTGTTAGTGGATGTCTAGTTGCCCTAAGTGTTGTGGACAATTGGAAGGCGTGTCACAACAAGTGGGTTGTATTTTGATACCCTAAGTAATGACTTGTGGAGTAGCCAAGAGAAATCAAGTGGGTTGGTTTTGCTACCCTAGTTCATTGGTTTGGTGTTTGACAAATCAGAGATAAGAGGGCTCATTGCAAAAGTTGTAGATCAATCAAGGACTGACTGTATGTGAGAATATATGAAAGCCCTAAGAAGAGTGACAGTAGTAGTTGATATGTCACAGAGATAGGGAAGATCTAGAAGGTTGAGGAATATTCACAAACGTAGTTGTGAATAATTACTTTCATATGCAGTATGAAATAACTTGAAGACCTCAAGTATAGTACGCATGAAATGAGCCATGGAATATTAGGATGCAGATTGATAGAGCTTTGGTTTAGGGTAGATCCAGAAGACCCTATGTGTAGACTTCTTAATGGAGCTAGAAGGTTGCTAGTGGGCAGATCGGTGAGCCAATGTTTAGTGACACAAAAAGGAGTTGTGATCATCGATATTGGTATATTGAGGAGCAGAAAGATTTCCCACAAGGAGATCGAAACTCAAAGGGAATCTAGTTTTAGAGGGAGGAGCCCTATGGATGTTAGTACTTCTAGATCTAGGGAGATCAAACTCATTATTTCAGTAGTTGTAGCAGCAGTGTGGAAGCAACAACAGAGTAATAGAAATAGTATGAGTAGATCATATTTTTCCATGCATGCAACTATACCTCTAGGAGTGCGGTGGGGTGATCTAGATCCCTAGCCTTTGAATTGCAGAAATTTAGCCAAGGTCCATTGAGGTGTCCTTCTCATGGATCATTACCCTGCTATAGGAGCCCATAGTATTGAGTAGCAACATTATCAGTATTAGTTGGTGCAGTTAGATGTTGCGGAGCACAAAGGAGTGTTGATAGCAGTGTAGGAGACATAGCGTAGAATCAAAATCAATGCAACTTTCCTAGTAGAGAGTTGTAGTGGCACAAGTGATTCAGTGTTTTGGAGACTTCTCAATTGAATTTTTTTAGTAGAAATAGCAATAGTGAGAGGTAGTGCTACAATACATTCCATAAGTGAATAATAGGGGTGGTTGATAATCCCTTTATTGCTAGGAGAGAGTGTTTAGAAGTGTAGCAAGAAAGGCTCAATTTGACTTAGCCTTTGTCAAATTAAGAAAATTAAAAATTTCCACATCAGTAGACAACTTGGAGGTAGTTAACTAAGGTGACATGGTTCTTTTCACTCAGTTAGATCATTAAATTCGAGTTATAGGGCTTGGAGTTTAGTTAAGCATGTGTGATTGCTAATTCATAGCAATCAAGGTCATTTATTTCCAGTTGTATTCAGTTAAATAGTTCTAATTTTTGATAGAACTAGTTGGAGGTCATTTGTGCAGTGGGACAGTAGTCTAACTCAGAGATCATATAGTTAACTGATCAATCAACCCAAAATAACTCATGCATGAAAGGAATTCAAATTTCTCAAGCTATGGTGGAGATTCCAAGGCAGTGTACAATTAATTATATACTAGATTGAGTGTACAGTTTAGAGTATTGGTTGGGTGATCAATCCTTGGGAATTGCGCAATCAATTTGGAGGCAATTCCTAAAGAATAAGAGATTATTTCCTCAAAAATTTCACAAGGAAATAGGAGTGAGTGTAGGTAGCACGAGTGCAGGCAGAGTGAGAACATGTTTACACTTGCAGTTTGTCCTCAGAGCGTGAGATCACAATTGTAATTGTTTATCAATTCACTTGATTAATGAAGATAGTCTTAAGGGGTTTTTAGCAGTTGATTTCCCCTAAAAACATCTGTGTACTTGTGGATTTGATGATGCATGTTTGCGAATGTTGTTCTAAATTATGAATTAATTTCCGTAGAGAAATAGAGTAGAATTGTGTCTCTTGATTTGAGATTAAATTTCTTGAGAAATTGCAATTCTGTCCCCGTATTTCTACATCCTTTTTCCACAATTTTAGAATTGTGACTCCCCCACTTAAATTGTTTGTTATACTCTCCACCTAGTTTCAATTCTCGTAAAAGGATATGTTGGCTCATCATGATAAGGGTCAAAGAGTAGGTGACACTTATGATAGAGTCCAGTTTAATGGGGTTGAGACATCTCGACTCTTGGTAAGTCACAAGTTACCGATATATTTGGCTTATAGGCTATTAGATATACTCTTACTGTTATAGTGGAAACCAAAAGGTTTAAACATGTGCCTTGTCCAAATTACTCCAATGTTATCAAATCGTCATGATTTTGAGAAAAGAAGAATAAAAGATATAAATGTTTTATGTATTAATAACATATTTATATTTTTTTCAAGTCCCATAAGCACAATCAATTGAGGATGGGCCTCATTAGCAAGGTGACCCAGGATCAAACCTCATGGGGGGTGGTTGTGCACTGTGGTAGGGGGAGGAGACATGCTAAAAAATCCAGCCAGCTGAGGGCTGATGTGGTCCAGGCCAGGTGTGATCCTTGGGTGACTTTGATAGATTAGATGCCCCTGGGTCGCGGCTCCTCAAGCCACAGACCAAGCTTGGAGGATCACAAAAAACTTGACAAAAAAAAACATAATTTATATTTTTACAAATATAATAATTACATTTTAAAAAGCATGGAAAATAAACAATTTCCTTTTTGCATTTCTTTCTTTCAAATCTTTTATGGAGCATTTAAACGTGAAATTAATTTAAGTTGGTATATAAGAGCCTCTAGGCTTGCTTTTTCTCATTGACATTTAAAAAGTGTACCATCAATCCACATTTCTAAGCTTAAAGAGTTGCATTCCCCCAAACTTCAATCAAACTTGTAGATCTCCAAGTAATGACAAAATCATTTAGTGCCTAGGGTACACCAAATTCCAATGTCCTTGCAACTTGAGGGTCTTTTTAGGTTAGCTTAGAGTTTTTTCCCACCAACTTCATATTGAGATTGATCACCATATTCCTCTTATTCGCTAGACCGATTCCTTAGAACTTAAGATTGAGAAACACTTTATATTTCAATGCTCTTTCTATTACAAGATTATAGGCCTATCCTTAGGGATTATCTTTAGAGATTCAATTGGTTTTCTCTAGGCACTCATGACATATGAGGACCATGTATGCTTACTATTCTTCCTTTGAATGATGTTCAACCTTCACCAACGACTTGTGAGAGGCTAGTTTTCCACCTCTTACTTATATCCTTTGGCATAAAATAAGAAGAGACTCATGGCCAACTTCCAAACTCACTTAATAAACTTATAAGACATAGTATACCTAATGAATAACATTGTTTCATATACATCATACATTTATTTGTAGTATTAGATATTAGACATGCTTCTCAAGAGAAAATTTTTTAATTAGAAAAACCTTATTCTTTTTTAGCTTCTTCATTATTGTTCATTTAACTAAAATAACAAATTTTAATATTTTTTTTTTTTTTTTAAATATAAATTCAATAAAATTAAATCAAGTTTTTAATAACCATTTTAATACCTATTATATCTTACAATTACATAAACCAACTTTAACTTTTAATAACGGTTAATATTTAAATTAAATCAAAATTTAAAATAAAAGAAAACTTACAAAAACAAAACCATATATTAAAAATAATTTTTTCCAATAATGCAATAATGCTTAATTTTTTTTTGATATGTAAAAGAAATTTTCACATTCCATGTATAATTTTATGCATTAAAATGTAGTCATGTTTATTTAATAGAACAGTGTTATTACTCATATAAATTAAGACTAAATACTTTTTAATTTCAAATTTATAAAACATGTGAAGACATAAATTCATTAAAAACATAAATTTCATCCATTTCTTTTTGTTTTCGTCTGTTCTTACAAACTCAAGTGGCATGGACTGTGTATACTCGTTTTATGATTTGTGGACTGTGTATACTCGTTTTGTAATTTGTGGGAAAACATGACCAGAGTATCTGCACTAAATGATAACAACATGCCAACCGTGGGGCTTGAACAGACGACTGCATTAAATGTGCACTTATATCGTGGCTGTAGTTTAGTGGTGAGAATTCCACGTTGTGGCCGTGGAGACCTGGGCTCGAATCCCAGCAGCCACAGCAACTTTGAAAACGTTGTCTTTTTCGTTTTACGAATGGTAGATATTAAATTAAATTTATGAAAAATACGCTGATGCTTTGACGCATTCATAGAATCCTTGTTATACGGTATATACCGTAGGAAAGTTCCAGATATGGATGTAACGTAATCTCTTTAGGGAAGGTAGAACTGAACTTAATCCCGTTAGGGAAGGAGTAGTCTAGCTGGGCGGACGAATGGCCTGTTTTCCGGCACTGGCTGGAAAGTCGTCCGGCTCCGGTTGCCGGCCATCCCTCCGCCCTCCGCCACCTTCCCCTCGCTCCGCCACCCTCCTTCGCCGCCCAGCCTTCCCTCGCGATTCTGACAGAGCCTGACAATGGAAATTGCGTATCTGTAAATCCTGACATCCCCTGACAGATCGGGGACGAGCTCGAATGTCGGGAACAGAGAAGAATGGCTCCAATTCGAATTGAGGAGGTCCCGCGGTTGCTCCCTCACGCAATTTCCTTGTCGCCGCTCTGTAATTGCCCTGACCTTCGCAAGTCCGCAAGTCCGCTCTGCAATTCCCCGGAGCTCTGCAACTCCTTTCCATTCCGCTCTGTAATTGCCCCGACCTCTGCAATTCCAAACCCAGGTAAGATCCGCAAACTCCATAAGCAAGACTAAGTTTATCTGCATAGTTACTCTTATTTTGAACACTTAGTTTCTTCTCTTTTCAGTTTTGCATGTCAATACGCATTGTTCGCCAAGCGGAACAATTTTGTCGGACGGCTTTTGTGGTTTAAAAAAAAAAATTTGATTACACAAAGTTGCAGGTGATATTATGGCACAAGGAAATAACCAAAGTCAAAAGGAGCGCAAAAATGAAGAGGGATATGAAGTTGATTGTGTAGATGTTGCAGACACAAGCAACCCTAATCGAGTTTCTCACATGAAGAATAAATTTGCTGGGTTGATATTTATGTGCAGGAAACGACTTCTTAGATCCTCTGAAGGCAACTCAGGAAACGACTTCTTAGATCCTCTGAAGTCATTTCCTGAGCAGGAAACGACTTCTTAGATCCTCTGAAGGCATTTGGTTCTAGCTCATTGCCACCCCGTGATGCAGCTTTATAAATGCCATACATTAATCTTAAGTCGGAGTCAAACAAGAATAGCTTCATTCCGGGATGGACCTTTTGTACAAGCTCCATTTTGGCTGAAGGCATGCCAAAAACATGATATCGGAAACAATCCTGCTTGGTGGCTGAGTTGCACATAAATATCAACCCAGCAAATTTATTCTTCACGTGAGAAACTCGATTAGGGTTGCTTGCGTCTGCAACATCTACACGATCAACTTCATATCCCTCTTCATTTTTGCGCTCCTTTTGACTTTCGTTATTTCCTTGTGCCATAATATCACCTGCAACTTTGTGTAATCATTTTTTTTTTTTTAAACCAGAAAAGTCGTCCGACAAAATTGTTCCGCTCGGCGAACAATGCGTATTGACATGCAAAACTGAAAAGAGAAGAAACTAAGTGTTCAAAATAAGAGTAACTATGCAGATAAACTTAGTCTTGCTTATGGAGTTTGCGGATCTTACCTGGGTTTGGAATTGCAGAGGTCGGGGCAATTACAGAGCGGAATGGAAAGGAGTTGCAGAGCTCCGGGGAATTGTAGAGCGGACTTGCGGACTTGCGAAGGTCAGGGCAATTACAGAGCGACGGCAAGGAAATTGCGTGAGGGAGCAACTGCGGGACCTCCTCAATTCGAATTGGAGCCATTCCTCTCTGTTCCCGACATTCGAGCTCGTCCCCGATCTGTCAGGGGATGTCAGGATTTACAGATACGCAATTTCCATTGTCAGGCTCTGTCAGAATCGCGAGGGAAGGCTGGGCGGCGAAGGAGGGTGGCGGAGCGAGGGGAAGGTGGCGGAGGGCGGAGGGATGGCCGGCAGCCGGAGCCGGACGATTTTCCGGCCGGTGCCGGAAAACGGGCCATTCTTCCGCCCAGCTAGACTACTCCCTTAGGGAATGGGCTTAATCTCTATAGGGAAGGGAGAACTTCAGTGCTAAATTCTCAACCCCTAAAAGGCGCCATTCTCTCTGTTCTAAATTCTCAATCCCGAAAAAGCGCCATTCTGAAGGGTGATGAAAAGGGATGTAAATATCTCACATTTATAATTTTAATTTTTGTTAGCTTTTGTTTTGTTGTAGGTAAGGCAAGGCCTATGGTAATCAGAATGGTGTTCATTAATATTAATTTGAGTTGGTTGAGATTTTGAATAATTAAAGTTTTAAACCTTTATATGGTGAATTTTTTTTTTTTGTTTTTTGATCTTATCTCGAGGTAGGGAGGCCAGAACCATATGTTATTTTTATTTGTTTCCTTCACATTTCAAATTGCGAAATTAATGCTAGCATTATCTCATTTGCATTAAATGTTTGGGTTATTTAGTTTCTTAGTAAGATATATGTCAGGTGACACGCACACTGTAGCCAAACCACATACCATCTAGCTACTGCGTGTACTTCTCATGTACCTATGATGATGCTGGTAGCTATGACGCTGATAGGTGTGGTGCTCCAACCTTCGCTTCCATCTTTGTTGCTAGTGGTGGTTCAACTGCTTCAACCAAATCTGTTATTGATGCTTTCACTCATTCAAATGCAACCATCTCTGCCACCGATGACTCGTACTCTGTAGCTTATGTTGCGGGCTCTATCTTTGCATGTGCCTCTACTATCTACCCAATGCCTTTATATATGAGGCATTCATAACTGAAATGTAGGGCTTAAATCTTGTGCCTCTACTCTCTAGCTATTTGATCGAGGGAAGTTGGATCACCCAGATGCTCGCCTATCATGTAGAGCTTAAAGCCTCTCAATTGGGCCCTTAGCTGTTTTTGTTTTTATGGGAGCTACGCCTATTGAAACACCCATCTGAACACCCATCGGAGCTCATTGGATCAGAGCAACCGCACCCCTCGTACCTCTCAGCACCTATACCCATTGAACAAAGCACACGCACCGCTGCGCCCCTCCAAGCCTATCACTTGTTCTCTTCTCTTATTCTCTTACAGAAAGAAAACATGTGGTGCCTTAATCCATAAACAACAAACTCCATAGGATCTTCAAGTACCTTGGCTTATAGGTATTTTCTGACTAGCTCTTCCCTCTCAACAACACTAGTGGGGTTAGCACTATCTCATTGTTTGGTTCAAGCTTGAGTCAGTGTTCTTAACTAGGTGAATTCTGTAGCATACTACAGTGACACTAGCAGCATAGGCGGTTGACCAAAATGATGACCCAACAGACTTGCAGAAGCAAAGATGCACTCAAAGGCTCAATTCGATTGGTCGTTCGAGGGTTCGCCTTCATTGTTGTGCTTACAAACTAGGCTACCCTTCTCTAAAAGCTTCGCGGGCTACCTACCACTAGTCTTCTCTGGATCGCCCATTGGAATCATAGCGCTGGAGCGTTTGAGTGTTTCCTCCTAAATCTTTTGTGTAGCCTGCCACAACTATTGGCCCTCATAGTGAAATGGCCCTTTTGTGTCTCCTCCCACAACTTCAATGTAGCATCCTAAATCTTTTGTTTGGTTTACTTGGTTACACGACTCCTTGACAAGGACATTTATTATATTCCAGTGTGATAAATGCATACTAAATGCATACCTTCAAATGGTTTTGTAAAGTGACACTACTTACGATCAAAGCTCTGCTCCTATCTCTTTGACACAAATTCCAGTGAATTTTCGACAAAACATTATGTTGGCTAGCAAGATGCTACTCATATTTGTTCAAATTGTTCTATTCAATACAAATATCTAGTTTATCAAACACGGAAGGTTTACACAATTTAATTATGTTTGCTAGCAAGATGCTACTCTTATTTGTTCAAAGTGATCTATTTAATACAAATCACTAGTTTATTGAACATGGAAGGTTTACACAATCTCACATGATCTGTGAAGATATTTTTTTACAGAGTGTTCTAGCCAATACAAATCACCATCGAAGGTCTACATAGTAATGTAAAGAAAAAATTAAAATTTGCTTTCCTTTTATAAATAAAACATAGAAATGCAGTCATCCAAGTAGCATGGATTGAAATCATTCCTGCACGAACCAGTCATATGTAATTGTGTACATCTTAAATGGTCGAAAAACATATTCATAGGCCAAACAATTTATCCAAAAACATAGAGGTGTGATCATTAGGGGAATTTTGAGGTCTAAAATGGGCCTCCTAAGAAAAATGTACAACCAAAATAAACTTTACAAGAAGTAGTAGGATTCAAGATGATGATGTCAACCATGGGGGATGATTCACTATTTTTGGAGTATTTTCAAGTTATCTCCCTAAAGTTTTACTCAAATTTCGAGCAGGAATATTCATTGGATGAACAATTTAATTTCTCATCCAAGGAGTATCCATTTTTCATACTTTAGATGGACCCTGCCACACGAAAAATGAGAAATACTTGAAAAACATGATTGCAATAAAGTTTTTCATGTATTTCTCATTTTTCGTGTAGTAGCGTCCATCAAAATTACTCAACATAGGTACTCCTTGCATGAGGAATCAAATTTTTCATCCAACAAGTGTTGTCAGTCGACATTTGAGTAAACACATAGGGATATAAGTTGAAAATATGGTTTTTTCTTTATTCCGTCTAAAATTTGATGATGTAATATAATATTATTTTATTATTTCCACTATTATTTTATAATTTCTTTAAAGAGGCCCATTTTAGACCTCAAAATTCTCCTCATACACAAACATTGATTATTTAAGAAAATATATATGTATCACTTCAGAATTGTGGTGCTACCTTCAATTATTTTGGTATGAGCGAGTTAGTTACAATTCCTCATGATTGTTTCATTGCAAATATAAGCAAAGACGAAATAGTGAAAACAAGTTGTACCCAAATAGAAAGAAGTCATACACAAGGTATACTTTCAATTATTTTAAGTTCGAGTGAGATTGTCAAGAATCCTGGGGTATGTCGCTTTGAAAATATAGACACAAAATATTAATTAATATCTACAAACAAATCAAAGCGAGAAGACCTCAACAACTTTAGAACACGAGGGCAACTCTGCAACAGACAAAGTTCCGAAGTTTGAATAGTGGCGTCAACGTACTTAAAGTTGGATAATGGCATCCAATATCATTGTTATTAACGCCTTCCAATATGTTTGTGTTTATGAAGAAAAACAAATAAGTCTAGTCTGAGTGTTTTTATGAAGAAAATCAAATAAGCCCTGTCAATCAGGGAATTACTCTCACGCCATGAAATGGGATTGGGTAGCATACCTTCCACTGATGGTACTTCCTTTCGTCTCCTTTACACATGATCTCCCACATAAACCAAGATAAAATAAATATAGTTTACAGGTTCAAGGCTAAAGCCAACCTTTTACCACACTCATCAAATGGTAATTTTTGGTGTCAAACCTCAACAAGAAATAAAATAATGGCCGAAGCAAATTGAGACTCAAGCTTATCAACCTCTACATGTTTTTAAAAATCACACACTATAGAAAATCATAATCTGTGGGAAGGCAACCTTATATATAGATAGGCGTAGGGTCCTTTCACTTATTATCGTCATAGCATTTAACTCATAAGTGAAAGTTATTGATCCCATAACTTCTTTCGACTTGACCAAATCTCATATTTATTGTAGGATTCCGAGGACCCGAAACACCACTCGCTCATTTAGTTAGATAGAGCTAAACAATTAATGCATCATTCCATGCCCTTTTAGTTCTTGCAATCAACCATGCCCTTTTAGTTCTCAAGATGAAATAGGGGATTCGGCTATATGAGGGTGGGCTATCTGAAACAGGGTATTCATTTATAATCAGCTTTTAGGCACTATCTAAGTGCTCAAACATTATTAAGAGAGGCACAATGGTGGCTGGGGTAAAGCGATTGGTACATGCAAACGTAAGAAGAGGTTTTGACATGGCTCACTCAGGTAGAGATGACTGCTGAATCCCGAAGGAAGCAGAACGCAAAGCCATTCAATATCTTTCCATTATTGGGAGGGGGAGAATCGTAATGGCTTTTTTTTAATTACACGGTCAGACTGAGCTGACAATCGTCAAATCATTACAATCGCATGCATACAATCGCTGTAAACAGCCGGTATATCGAGCAAGGACAAAATACGCTGGAACACTGCGCGCTGGAACACTGGGGCGCAGCTCAGCAGGATTTGAACCCGACCAGGGGCGTGCAAACCTACCACTCTGACCGTTACATCGCACACCGAAGTGCAAATTAAGCAAGTATGATGTATTTGCTTCTGGGTCTCAATCTCGATTTGTTGCTTCTAGTTCAACTGGATCAAATGGCACTAGATTTTGATCTCGGTCAATTGAATATCGATCTTAAACTAGGTTTGTTGTTGGTAAATCTGCGCCTAGAACTAAGCAACGTGGTCATTATTCAACTTCACCTACCATAATGTGTCTAAATATTGAACTACTCATATCATTGTCTCTGTATCTAAATATTGAACTACTCGTACCATTCTCTCTGTATCTAAATATTGAACTACTCGTACCATTCTCTCTGTAGTGCAGCTAAATTTTGAACTGTTGCATTCATCTTGACAAAAGGATTTTGATGGCATCGTGCTTTTGGTAGAGACACCCATCTATGAGGAAAGCTCACAGTGCAGGTGAGAGGACCATGATCATTCCATCGCATGTACATTTGAAAACGCTTGGTTTAGTTAGTATCATGGCACTCATACAAGTGTTTTTCTTTGAATAGTTAGTATCATGGCACTCATACAAGTGTAAAACATGCAAATGACATGACATAGCTGGCACAATGCATGATCCACCCTCACAACAACTAAAATAATTAATCAAAATTAGAATGATTTTATGTTATTTAATTTATTTTTACATAAATTGTAGTTATAGGTAGGCTTGAGTATTGGCCACATCACATAAAGTACGTGTGCCTCCACTAGCCCCCACGTTCGCATTTCCAGACTTCTATTTAGGTTCTATCTAGGAAATTAGATCTATATACTTGTATGAAACACCACTTATTCTAAACGTCTAAACGCTTTCTCATCTTAATTTATCCGACGTGTTCAGTGACACGTTATATACGTAAATATAGAACTATTCACCAACGGCAAGAAGCCCATTCAATTATGTCAGGCGATCCCTCTTTCTTGATTGGGGAATGAGATTATCTATCGTTGACACCTCCTTGTGAGTGACCATAACCTCCAGTGAATCACTGTCTCTAGTGGCAGGGACTTGCTTCCTTGCCTCCCTTCTTGTTTAGATGTGAGATTTTGCAGCCATGCCAAGGGATTTGTTAATTCTTTTTTAGACTTTATCCATCATGCTTTTAAGTGAATGATACCAATGACACTTTTTAGAGTTCCCTAGAAAGTGAATGGAATGTATAGAAGATTAAAAATTTAGTTAAGCTTGATTCATGAGTAATGAAGTGAGTCCAACCAGATATGGATCAATGCTAAGTTTTACTTCATTGATATTGAATCTACACCGCACACAAAAGGTATCTAGGCATTTCATATTGTGATTTTGGAAAGCTTAGTCTTCTAATAGCATAAAAATGAATGGTTAACAAAATAATCATCAACTAGCTACCCATCCTGATGCTTAAGGAGAGGATTCTTCTAATTATTTTAGCATCAATATTCACACATAACAAATACCTTAGGGTTTTAATGACTAAAATGTACACTGCCAAAGTAAATGGGAAGCTTTTCCTAATGATACAAAATAGCCCATTATCTTTATGATGATGATGAGGATGATTAATATCCACTAATACTGAATATGGTTTGTTAGACCTTAAGAAGGTAAGAGATTACTTTGAATTTTTTAGAATTTTATTTCTATACTAAAAAAACATTATGAGAAGCATTGCAAGATCACCATAGTTTTGTTGAGTTAAAAAGTCGGGTAGGTTCAGTGGTGTGTCAATATTTTGAAATTAAAATCTAATTTGAAATATAATTTGGACAATAAAAGAGAATGTTTTACATCTTCAACCCTCTTAGTGTTACAAATGGGATAAACTCTTTTATCCCATGGTATTTTTGGAATTGATAAACACCATATTTCACTATGGAGTTTATGACAATTTGTTCTTATTTTAGAAATGCATATTTTCTTCTTTACACTAGTCAAGATAGATAGATACTTTTGATTTTTGAGATTTGGATTGATCACCTTCTTATAATATCTTTGTTTTGCGAGTTGTTCATGGGATAAACTATGTGAGAGACAATGGAATATTTCACTCTCTCACACACAATATATCTCTAGAAACAACTCACAACATTATGAATAATTGTGGAAATTTAAATTTCAATAATTCCCCCATTTAAATTTTGATGTAATAATATCTTTAACACTATCCTTTATCATGCACAAGGATCTCATCCTTTATCCCCTAATGATCTAACCAAGGTTGGGCATCCTTATGTCATCTTTTCTTTAGCCAAAGGTGGTTTTGGTTACAGTAAGAAGCTATTTTAGAAAACCTCTTCTCTTCCATGTTTTTTAACCTCTTCTTATATAAGATATATAGTCATAGATATGGTTTCAATGGGGGAACAAGTTTCTTCGATGATGATGATAGGATATGGTGTATTTCCTTTAATCTTGAGACTTTAGGTTATAAACTAATTTTTGATCTATTTTTTCTTCCTCCACGACTCTCTAGAGTTATTACATCCATAAAAATCACATTCATATAAAATAATATGCGTGTTAAGAGTTTCAAAGAGGAGGTTTTTTTTTTTGACTTAGATATCCAAATCTATTAACTCACAATTATTTTCAATATTGTAATAAGTTTTCCATCCTCCATTTATCATTTTCTCAATTTTATAATTCTAGTTGAGCTTGTGATGGATATCGATTCCAAGATATTTGTATGACGGAACTTCCTCCAAGTTATTGTTGTCATATATGAAGATATCATATGTGATCTTTCTTGATTTAATTATCATGAGTTTTGTTTATTAGTATTAACAATCATAACCATCTTGGAACCAATGTTTTAAAACTCTGACTCCGACTCAGCCAAGGATCGACTTCGACTCCGACTCCGACTTGGTATCAACTCGGCCGACTCGATTTCAATGACTCAGTCATTGTAAAAAATACATTAAATATTTTTTTTTTTATAAAAACAAATAATTTTAAAGATTTTCATTCATGTTTCCAAACACACAACATTAGAATATAGATAGAAGACAACATATGATCAAAGTAGGCTCATGAATATATCCATTATATCAAAATGGCACCTAGTGCACTGTCCAATACATACATGATGATGATATAGAGATCAAAACAAAAACACATAACCAAGGAGGCTATAAATGGCCTCTACAACAAAAGTCTGTGACCAATACTACTGGCTACTGCTAGAGTTGCCAACATCATCTGGCTCAATGTTACTTGGGAGGGGGAGTGAAAGTGGAGAGCGAGAGCAAAAACGGGAGCGGGAGCAACATTTTCAGAAGCTCCCGGTTTGGGAGCGAATCCTAGAGGTGTTCGACAACCAATGTCACTAACATCAAGGTACATAGAGGGATTGGTGCTCTTGATTAAATACGAGTTCCATACCCTAATACATGACAAAATTCAATGGAAACATTGCAATCCTCCAATCCCGAAATCCTGAAAAATTGATAAGTCTACTGGATTTTGAATGAAATCTAAAATTCTACTTTCTCCATATGAAATCCAATGAGGCCGAACCACTCTCAAACATCCTGAGTCATTTCATGGTAGTGTTAAAATTTAAGTAAAAAGATGAAAATGAAGATTAAGGAGAATGTCACTTTTACTTTAAGAGTTTAACATTACCATGAAATTTGAATAGCATATCAATACTAGGAGAGGGGAATGGACCCCAAATAGCATTTAACTAACTTAGAAAACACCTTGGAGTCCCCAACACTTAGCTAACAGTTAAAAATTCTTAAAAAAATATGAAAAATCACATTTTTTTGGGGTTACAGGCCACATTCATTGACTTGACCGAGTTATTGCAAAACCGACCGGGTTGACCGAGTCATGACTGACTCGGCCGAGTCATGCAATAACTCAGCCAAGTCAGTCATGACTCAACATGTCGTTCCGTTTTTTCTGTCGGGTCACAAAAAATCCCAACGACTCGGATCAACTCGGCCATTTCAGATTCGATTTGGCCGTTTTTTAAAACATTGCTTGGAACATGAATCTCGAAGGATTATTAGATGCTTTCCAAGATATTAATGACTCCTCGCTAAGAGAATAATATCATTAATGTAAAGAAAAATATTGATGACTATATCAATGAGACAGTGATTAGGTGCTCAAAATTATGCTCAAAAACAAAAGTGTTAGAATATTGATAAGATTAGCTTCATATCAAAGAACTCGTCATTTTGAATCCAACGGTATGAATGACACTCAAATCCAAGCTCGTATGCAGAAGTTAGAGCAAGTCAAAGTTCAGGTTTGACTTGCTCACATGGCAGGATGGTTGACGTGTCAAGTTCCATCAACAAATCGAGAGGCGCCAAGTGGCAGGCCGCCATTGGCCCCCACATATCGCAAATCGTAGGTCACAGACAGATCGTGTTAAAGAATCAGCTTCCGAGTAGGGAAGGGTTGGGATGCAATAAATTGCAATTGCACTTCGCAAAAGGTAGGTGGGAAGGCATTTAGAAATCAGTTGGAGTTGTGATGCAATGGATCACAATAACAAATCGATGAAGGGATGACACTACAGAATCGACCCCTAGTAGCTACCAAGTTGTGATGTGATATCACAATCGCATATCCCAAACAAGGCAAAGTCCTGCATTATATTACCCGTTGGTTCTCCATCAATTGCGAAATGCGATAGGTTCATGGATGTGATGCGACTTTAGGTTCCATTTAATAATCTCGTTGGGTTTGCCAATATTGCAATTGCACAATCACTTGCTTTTTTCACAAGACCATAAGACCGTTGGGTTTTTACGCCGATTGCGTTTGTGATGAACAGTCGACCGATATATTATGGCCCGCTGCACAACGAAATGTTCACTCAGCTAGCACATTTTTGGGGCTAATATGTAGGACCATGCTGGAAATGGGACAATTTATGGAGCGAATAATGGGAAAAGAAGGGGAGGTCATAAATTCTTTAGTTTTTCACCAAACTAGTTGCAAAAAGCGGCTAAATAGCCATTTTTGGATATTCTAGACTCATTGGAGTAGGTTTCAAAAGCATTTGAGCATTGTAAACATAGATTTTTACACTTTTGAGCATAATAGAGAAGTCGAAGCCATTGGAAGCTGGACTAAGGAGGCATAGCCCATGAGGGATGAACTCCTTTATCATGTGCTTGTTGTAATTTGTTTTTGATGATGTTCTGTACATGCTTATGCTGTTGTTTAGTTTCTAGTTTATGTTAAATTGCTCATAAAATTAACGTAAAAACTCTTCATTTCACTTTAAGAAATTAATGAATCCTTAATCATAATGAAATCATTTTGTTTATAATTTGAGAAAGGTCTTAGCACTACAAACTAATATTCTAACTTAGATCAATTTGGTATCATAGCACTAGTTTTTTCTTTGTGAAAGAAGGATTTAAGTGTTTGCAAGTTTATGTCATGCTTACAAGGTTAAAAATCAAAAGGGGTGAAGGAAAGTTGGTTGGAAGCCCTGAAGTTGGGTTAAGGGGAAGAAGAGCAAGGTTGCCACAATCTCCAACACCATTTCAGCCTCAAGTTGCATTTGAGACTTCAAAGATCATGTCTCATGAAGGAGAACCTACAAACATGACTAAAGATGTGAAGACCTTCAGAAAGGCTTTCTTTGATGTGACAGAGATGGTGAAGGTCCTCTATGAAGAGAAGAATACCAGGTTGCAAGGAAAAAGTTCCAAACCTCCCAAAGGAGAAGGCTCTTTAGGAGGAGGTAATGGAAAAGGAGGAAATGGGAATGGAGACAAACCTCCACCCTCTCCACCATCTTCTTCATCTTCTTCTTCACAAGCATATTCACACTCTTCCACTAATACAACCCTTACTCATACTCATCATCATTCTTCAAAAGGAATTGGTAAATCATCTTTTTTAAAACTTGATGTTAAATTTGAGTTGCCCATGTATAATGTTGAAGTGAATGTAGAGAAGCTGGATAATTTGATTCATCAGTTGGAGGTCTATTGTAGGATTTAAAACCTTCAAGAGGATGACATAAAGATTCAGTTAGCTTCCTTGAGAATGGAGGGTGCAACACTAATATGGTGGGAATCAAAGACCCGAGAGGAGATTAAAAAACACGATAAGATATCTATTTCTTGGAATGATTTCATTACTACACTCAAAATACAGTTCTACCCTCAGCTTATATGTAGAAATCCATCATGAATTGGCAAAATTTTAGACAGCTTAAAGGTCAAAATGTGCAAGATTACACCTAAGAATTCAGAAAAACGTCTTTGATGTACCAATAATCCCAATAATCTAGATGATGTATGTGTGCAAACCACTCATCTTGAGGAAAGAGGGAAAACACCCGAGAAGAAGGTAGTAAAAAGTTGTTTAAGGGGAAAAGGAAAGAAAAGCGTTTCAAGGGAAATAAAAATGCATGCATTAAAAAGGAAGGAGAGAAAACAATCTGTAAACATTTTTCTAGAGAGGGTCATGATGAAGCTCATTGTTGGAAGTTTCATCTTGAAATGAAACCAAATAAATTAAACAACAAAGGAAAAGAAAAGACAACTGCAATCACTCAAGAAGAGGATTTGGGATCCAAATTGGGTGATGAAATGAAAATCACATGCATGGGGTTAACATAAAAGGAATCCATTGCCAGCACTAGTTCTTTAGGCTCGCAAAATAAAACTCCAAATGAAAAGAGGAGAATAGAATTGTTTCACATAAGGTGATCTCAAAACATAGCAAGATTGATACGTTGTTCGATAGCGGTCCTCAAGCCAATCTTATCTCTGAAAACGTTGTCAAGAGTTTAAATCTGGAAATTGTTCCACATCATAAACTGTATCCACTTGGATGGGTATGTGACAATGTGCAATTGCAGGTTATGAGAAATTGTAAACCGAAATTTTCTATCACTGCAAATTTTAGAGATAAAGTGGAGCTTGACGTTGTGTTGTTAGACATCTATGGCATCGTTTGGGCAACCCATACCTTTATGAAAAAAAAGATATTTTCCATCGACATGAAAACAAGTATCATTTATTTAAAAATGGAGTAGAATATATTGTGAGAGGTCACATCAAGAAAACAAATCTTTCACTTGTTAATGCAGGGTAGATGAAAATACTGGTGAATTCGAGCAATTATTTTTGGCTTCTAATGATAAAACCGGGGAATGATTTCGATAATGAAGCTTTTAAGGGTTGTGATTGAAATCTGAAATATGAATTGGTTGACGTAGTTAACCAATATGATGAATTGTTTCAGTAACCAAAGGGATTAACTCCCAAGAGAGGAATCCAACATGAGATACAGTTTCAGCAATGTTGTCCTCTTCATAACATTGGCATGTACAGGATGCCTATTAGGTTCCTATAATACTAGTAATTACCCCATTACTATTTTAGTTGCATCCCTTATTAATATTGTTGTGCCCCTATTATCCCCATATTGTTATTACTGTGCCCCATAGAATCCATCTATTGTTATTTTTGTGGCTTTATATTATTATTGTTAGGTCGGCTGGGTTATATTGTGACTCCTTAGACTCCTATATATAGAAAGTAGGTTTTGTCATTTGAATCATCGAAGAATTGTTCATTTATGTAATGTAAAGGAGGTTGCCCCCTCGAAGAGGCTAAATTCTAAGGCGTTGATCTATCTTTTCTATCTTTTCTTGAACTGGTTTCATAACATCTGGTATCAGAGCTTTGGATTCTAGGGTTTCGCTGCTCCAAACAGGTCATCGTGGCATTTTCTCTATAACATTTTTTCTGCGACGTTTCAGAAGTTGCAAAAAAAAAACCCATTTGAGAAGAAATCGCGTTGAACCTCGGGTCCAAATTTCAGAGCCTTTCGCACTATATTTGCAGAGATATGATCTGAGGAAGTTGGTCTTTTTGCAGACTCCTGAATTACATTCCAAATAGGTGACCTGGGGAAAATCGTCATAACTTTCTCTTTGGGGATCAGATTGAAATTTTGTAAGAAGGTACAGAAAGAGTACAGACTGAAGTTTCTTGTATGCATTTTTTAGATCCAAAGGTCGAAACAGTGACTCGTCGCACGTCGTACAATTTCGCACTACTGAACTAGTCTATAATCAAGTTACTATGGGAGATTTCGCATAACTCTTCCTTGGAGAATCCAATTTGGGTCAGGCTTGTGGCATTGGAAAGAGGACACAGAGGGCTACTGCAAATCACAAATTTAGAACTAGATGATCGGAAAGTACAGAGATACATCAAAGGCAATATCGAGCTCCTACAAAGTGAAAAAAGGTGTGTAGAATTTCTTAAATTTTTGCTTAAGCTTGGTTTGAAAATTTATTTTGAAGGAATTCAAAGGGCATAGTAGAGCATTATTATCGGTAACTAATGCCCTGAGGAAAGAAAATGAAAACACCTAGTAAGGAACCTGAAAGTTATAGCATGACTCATGAAGAAGAGGAAGAAATGCTACATGATATATCAAAATTACAAGAACAAGTGCAACAAATGTCACTGTCACAAAAGCTAACAGAAGCTAAGATAAATGGTGTGGAAGCTAAGATGAATGGCATGGAAGCTAAGATGGACAACTTGAAGATAGATTTGAACACAAATTTGAAGACGGGCATGGCAGATTTGAAGAGAGATTTGACAATTTTTCTACAAGAAATACTTACCAATGGTGAAAAGGTAGTAAAAGAAACTCATGATGCGAAAAAAATAAATGTTAATCATGATTTCTTAGACTCTAATGTGGGATCAAAAACCCACCATATTCCAAAAATCGATATGAGGAAGTTTGATGGCAAGGATCCCGCAACATGTATATTACAAATGGAGCAATTTTTCGATCTCAATAATGTGCAAAACACATAAAAGGTACGTATTGCAACTTTATATTTAGAACCAAATCAGTTTGTATGGTATCAATGGCTTTGCTCTCGTAAACAAATTATCACTTGGGAAATTTTTACGGAAGAATTGATAGCACATTATGAGGATATAAAAAGCCACACTTTTTTTAGCCAATTGATAAGTCTCAAACAAAAAGGTTCAATAATGGAGCACATTGAAGAGTTCGAAAAATTGAACATAAGGGTAAAAGATATTCTAGAGGAGCATAGGATTGATGTGTTCATAGGGACTTTAAAGGATAATATCCAACATTATGTTCGCCTTTGGGAACCTGATTCATTAGAGAAGGCATTCAGGTTAGCAAGAAAAATGGAAAGCAAAATTATGGCAATCAGGAAGCATACCACTCACAACTATAAAGATGGAAGTGTGGTTGCTCCTAGTCTTCCACAACCTATAAGGTTGAAACCACAACAATTGGAAGAAAAAAGAGCAAAAGGGCTTTGTTACAGTTGTGATAGCAAATACACTAAAGGTCATAAGTGTGCTGAGAAGAAATTATTCTACATAGATTGTGAAGAGGAAGAAGAAAAGGAGCAAGAAAGGTCAAAAGAAGAGGATATATTCCAGGAACAAAGCCTAGATAAAGAAGAAAGGAATCTGACCATATCTTGTAATGCATTGGCGGGAATTACCACTCCTCAAACCATCAAGATAGAAGGACAAATCAAGAAGAAAAAGGTACTATTGTTGATTGATTAAGGAAGTACCCAAAATTTTATTCATTGTAAGGTAGCAAAAGAATTGAATTGCTTCTTATACCCAGCACCAGAGTGTCAAGTGATGGTTGCAAATGGAGGAATAATAAATTGCTCTGGAAAGTGCCATAATATCAAGCTATCGATGGGAGAATATGTATTGACTAGCCCAATGCTTTCCATTCCAATGGGAGGTGCTGATGTTGTACTAGGAGTACAATGGCCACAATCCTTGGGTACAATAGCTTTCACTTTTCAATAAATTTTAATGAAATTTTCTGTGGAAGGAAAGGAAGTTGAATTAAGGGGTATTGCAAGGAAATCGGGGAAGATAATTATCTCTAATGGTATGAAAAAGCTTCTAAAAAAGGAACAAAGGGGTGTAATTACACAATTATGTTTGCTAGATGTTTCCACATTACAATCATCTATTTCTCCAGATCTCCAAAAAGTCTTGGACAATCATTCCAAGGTATTTGAGACTTCCAAAGGTCTCCCACCTATTCGTGATCATGATCATGCTATTCATTTGATTCCAAGAAGTGTTCCTCCAAACATCAGGCCGTACAGATATCCCTATTCCCAAAAGAGTGAAATTGAACGTATGGTTGCAGAAATGCTAGAGGCTGGTATAATTCAACCGAGTCAAAGTTTGTTCTTAGCTCCAGTAGTATTGGTGCACAAGAAGGATGGATCATGGCACATGTGTCCAGATTATAGGGAGCTCAACAAGCTCACTATTAAAGATAAGTTTCCCATTCCTGTCATTGATGAATTACTGGATGAATTGCATGGATCAATTTACTTCACCAAGTTGGATCTTCATTCATGATATCATCAAATCAGAATGAAGACTGAAGACATTCCGAAAACAACATTTAGAACTCATGAGGGTCATTATGAATTTTTGGTCATGCCTTTTGGCCTTACCAATGCACCTTCAACATTTCAAGGTTTGATGAATTCCATTTTCAAACCATTCCTTAGAAAATTTGTGTTAGTATTTTTTGATGATATACTAATCTACAACAAGTCTTGGAAGGATCATGTTGAACATGTTGATAGGGTGCTACAACTATTGGAGGAGAAACAATTATATGCAAAAGATCCAAATGTTTCTTTGGAGTACAAGAGGTGGAATATCTGGGTCATATTGTATCTCATGAAGGAGTTAAGGTAGACCCTAGCCAAATTAAAGCCATTAAGGAATGGAAAATCCCCACATCCATAAAGCATCTGTGAGGATTTCTCAGGTTGACAGGGTATTATCGCAAGTTTGTTAAGAATTATGGGAGAATAGCAGCACCTCTAACAACATTATTGAAGAAAGATGCATTTTCATGGACTCCAGAAGCAACAAAGGCCTTCGAACATCTTAAAGAGGCAATGTGCCAAGCATTGGTCTTAGCTACACCGGACTTCACAAAAACCTTTATTGTGGAATGTGATGCTTCAGGAAATGGAATTGGTGCTATTTTAATGCAAGATGAAAGACCCATTGCTTTTGAAAGTCATCCAATCAAGGGAAAGTTTTTACACAAAGCTATTTATGAGAAGGAAATGTTGGCAATACTCCATGCACTTAAGAAATGGTGACCCTACCTAATGGGAAGACACTTCAAGGTAAAAACAGATCATGATAGCCTTAAATACTTTTTAGAACAAAGATTATCCTCTGAAGAGCAACAAAAGTGGGTCACAAAGATGTTGGGTTATGACTTTGAAATCATCTACAAAAAAGGGAAGCAAAATGTGGTGGTAGATGCACTCTCAAGAAAGGATGAGGATGTGGAAGCATTGTTGTGCGCCATTTCTATTATCCAACCAGATTGGATAAATGAAGCAAGGGAGAAATGGAAGAATGATGAAGAAGTGTGGGCACTTATTTGAAAGTTACAACAAGATTCCAGTACGTCTGATACATTTAGCTGGCAAAATGATTCTTTATGGTACAAAGATCGCTTATACCTCTGTAAGAATTCCCAACTAAAACAAAAGATTCTTATGGAATTGCACACTTCTCCCTTAGGAAGGCACTCAGGATTTTTAAAAACTTACCACAGGGTTAAGAAGGAATTTTTTGGGATGGCCTTAAATCGAATATTCAAAAGTTTGTGGGAGAATGTTTGGTTTGCCAACAAAATAAAGTTGAAAAAATTAAGACACAAGGTCTATTACAACCTTTATCCATTCCAAGCCAACGTTGGGAGGAGGTTTCAATGGATTTTATCACAGGTTTACCCAAGTCTGAGGGAAAGAGTGTCATCATGGTGGTAGTTGACAGACTTACCAAGTATGCACACTTTTGTGCATTATCACATCCATTTAAAGCCAGTACAGTTTCTACTGCATTTATGGAAACAATTCAAAAGCTACATGGAAACCCAAAGATTATTGTAAGTGACAGAGATCCCATTTTCACTGGAAATTTTTGGACAGAATTATTTTCTTGTCTTGGTACTCAGTTAGCTCATAGCTCATCTTATCATCCTCAATCTGATGGGAAAACTGAGATAGTAAACAAATGTTTGGAAGGATATCTTCGTTGCTTTGTATCTGATAAACAGACACAATGGGTCAAATGGTTGCCTCTGGCTGAATGGTGGTATAACACTTCCTTCCATACAACAACAAAAATGACCCCATTTATGGCACTTTATGGATATCAGCCACCATCCATCACATCATATTTAAGAGAAAATTCTAAGGTTCAAGCAGTGGAACATCACATCGAACATCAACAACAATTCCTCCAACTCTTAAAGGATAACCTCGTGTGGGCATCGAATAGAATGAAACAATAGGTAGATCAACATCGCAACAAAAGAAGTTTTGATGTAGGTGATTGGGTATTCCTACGGCTACAACCATATAAGCAAATGTTCCTCAAGCAAGCTAAGAAGGATAATAAATTATCACCAAAGTATTATGGTCCGTACAAGGTGTTGCAAAAGATTGGTACTATGGCATACAAATTGGAGCTTCCTGCAGCTTCTCGATTGCACCCAGTTTTCCATGTTTCATGTTTAAAGAAGGTTATAGGCAAAAAGCTCCCAGTTCAAACAATATTGTGAGAAATTGACGAGGAAGGAAAAATTATATTGGAACCGGAAGCAATCACAGAAACAAGAACTCGACAGCTACGAAATCGATCAATTTTAGTGTATCTTATCAAGTGGAAGAACTTATTCGCTGAAGATTCCACATTGGAGGATGAGAATTTTATACAGAAGCATCAAGAACTAATCAAGTGTTGAGGACAACACTTTTTTTGAAGGAGAGGGGCATGTTGGGTCCCTATAATACTAGTAATTACCCCATTACTATTGTAGTTTCATCCCTTATTAATATTGTTGTGCCCGTATTATACCCATATTGTTATTACTGTGCCCCATAGAATCCCTTTATCGTTATTTTTGTGGCTTTATATTATTATTGTTAGGTTGGCTGGGTTATATTGTGACTCCTTAGACTCCTATATATAGAAAGGAGGTTTTGTCATTTGAATCATCGAAGAATTGTTCATTTATGTAATGTAAAGGAGGTTTCCCCCTCGAAGAGGCTAAATTCTAAGGCGTTGATTTATCTTTTCTATCTTTTCTTGAACTGGTTTGGAGCATGCAACATTATGTCGGTAAAAAGAATTCAGGAGTAGGTCCATTGTGGGACATTGGTACCTAATAGTGTACAACTGAATAAAAGGAATTGGAGCATGCAACATTATGTCGGTAAAAAGAATTCAGGAGTAGGTCCATTGTGGGACATTGGTACTCAATAGTGTACATTGATTTCCATGAGCAAGCTATGATCGGTATGATGGTTTTGAGGCAGGGATGTGCCTTAGTTTTTGGACATTTAAATGCAAGGAAACCTTGCCAAGGGAAGGGTTTCCCAAGGGACTGTGTAGCAGAGAAGGGGATGTCTATCGAACTTGGAAGGTGTGTGACTACACGTTAGGGGGTGACCAGATTTCCCAAGGGACTGTGAAGCAGAGAAGGGAAGGCTAGGGAATACATTGATTTTTGTCATTAGAGTTGTGAGATGGAATCAAAAGAACATTGGGAGTTTACCCTGGAATAATGGACGTTGATGGGGAGCCCCATTTCATCTCCTTGTCACACTCCTGCCACATGTGACACTGCCGATCGAGTGGTGACGATTGACAACTTCCAATTCAAGTGCAACAGTGTGAAGCCATGACAAGGCGAGCGAATAGACGAAGAATGTGGCAGAGATAGGGATATCACCTCTCCTCTCATGATTTAGGGTTAACGCTTGGAAACTCCGAGTAGAGAGCCAGAGTTGAATCCGCTGCAACGCCTATCCAATAAGAACTAAATCTTCAATTTCTTCACTCTCTTGAATTCTTATGACCCTGTATGTGTAATATTTTCATCGATATCATTTGTCTCTGTCCTTGCAATTTCCCTTTTTTTTGTGTGTATCAAAAAATCCATATATGGATGTATGTGTTGAAGGTGATTCATTTGTATGGAGTCCAAAATGAATACAATTTGTGTTTCTTTTAATGTTTTGAGCTTTTCTTATGTTTTTGTTGGACATTGAAATATATAGTTCATCTTTTCAAACACATTGTTATTTATTTTCACAACTGTTTAAACTATTTATCAATGCTTAAAAAAAAGGTTTGATTTAGAGTTTACACATCTAGTTATATCGACAATAAAGATTTTCTCAAGTCCCAATTCCATATTTGATGACATGACCACAGCTTGACACATGACAAACATATTTGATGACATGACCACAGTTTGACACATGACAAACATTGGCCTTGTTAGTCCAAGGAATTGGAGCATGCAACATTATGTCAGTAAAAAGAATTCAGGAGTAGGTACATTGTGGGACATTGGTACCCAATAGTGTACATTGATTTCCATGAGCAAGCTATGATTGGTATGATGGTTTTGAGGCAGGGATGTGCCTTAGTTTTTGGACATTTCAATGCAAGGAAGCCTTGCCAAGGGAAGGGTTTCCCAAGGGACTGTGTAGCAGAGAAGGGGATGTCTATTGAACTTGGAAGGTGTGTGACTGCACGTTAGGGGGTGACCAGATTTCCCAAGGGACTGTGAAGCAGAGAAGGGAAGGCTAGGGAATACATTGATTTTTGTCATTAGAGTTGTGAGATGGAATCAAAAGAACATTAGGAGTTTTCCCTGGAATAATGAGTCAGTAATTGTTCATTGAGAGAACAAGTAGCGCAAGGATTATAGTGTTGGAACATAGATGTAGACTTTGGATTTGATAGTGGATTATGGAGTTCCTAGGAAGGAGTTGAATCTTGGTACTACTTTTGAGGGTGGGGGTGTGAGCCTTTGGATACCCTTATTGTGGATGTAGGCATCATATCCTTTTACTTGTTGGTTACAGAAAATGGGCATATGCATATGTGTATATTATTGCAAATACTATATCGAGATGGATTTATAAAGCTCCATAGAAAGTATGATTATTTGTTGGTTGAAGAAAATGTGTAAGAGTATATATGTGGTTGTTATTGTAAATACCATAATGAGTTGTGTTATAAAGCTCCAATAAATTGTATGATTGTCATGTTTTCAGCAAGATGTCATTGTAAATACTACGAGTTATGTTATAAAGCTCCATAAGAAATATGGTTTTACTGGTTTATAAGTGCCATTGAACACCGAGGATGGTGTTCCCCCAAGGGGGATGGTTCTCTAACAACCCTTGGTTGAATTTCCATGTAAAAAAGATATAATACCAAGGTCATGGGACATGTATTCCAAGCTGAATGGTGGGAAAAATGTCCTAGTGGGTGTCATTTCAGTTTATTATAAATAAGGAAATTGGAAAAGGAAAAGAGGCATTAATTGGTATTTTATTTATGAAAATAATTAATAGGAGAAAAATAAGTTGAACAGTCACAAATTTGCATGAGAGGGAAAGTGAAGGAAAATAGAGAAAATAGAGGCCTCAATGATAAAAGGGATTCTAAGGATTAATTCATGGATTTTGTCGTTGTTAGTATTTTGATAGTTTTGAGTGGAGAAAACACTTCATTATCCCATTCTCCAATACTATTGCACCCTTAAAGTATTCTTGAAGCGTGCTTGGAGCACTCTAGCATTCACTTGGATTGGAAAAGAAGGCAAAGGAAAGCAAGAAAGCACAAGGGAACATTTGGATCAACAACTAGAGTGGGATTGCTTTGCAAGTATCGAGTTGCATGTATGGTTTCCTTGGTAGTTTTGGAATTCATGGTGCATGCATGTGGTTTTTTCACTATGAGTTGTCATTGGCATGGAGGTTTGCATGGGTTGACAGTGGTTTTACTAGGGAAAATTTTAAGGATGCAAGTTTATCTTCAACTTTATAAACCTTAACGAATCTAACTAGTCTCTAAAAGACAAATTGTAAAATGTTTAATGGCATTTTTATAAAAATATCTCTATTTCTGATTATATTATATTAGTATATATAATATCTTGGTGAGTATTTAGGTAAAATGATCTAATACTATAAAACTTTGGCGAATCATTTTTAGAAAAATGGAAATTGTAGAATCTTTTTTGGAAAAAGTATATAAAATTGGCCCATCTGCAAATATTAGCCCCTAAATATTTCCCTAGGTTTTACCTAGCTTTTCCATTTCTTGGATAGTCACGGTTTTGTGGGATTTCCCATTTGTTTTCTAGTTGGTGCTCATGTTCCTTATGGTTATGGGTTGAGTTACTAGTTCTTGGATCCTTGGTTGGAAAAATGCTCTGGATGCCCTATAACAACTTGGGTTGAGTTACTAGTCCTGGAAGCCTTAGTTGGACAACTCTCTAGAGCCCTTGGTGGGTTGAGTTACTAGTCTTGGAGCCTTGGTTGGAAAAAAGCTCTAGAGCCCTGCAGTAGTTATGGGTTGATTTATTAGTCCTAGAGCTAGATTAGAACAAATGCTCTAGAGCCCTGGACGACTTGGGTAGAGATCGATCTGGTGATGATTAGGGATGTTTGACCTATTGAAGAATCAAGGGAAGTTATGTATAGTAGGATTCTTCTAGACTTGATAACAATTTGTGAAGAACTTTTCAAATTTATCTTTGTTAGCTTGATCCTCTTCTTCTTATTATTAGTGTGTGTATTTACTTCATCAAATTGTTACCAAAACATAAGAAACAAGAACACAAGATTTTGGTTCTCTACTAGGGAAAAAGCCTTTCTCTCTTAGAGAGGAAAACCCTTTAGTAAATTTCTCTTATTGGAGATTTTATTGACTAATGCCAAACCCTGGGCCCTTGACAAAAAGATCCTCCATGCACAATTCAAATCCCTTTCAATAACACTTCCTCTTGCAACAATTTGTCCTTCCTCTTCCAACACTTCATCTTCTTCTTCTTCCGACAACTGTAGAAACCCTAGATGATATGCCCTATAGTGATCCTTGTCCTTTTCCTTCCTTCGCTTGAGATGGAGCCTTTCTAACTTAAGAAGAGGAACTTGTCACCTCCAAATTAGACCTTCTTTTCTTCATGAAGATTGCAGACTTAGAGCAGCATTAATATAGATCCAATTCTTTGCATGTGTGAGGGGATACCTTCACAAAAACTATGTTAGATTCCTTCTTCTTCCTTCTCTTGTGTAGCCTTCTTTATCACTTGAATGAGAGGCCTTATAGGCATTCTTTTCTAGACTAAACACTTTTCTTTTATGACTACAATAGGAGAAATTAAAATGACAGTAGAATAACCTTATTTCCTTCACACGTGTTACTGCAATTAGGCCTAGAACAGTTCCCAAAAACTTGTGTTACTTCCTTCCTTCTTCCCTGCACTTGGAGCCTGATTTCCTTGACTTCTTTGTACCTTTTACTCGTCCTCTTTCTCGTTGTTTTCATATATGATACAATAGTACTTAGAGGAGGTCAAATGGCTTCTTATATACGAGTTTGTGTCCTTCTTTTAGGCTGACTTGAGGCCGACATGAAGACTTTAAGTCGACTTGCTCTATGTAATTTAGATTGCTTCTTTTGATGGTGCCAACGCCTGGAGGAGGCTTATGATTTTTCTTGGAGGTAGTCTTATGACTCTAATACATATTATTACATAGTATAACAAGCCCATAAGGGTATTTGATAAATACATTCTCTTTGACTTCCTAGAAGCACACAAATATGTGCTTGACCTAATCAATGAGAAAGAAACTCATTGTTATAAATAACAAAAATAATATTTATTTATCGTTACAAGTACAAAGATCAAGATTACATTTATGAAGACCGAACCTAGTTACGCTTTCTTCAACACTCCCTCTTAACTAGGGAGGTATTCATAGATCCTTACAAGGTGTTTGGCTATTTTACAATCTTGAAGAATTCACATAAGAGAAACCGGATTGGAAATACATTTGTTGTAGCATCATAGTAACCAACATTGTTCATAGCAAGGCCTTAACTAAGAGCTCTATCTCTCATAATATCAGAGCACAATGTTGGCGAGACCAATGAATTATAGACACCTTAGTCATTGTCTCTCAAGGTACATACCCACCTAGACGGTCACTAAGTATGACCTTCTATAAATATTATTGTCTTGGGTTCCCAACCCTCAAAGAATATCAATACTCTTGTCTACCCTTGTCTCAGATGCCCTACACATCCTCAAAGAGTATCAGATTCTAGATGATTACCCAATCCTCCCATTATTTATTCCCAAGTGAAGAAAATAATGTTTTGTCTATCTCTTCCTCTTAATTGAGGAAAACATGCCCAAGTTTCCTTTGACAAGGAACTTGCCTATGCTCCTTTGTAATTGGGAACTTCTTATAAATCCCTCTTAACTAGGGACTTGTCCACTCATCAACAACTTCTACTTCATGGGTCCTTTTGTTGCTTGATCTCCTTCTTTCCTTTGATGTCATGAAGTCTTTATTTGAAATTCTTCTTGGTAGGGCATAGGCCATCAATCACTTTCCTTCCTAGCTTGTCATGTCATTGCTCCTTTGTGGAAAGTGGCCTTCTTGATGTATGTCAGTTTCTTTCATCATCTGGTTACTCCTTTGTCATCTTTCTATGCTTTAGAATACTTATCACATATATGCTTAGTTGTACTTTCTTGTTCCCATTCTTTGATTTAGTAGCCCTTCATGACTTCATCTTGACATTGCTTCAACATTAAATAGTGCTTTTGTTGGATGGCTTCTTCATCATGTCATATTTGTAGAGTTGAATCAATTATCTGCACCTTAATATCTCCAAGGCCTTCATAGGTGTCAATGGTCCTTTGATATTTTTCTTCCTTTGTCAAAGTTGTCATGCCTTCTTTCGGGAGATTTCTTTAATGGATCTTGTCAGATAGTGATTCTTTATGACCATGGTGTTCTTTACATGCTTGATCTATTTCTTCATTTTATTCTTCTTGAATTGTTTAGATAAAAACATTATACTTCCTCATGAGAGCACTTTCTTCATTTCCTGGTTCTTGGATTAGTCAGTGTTTCTTCTTCACTCGCTTCTTAGTCAACAATCTTATACTCCTTAAAAGATTATTTCTTCTTCACTTGCTTCTTGGACTAGTCAACAACATTATACTCTTGATGTGAGTATTTATTTTTGTTGGCCTTTATTATATGTAGTACATGCTCTTGACTATGTCTTCGGTGAAAGAGATCCTTTTGTACTTGATCATGTTTTTAGAACTATACCCATGACTCAATAACATATATGAGGAAATGGCTTAAACTTTGATGCATACATACCTAACCTTGATTTTCCCTTTATCATCTCGGCTTCATTTGATGGTCCTCTTTTATTGTTGTAGCCTTTCTTTCTTCATCTTTTCTTGCCTTCGTATCATCCTTCCTTGTATTCCATGAATGGAATTCCCGTTGATACATTTTATCTTATTTATGAACCTTCTTTTGAATATTCTTGTCATAGGATCTTGAATACCCTCATCTTGCAAATGTTTCTTCCTTTTGATGATGTAGGCCTTCCATGATTTTTTAATCATGATCAATTATTCTTTTATCATGGATGATGTCCTATAATAGGTATGCTCCTTCTACATGAATATTTTGAGCTATATGTACACCATGCTCCTACATTCTAGAAGATATTTCTAACCATGCATTTTTTTCTATTTCTACATGCTCCTATACTACTCAAAACTTTGAAACAAGATTTTAAGTAAAGAAGTAGATTTAGTCATAGTAGAGATCTAGAGGATCTTCCTTCTTCTGCTTCTTGACTTCTTTCACCTCTTGAGTTATATGATCTTATTCCCTTTTTTATTTTATTTTTGTTGTCCCTCTTAAGTTTGGGACAATTACTTTTGTAGTGACCATATTCTTGGCATCCAAAGCATTGGAATTTGGACATATCTCTATTGTTTGTTCTTTGTGAACTAAATTTGCCAAAATTTCCCTTTCTCTTGGCCATGGTTGCAAATTATTGTTCCTTTGATACCAAATAATATTTTTCTTTGAGTCTATTTTCCTTTATCTTACATGGAGACCATAATTCACTTAGTGGGGTAGCTTCCTTCTTGGCATAAATGCTTGATGTGAAGTTGCTGCAATCCTCAGGTAGAGCATTGAGTACTACAGTTGTCATTTCTCTGTCATACATGAATTCTCCCAGCTCTTGAAGTTGATTCCTCATCTCAGATATATTCATGAAGTATGGATTTATTCATTCCTTTGATATATTCATCTTGTAAAAATTGTTTTGTAAAGATATCACTTCTCCAGCTGTGCTTACCAAGAATATCTCTATTAGCTTGTCATAGATTTCTTTTGATGTTTCAAATTTGGAGACATAATGAATGAGAGAGTCTTTGATGGATTCTATTAGAATCCTTTGAGCTCTTGTCTCATCCTTATTTTACTTGGCTAAGGCTTGAGTTTGTTCCTTGGCAGGGATAGTGATATTCCCTTTGATGTGATCTAGAATTTCATTCTCTTTTAGAAGTAAATTAGTGCTCTTCTTCCATGCAAGGAAGTTAGTGGTCCCACCAATATGTTTCTTTCTTTGCAAGAATACATTGAGGTAAATTCAGAAGGGGGCATATACTTACTTGCTAGAGTTTGAGATGTAGTGGACTTGCTTTCTTCTTATAGACTTGATGGCTTGCCTTCCTTAAATCTTGATGTTCTTCAAGTTGCTTTCTTCAAATGGACTTGTTTGATGATGAGATTTGCTTGATGACTTGGCTTGAGGTGTTTTTCCTTTTTGAATATGGTGTAGCTTGGTGTAGGGCCCTCTTTGATTTCCGCTTCTTGTAGGCTACTTTATACAAAAGGATTCTCCTCTTGCTTTGTAGTCTTCTTGTAGTCCTTTCTTGTTCATGACGTGATTGAGACTTCTTGACTTGATGCTTCAACATTGTAGTTTTCCTTGAGATGTTCTTCCTTGATGATTCACCTTATGAGTGTTCTTGATATTCCCTTTCCTTGATGTGTCACCTTAGCTCTGATACTATGTTAAAGAATCAAGGGCAGTTATGTATAGTAGGATTCTTCTAGACTTGATAAAAATTTGTGAAGCGCTTTTCTAATTTATATTTGTTAGCTTGATCTTATTCTTCTTATTATCAGTGTGTGTGTTTACTTCATCAAACTACTACAAAAACACAAGAAAAAAGAACACAATATATTGGCTCTCTGTTAGGGAAAAAACCTCTCCCTCTCAAAGAGAAAAACCATTTCATAAATTTCTCTTATTAAAGCTTCTATTGATTAATGCCAAACCATATACCCTTGACAAGAAGATCCTCCAAGCACAAGTCAATCTATTTCAAGATCACTTCCTCTTACAGCACTTCGTCATCCCTCTTTCAGCACTTTGTCTTCCTCCTTTCTACACTTTGTTCTTCTTCTTTCGAAAATTGTAGAAACCCTAGATGGTATGACCTAGAGTGATCCTTGTCATTTTTCTTTGCTTGTGATTGATCCTTTCTAACTTAAGAAGATTAACTTGTCACCTCCCAACCAGGCCTTCTTTTCTTCACGAAGATTGCAGACTTAGAGCAACAGTAATACAATGCTAATTCTTCACACTTATGAGGGGATACCTTCACAAAAAATATGTTAGATTCCTTCTTCTTCCTTTGCTTGTGTAGCCTTATTTATCACTTAAATGAGAGGCCTTATAGGCACTCCTTTCTAGCCCAAACACTTCAACTTTATGACTACAATAAGAGGGCTTGATATGGCAGTAGAATAACCTTTTTGCCTTCCTTTATGGCTATAATAGGAGAGCTTGATGTGACTGCAATTAGCCCTAGAATAGTTCCCAAAAACTCACTTTACTTCCTTCCTTATTCATTACACTTGGAGACCTCTTTCCTTGACTTCTTCGTACCTTTTACTCTTCCTCTTTCTCGCTGATTTTAGATATGATATGATAATACTTTGAGGAGGTGTTGATGCCTCTAAAATCTTAGCACCAACATCGAAGATAACCACCTAGTCCAGACCTTAGTACAACTCCTTTTCCATTTGGTGTGGTGGCTCTGATTGGATATTGTGGGACTAGTTTCCCATAAAATGAATGGTTTGATGGATGATTGGTTTATAATGTATAATAAGGATGATAAGTGTTTTAAGCTATAACTCAAACATATAAAAATATACTTATATAAACCCGGGTAATGTATTAACAATGCGATTTCTGATTATTTCTAATAGACAAATAATCATATAGATGAATTATTAATCAATAGAAAGATGCATTCATAGATAATGATTAATTTGTTTAAGAAATTAAACAAAGTAATTATTAATAAAACATATCACATTCATAACAATGTATATCGCTGACATATATATTTACAATATTACAATTCTAAATTTTCAGAAATGACATGATAAATAATTATTTGAACATCATACATATATCAACAATAGCAACTTTTAAAAGAAATGCTTCACTACATAAGGAAATAAGACAAAAGAATAGTGATAAAAATACCGCATGCATTTGAGTCTTTCCGATGTAAATAACATTCCGATTCCACTTTCTTATTTGAGAAAATATTCTAGGAGATACAAAAGTGCAGGTCCTAAAAACGTTTCTTCACAAAATTGTAGAACCTTGATCCACTATTGATAAAAAAATATTCAGAAGTACAAAAGTGCAACTTCTCAAGTCAAATCTTATACAAGTTGAGGACCCTTTCTTTAAAGACATGAAAGGGTTTTAATAATAAAACAAAAACTAACTGTCAATAAAAATCGCTTTGAGTTGTCGAAACTGCAAAAATGAAAATATTGGATTTGATTTATAAAAATAATATAGTGATATCCTTTTAATCGATTTATTGTATCTACTTCCTCTCTTGCACTTGTAGCTGAAAAATTGAGAGAATTTGCTGAATTTCCGAAGGGTGACTCAGCCTAGAATGCAGTTGAGCTGTGTACGTAGCATATAAAAGTTCAGAAACCATGAGATTGATAGCATCGGCAAGGCATTTGGTGGCCATTTGCTGACTGTGCAGTTTACTGGGAAAAACCAAAATGCATCCCATGTCAAGTTTTGCACTTTGCCAGTTTGTTCATCTCTACTCGCCAAATCCTATTTCCATTGATCTTCTAGCGCTTTTGCCTTTGGGAGATTTCCTGGAGAGCAATCAGAGATCAAGTTAGTTAGATATAAGTTGACAATTAGCAACTCGATCACATTGTTCCTTGTAACCCTGGCTTTGGAAGTAGCTCTTTCGGCCTTAATTAACTGTAATTCCCACTCTGAAAACAATATTTCTTTGTGCGATTCTTGGATTTTCGGTAGATTAGCAGCCATGCCTTCTTCTGAACTTTGCCAAGAGAGAATTTTTTTTATCTTATCATCTGCATTTTGATATTTCTAGCCTAATATCAACTCCCTGTTCAATAAGTGATGCAATGATAGTGCACAATGGGTCAACTAATGATATCTTATGGCAAAGGATATTTCGTTGTCGAGATAAGGATTTAGTCATTTCTAGGGCTTCTTTTTTGAATTCATCAACCTTTGAATAAACTTTAAAACTTTCTAACTATAATTGTAGTTGTGTAATTTGTTCTTCTTTAGTTTTCTTCTCCTGCTGAATTGCGCTTGAAGCTTGTTGAGTTCTTGAGACAAATTTTGTTGTTTCTGAAGAGCTTGTTGATCGATCTTTTGCTTCTCCAGATTAATTTGTTTTTTTAGTTGCTCATTCTATTGTTTTTGCTCCACTAGCTATTGCTCAAGCTGTCTGATCTTTTGTTGTTCCAATGTCGTTTCCTCTTCAATTTGGGCGATCCTTAGATCCTTTTCCTTTTTTAGTTGGCTAACTTCGGAAGCCTTGTCCATTGTAGTGGCTCTATAGGCACCTGCATACTGAGACAACTTTGTTAAATCCTCAGAAGGGTTGACTTCAGAGTCTTTCCATACCACATTCATTAGTTCAGCTTGAGGAGTTGAGAGTGTTCCCTGGTCAATTTTCCTCCTTTTCCTTTGTCTTTTGACAATAGCCCTATGCTTTGGATTGTAAAATACATCCAGGGTGGTATTTCCTCTACCTTTAATACAATTTCTTTAGAAGGATTCCCTAGAATTATTTCAATGTCCTGCTGAGTGTTCACTGTGCTGATTTCCCCTTCAATTGTAGTATTAGTAACAATAGGCTCCTGTGTTGTGGTCGATTCTAGTGTAACGATGTTTTGGGAGTCATTCTAGTTCTTGATCATTTGATTGAACTACTCCCATTCCTTGATTAAGGTGGAACCAATATTTACATCGATATCTAGGAGCTCGCTAGTCTTTTCATTTGTTTGCTCCTTTTCGGGACTTTTCTTCTTTTGAAGACTCTTCTCCTTTTCATAACTCTTCTCCTTTTAAGGACTTTTCTCTTTTTCAGGACTCTTCTCAATAGTTTGTTCTTCACTGTGGCCTTCTTGCTGCACCATAGGGGTAGTGGCCAAGAAATCTAGAGGCAGTGTTTGTAACCTTTATGCCTTGAACTACATAAACTTATCTCTCCCCCCTCCTCCTAATTTGATATTTGCTAGATGTTTTACCCGTGAAAATAACTCAGCTGAAGTGAACAAGTCATCATATTCATCTATCTCATGTTCAAATTTGGAAAGTTTCACCTGATTGGTGAAGTTGTAAGCCACTGCTCTTGGATCATACTACCTCTTAGGAATGACTGCTAACTTCAGAATTTTTATCTTCTCCATTTATTTCTCTGCATGTTTGAAATCATGCAGTGTGTAGGTACCACAGCGGAGGGGAAATGGAGGCCACATTTATTTCTTGGACTCTTTGAGGTTCCTTGACATTCCTGTTTTTGTTATCTGGTAAGTTATTTCTCTGGCCAATAGCTTATCAGGAATGTACAAGGGGAGAACATGTGGATCTATCGTGCTACAAAAAAGTATGACATAGGTGAATATTTCTTCACCGAACCAACTCTCGATTGATGTTAGGTCAATGTTGGCTTCATCGGATAACTGAGGAGCAGGTTTATTGAATATGGCCTGATGGACGGGTAAAACAAAACCATGGAAAATTCTATATATATGATCTTTATAATGGACCTTCCACAAATACTTATGATAAATGTGAATAGGGGTTGGGTCTTGAAGCGTCCATTTCCAACCTAGAATGGGTTAATCAGAATTGAAACAGATGGTATCCATGATATAGACGCTCATATAGAATGGGGGTATTGTCTGGGTAGTTACAAACCTATTTCTTCTATAATCAAGGATTTGGTTGGCCATTTTATCTGATAAAATGGTTGCCCGATCCATCATATAAGAGTTGATTGTTGCTTCCACTTAAGGCACCATCTCTATGGAAAACCTAGTTGAATCAGAGACTCCAAAGAGTCTACATATCATAGCACCAACATAGCAATAGGGAGATGCTAAGGAGTTTACGGAGTACATACCAGTGGATTCATGCTTATGCTTTCTTGGGAAATGTGTCCATTTCCTGATAAGGTCTGACTCTAAATCATTCTCCTTAGCAAAAGCTTCTAAAAATGCCTTGTTGTAATGTTTCTGGGGGTCCAACAAATGATACATATTCTTGACATCTTCTACCCTGAATGTCCCGAACATCCTTCCATTAGTTGTATAGAATGCTTTGTCAATTATGTTGATACTTTCTATAACCCATCTCACCAGGTCATTGTATGGTAACACTTTCGCATGGGTTGTTATTCTATGGAGGAAGAAGCTGGCTAAATCGTAAAGAGTATTATCTAATTTATCAGTTGAACCATTCGTTGCTCCTTCTTCTTCAACTTCGCTTGGATCCTCGGCTTCGAGTAAATTATATATGCCCTCCCATGAAGTCTTGCTAAGGCCTGCATAGGTAGCATTAGCTAGCAGTACTAGCTTTGATGGTTCATCTTTCGTTACGACAGGGGCCTTTGCTTTCCTAGCTCTCTTAGACATTTTTGTTGGTCTGATGATTTCATATTCGCTTTGCAAAACGAAACAAAAGGACGTAATAGTGGAAAAACTTGTTCAGAGTTAATACACAACACACAGAACTAACAACAATTAAGTGCAATAGATACTATGGATCTATGATATATCAAGTCACTATGGATGAAATCCTTGAAAGATTCAACCATAACTACTTCTTAATGATTTCCCCATAACTTCCAACATGAAACTTTAATGCCATGATGATATGTCGCATCACAAATTTATAACGGTCCTTTATAGTATGGGTATCATGACTTCCCAATTAGCGATTAGCGATAATCACATATTGCAAATTGGGAGTTACAAGTATTGTGATGAAATGGTTCCTTTGTATGGTTGTGATTGTGATCAGTGGTGAGATGTGGCATAGGTACGCAACATGTTTTAAACTTAATAAATTATTTAAATTTTCTTTATAATTGATTTATAACTTTAAGTCACACATGTTCATGATATTTCGTGTTCTGCCTTTTATCAAGAGTGTGCTTCATGATAATAAAATTGTATCAAAAGATTTCAAAGGAGCTTTTTGGAATGTTTCTTATGATTTTAGCGATGTGTGATTGTGATCGGCTTATAGCATCATGTTAAGATTTGGTATGTTCTATGCTAGAGCAATTTATTTAAATTTTTACAGTTAGCAATCACATCAGCATTACGATAAACTGCAGATAGAACATAAATATAATATGCAGAAGACAAGCCAAGACAAGAGGACACAAGATATGGTGCAAGCCAGGGAAAAACCCCACAATGTGTGGGGAAACCCTTTGATCAAATCTTCTTTTATCTTCAAAGTTCAGCAGAGAAAGAGAGAGAGAGTACATTTACAACAGAAGTCAACACTTTGACTTGTCTAGATCTGAGCATAGATCATCTCCTATAACGATGAGATCAGTTGAAGACATTTTGCTTCAACTGATCCTCCAAGGTGACTCCTTCACCTATCATCATCCAGCATCAGGTTCTCAAGTTGCACCACTGCATACTGCACCATGCTGAACTTTATTTCCATGACCTCATTCATCATTATGCTGCCCTTTATGCTGTTGCCTCAACCTTCATGTATCATTGTGCTGCCTATGCACATGATCTCATAGTGCTGCCCATCATGTTGCTGCCTCAGCCTTCATGTCTATGTATGATCACTTTTAGTCATGATCTAGACTATGATCATTATCATTCTTCCTTGAAGTATAATGAGACTGCCTCATGTTGTGATGATAGAGTCTCCTTCTTTATGTATGTCGAGGATCTTTGTTATGATGGAAACTTCTTCCATGGCTCTGCAATACATCTTGTTGAGGCTGCTACAGGTATGTCATAGTGAAGGCTGACTTATCCATCCGAGGGCATCATCTTTTATTACAGGTATGCCGAGAGGAGGCTGATTTAGATCTTAGATTTATCCCATATAGAAATGCAGATCCGTTTATGGCTGCGGCTTCATTGTTACCCTTACTACAATAGGGTCTCACCATGAATAGCGCATCTGTTTTCCTTGAACAACGTATCTGGTTTCATCATAGTGTATCAGGTTTCCTTGAACAACGTTTCACCATGAACGGCATATCAGATATTAGCATAACTGCATATGAGATGTGTGTCACCATTAATGGCATATCAAATATTAGCATAACTGCGTATGAGCTGTGTGTCACCATTAATGGCATATCAAATATTACCATGAGTACGTATGAACTGTGTGTCACCTTGATCGTCATATCAGATATTGCCATGACTGCGTATAGATATATATCTGTTGCTGCATTGATTCATTGCCGTGGATTGCGTGTTATGACTGCGACTCTTCAAGAGCAGATTCTCATGTTGACTGCGGCTTAGGGCAATGTATCACAACAACTTCCATTTACCGTTGCTACGTTGTGTCATTGCTCGTGAATTTCATGTAATGACTACGGCTCTATAAGAACAACGTATTACATCGTATGACATATTTATTCTGCGTAAGGTCTCATCCATTAATTCCATAAGGTCTCCCATCTGTTCATACATTCATGACCTGTGTATAGATGATTTCATTTCTTCTTCCGAAAACTGCATATAAGAGGTCATCATGAACAGCGTATGAACAACATATATGTGTCAGCATATATGAAAAGCATTGTAAGTGTCACCATGACAACGTATGAATCTTTCAGCCCTATGTAAAGAATAAGATATATGAACATCGTAGATATCTACATAGCCTGCTCAGCGTATAGTGTTTCCAAAACTGTGCGTACATTGTCCTCATGACAATGTATACTGCGTGGATGTCTAACTGTGTAAGGTTTCCCTCCCATGCATATATTGTTGGGCATTTCAGCATATTAGAGTCTTCTTAATGTGGATAGGGCCTTTCCTTTGGCTGCGTATGAGGCCTCCTTTACTGCGGCCAGATCTCTGTGGCTAGGGTAACGTCCAACAGCTAGGGTATCACTTGAAGACCACCGTATCACTCATGGTGTCTCCCTCCTTCACCAAAAACCCAGACGTGGAGAGGAGGAGACTACTCATGAAGGTTGAATAGACATGACTTTTTGGCTTCTAGAGCCTACATAAGAGCTCGTCGACTTGATAATAATTACATAAACAAAATAAATTCATATCTCCATAAATACTTATCGGAATCGGATGATCTTTGGATCAATCATACACCTCTCGACGAGAGGGATCCAATAAAAATATCAGCTACCATAAATAAGTTGACCCACATGGAGTTTGGCCCTAGTTTCCAATTTAACACTCCCTCTCAACTAGGGAGAACTCCATCCATTGATCCATAAGTCCAACTGTACTATCTCTGCCATCAGTGCCCTGCACTGCTCTGCTCATCTTTGCTCAACTCTGCTGGCTCTGCTCTACTCTACTCAGCTCTGCTGGCTTTGCTTAGCTCTGCTGGCTCTGCTAGCTCTGCTCTGCTCAGCTCTGCTCTGCTCTGCTTAGCTCTGCTGGCTCTGCTCTTCTCAGCTCAGCTCTGCTGACTCTGCTAGCTCTACTCTGCTCATCTCCGCTGAACTATGAGAAGAAGAATTGATCAAGAATGTCTCATACCATTCTCCACTGACCCGAAGAAAGATTGAGAGTGCGTACCACTAGTCCCAGACCAGTCTCAACCGACCCAAAGTCAGCGTCATAGTATGTACCACTCTCACTGGTCTTAGACCAGTACTGCACTGACACGAAGTCAGTCTCGGAGTATGTACCATTGGTCCCAGACCAGTCTCAGCTGACCCGAAGTCAGCGCCATAGTATGTACAACTCCTACCACTGGTCCCAGACCAGTATCATTGATCCCAGATCAATGGAGGACATCCTAGCGTAGGGAGTATGGTAGATACAACGATGCATCCATCGGTACTACTATGGTCCCTAACTTCATTTCCCTGCTCATTGATCAGATGAGAGGTACTTCCCATGAGTCCCAGACTGCATGGGTAGGATGCCTCGACAGGAGAACTTAATCAATCCTGTCCTCACAGGAGAACACATCAATCCTGCTACAATCGCCATGGAGAACACATCAATCCAGGCTGCCATGGAGAACACATCAATCCAGGCCTCATAGGAGAACACATCAATCCTGCTACAATTGCCATGGAGAATACATCAATCCAGGCCTCACAGGAGTACACATTAATCCAAGCCTCACAGGAGAACACATCAATCCTGCTACAATCGCCATGGAGAACACATCAATCCAGGTCTCACAGGAGAACTAATCATCCTGCTACACAAGAGAGCGAATCATCTTGTCCCACAAGAGAGCGAATCATCTTGTTCCAGTGCGCACCACCAGGGGAGGGTGAGTCACCCTGTGGTCGTATGTTTCTCCAGTAGATTCTGTAAGCCCCACAGAGCTCCCAGAGCTCAATGTATGCAACATGCAGGACCCTTTTACAAAGGTCTCTTGATGACTCCAAGTCATTCAGGAAAATCAAAAATTTGATCTTTCCCCCAGGGATTTAGCGACCTGTGTATCATCTCAGTGCAATGGAGCCTCCTTGCTCATCGACTTTCCATATCCCAGATAAGGTAGTATCTGATGTCTGTCCGCTGGAGAAATTGTCGAATACAGGATTCCTCAATAATCGAAAACAATTAAGAAATTCCGCAACCATGCAACTTCATACAAGATCATACTCGTAGCCATGTATTCGGTCTTGGCGGTGCTTATAGTGACTGACTTCTGCTTCCTGTATTGAAGCAGAATCCAAAGAGAACCGACACTGAAAAGTGCTCTAGTGATCCTCGACACTGCCTTCCCACTCATCATTTGAATAATCATGTGGTTTCATATTTTCGGCAGTGTATCTCAATCCATGAGAGATTGTGCCTCTGAAGATATCTCAGAAGATTCTTGGTACCAATCCAGTGAGGCTCAACCAAATATGAGCTCACCATGCTAACTGCAACACATATGTTCGAACGGAGGTTCTCCAAGAACATCAATGCGAATGAGTTTATGAAACTCAAAGGCATTTCCCAAATCTGGTCCGACATCATTACCATATAACTTCTGAAAGTTAAGATCCTCGAGGCAGTCACAAGCTTGCAGCTTATCTTCCCACATTCCGAATCCAACTCCCTCTGTCTCCTATAAATGAAAGGGTTTGCACCTGTCAGACATAGGTGCCGGTACGAGAGGTTTATCATCCACAACCTTCAAGTAATGGTTTGGATCGGTTTCAATCCTAGTGAATCTTAGCTGCATTAGACAGCTATCAATCCTCTCATACTATGCCCGAGGTGTTTTTCTTCAAGTCATAGAGGGCTTTCTTCCACCTGTATACATGAGATTCCTTGATCATGATTCTCAAACTCCTCGCGTTGTTCCAAACCTATGAACTTGTTGCATGAGGGTAATGGTCCCCTTATAATATTTTCCTTCGGTACATTTCAGACATGTACCTTCATGCTTCTTTTTGAATTCAGGCATCCTAGTCACCATTTGACTCACAGACCTCTAGAGCTGAGTCAATGGACATGGTCCCCAGTGGACTTCCTGCAACTTGATACAACTCTGAACTCAAAAACATCTTTAAAAGATCTATTTTCAAACACGTACCTTTCCATCGATAAGTGCCACCCTGTAACCTTTGACTTCCATTTCCGAGATGGACATCATGTTCGATCAGGTACATAAAGAGATTTTGGGGTTCCTTGCTTTCGTGGAAGAGTCGACCATTTCCTTGATGACCTGCATTACCAGTCATTCTTTTGATCATTGAAGATGTCCTAGGAATGATTGTTATCTTCATCAAGAGATGTGTCTCTGCCATTCGGACACTCCTTCGCATAACGGCCGAACTTATTTCAACAAGGCATCCACCTTTCCTTCCACCCTTAGATCCGAACTTCCCAATTGAGTGATCTTAAGATGGACCATAAAAATCTTCCGCTGCGCCATTCTGATAACATTCTTTGCTTTGAAGTCACCCTCGGTGAATTAGGAGGAACCCATTGATCCTTTTGTCTTGTCCCAACTGACTTCGTTGATTTCTATTTCACTCTTGCTTGGGCATTGTCTTCACCTAAGCTCTGATACCATGTTAAGATTTGGTATGTTCTATGCTAGAGAAATTTATTTAAATTTTTGCAGTTAGCAATCACATCAGCATTATGATAAACTGCAGATAGAACATAAATATAATATGCAGAAGACAAGCCAAGACAAGAGGACACAAGATATGGCGCAAGCCAGGGACAAACCCCACAATGTGTGGGAAACCCTTTGATCAAATCTTCTTTTATCTTCAAAGTTTAGCAGAGAAAGAGAGAGAGAGTACATTTACAACAGAAGTCAACACTTTGACTTGTCTAGATCTGAGCATAGATCATCTCCTATAACGATGAGATCAGTTGAAGACATTCTGCTTCAACTGATCCTCCAAGGTGACTCCTTCACCTATCATCATCCAGTATCAGGTTCTCAAGCTGCACCACTGCATACTGCACCATGCTAAACTTTATGTCCATGACCTCATTCATCATTATGTTGCCCTTTATGTTGTTGCCTCAGCCTTCATGTATCAGTGTGCTGCCTATGCACATGATCTCATAGTGCTACCCATCATGTTGCTGCCTCAGCCTTCATGTCTATGTATGATCACTTTTAGTCATGATCTAGACTATGATCATTATCATTCTTCCTTGAAGTATAATGAGACTGCCTCATGTTGTGATGATAGAGTCTCCTTCTTTATGTATGTCGAGGATCTCTGTTATGATGGAAACTTCTTCCATGGCTCTGCAATACATCTTGTTGAGGCTGCTACAGGTATGTCATAGTGAAGGCTGACTTATCCATCTGAGGGCATCATCTTTTATTACAGGTATGCCGAGAGGAGGTTGATTTAGATCTTAGATTTATCCCATATAGAAATGCAGATCCATTTATGGCTGCAGCTTCATTGTTACCCTTACTACAATAGGGTCTCATCATGAATAGCGCATCGGTTTTCCTTGAACAACGTATCTGGTTTCATCATAGTGTATCAGGTTTCCTTGAACAACATTTCACCATGAACGGCATATCAGATATTAGCATAACTGCGTATGAGCTGTGTGTCACCATTAATGGCATATCAGATATTAGCATAACTGCATATGAGCTGTGTGTCACCATTAATGGCATATCAGATATTACCATGACTACGTATGAACTGCTTGTCACCTTGATTGTCATATCAGATATTGCCATGACTGCGTATAGATATATATTTGTTGCTGCATTGATTCATTGCCGTGGATTGCGTGTTATGACTGCGACTCTTCAAGAGAAGATTCTCACGTTGACTGTGGCTTAGGGCAATGTATCACAACAGCTTCCATTTACCGTTGCTACGTTGTGTCATTGCTCGTGAATTTCATGTAATGACTACGACTCTATAAGAACAACGTATTATAGCGTATGACATATTTATTCTGCGTAAGGTCTCATCCATTAATTCCATAAGGTCTCCCAGTTGTTCATACATTCATGACCTGTGTATAGATGATTTCATTGCTGCTTCCGAAAACTGCATATAAGAGGTCATCGTGAACAACGTATGAACAACATATATGTGTCAACATATATGAACAACATTGTAAGTGTCACCATGACAACGTATGAATCTTTCAGCCCTATGTAAAGAACAAGATATATGAACAACGTAGATATCTACATAGCCTGCTCAGCATATAGTGTTTCCAAAACTGTGCGTACACTGTCCTCATGACAACCTATACTGCGTGGATGTCTAACTGCATAAGGTTTCCCTCCCATGCATATATTGTTGGGCATTTCAGTGTATTAGAGTCTTCTTAATGCGGATAGGGCCTTTCCTTTGGCTGCGTATGAGGCCTCCTTTATTGCGGCCAGATCTCTGTGGCTAGGGTAACGTCCAGCAGCTAGGGTATCACTTGAAGACCACTGTATCACTCATGGTGTCTCCCTCCTTCACCAAAAACCCAGACGTGGAGAGGAGGAGACTACTCATGAAGGTGAGTCCCAAATGACATCAAATCCTCTTCTATTTATACCAAAAATGTAAGGTTGAATAGACATGACGTTTTGGCTTCTAGAGCCTACATAAGAGCTGGTCGGCTTGATAATAATTACATAAACAAAATAAATTCATATATCCATAAATACTTATCGGAATCGGATGATCTTTGGATCAATCCTACACCTCTCGACGAGAGGGATCCAATAAAAATATCAGCTGCCATAAATAAGTTGACCCACATGGAGTTTGGCCCTAGTTGCAAATTTAACACATCAGAAGTTTTCAATGGAAGACTTGAAGCGATTTGTTGATGAGAAGCGATATGCGGTTTTCCGATAGAGTTATCGCATCAGAGGATCTTAATGAAACACTTTAAGTCCATTATTGAAATAAAGGATGTACACAATGCGATATATTCTTTTTTTAATTGTTTCCATTCGATAAAGCTTTATGATAAGGTTTTATTATAATTCAAATCGGATCGGACCTTATCAAGAGGACTTTCATGGGTTTAATAGATTTGAAAATTGCGATTGTGATTTAACCTACCCTAAAAGAAAAAATTTATATGACTTATTATAAAATTTAATTTTCAAACATTTTATTGATTTCACTAATATTTGAAAGCGTACCCATTTCTTATTAAAGCTTTTTTTATGAAAAAATTTAAAATGGAGAGGGTTGTTGTATAGCACAACAATTGGCAATTCACTAGGAGAAACAATTATCTCTGAAAAATAATGCAATATCTAAAACTTTCTGAGTTTGGAAATAATTGAGGATAAAGAAAACCATCTAAGAATAGCTAAATAAAAATTATCTCTGAATGAAATGACAATTTTTTGGAATTTCTTTTAAAATCCCTTGAAAATAAAAACATTTTTGGTTTCTTCAAGTTTTGATTGGTTGCTAAAGATAAAGTAGGGGGCTCTTCTAACTTAGCTTTTAAATTTACTCTTTTGTCACAGGTAGTGCCTCTGCTGCCAGCAAACATCTATAGTCTCGACAGGGTTACCTTTCGACCATCAACCATTCATTGTCCCATCCATCTAATATTATAACTTTTAAAAGATAAATCCATAAAGATATGTTCATATATATATATTTCTTGATTTTATATTCTTTTAATTTTTTAAGATAAAAATCCATTGCCCTGGTTTGGGAGCTAGCTAATGACAATGCCATTCATTAGTTATAATTGAACTGAACAAGTTGGCTCATGATGAGACCCCTTATCTTATGATTATAAGCCATTACCCTATTTTGATATGCAGTATCACTAATGTCAGTTTAATTAGTTCCCTATGATCATGGTAAGCAGGATCATGATGAAACCTCTTATCTTTTATATCAAACATATTTTAGAATTACACTCTGAAAAATCATAAACTTAGTGGATGGGGTGAATGAATTTCTCCTTAAGAGTTTATAGATGACAATTTTAGAGTTATGGATGCTAAGCTTGGAAAAGTCTTTACTTTTTATGAATAACTTGTCTTAACTTTATAAAACTTAGAATGATTTACAATATTTTCAAGGTTTTGGAAGACTTTGCAAACTTTAATGAGGTCTACAGAGTTTAATGTTTTATTCAACTTTCTAAAACTACAATCATTTCCTTAACAGTTTCTAGCATTCGAAAGCAAGTATTCACAATATTCTCTCAAAGAGCTTTTCAATAATAAAAGGCCAATGGAAGACTATTTACAACTTTATTTTATATAATAAACAAAGTTGCATAAAGAATATTTATAGATAATAAGGGGTTACCTTCTTAAGAAAATAATTTCTTTAAGATAAGCCCATTAACAGGAAGAGAATCTCTCTTTCCTGATAAATCTTATAGTATGAACATTGATGAGCCTATCTTTTCAATGATTTGAAATGGTCCAAGCCACATCTTTTGAAATTTGGTATGTTTACCTTTATCTTCATGTGCTTTGTCCCATTTCAACATGAGATCACCAATTTATTTTTTGTGCTGGTAGAACTTACATCAAAAGAAGATTTAATGACTTGTTGATGTTTAGCATGAGTGATTTTGGCCTTCTCTCTTTCTTCCTCCAATTTAAGGATTTGGTCAAATCTTAATTGAATAGAGGAAGAAGGATATTCTTCAATAAATTGTACTAGGGCTAGAGATGGGAGTGCTAAGTTTGAAGGTATTATAGCTTCTTTCCCATACACTAAGTTAAAAGTAGAAGTACCTATTGAGGCCTTCTGAGTTATACGATCTGCCCATAATGCAAATATTAAATATTTATGCCAATTCTTTTGATTTTGATCAACAGTTCTTTTAATAATCTTAATGAGATTCTTATTAGTTGATTCTGTCAAACCATTAACTTGAGGATAGTAATTAGTATAATATTTTAATTTAAAACCTATCTTAAGAGCAAATTCAACTATACTACTCCCAAAAAAATAAGATACATTATCAAAAATAAGGGCATTAGGTACACCAAACCTGGTAATGATGAATTGATCAATGAATTAATGATTGCATCAGAGTTGGCTACCTTTAATGGAATTGCTTCTACCCACTTTGTGAAGTAGTTTGTGGCTGTAAGGATGTATCTGTGTTGCTTGGAAGAATGTGGAACAATCTCTCCTATGATATCAAGCCCCCACTGTTCAAATGGTTGCTCAATGTTTATTGGTTGTAAAGGAAAGGCTGGTTTCCTTTGTCTCCCACTAGAAGTTTGGCATATCTTGCATTTCCTAATATAATCATGGGCATCTTTAAACAAAGTGGGCCAATAATATCCAACATGTATGATTTTGTGAGTTGTAGTATCTTCTCCAAAATGTCCACCTGCTGGACCATCATGTAATTCCTACAAAACCTTTTGTGCTTTAGTTTTTTCTAAGCATCTTAATAAAATTGAATCATAATTTATTCTGAATAACACATCATCAATGATTTTGAAGTGTTTTTCTTTTAATCTTAAGGCACGTTTGTTTTTGTAACTGAAATTAGGGGGATCATATCCATTTTTCAAGTAAAATATTAGATCAGCATACTGAGATTCAAAATTTATGATACTTATCTCGTTCACTTGAAGAGTCTTATCTGAATCTTCATGTTCTGGAATATTAGAAGCTCCTGCTAATAACCTGCAAAAACCTTGCCCTCTCACAATTTTCACTGGTTTAATATCAATATCATACTCTTGTAAAGTTGTTACCCAATTAGCTCTCTTTTCTCCTACTTCCCTTTGCACTAGCAATTGTCTCACTGCAGAGAATGGGACTATTACTTTTGTGTTTGTTTTTAGGAGAAATGGTCTAAAGTGTTTGATAGATTTAAACATAGCAAAAGCTTGTTTTTCTACTTCCGAATAGTTGAGTTCAGCACCCTGCAAATTGGAACTAAAGAAAGATATAGGTGCTTCTATTTGTTGATCATTGATTTGTGTTAAAACAACAGCATAAGATGTTTCAGTGGCCAAAGTATACAAAATAAAATGATTAGAAAAATTGGGAGTATTCAATGCAGGAGCATTAATGATTGCCTGTTTGATTGAGTCAAAGGCTTATTTTTCCTTATGTCCCCATTTGAAAACTAAATTTTTCTTAATCATGGTTTGTAAAGGTAAGACTATATGAGAAAAAGCAAGAACAAATCTTTTTATAAAATTTATCTGTCCTAAAAATGATTCAATTGATTTCTTGTTATGTGGAAAAATAATATCATAAATCTCTTTTATCTTGTCAGGATCAATATATATGCCATCTTTGGACACAATAAACCCTAAGAGTTTGTCTTCATTTAGAGCAAAGAATGATTTCTTGGGATTTAGAGAAATCCCATACCTTTTACATCGCTCAAAGATCTGTTTTAAATCATGTAGATGATTGGCCCTTTTCTTGGAAAAAATAGTTATGTCGTCTAAGTAGACAACAACTGACCTATTGATCAAACCTTTGAAGGCTATATCCATGGCTCGTTGGAAATTAGCTCCAACATTTATCAAACCAAAAGGCATTTTCTGATAAGCATATGTTCCCCGTTTAGTTCTGAATGTAGTTTTTAGTCTATCATCTGGATGCACTAGCATCTGATTGTATCCTGAAAAACCATCAAGAAAGGCCATTAACTCTGAATCAGCTACTGATTGAAGTATCTGTTCCATTGTTGGTAATGGGAAATTATATTTTTGACATGCCTTATTGAGATTTCTAAAATCTATGCAAATCCTAATATCACCATTATTTTTTCTTACATGTACCAAGTTTGAAACCCATTTAGAATGTCTAACCGAGAAAATTGTCTTAGCTTTCAGAAGTTTATTCAACTCTTCTTTGATTTGACTTTCCAGATTTGGGTGAATTTTCATTAACTTTGTTGTACAGGTTTCTCATCAGAAATCATTGGAACTGTGTTTTGAATGATAGAAGTATCATAAGTTTTAAGATCTTCGTAATTCCAAGCAAAAACATTTTTGTACTTGTTTAATAATCTGATGAAAGCAAATCTTTCTTCTGATGTGAGTTCAAGCCCTAGATTGACATTTTGTGGTTTGGCCTCAGTGCCAAGGTTTACTAATTCAAACTTTAAAGTAGAACTTTGAAGTTTTGGATTAGTGACCTTTTTGAATCTATCTTTGATGTCATAGAGATCTTCTAGCTTAACCACAGATTTAGGAATAGAATTCTCATTTAGTCTTTGTTTTAGCTGAAGATCATGATCGCTTTCATCAATAATCTGATCATCATAAGATTTTTCAGAAGTCAAGAAATTTAAAATGTCTTCATCATGATTAAATACTCGCCAATTGGTGACATTGTCTGGGACAAATGGCTGAAAAATTAATTCAATTGAAAACCTATCTGGACTATAATCCTCGAATGGAAGGAGCTTAGAAGCAACATTAGCCAATAAATCAGCTGTTGCATTCTGAGATCTAGGAATAGGAGAAATATTAAATGCTAGAAAATGAGTTATGATATCTTGAACAAGGGATTGATAATGTTTGAGATGACCTGAGAGACAATGAATAGTGTCCTTTACTTGTTTGATGACATTTTCAGAATCACCAAATACTTTCAGATATTGAATATTCAGGCCTATTGCTTTATAAAGCCCTTTGATCAATGCCTCGTATTCTGCAGTGTTATTGGTACACTCAAATTCTAGTCTGCATGATAGCATAGTTTTTTCCATTCCTGGACTAACTAAAATACACCCTGGTCCTGCACTGTCATTGGGTTTTGATCCATCAAAATATAAAGACCAAAATAAAGGCTTTTCTACAGATTTATTTAAAAGTTCATAAGCAATATTAACACATCTTTAGGTATCAGTATGAGAAAAAAATTCAATTTGTGATGCGTTACTATTAACAGGAAAAGGTGATTGTTGAGCATTAAAATTTCCAAAGAATGACTTAGCTGAGTAATCCCCAAGAATATTGTTATTGAGAGTTACAAGTTGGTTTTATTGTTCAAACTCTGTTACTGTATGAATCATGTGTTTTTTCGCAATCTATTTTGATTTGATTTGGTTTCCCTTTATAGGGAAGCCACATGTGAGACCAATCAGTGGAAATGTGACCATGGAGTTTCTCAGACCAATCCCTGCTTAAAATTAAACCATAGAACTCATGGATTTCAACAATCTATATATCAATTCTTTGAACTACTTTGGGATCAGTCGATAGCCTAATAGTAACTAAATTAATCTCTCCTAAAACTTGAACTTTAGTTCGATCTAATTGAACAATATGAATTGCAGATTTCTGGGGCTCAATGTTTAATTTAGAGAAAACTGAGGTTGGCATTATATTTGATGAACCCCTTGAATCTATGAGGTAATTATGCAGATTTCTTTTATAGATCTCATAAGTCAAGATAAAAGGATGAGTATGAGAATTAGACCTATCTCCGATCAAAACAACATCAATAACATCTACTTTATCCGATGGTGGTTTACCTAATTCTTTAGTTGCCTTGGATAATACACTGGTTGGCAGAGGGGAAGAAGGTATTACATTTAACTCTTTAAGTAACACTTTTATTGGTTTTTTTATCTTGCTAAATTCGTGTAAAGAAATATTTGCTCAAGTCTTCTTCATGTCCTCCACAATGTTGTAATCCATAGAGTCAGAGACTACTAATGTTTTAGATGATGAGGGTGGATTGGAGGATGATGGTTGATTTTGGGTAGGCACAACTGGAGTTTTCTTCATGGGAGATTTGTCTTTAGTAATAGGGCTTGAATTTTTCTTCTTTGGATTTGTTTGAACAAGCTCTGCTGCATTTTTACTTCTGGTATTTACTGGGAGAGCTTCCTGTTCACTTTCATTGTTAGAGTTGGGCAAGATAAAGTCCCACATCCCATGACATTCAACTGTTTCCTCTTCTTCCGTTTCCTCCGATGATAAAACTGTGTCTTCATCTTCATCATCATCTTGATCTGATTCTACATTAGATATAGCATTAGGTGGTTTTGGTTCAGTTGACTGATTTCTTCTAAAGTTTCTAAATGGTTTTTTAATAGAAGTTTCAACTACCTACTTTTTTGTTTCCACCATTTCGTTAGACATAGTTTTCAAAACCTTTTGGAAACCTTCCATGTCATATGGGTATTTAACTGCTTTCTTTTTTGAATCATCTTTGAAGAAAACCTTTTTTTGATTTTATTTCTTCAAGAGTGTTTTTATTTTCCAAAGCAATGATGAATTTTTCAACAGCAATTGCTTCCTTCATATTTTCTGCTAATGTGGGTTTGACAGCCCTATCAACGAAAATGGCTATGTTGGAAGGTAAAGCAGAGATATACCATTCTCTTCGGACTTCTTCACTAGGCTTGGATGTTGCAGGAATTTTGTTCTGCAATTTTTTAAATCAGGAGTTGAAGTCTTTGATGGGTTCCTTTGATTCAGATTTTAGATTGGAGAGGTCATTAATCAAAGTCGTTGTGGACCTGTCATCTCCAAACTTGGTTAAAAATTGCCCCTGAAAAGAATCCCAACTATTGATTGATCCTAGTGATAATGAAAAATACCACGATCCAGCTACCCCTTGTAGAGTGTATGGAAAAAACATAACAACAACATCTTCTTCTGTTACCCCATTCAAGTTTATTGACAACATGAAATTTTTTATATGTTCTTCAGCTACTATGCCAATGTATAGATTAAATTTTGGTAACCATTTTTTAGGATGAGCTGGTAATTGACTCAAGGGTGCAGGCATAGTGACAACTCCTGGATTTGTCCATGGCCTTGGTTGAGGTTGATTGTGTGCCATTGTTGAACTAACAACAGAAGGGAGTGAAGGGACAGTTGAAAGTGATTAGGTAGAGGATGTTTGAGAACCTTTACCCTTATGGACTATGATCTTGAGTTGAGGGATGGATGGATGACTTTGCCATGGTTTAGATGGAATGGATGATGATGAAGATAGAGTCTCACTGTCAAACTCTAAAGGTGTCTTCCTAGTTCTTTTTCTCCTTGGCAGAGGAAATTCAGTTGGTGAAATACCAAGCTTTTCACTCTACGATCTTATAAGAGGTTGGGATGGAATATATTGTGAAGTCACACTACCTTGGGATAACTCAGACTATTCCTTGGATATTGAAAACCCTTGGAGTTTACTAATTAAGGTCTAAACTTCAAGGGGTTCAAGAGAAGAATTGTCAGGTGTGTTTAAGTTTTCAGCAGTGATTGTTGTATTTTCCTTTTCAACTTCTTGCTTAAAAATAGGAGATTTAGAATGCGAAGGAGAAGTTGGAGGAGATGGTGAGGGGGTTTTACTCTTAGAATGGCCTATGGATTTGGATTTACTCGCCATTCACAGCTCAAGCCCTCCTTCTAGCACCAAAAATGTTGATGCCTCTAAAATCTTAGCACCAACATCGAGGATAACCACCCAGTCCGGACCTTAGTACAACTCCTTTTCCATTTGGTGTGGTGGCTCCGACTGGATATTGTGGGACTAGTTTCCCATAAAATGAATGTTTTGATGGATGATTGGTTTATAATGTATAATAAGGATGATAAGTGCTTTAACCTATAACTCAAACATATACAAATATATTTATCTAAACCCGGGTAATGTATTAACAATGCGATCTCTGATTATTTCTAACAGACAAATAATCATATAGATGAATTGTTAATCGATAGAAAGATGAATTCATATATAATGATTAATTTGTTTAAGAAGTTAAACAAAGTAATTATTAATAAAACATATTGCATTCATAACAATGTATATTGTTGACATATATCTTTAAAATATAACAATTCTAAATGTTCAGAAATGACATGATAAAGAATTATTTGAACAACATACATATATCAACAATAGCACTTTTAAAATAAATGCTTCATTACATAAGGAAATAAGACAAAAGAATAGTGATAAAAATACCGCATGCATTTGAGTCTTTCCAATGTAAATAACATTCCGATTCCACTTTCTTATTTGAGAAAATCTTCCAGGAGATACAAAAGTGCAGGTCTTGAAAAAGTTTCTTCACCAAATTGTAGAAACTTGATCCATGATAAAAAAATATTCAGAAGTACAAAAGTGCAACTTCTTAAGTCAAATCTTATACAAGTTGAGGACCCTTTCTTTAAAGAAATGAAAGGGTTTAAATAATAAAATAAAAGGTATCTGTCAATAAAATCGCTTTGAGTTGTTGAAACTGCAAACATGAAAATCATGGATTTGATTTATAAAAATAACAGAGCGATATCATTTTAACCCATTCATTGTATCTACTTCTTCTCTTGCACTTGCAGCTGACAAATTGAGAGCATTTGCTAAATTTCTGGAGGGTGACTCAGCCTAGAATGTAGTTGAGCTGTGTACGTAGCATCTGAAAGTTTGGGAACCATGAGATTGATAGCTTCAGCAAGGCATTTGGTGGCCATTTTCTGATTGTGCGACTTTACTAGGAAAAACGAAAAATGCATCCCAAGTTAATTTTTTCACTTTGCCGATTTGTTCTTCTCTGCTGGCCCAATCCTGTTTCCATTGATCTTCTAGCACTTTTTCCTTTGGGAGCTTTCTTGGAGAGTAATCGGAGATCAAGTTAGTTAGATATAAGTTATCATTTACCAACTCGATCAAACTATTCCTTGTAGCCCTGGCTCTGGAAGTAGCTCTTTCAGTTTTAGTTAATTGTGATTCCCACTCCGAAATCAAGATTTATTTGTGCAATTCTTGGATTTTCAGTAGATTAGCAGCCATGCGTTCTTTTGAACTTTGCCAAGAGAGAAATTTTGTTACCTTATCATCTACATTTTCAAATTCTAGCTTGGTATCCACTGCCTGTTCAATAAGTGATGTAGTGAGGGTAGGCACAACTGGTTAACCAATGATATCTTATGGCAAAGGAGATTTAGTTGTCGAGATAAGGCTTTAGTCATTTCCAGGGCTTCTTTTTTGAATTCATCAACCTTCAGATAACCCTTGAAACTTTCTAACTGTAATTGTAGCTGTGTAATTTGTTCTTCTTTAGTTTTCTTCTCCTGCTTAATTGTCGCTTGAAGCTTGCCAAGTTCTTGAGACAAATTTTGTTGTTTCTGAAGAGCTTGCTGATCGATATTTTTCTTCTCTAGATTAAGTTGTTCTTTTAGTTGCTCATTCTGTTGCTTTTGCCCCACTAGTTGTTGCTCAAGCTGTCCGATCTTCTGCTGTTCCAATGTCGTTTTCTCTTCAAGTTGGGTGATCCTTAAATCCTTTTCCTTGATTAGTTGGCTAACTTCGGAAGCCTTGTCCATTGTAGCAGCTATATAAGCACCTGCATACTAAGACCAGTTTGTTAAATCTTCAGAAGGGTTGACTTTTGAGTCTTTCCATGTCACATTCATTAGTTTAGCTTGAGGAGTTGAGGGTGTTCCCTGGTCAATTTTCCTTCTTTTTCTTTGTCTTTTGATCATAGCCCTATGCTTTGGACTGTAAAATACATCTAGATGTGGTATTTCCTCTACCTTTAATACAATTTCTTGAGAAGGATTCTCTGCAATTATTTCAATGTCCTGCTGAGTGTTCACTGTACCGATTTCCCCTTCAATTGTAGTATTAGTAACAATAGGCTCCTATGTTGTGGTCGATTCTTGTGTAACGATGTTTTGGGAGTCATTCTGGTTCTTGATCATTTGATCAAACTACTCCCATTCCTTGATTAAGGTGGAATCAATATTTACATCGGTATCTAGGAGCTCGCTAGTCTTTTCATTTGTCTGCTCCTTTTCGGGACTTTTCTCCTTTTCAGGACTCTTCTCATTTTCAAGACTCTTCTCCTTTTCAATACTTTTCTCTTTTTCAAGACTCTTCTTAGTAGTTTGTTCTTCACTGTGGCCTTCTTGTTGCACCATAGGGGTAGTGGCCATTATATCTAGAGGCACTGTTTCTAACCTCTGTGCCTTGAACTACATAAACCTATATCTCCCCCCTACTCCTAATTTGATCTTTGCTAGATGTTTTACCCGTGAAAATAACTCAGTCGAAGTGAACAAGTCATCATATTCATCTGTCTCATGTTCAAATTTGGCAAGTTTCACATGACTGGTGAAGTTGTAAGCCACTACTCTTGGATCATACTACCTCTTAGGAATGATTGTTAACTTCAGAATTTTTATCTTCTCCATTTATTTCTCTGCATGTTTGAAATCATGCAGTGTGTAGGTACCACAACAGAGGGGAAATGGAGGCCACATTTGTTTCTTGGACTCTTTGAGGTTCCTTGACATTCCTGTTTTTGTTATCTGGTAAGCTATTTCTCTGACCAATAGCTTATCAGGAATGTACAAGGGAAGAACATGTGGATCTTTGGTGTTGCCAAAAACTCTAACATAGGTGAACATTTCTTCACTGAACCAATTGTCAATTGATGTTAGGTCAATGTTGGCTTCATCGGATAACTGAGGAGCAGGTTTGTTGGATATGGCTTGATGGATGGGTAAAACAAAACCATGGAAAATTCTATATATATGATCTTTATAATGGGATCTCCACAAATACTTATGATAAATGTGAATAGGGGTTGGGTCTTAAGGCATCCATTTCCAACCTAGAATGGGGTAATCAAAATTGAAACAGATGGTATCCATGATATAGGCACTCATATAGAATGGGGATATTGTCCGGGTAGTTACAAACCTATTTCTTCTATAATCAAGGATTTGGTTGGCCATTTTATCTGATAAAATGGTTGCCCAATCCATTATATAAGAGTTGATTGCTGCTTCCATTAAAGGCAACATTTCTATGGAAAACCTAGTTGAATCAGAGACTCCAAAGAGTCTACATATCATAGCACCAACATAGCAATAGGGAGATGCTAAGGAGTCCATAGAGTACATACCAGTGGATTCATGCTTATTATTTCTCGGGAAATGCCTCCATTTCCTGATAGAGTCCGACTCTACATCATTCTCCTTAGCGAAAGCTTCTAAAAATGCTTTGTTGTAATGTTTCTAGGGGTCCGACAAAATATACATCTTCTTGACATATTCTGCCCTAAATGTCTTGAACATCATTCCATCGGATGTATAGAATGCTCTGTCGATTACGTTGATACTTTCTATAACCCATCTCACCAAGTCATTGTATGGTAACACTTTCGCACGGGTTGTTATTCTGAGGAAGGAGCTGGCTAAATCATAAAGAGTATTTTCTGATTTATGAGTTGAACCAGTCATTGCTCCTTCTTCTTCAACTTCACTTGAATCCTCGGCTTCGAGTAAATTATATATGCCCTCCCATGAAGTCTTTCCAAGGCCTGCACAGGTATTGTCACCTATCAGTACCAGCTTTGTTGGTTCATCTTTCACTACGATGGGGACCTTTGCTTTCTAAGCTCTCTTAGACATTTTTTTGGACTGATGATTTCGGATTTGCTTTGCAAAATGAAATAGAATGATGTAATAGGGAAAAACTTGTTCATAGCTAATACACAATGCACAGGACTAACAACAATTAAGTGCAATAGATACTACGGATCTAGGATATATTAAGTCACTATGGATGAAATTCTTGAAAGATTCAACCATAACTGCTTCTTAATGATTTCACCATAACTTCCAACGTGAAAATTTAATGCCATGATGATATGTTGCATCGCAAATTTATAACGGTCCTTTATAGTATGGGTATCGCAACTTCCCGATCAGTGATTAGTGATAATCGCATATCGCAGGTCGGGAGTTACAAGTGTTGTGCTGAAATGGTTCCTTTGTATGGTTGCAATTGCGATCAATGGTGAGATGGCATGGGGAGCCACACATGTTCGTGATATTTTATCTTTTGCCTTTTATCGAGAGCGTGCTTCATGATAATTAAATTGCATCGAAAGATTTCAAAGGAGCTTTTTTGGAATTCGTCTTATGATTTTAGCGATGCGCGATTGTGATCGGCTTATCGCATCAGAGGTTTTCAACGGAAGACTTGAAGCGATTTGTTGATGAGAAGTGATATGCGATTTTTTGATAGATTTATTGCATTGGAGGATCTCAATGGAACACTTTAAGTCCATTATTGAAATAAAGGGTATGTGCGATGCGATATATTCTTTTTATAATTGTTTTCGTTCGATAAAGCTTTATGATAAGGTTTTATTATAATTCAAATAGGATCGGACCTTATCAAGAGGACTTTGATGGGTTTAATAGATTTTCAAATTGTGATTGCGATTTAACCTACCCTAAAAGCAAATTTTTATATGAGTTATTATAAAATTTAATTTTCATACATTTTATTGATTTCACTAATATTCTAAAGGGTACCCATTTCTTATTAAAGATTTTTTTATGAAAATTTTTGAAATGGGGAGGGTTTTTGTATAGCATAACAAGAGGTTGAATGGGTCCTTATTTAGGAGTTTGTCTCCTTCTTTTAGGATGAATTGAGGCTGACATGAAGACTTGAAGCTGACTTGCTCTGTATAATTTGGATTGCTTCTTTTCATGGTGCCAACGCTTAGAGGAGTCTTATGACTTTTCTTGGAAGTATTCTTATGACTCTAATACATATTATTACGTAGTGTAATAAGCCCATAAGGGTATCTAATAAATACATTGACTCTTTGACTTCTTAGAAGCACTTAAATATGTGCTTGACCTAATCAATGAGCAAGAAACGCATTGTTATAAATAACAAAAATAATATTTATTTTTCTTTACAAGTAAAAATATCAAAATTACATTTATGAAGACCGAACCTAGTTACACTTTCTTCAACACGACTGCGAGGTGGAATGAATGGTTGAGAGTTAAGGTGGTTTGGCCTCTGGAAGCCCTAGTTTGTTTTATTTTGGTTATTACATGAGATCCCACATTCATGCTTGGAATGTGGTGTGAGGGTGATTGGCTAAAAAAATTATTTGGTTCATCCTAATCTATGGTTAAGTGGTATGTGGAAGTCCCTGACTTGGTTGGAATTATCATATTTTAATAAGAGGTATTTTCTATTGTGATATATGAGCATATGTATTGATTATGACAATGATATTATGGTTGAGTTACATGGTTTATATGTTGGTTATTTTTTGCTTTATATGTTGGTTATATAGTTGATATATGATGTATATTATTTATGGCTCTTGACATGTTTGATGAATATATGAAGGGTTGATGAATGCATGGCTTAAAAAATGTTATTGTAGTTATTATGAGAGGGTATTATACCTTCTTGATGATTCTTAGATAAGTATCAGACCCCTATGTTTAAATATGCATTCATGACCTATAGATTACATGTTTGCCATATGTTTGATGAAATTTTTGTCATGGTTTGGCTTGGTTAGGTCAATTCCTTGATCAATTTTTGTGTTATAGGCTTTGTATTTGTGTCATTTATTGTTTTAGAAAGTTTAATCAAGTTTTGGGTAGTGATCTGGAGTCTAGCTATTATGAAACCAACTCACTAAAAGATAGAAAAAATAGATCGACGACTTAGAAATCAACCTCTTCGAGGGGGAAAACTCCTTTACATTACACAAATGAACAATTCTTGGATGATACAAATGACAAGACCTCCTTTCTATATATAAGAGTCTAAGGGGTCATAATATAATCAGAGCCGACATAACAATAATAATGAAAGGGCATAATAATAATAATAGTGGGTTTCTATGGGGCACAATAATAACAATATGGGGACTACATGGGCACAACAATATAATAATGGGGTTGTAATAATAACAATAAGGGGTTACAATAGTAGTATAGGGACCTAACATGCTCCTCTCCTTCAAAAAGTGTTGTCCTCAATGCTTGAGTAGTTCTTGATGCTTCTGTATAAAATTCTTGTCCTCCCATGTGGAATCTTCAGCAGGTAACTTCTTCCACTTGATGAGATACTCTAAAATTGATCTATTTTGTAGCTGTCGGGTTCTTGTTTCTGTGACTGCTACAGGCTCCAATATTTTTTTCCTTCCTCATCTAGTTCTGGAAATATTGTTTGAACTAGGAGCTTGTCACCTACAACCTTCCTTAAGCATGACACATGGAAAACTGGGTGCACTCGGGAAGCTCCAGGAAGCTCCAATTTGTATGCCATAGAACCTATCTTTTGCAACACCTTGTATGAACCAAAATACTTTGGTGATAATTTATTATCTTTCCTAGCTTGCTTGAGGGACATTTGTTTATATGGCTGTAGTTGTAGGAATACCCACTAACCTACATTAAAACTTCTTTCGTTGTGATGTTGATCTGCCTAATGTTTCGTTCTATTCTGGCCAAGGTGAGGTTATCCTTTAAGAGTTGGAGAACTTGTTGTTGATCCTCGATATGATCTTCCACTGCTTGAACCTTATAATTTTCTCTTAAATATGATGTGATGGATGGTAGATGATATCCATAAAGGGCCATAAATGGGGTCATTTTTGTTGCAGTATGGAAGGAAGTGTTATACCACCATCTAGCCAAAGGCAACCATTTGACCCATTATGTCTGTTTATTAGATACAAAGCAACGAAGATATCCTTCCAAACATTTGTTTACTATCTCAGTTTTCCCATCAGATTGAGGATAATAAGATGAGCTATGAGCTAACAGAGTACCAAGACAAGAAAATAATCATGTCCAAAAATTTCCAGTGAAAATGGGATCTTTGTCGCTTACAATAATCGTTGGGTTTCCATGTAGATTTTGAATTTTTTCCATAAATACAGTAGAAATTGTACTCACTTTAAATGGATGAGATAATGCACAAAAGTGTGCATAATTGGTAAGTCTGTCAACTACCACCATGATAACACAGTCTCTTTCCTTCGAACTTGGGTAAACCTGTGATAAAATCCATTGAAACCTCCTCCCAATGTTGGCTTGGAATGGATAAAGGTTATAATAGCCCTGGGGTCTTAATTGTTTCAACTTTATTTTGTTGGAAAACCAAACATTTTGCCACAAACTTTTGAATATCCGATTTAAGGCCATCCCCAAAAAATTCCTTATTAACCACGTGGTAAGTTTTTAGAAATTCCGAGTGCCCTCCTAAGGGAGAAGTGTGTAATTCCCTAAGAATTTTTTGTTTGAGTTGGGAATTCTTACATAGGTATAACCAATCTTTGTACCATAACGAATCATTTCTCCATCTAAATGTATCATATGTATTGGGATCTTGTTGTAACTTTTAAATGAGTGCCCAAACTTCTTTTTCATTCTTCTTAACTTCTACGCCTTTCTTTAAACCATCCATCTTAGATTCTATGCCTTTCTTTAAACCGTCCATCTTAGCTTCCATGCCATACATCTTAGCTTCTATGTATTTCTTTAAACCATCCATCTTAGCTTCTGTTACTTTTTGTGCGAGTGAAATTTGTTGCACTTGGTCTTGTAATTTTGATATATCATGTTGCATTTCCTCCTCTTTTTCATGAGTCATGCTAGATAGTTCAGGTTGCTTACTAGGTGTTTCCATTTTCTTTCTTCGGGACATCAATTACTAATACCAATGCCTCACTATGCCCTTTGAATTCATTCAAACTATTTTTTCACACCAAACTTATGCAAAAATTAAAAAAAAAACTACACACATTTTTTCACTTTGTAGGAGCTCGATATTGAAACAACTATAACTCTGTAATTTTGTATCTCCAAGGTCTGCAATTGCAACCTACAATATTCCTCTATGCCCTCTTTGGAATGCCACTAGTCTGATCAAAATTGGATTCTCCAAGAAAGAGTTATGCCCCACCCACCAAGATGACCTACTTATATACGTTTTCTATAGAGTGAACTTGTATGAAGTGCCACATCTTACTGTTTCGACCTTCAGACCTAAAAACCATACATAGAAAAGTAAACTTCATCCGCTTTCTGTATCTTCTTACGAAATTTCAATCTGATGCTTAGAGAGAAAGTTATGACGATTTTCCCAAGGTCGCCTGTATAGAATATAATTCGGGAGTGTGCAAAAATCCTAATTTCCTTAGATTATATCTTGCAAATATAGTGAGACAAAATTTGAAATTTGGACCCAAGCTTCACCAAGCTTTCGTCTCAAATGGGTTTTAATTTCATAGTCTGAACCTTCGTAGAAACAAAATTATAGCGAAACTTTAATGATCACCTATTTGAGATGAAAATTTGGATCTTGCAAAAACCCTAACTTCCTCAGATCATAGCTATGAAAATATAATGATACAAGATCTAAAATTCATACTTGAAGTTCAGACATATTCCTTCTCAAATGGATTGTTTTAGCTTCTGAAACTTCGTAGTGAAAAAGATATAGCGAAAATACCACGATGAACTATTTGGAGCAACGAAACCATAGAATCCAAAGCTCTGATACCAAATGTTACGAAACCATCTCACAAAAATATAGAAAAGATAGATCAATGACTTAGAAATCAGCCTCTTCGAGGGGGCAACCTCCTTTACATTACACAAATGAACAATTCTTGGATGATACAAATGACAAGACCTCCTTTCTATATATAGGAGTCTAAGGGGTCATAATATAATCAGAACCGACATAACAATAATAATGTAAGGGAACAATAATAATAATAGTGGGTTTCTATGGGGCACAGTAACAACAATATGGGGACTACATGGGCACAACAATATAATAATGGGGTTGTAATAATAATAATAATAAGGGGTTACACTAATAGTATAGGGACCTAACACTAGCCCTGAAACGATGGCACATATTTCATGGTTGCAGGCACAAAACTAGTAGATTGGGACTTCAGTCACTGGTTTTCAGGATTATGCATGAAACTGGAGGCCTATAGTCACATGGATGTAAGCTTATGCATGCAAATATTTAGGTTAGTGAAAAAGAAATCCGACGCAAGATTTGGGCACCTAGAGAGGTGGTTTAGCTCCTATGGGTCTTGTAGCTCCTAAGGAAGGTCAGTAAGGCTTCGGTTTGTCGATTCTACTTCCTTAATTGTACTTAGGAGGTTGAGTCATATCATAGCAACTCTTTGTCGAATATTTACCCCAGTGGATTGGTGAACATGGGTAAGTGTGGGAGGAAGTGTTTATAGTGTTGTTTCCCATGGTTAATTGTGATTATCATTTTCACTGCTTATGTTTATGGTTATGCATTTGTTGTTTATATCTATTTTTGGTTGACCTCTTTCTTTTGTTGGTTTTTTATGCAGTCATTTTGTCTTATTCTTCACTCCCTCCTAAGTCATCTCATCCTTTTCATTGATGGCTTGTTATTTTCTTCCTTACTAGGTCCTAGCCTCCTTTGTTGTGCAGTCACATGGTGATCTGAAAAATGGGAGAAAAACTCTCAATCATCCTCTGACACTTTACAAGTTAAATAAAATGGGTCTTTAAAGGTAAAATTAGTTTCACAACTTCTTCAGTGATAATTAGTTTAGTTTTCACATGAAATTAAAGGAGAAACAAATTCATATGCAACTCAAGATGGTAAACATGAAGAGAAGAAACTAGCATTTGATAACAGAGTTCACCCCCCTGGGCTACATCTTTGGGCCTTGCTTCAATGGCTAGGCCTAGTATATTGATTTCAGCAGCAAATGAGCACATTACAAATTGTTGACACTATAGTGGCTTGTTTCTCCTAAAAAGAAACATTATCCTAAAAATAATTCTCACTCAAAAATATGACTCCCTACAACAAGTCATGATGGTCAACAGAAAAAGGACTCTCTCACAATAGGTCCTTGTACTCCACTTGAAATCAAAAGCATAAACATACAACTACTTCACCATGAAGTTTTGAAAAGGGCTTCTCTCATAAGAACATTGAGAAAAGACTGAAATAACTGCTCTACTAAAGTAACAGTTGTTGCAGATGAAACTGGAAGGTTAGAAAACCTTTGACTATGCTCTTTCCATGTTAAAAAATGCCTCCATCTTGTTATAGAGCTATCTCTGCCTCTAGCACAAAAGGACTTGACGTTGAAAAAATTCCATCATACAATGATCAAATAAAAAATCTAAGGCTTCCATTGAATCCAAGACACTTAAAACACCATATCTAGGCTCTTCTTGAGATCAAAAAGGTTAAAAATTGGGCAAGATATGCTTCTTGGAACCAATCTCTATTATCTGCCCAGAAAATTGGAAAAACCTGCTAACTATGTAACGATTTCACCCTTTACACAGTTCGTCGAGTGATAATTTCAACTGGGACCGACATGATTTCCGCCGCAAAAGGTGAAAATGTTTCCTCTTTAAATTCACCAATAGCCCCTAAAGCGCCGAAATAGAGTCACATTGTGCCATGTGACTGGGGGTTGGAGCTAACGACCCGCCCCCACTGGCGTAGATCCTATTCCATTTGGATAAGGCATATCATGGCATATGGTCAGGGGTTGTTACCAACTACCCACCCCTGCCGAATTTGGATCTTAACTGTCATTCAGTTTTCATATATTGGTCATGGGACCGTGGGCTGAAGTGGCTCAGGTGCCATCTTGTCCGCTCCCTCCATTGCGTCATAGGTTGTATGGTCATTAATGGAACTAGGGCCAGGGCCAAGCGCCCCACCCTCTCTGCTAAAGCTCTTCACTCAAATTGCATGGGTGGTGTAATAAGACAAGGGTTGGGGATTTTCCCTGCCCACTCCCAACACCATAGTTCTGTGAAGAGTAATGTGGCCTGGGGTCGGGGCTAACCACCCACCCCCTCCCCCCAAATGCGTCAAACCATAAATTTAAATATAACTAGTGACCTATGTTGGTTAAGAACCAACCACATGGTCCAATGGTAAGACATTAGATTGTTGTGTAGGAGGTCTAAGGGTAAAACCTTGTCAAGACTATTCAACCCTTTATAAAAAAACTAGCCAACCATAGAGGGACACATGGTGCCCTTCTATTGGGCCATGTGGAACCCTCTTATTGGACGACCTCAAACCAAGATGACCTATAAAAAAGTACCACCTACACCTATATGAACCTACCATGTATCAAGACCAGATTGGTTCACCATCATCTATACCCTGCACAGTCAACTGATGACATCATTTGTATGGACTACCCAATCAGCAGCCCAATCAACACTATTGTTGATTTTTTAGTTGTTGGTTAAAAAGTTCAGAATTCCAAAAATTATTCATACAACAATGGATTGAGGTGATTCAAGCATTGTTGGAATTAGGATGATGAAAACTACAATTTGACAGTGGTTCCAGGATATTCTGAGAAATTTCATTTTTGAGCCTATTTTTGATCTCTAGATCATACCTTGCCACTAGGAACTTTTAGACCTCCAAAAGTCTATCTTCACTCAGCAAATAAGTGAAGAAATATCTCATTTACTTTCCCGATCTCAATCCTTCTTATTCTACTTGAATTGGTGATTTTGAGCTCTATTTAAGGTACTCCACCTTGCCTCTACGCGAAGTTCTCATCCTCCTATCAAGAATTGTGGCTTGCTACAATTCTTTTAAACATGCAGGAAAAATATATTCGATGGATGGAATTTGAACATTTTCTCCAAGACCATATTTCTTTGGCTCAAACAAAATTCACCTTAAAATCTCTCTTTGTTGAAGCCAAACTTGATCTTCCACCTAGAAATCATAATAAACTATGATTTTCATGCATTGCTTTGTACTATGCTTGGTTGTCCTCAAGTTGAAATTGTACTCTTAGATGTACTGGCTACATTTGTTTAATGACATGCATGCCTTTATCCACATTGCTATGGTCGTCTATTGCACAATCTTTACCAAATATCAAATTCACAAACAAGCTTCACACAGAAATACTTGTGTAGGTGAGTTCTTGACACAATGGTAGACATGTTGGATAAAATACAAATGCTCATCCCAAAAGAACCATACAAATTGACTCATCATCAAGCCAAAATAGCATAACATGCCAAATAAAACACACTTATTGCAGATAAGTGATTTGTACAACTTCACTTTACAAAGTACCCGAATGGGAATATACAACAAGTAATTACAATTTTACAAAGCAAGCTAACCATACAAAACAATCTACCCATTATTTACCTAATCAAGCTTATGGGTTCTCTTTCTTCACCTACTTTGCTTCAAAGGTTGCTTTAGGAACTACATTAGTTTTCAGTTTGCCACTTGTTGCTTTCTTTTGCAAGGGATTTCTTGACATCTTTGTCCTTCTTGGGACGAAGTTTCGGATGGAGTTTCCAACAATTTTCAATCTGGTGCCCATTGACAAGAAAGTGTTCATACCTGGGAGAGGTTCCTCATATCTTTTCCTAGGGATTTGACCCATTCTTTTGACCATCGCCTTACATTGTTCACATTCAACCACACAATAGTGAGATGCATTACAAAATGTGCAAGGAAACATTTCCCATAAATGATCAAAATCACCAACATTTCTGAAATTCCCATGAAATTTATACTTGTCCTTTGGGGTGTGAATTTGACGAGAAGAACTAGACATGGAATGTCCCTTGGAATGTTCATCTCTCTTTGGATACAATTTGTCATTATCACTACCATCAAGGTGTGACATATCATCACTTGATTATTTCTTTGCCTCAACAATTTTGGAGCACCCTCCAATTTCTTCATGGTCATAACCCAATCCTCCATACTGTGGTCTTTCCTTCACCTTGATAGGATTAATGATACCTTGTCCATTTAATATGAGGCCTCTTCCATCATAACCCATTTGAGTAAAAATATTCATAACAATACCCTTGATATGCTTCTCAAAAGATGCAAAATATGTGTTATCAACATTAGTTGAAGGAGTAGAACTGGAAACACTAATTACCTCATTTGGCCAACCACATATCTTTTTTTATTCAAATGTTGATGAATAAGTGGATGATGTCCCTAGCCAACCACTTTTACCAACTAGCACATAGGGAGAATCTTTCAGATGTTGACACAAATTGAAAGCATCATTCTCAACATATGGTCCATATCCTGTGTACAGACCATGCCTACAAATTGGTTTCATCATGGAGGGATTCTTTGCTGCTTCTGGGATGGAACACTTACCAGTCTATTCCTCCACTATATGATGCAACTGTAGGTTCATTTTCCTTTTCTCCTCCTCTGCAACTTCAAACAATCTCCTCAGCTCGACATTCGTCATTCGAATAGATAGATTAATCTCCTCCAACTCTTGGAGTCTTTCTCGCTTTAGTTTCTTTCCCATACTTGCAATCCAGTCAGAACCCACTCCAATACTACTTGATCTGAAAATGGGAGAAAAAAATCCTCGATTGTCCTATGACACTTTGCAAGTTAAATAAAATGGGTCTTTAAAGGTAAAATTAGTTTCACAACCTCTTCAAAGATGATGAGTTTAATTTTCACATGAACTAAAAAAAAAAATTCATATGCAACTCAAGATGATAAACATGAAGATAAGAAACTGACATTTGATAACAGAGTTCACTCATTCTGGGCTACATCTCTTGGCCCTACTCCAATGGCTAGGACTATTATATTGATTTTAGCAAAAGAGCACATTACCAATTGTTGACACTAGAGTGGCTTCTTTATCCTACAAATAATTCTCACTCAAAAATATGACTCCCTACAGCAAGTCATGGTGGTCAACAGAAAAGGGACTCTCTCAAAATAGGTCCTTGTACTCCACCTGAAATCAAAAGCATAAACATACAACTACTTCACCATGAAGTGTTGAAAAGGGCTTGTCTCATAAGCACATTGAGAAAATACTGAAAATAGCTTCTCTACTTAAGTAACCGTTGTTGCAGATGAAACTAGAAGGCTAGAAAACCTCTGAATAGGCTCTTTCCATCCTAAAAAATGCCTCCATCTTTCTACAAATATATCTCTACCTCTTGCACTAAAGGACTTGACTCTACAAAAATCGCAGCATATAATGCTCAAATCATAAATATGAGGTTGCCATTGAGTCTAGAACACTAAAAAAACCCTATCTATGTTCTTATTGAACTCGGAAAGGTTTAAAATTGAGCAAGGTATGATTCTTGGAACCAAGCTCTGCTATCTGTCCTACAAATTGGCAAAACATGCTAACTGTGCAATGATTTCACCCTTTACATAGTGCGTTGAGTGAAAATTTATGCCAAGATCGGAGCGATTCCTACCACAAAAGGTGAAATTTGTTGTCTCTTTAAATTCTCCAATAACCCCTAAAGTTCCAAAATAGGGTCATATTATACCATGTGGCTAAGGGCCAAGGCTAACTTCCCTGTTGAAGGAAATGAACAATGTTCAGTCTCCATAAATGTACTTTTGATATTTGTATTTATTCAAGAAAAGAAACATTATTTTTATAATATATGTCAATGAGTTTCTTTCTCATTGAAGTAGGTCTAGCACATGTTAAAGTGCTATAGGTGAGTCAAAGAGTGAAAAGAATTATGTTGAAGACCTTAAAGGCATGTTACACATTGTATATTTATGTATGAAAGTCAAAGAAGACACCTCCAAGCAAAGTCAAGTCTCCTCCTAGCAAATACATCATCAAAAGAAGAAATGGAACCATTAAAAGCACCCATCGAAGCAAAGGGAAGTCAAGTCAGCCTCAAGGCAACAAGTTAGCCTAAAGGAGGGACAATCCTCAATATATAGAGGTTGTCCACTCCCTCAAATGATAAGAAAATCACTCTAAAATCAGCGAAGATAGAGGACCGAAAAAGAAGTTGAGAATGGGACAAAGAAGGAGCCTCTAGTGTAGCGAATAAGGAAGAAGGAAGAGTGAAGGTTTTGGGACTGTTTTAGGGCCAATACTAGCCACACGTGTTAAGAGAAGGAGGGGCTATCTGTGGTTAGGACATAAGCAAGTCACCTCCCATCATACCTCATCATTCGCACTACAAACTAGTCTATTAGGCCTCCTATCCAAGCGAAGAAGGAAGGACCTCAAGCGAAGGAAATAGGAGCCATATAACATCAACAAGACCTCTCACACAAGCAAGAATTAGGGTTTTAGTGTTGTAACACTAAGCCTACCACTATACATCAAGAAGGGACTCGGTTGATCAAGAGAAGGAAGGTGTAGAAATTCTCATTGTAGATTAACCTGATAATGCAATATACTAAAGAAAAATACTTAATCTACTTCTACAATCAAACTTGTGGAAGCTTAATCAATTTGAGAAAGATCAAACAGAACACATATAACAGAGAAGAAGAATCAATACACATGAAACACAGAAGAATACTTTGGGGAAAGCCTCAACTAAAAACCCCGCTATCTGTATTATCATACAAGTGGAAATATCTCAGGATTACACACAGCTTTAGCTCTCACAACTATCCAACTCTCAGTACAATCCCTCACTGTTGCTCATAGACATAATAGATAGATCATATATCTTTCCTTCTGTCCTCCAAACCTCCTATTTCCTTGCACAGTTTTCCCTGTGTGTTCCTGTTGTAACCTTGTGTGACATTGATCTCACACACTGCTCCAACATACTGTAAAACTGCGCAAATGTCAAGGAACCAATTCCTTCTGCATGCAAGAGATTTTCTTATAGGAAAATTCTTGCAACTGATAGTACACTGTCCCTGCCTTTAATCTCAACTAGGTCTTTGTCTGAACTGACATGCATGAGTTATTTATGAGAGAATATTCAGTTATCTAGAGTACACTAGTTTCATGCATGCATGCATAACTGACTGAACTCGCAATTAGTTTCTCAAACTATTTGGAACTAATTTAACTGGACTTAACTTAGTTAACTAAGCTAACTAATTACAACTCAAATACAACTCATCCTTATCTCCTTAATTAAGGGATAATCTCCTCAATCAAAGGGATAACTATTGCATGACTTCACAAAGACTTCTCGCTTGAATTTCTCCAACTAATTAACTCAAGATGAATTAATTAATTATTTTCCAAGCAGCTGGTGAGACTAAATTCGAATTTTAACTCAAGGACAAATTAAAATTGGAATATTCTTGTTGCCACATTTCAACACTCCCTCTCAATAAGAAAGGGATTATCTACCACCCCGATCTTGTCTCTATGGAACTTAAATTTATACTTTGATAATGCCTTAGTCAAAATGTTAACATCTTGCTCCTCGGTCGAAATATACTGCAACAAAATGATCCCCCTCGCCACACAGTCCCTGAGATGATGATACCGAATGTCGATATGCTTGGACCTGTCATGAAATACTGGATTACCAGAGAGTTTGATACAACTCTAATTATCAAAATAGATCACAGCTGGATCCATCCTCTGATCAAACAAACCAACTAAAATTTTATGCATCTAGATGACCTCACACACTGCCTAACTTGCAGCCATGTATTCAGCCTCTGCCGAGCTGAGTGCAATTGACCTCTGTTTCCTGTTGTAACAAGAAACTGTTGCTAACCCAAGGTTGAAAATTCCTCTTGATGTGCTCTTTCGATCTAATGGACTCCCTGCCCAATCTGCATCAGTGAAGCCCTATAGCTTCACTCCCTCTGTCCGTCTATACCATAATCCGTACTAAGATGTGCCTCTAAGGTATCTCAAAACATGCTTTGTTGCCTTCCAAAATAGCTTGGTAGGCTGAACAATAGCTTGACTCAGCTGGTTCACCGCATAACACAAATTTGGTTGTGTGTTCACTAAGTACATTAGTGAACCCACAAGCAGCCTATACACAGCAGCTTCTACTACTTCTCCTGAAGTAGCATCCTCCTTCCTCCAGTTACCTGCTAGAGGAGTCTACATGGGCTTTGTTACACTAAAAAATGTCACCATGGCTATTTACAGTCGGTATGGCTCAATCAACAGTCATACTCCCCTTTTGAGCAAGTCTTATGCCTCTGCTATTCATGTCAAAATCCAAGAAAGAGAGAAAGTCCTTATAAAATATGTTTATCTCTGGGTACGCAGGTTCTCTCAAGCCTTGCCTGCGGGTACACACCTTTTGTTCACAAGGTCTGCGTCCAAGGACGCTCTGTATCTAAAGGGGCAGGTGCGTCCCTCTGAAAAGGTTAAAATGCGCGAGTTTCATCTTCAAAAACTTACTTGTGGTCACTTCTAGAGCTTTCTAGAAGGTTCTTGGATGAATATTGAGTGCCTCCAGATGGTTCATGCACTCCTATCAAAGAGGAACTTATCCCATCAATAAGGGAGTGATCCCATCCAAAGAGGGGACTATCCCATTGATGGTGGACCTGATTAACTTCCTCTTGAGCACTATAAAAAGAGGCATTGAGCCAGAAGGAAGGAGGTTGAAAGCTATAGATTTCTAAGGGTAAATGCTGCAGGAATTAGGACTCCCATTTAGAAGCTTGTGAGGAGAGATTGTCATCTTTACTTGTTCTATTTGGAAGTGGGTGAGCTTTGTCAAAGTAGAGGAAGACTCTTGTGGACCCTGGAAGGAGCTTGCACAACACTAAGGCTCAGGTTGTAATGGTTCCTTTTGATTACCTTTAATGCAAATTGGTCCATTCTTCTCAATAGCTTGTTGTTAATGGGTTATTTCATGTACTCCTTGGTCTATATGTTGAATATGCTTTGTTTTATGTTATAATCAGGTGCTATTTAATTGTTTGACTGTTGGTGATTGCAGGTTTTGGAGAACGGGAGGAGCTCATCCGGATCAACAAAGCTTGGACTTCTACAACAGCGTTTGGACAGAGGTAAGAACGAAACACTTGATTTCTCATATCATAATGTATGTTTAGAGAAGGATAGCTCCAGTTTGTTTTGTTTGTCATTAGAATGTCTTAGACTTCTAGGAAGGTCAGCTGTGTCCGCACCCTTGACTGATTCCGTGTGACAAATTGGCGACTCCGCTGGGGATAGTTTCCATTAATGAAAAGAGTCCTTTCTTTTGTTTGAACTTTGCTTTGAGAAAATTGGTTTATTTTTCTGGTTTTGGCTCTGTGATCTTGTCTCTGGGTGGGTTAGCTTAGGATTAGTTTTATTTTTGGTTTTCTTGAGTTTTTCAGTAGGACGCACCCTCTGAGTGCTGCACAGTGCGTCCCTGGACGCACTTTTGTTGTGTGCACAGAGCGGGCCCGCACCTGTGCTAACGGGTTGCCTGCGTCCCCTGCCAAAATTTAAGAAAATTCCATTTTTTGCCCTTTTTGCTCTTAGATTTTGTTTTTTCTTAGTTTTTTCTGCCCAGATTCATCAGTCCCTTGTCCAGAATCTTCACCTGAACTGGTTTCATTAGTATTAAGTGTTTTAGTGGATTTCGTCGAAGTGTAAGCCCTAGGGTTTGATTTTGAGTAGGTCTTGTAGTGACTTTAGCGGTAGGAATTGTCAAGCCTTAGATATCTCTGGTTTTGTCAACTTTCTAAGAAGTCAGACCTGTTCTAAAAGTCTACCTATAGAAGTAACTTACCATCAAGTTGTCTTTTGGGCCATTTTCGAAGTGCTTGTTATTTAAGTCTTGAATTCCATTTTACGAAAAGAACAAAAAGATTTGAGTTTTGTTTTGGCTAGTCTTTTGATTCTGCATTAGCTAGCCCTTGATTTGTTTTTGATCAAGTAAAACATCCTAGAATCGCCTTTATGAGCTTTTGCCTTGTTAGGTTTACTTAGAGTAATCTCTCTTTTGGTTTGCTTGTGAGTCAAAATTTCATAGTTTTATAGCTTTTGAGATTGTTTTTTGTTAAAAGTAGGTTTACATGCTTTATTGAAAAAGAAAATACAAAAATATCTCCTTTGAAAAGTTTTGTTTCAAGTAGCTTTAAAAGTTTTTGAAAGAAAAAGAGCTTTTCGTGCAAGTAAAGAGTGGTTATGTTTGTGTGCTCAAAAAGAAAAAGAGAATTGTTTCTTTGATTGTCTTTTCTAAAGAAGTTGTTTTCTCTAAAAATTGCATTCTCTCAACTCTTTTAGTTAAAGATTTTCATTGAAAAAGCAAAAGTAGTCTAGATCATCTTAGGTGCATCTTTATAGTGGTTGGAGTCGAGTCTATACACCATTGGTTTCACTTCCATCACCTTGTGACTTTAAAGAACAACCTTAAAAGTAACGCTTAAAGTAAAATTGAACTAGTAACTTTTATTTTCTAGGGCTCTGAAGCACCAACTTAGCTTAGGCTAGTGTCTTGGAGTAGGTGAGTACTTAACTCTCCAAGGCAGTAAAACAAACAAGTAGTCGATCTTGTGATAGAATCAAATCCAATTGTTACATTTACACTCTGGGAAATCTCCTCTTAAAGGAGAAGCACGAGCTCGCGTCCGAACCAGTGAGGGGATCATTCCCCCCTCGTTGGGAACGACACCAGGCAATACGTATTACAAACGGTAAACCTCGGATTAACCATTGTCGAGGAGCCAGGGGTCACTTATCGGTAAACCTTGGATTACTGTTAAGGAGCCGGTAAGGGGATTGAGCTTGCTACTCTGCCCTTGTGTGCTGTCGGAGTTTAGACTTTTCCCCCAGGTGTACTTGTGGCCGTTGGTAACCTTAGTGACCATAATCTCTAGGATTCTACCCAAGGTGACGGTGGAGGGAAGGTCCCACTGTACCTGGAGTAGACGTCGGCTATACTCACTTGGATTTTCTGGGGGGGTTCACTTCACTCGAGACGGTTAAAGTGGAGGAACTTGGTCCAATCTATTCATTAAGCAGGTTGTCGGCGTAACTGTTCCACCCGCCATTTCTGTACTGAATCCTGCGAGGTTGGACCTAATCACCAACTAGCGCTTTTGGTCCAGAAGATGCTGTTTGTGTTTGGTTTGACGCCCTAGATTCTTTAGGCGTGTGATTCAAATTTGTTTGGTTCTTTAGAGACTTTAGGTGGTTTGATTTGAAATTTTATTTTGTTTTCGTGTGTAGTAGTTAAAAGTTTTTAGCTGTGGCGGAATTACCGAGACAGACCCGTAGAATTCGGGGCCAGTCTCCTGAAGTTGTTTCTGTGGCCGAATTGTTGAGAAGATCCCGTAGACTTAGGGGTGAACCTCCTCGAGACGACCCCAGTAATTTAGAAGGTTTAAAGGTCCTTGTAACTCCTCCTAGTGGCAGTAGAGTAGGTTCACCTGAAGAAGGAGAATCTTCCTTGGTAGTCCATCCAGATTACCAAAGTTTAGAGACAGGTTATAATCCCGAAGCTGTTACAGTTTCTGAACTTGTTGGTAGTTTTTCGTCTGCTAGCGATACAGGCGAAGAACCAGAAATATCCGAACCTGTTACTCCGACTCCTAGTGTTCCTGATTCACCAAGAATAGAAAGAATTATCACCGAAAATCTTCCTGTTGGTTTGATTGCTATAGAAGAAGTTGTTCCAGAGGACACTTGATCTAAGGGAGCGTGAATCCATCTTTTACAGTCCTCCTAGAAGTACCACTTGGTACCTTTCATTAACCAATTATTTAGACAACTTTGGGCTAGGTTTTTCTACACCTCGTACTCCTTTTCCACTTGGAGGAATTCATACTCCTGTAAATATGTCTGGTCAGTCATCTGTGTTTACACAAAGTCCTGAATCTTTTTTACATGGCGGTCCTTCTGTTCCTACTGGGTATCAATCTCTTTCTGGTACCTTTGCGGGAGCATCTCCTCAACCCATTGATCATGGGTTATTAGTTGGAAACAGTGGTAATGTACCATTGAGTGTAGGAGACATTTACATGATGTCAGGATCAGTTCCCGTTACCCAACCTCAAGGTGGCCAATTACCGTCTGGGGGGCAGCCTTCGTTAATGCCTGGGGGGCAACCTCAAGGTACTTCATTCGTGTCTGGGGGGCAACCTCAAGGTCAGTACGCTCCTATGGGGCAATACATACCTCAAGGTCAACCCCAGCCTCAATATGTACCCCAAGGTCAACCTCAGTATCAATATCAACCTCAAGGATGGCAACCTCAAGGATGGCAACCCCAAGGGTATCAACCTCAAGGATACCAACCTCAAGGTCAAGGTCAACCCCAGTACCCGTATTTACCTCAAGGTTATCAACCTCAAGGTCAATACTCAGGTCAAAGTTATCAACCACCTCAAGGGCAATCATATGGGACTGCACCTTACAATTATCAACCCTATCCTCAATCCGGCTATGGATCTCAGTACCCTCAACCTGTTATGGGTCAATACCCTGGAATGTTAGTATGGGATCCGTCACAAGGTCAACAGATGTTGCAGCCAAGTATACAGTCGGTACCTCAAGCAGGACAACCTGTAGTTCCTAGTCCACCCCAACAACCGCAACCTGTCCAGTCAAGTGTTCAGACCCCTGTAACTTCGGTAGTTACTCAGCCGCCAATTGCACCTAGTACTCCATCTCAAACGGCTGCAGCGACTACCGCCACATCTACCATACTTACTTCTGGAGTATCGACGGCTCCGGTTTCTACTGTCCCTGTAACCACTCCTCAGACATCTGTACCGTTGTCTGGATCTACGATTCAAACCACAGTCCAGATGCCTGTAGGCCAACCTGGTATAAGTACGGTTGTTACTACTCAACCTCAATTTGTTCAACCTCCGTACCAGGGACAATATCAACCTGGGCAAGCTGTCCAACAACCAGTTTACCAGTATCAACCGTATCCTGGGTACACTTATCAACAACCTCAGCAACCCTAGTACGGTCCGGTTAATCCTGGTTTTCCAGGAGGATATAATATCCCAAATGCGACTCCTGTTCCTAGTTATCCTGGATATCCTCCTCCTGGGGCCGGTATTGTGACCCAGAGTTTTAGAGATCCTAACCGGCAGTTACCGTTTATCGCAACTTTGGATTTACCAGACTTGACGCGCCTAACGAACGATCCAATTCAATATCTTCCGTTCTGGCCGTCAATGCCAAATAAGTTGCCCAGTGATATACCCAAGTTCGAAGGTAAGTCTGGAGAGGATCCGTCCAATCACGTGATGACTTACCACCTCTGGTGTGCTTCAAATTCCATCTCGGATGATTCGATCCGTTTACGTCTTTTTCAGCGTACACTCATTGGTCTCGCGGCCAAGTGGTACATTGAGTTACCACGGGCCTCTTTTTACAATTTTAGCCAGTTAGCTACCTCGTTCTTAACTCATTTTCAGTTACCGGTCAGATACGATAACGGTACAAAGTTATTAACTTCACTAAAACAATCAACCTCCACGTATATTTCGGATCACATTCATGAGTGGAGACGTCGAAGAAGGCTAGTGAAAGTTTTTATCCCGGACCAAATCTTAGCTGAATGGTTTGTTAAATCATTATTACCAAGAATTACTGAAGATGTAGCTAAGGCCGGAGTAGTTACTGAGGAGCAAGTCATTGCTCAGGCACAATACCTTGACTTAGTTTACACGCAGTCGGGTACATTACACGAGAAGATTCCGGATCTTCCAAAGTCGAACCAAATCGCTGCTGCTCCTTCGGGATCTCATGCCGCTGATGGTATGATTGGTATCGTGAATACAAAGAGCAAGAAGAAGTCTTCCAAGGCTTCAACTACTCCTATTATCACTTTGCCCGATTCCCCGACAGGAGAGTCTTCTCCTGAACTTACCGCCGATATTCACGCTGTAGAGTCATCTACGGCCAAATCAAAAAACGGTGGGAAGAAGAAAGGAAAGAAGAAGGCTAAAGCAGACAAGGCTCCAAAGGAGAAAACTGAAAAGTCGGAAACCAATGACGAAAAGCGCAAACCTCGATATCCTTGTCTTATTTGTGAAGAGGATCATTTTACGAGAAATTGCCCTCATCGGGCTGAGGTAGTGAAAATAGTCAAAGGTTCTCCCACTCCTGTTGTGTTAAAAAATCCATTTCCGGAGCAGGAGAATAAGATGATAGGTTCTTCCTCGAATGCCAGTGAAGAACCCATTTTGATGATGTATCATGTAAGGATTGCGACTCGATCGCAAGATTATGGTAGTAAGAATCTTGTTGATGGTAAGGAAGCAGAATCTTCTCACTCTAACCCATCAACCTCAGCTCCTGGTTCCGATCCACTACAGATCGAGAAACCTAACCCAGACTTAGTAATTAAACCGCCCGCCAAGGGTGTACTTCGAAGGTCTGCTTTCAATCCACATGCGAGAGTGGCCCAGAATTACAACATTGTTGAGGACTTAGCTGTTTCACCCTCAGCAATGTCGGCGTTAGAAGTGCTGCAATCATGTCCAGCACAACGAAAATTGCTTTTGTCGGCTATAGGAGCTGTTGACGTTCAGGATCCGAATCTAATGATCTTCGATCTAGAAAATAGTACACCACGACTCCCCCATCAAATGGCTTTCCAAATTCCAGTGATAGTCAAAAACAGGCCTATTCATCGAACTGTGATTGATGAGGGAGCTTCTACGTGTATTATGTCCATTCAATGTTGGAGATCCCTTGGTTCTCCTTCGTTGAACCAATCCCCCACCATCCTTAAGGCCTTTGATGGCCGTGGGTTCCGTCCGTTTGGTATTCTACAGGAATTGCCTATAGGGGTAGAAGGTAAAACCGTTAGTCTGGATGTGGAAGTGGTTGATGCCCCTCTAGACTACAACCTTCTTTTGGGTCGAAGTTGGTCATATGCTATGACAGCGGTCGTTTCATCGGTCTTCAGAGTAATTAAGTTTCCACACAACGGTAAGATCGTGACTATTGATCAGTTGACATACTTTTCATCCGACCCAGCCTCTTCAGAGAGTATCCAGCATGTCGGTAAGACGACAATCCCTTATAAGGACGTTGGTGTAGGTTTAGTTAAGGATTCCGGTTTACTGGGAACTTTTCCTCTCCCTCCACTCAGCGTAGAACCTTCGTTTGCAACGATTCATATGATTACGTCAGAAAACATTATTTATGATGATCCTTGGTATGTTCCATCTGACTCTGAGATAGACTCATTCGGTAATGCTATGCCTTTGAGTCCATATGAAATTGCTTATGAAGCTCTTATGTCTTTTACCGACTTTCATTCAACCGAAGTCGACCAAATGAATGTGGTCAGTGAAGAATCACTTTTCACCTCAACCTTAGAACGGATAGCGTTTCCCGAAGTCGTGTCATCTGACGAACAACTTCGCGAAATCCTAAGTGTAGACGATCTACCATGGGAAGATCTCCATCACAGATCTTCGTTTTTACCTAAGGATGATGCATTTGAAAATGATTTTTCATCTATCTTTACCACTGAATATGTCAAAGACGCTCAGGATCCAACGAAACATTCTGATTCAGAGTTGAATTTAGGGAATATTTCTCGTACTATTCCCATTGATATTTCAGTGAAGCCCGGAATTGAGGAGAACATTCATATAGGTGCCTCATGTACAGAAGAAGAAATCCAAATTTACAAGGCCCTATTCCAAGAATTCCGCGATGTGTTTGCATGGTCTTACGAGGAAATGCCGGGAATCGATCCTGCCATTGTTGTTCATGAAATCAAAACCTACCCGGATGCTAAACCCAGTCGGCAACGGTTGCGTCAGATTCACCCTCGAAAAGCGGCTGCGATTAAAGCCGAAGTCGAAAAGCTGTTGAAAGCAGGTTTCATTTATCCAATCCCGTTAACGGATTGGGTATCGAATATTGTTCCAGTCAACAAGAAACAAGGAACAATAAGAATCTGTATCGACTATAGGGATATCAATCGAGCTTGTCCAAAAGACAACTATCCTACGCCTTATATCGATCAAATTATTGATGATTGTGCCGGAAGTGAAATGTTTTCCTTCATGGATGGTTTTTCGGGCTATAATCAAATCAATATTCTACCTGCCGACCAACCAAAAACGGCATTCATTTGTCCATGGGGAACATTTGCTTATTGCAAATTACCTTTTGGGCTTAAGAATGCCGGAGCCACTTTTCAACGGGCGATGTCTTAAGCATTTCATGACATCAAGCACATTGTGCAACCGTATCTCGATGATTTGCCTGCTCATTCTTTACGACGAGCTGATCACCTTGACCACCTACGAGCAATCTTTATGAGGTGTAGGCATTATCGAATTCGGTTGAATCCCCACAAGTGTGTTTTCTGTATAGAAACAGGTCGATTGCTGGGATTTGTTGTTTCAAAAGCCGGCATTCGCGTCGATCCCTCGAAAGTCGAAGCAATCATCAAATTGCCTCCTCCTTCGAGTTTGCGCCAACTCCAAAGTTTGCAAGGGAAAGCGAACTTTTTACGTCGATTCATCCCAAACTACGCCGAGGTCACTAAAGGTTTTACACGGTTGTTGAAACAGAACGTTCAATTCTTTTGGGACGAGATTGCCCAACAATCTTTTGATGCACTTAAACACGCGTTGACCCATGCACCGTTATTGCATCCTCCCAACTACAACCAGGACTACTTCTTATACCTCGCAGCTTCACATTCCACCATTGGGATGGTGTTAGTTCAAAAAGATGAATTCGGAGCTGAACATGTGATATATTATCTTAGTCGAACCTTAAATCCCACTGAGTTAAAATATTCGCATGTGGAGAAATTGGCCCTGGCAGCCGTTCAAGCTGTCCAGCGTTTTCGTCACTACATTCTTCTTCGTAAAACTACAGTTATTTCAGATTGCAACCCTATGATTTACATTTTGACAAAACAATTGCTAGGGGGCAAGTACTCTAAATGGATCGTTATCCTGCAAGAGTTCGAGAAGTCCAAGTCTAAGAAATCCTTAGTCTTTGCGGAATTGATGTGTGATTTCCCGCGTACTGACACAGAAACTGTGGCGGAAGAGTCCATTGCAGACGAATCTTTGTTTCTTATCAGTACTTTAGATCCGTGGTTCGGGGATATAATCATCTATCTCCAAACCCAAACCTTTCGGCCTGAAGCTTCCAAAGAGGAACGACGGAAAATTAGGTTTCAATCCCAACAATATAAAATTATTGGAGATACACTTTATCGCCGAGGGGCAGACTTAGTTTTTCGACGTTGTCTAACTCACGAAGAGGCTGAGAGAGTTTTGAATGATTGTCACTCTGGAGCATGTGGCGGTCATATGTCTGGGTATGCCACAGCTCAGAAGGTGTTGCGCGCTGGTTACTTCTGGCCATCTATGTTTAAAGATTGTATCATTGCAGTCCGGAAGTGCCACAACTGCCAAGTGTTTGATCGAAAGATGCGCGCACCACCTGCTCCTCTCCACCCTATAATTGTCGTTGGTCCATTCGCCAAATGGGGTATCGACTTTATTACTTGTAACCCTCACTCGGCCGGGGGGCATGCGTATATCATCCTCGCGGTTGATTATTTCACTAAATGGGCCGAGGCGATGCCTACATTCGACACAAGCGGCAAAACAGCTGCAGTTTTCATATTCAATCATATAATAACTAGGTTTGGTGTCCCACAAGCAATTATTACTGACCATGGAAGCCATTTTCGAAACACCATGATGACTGAACTTACAAGCCAGCTTGGTTTGCGCCATGACAGCTCTACTCCTTATTATCCGCAAGCCAACGGTTTAGTTGAGTCTATCAACAAAGTTCTGGTTATCATGATCCGACGAACCATTGGTATTCATCGGTCGAATTGGCACAACATGTTATTTTCGGCGCTATGGGCATACCGAACCTCAGTGAAAACCTCAACAGGGTTCACTCCTTTCCAGCTAGTTTATGGCTTAGAAGCAGTGTTACCCATTGAATGTGAAATCCCATCACTTCAAATGGCTGTCGAATTACTTCCAGCTACTTCCGAAGAGGAGAAACGTTTATTGTACTTAGCTAAATTAGATGAGACTCGACGTGACGCTACATTGGCAATCGAGACTCACGCGAAGCGAATGAAAGCTCAGTATGATAGAAATGTGACCCCTCGAAATTTTTCGGAGGGAGACCTAGTGTTCTTATATGATCAAGCTAACGATAAACTAGGTGCTGGAAAATTCGTTCCTATGTGGCATGGACCCTATATTGTAAAGCGAAAGCTAGCAAAAGGGGCTTATGAGCTAGTAGATTTTGATGGGGACTCTTTGGATAAACCCAGAAATGGGCTTTACCTAAAGAGGTATTATGCTTAAATGGTGGGTATGGAGATTTTTTAGTTAGGTTAGGTTTTCTTTCTAGCTAGTTTGATTGTTAGTTAGTCAGTGTGCTTAGCTTAGTGAGTGTGTTTTTCGTCGTTATTCTGGCTTATCTTGGTTTTGCTCTTGATATTGTAGATGTCGACGCCCCTCCAAACATACATTGGATTTGCTGATGGTGCTTGTCGTAATACACGGAATATCTCTTCCGCAGCTTGGGTTATCTATTCACCCTCTGACGAGTTAGTTTCTATGCATGGGGTAAGCCTCGGTCAAACAACGAATAACATTGCAGAATACAGTGCAGTGGTTGAATTATTATCCGAATCTATTTCATTTGGAATTCGACGTTTGATAGTGAGGTTAGATTCTGAACTTGTTGTATTACAACTTAATAGAGTTTATGCCATTAGAAATCCTGTGTTATTAAGGTTGTTTTTGAGAGTGCGTCTCTTGGAACGTGAATTTGATTACATTGAATATCAGCATATTCCAAGGTCCTTGAATACATTAGCAGATGCAATTGCTTCTCGAGTGTTGGACAGACATTCACGATAATCATGCAAGTAAATTTAAAAAACATTTCATCATACATGTTAAACAAGATAAGCTGGTAATAGTGATATATATATATAGATAGGAGTGTGTCAAAAAATATACATCATCTTCGATCATAGGTTGAAAAACACCTTATGATCGGCAAAGTGATAAGTACAAAAAGACAAAAATGTCACATGTGTCTACAAAGTGACTAGCCAATCACTGGTGGTGCTCCCTGTACGACACCACTGCACGAGCTACTTTGCGCAAAAATCTCCTCAACGGTCCAGGGACCGCGACTACGTAGCGCTGCAGTCTGATAGGAATGTCATCCATAGATGTCTCTGGTATATCTGCCGTCAGACGCTGTAGATCATGCTCCAACTCAGTCAGTACCTCCGCAGCCGCCGCGTCCTGCGGGGCCGGTAGCGGTGCAACTGGATGTCGCCTCTCAAAAAGCCGGAGGTTGGCTGGACGCTGTGGACCAACATCTGCATTTTGAAAACTTTACTGTCAGCTTGAGACGATATATATAAAAAACAAAAAAAATACATAATTTGAAAACTCATGAAAAATAAAGTACCTCTGTCATCCCATTGTTCTCCCTGTGGAAGAACCATGTCCGAATCACCTCGAAAATCTATTCCGGCATACGGAAAATCCTGGATCGCAAACACCTGGTCCTCTAACCAGTGAAAATAACTGTCAGTGAATCGAACAACTGCCGCACCCTCGTCCAGATGTCGGGCCATCACAGCAACCCATCGTACCAGCTTTGGCTCCTGAGGACCCGAAATATCAACAGTGAGATGCTGAGGGATCAGCATTGGTATCCTCTCTAAGGCAAAGCTCACGACTATAGGCCCATATCCAAAGGTCTTTAGTCTGCCGGTCTTTGACTTGGTCAGTTGGACTTTCAAGTTAGCCAACAGTGCATCACACCAGTTGAAAATGGTGCCTTGGAGACAATCAATTGCCATCCGAAATTGAGACCCAGTAGCAATATGTAAAGTGGCTGAGCCACAAATTCTGGTCACAGTGAAAGCCAAGACCATGAGTTCACGTTGAGAGACATATTTGATCTCTATGCCTTTCTTGTGCTCTCGATCAGGTAGGCACCAATCTGCTCGGAGACTATCAAGGGATTGGCCACCCGGCCTAGTCCCAGCCAGATTGAGTTGCTCACCTCTGTTCGGCAAGCCAGTAAGAAAGTAAATGTCAGCAGGCTCTATCTCGAGTTTTTGCCCGCCGATATAAAAGCATTGTTCCTGAACGTTCCATCTCTCGACCAGCCACTCCAAGAACCTTACCTGAGCTCTCATACCGGGAATGGACTAATATTTGTATAAACCACATCCTCTTAGGGCATCGAGGGAGGGTTGATGATTGATTGCAGCTTCATCAACCTCCTCATGCTCTCTTTCTCTCCAATCCAGCATGATAAGTGCCCTACACATGAATAAACATGCATTAAAATTAGTTTTGAGGAATTTCAATGGTTGGTTTGGGAGTTTGGGGTTTCAAAACCCGCGTTTTGCGGAGGACGCACCCCGCGTTTGGCACACAGTGTGCCGGGACGCAGGTGGCCTGAAGGCAACCTGCGTCCCCCGACCTTTTCCCTGTGTAGGAAAAAGTCGGGGGACGCAGGCCAGCCTTTAGGAAAGCTGCGTCCCCCGCAGGGCGGTTTCCAAAACCCAAAACCCCCTAAAAATCAAAAATGAAACTTAAAACAAAATTCTAAACGGATGAAATTGACAAGGAGGATGTTGTGAAATACCTGGAAGAGACGGCGTTCGATTCTAACGGTCGGATTTTCCGCAGCGACCACGGGAAGTTTCTTGTCAAAAGCTCCTTTTTCAACCTCAACAGTCAAACGGTAAAAATGACATGGTAAAAAGTCTTTTTATAGGTTTTTTGGATGAATTTGTTCATTTTTCACCATGAAAAGATGTTTTTCGATGAATTTTTGCCTATCTTAAACAGGTATGAGTAATGTGTCGCTTTTGTGCAGGACAAAGGGACTTAGAGGGAAAAATGTCATTTTTCACAAACAAAATATCAGAGTCATCTTTTAAGCCCTTTTCTGACTCCTAAAACATGAAAAGATTGCCGAGCGTTTCTTTTACACTCGTTAAAACGGAATTAAAAGACGGTCCCCTTATAGCTCTTTTCTGACCGTAAAATCAAGAAAAGATTGCCGTGTTTTTGTCGTTTCAAACTCGATACGGAAATAAAACGACGTGTCCTTGATCGCTTTTTACTTTTCAGGTCAATGACACTAACTATGAAAGTACTCCTTGGTCGCAAGATCAAGCGGTTCCCCCAGGTATTATTTTATACTTTTTCGGGCTTGAGGGACACAAATTTACGAAAAAGTTCAACTTGGAGTTTCCTTAAGTTTTTCAGACTCTCTAAAATTGAAAAACGTCGAGTTTCTCCTATACTGGGCTCGTTAAACATTTCACAGTAAAGGACCTGTTCAATTACAAACAGGAACGAACCACTCCTTCCTAGGGTTCGAATCAAAACTGGGTTGGACTCATCCGAAGGATGAGCTTATAATCAAGCATATGTTATCCTCCTCAAGCTTGTTAAAAATAAAGAGGTACTTGCCAGAAATGGTGGGGGAAAAGAGAGAAGAATGAGCCTATTTGTTACCTTTTGTCTCAAAAGAAACTTTATTACCACTCTTGGACACGACACTTTTCATTCACCTGGGTTGGGAAATCTTTTACCTCATAGTCAATCAAACCACTTTTGAAAGTCTTCAACCGGGTTCCGGGGATTAACTTTGAGTTATTTAGCACCAAACCATCTGTCGTGTCGTTATGTGTTCAAGAGGTCTGCAAACAAAACTTTCATCTGCAAAATACTTGTCATCCATTTGACCATCCCTAAGTCAGTCCTTACAGCAATATTTCTTCAACTTGAACAATGATTTCGTGTTGTGGGCTTGCCTGCAATGAGTCTCTTTCTATCGACATCAGCACATTATCTAGAGAGATGACTTAGAAATCGTCAGTGCCTTGAAGTCTGCATGCATCAATGGCAGGTTTCTCGCCTTTGACGTCAGTTTACATCATTGACTTTCGATCGAAGGATTCCGTGAAATGTTCGACACCAACTCATTCATTCACATCTCATGGATTGTACTGGGTACTTTGAGAACCATTGACATTACTGGTGGTCTCTCTCACGCTTGTTAACAGTTCACATCATCGACTGGTAATCAAGTGGTTTCTACCATGTTCGACATCGACTCATTTATTCGCATGGCTAGAATCGTACCAATTCGAGAAGTAGGAATGAAGACCCTGGATCAAATCTTTACCGTCCAGGCTGCGAGGAGTTTTGTATTCATTATCTAAGTAGACTAATCATAAACAGATGGCTGCGCCCATACTGTGTCTACAAAAGTCTATGATTATGATGTACTACAAGATCACTTATGTATCAGAGTAGTTTAGTCTGTTAGTTAAAGTTTTTATCTGAGTATGGGAATGCCTACCTCAGTGATGATATAATCTTATCCATGTATTTTGTGTTGAAAATTGCAGGTTCCAACCAGGTTCTCGACGAGATAATCCTCGAAATGATAAAGCGCTTCACCCTTCCTAGATAATACAAAACCCTAATCTATTCCAGGCTTTGCACTTTAGGGGGCAATCTGTTACACTAAAAAATGTCACCATAGCTATTTACAGTCGGTATGGCTCAACCAACAGTCATACTCCCCTTTTGAGCAAGTCTTATGCCTCTGCTATTCATGTCAAAATCCAAGAAAGAGAGAAAGTCCTTATAAAATATGTTTATCTCTGGGTACGCAGGTTCTCTCAAGCCTTTCCTACGGGTACGCACCTTTTGTTCACAAGGTCTGCGTCCAAGGACGCTCTGTATCTAAAGGGGCAGGTGCGTCCCTCTGAAAAGGTTAAAATGTGCGAGTTTCATCTTCAAAAACTTACTTGTGGTCACTTCTAGAGCTTTCTAGAAGGTTCTTGGATGAATATTGAGCGCCTCCAGATGGTTCATGCACTCCTATCAAAGAGGAACTTATCCCATCAATAAGGGAGTGATCCCATCCAAAGAGGGGACTATCCCATTGATGGTGGACCTGATTAACTTCCTCTTGAGCACTATAAAAAGAGGCATTGAGCCAGAAGGAAGGAGGTTGAAAGCTATAGATTTCTAAGGGTAAATGCTGCAGGAATTAGGACTCCCATTTAGAAGCTTGTGAGGAGAGATTGTCATCTTTACTTGTTCTATTTGGAAGTGGGTGAGCTTTGTCAAAGTAGAGGAAGACCCTTGTGGACCCTGGAAGGAGCTTGCACAACACCAAGGCTCAGGTTGTAATGGTTCCTTTTGATTACCTTTAATGCAAATTGGTCCATTCTTCTCAATAGCTTGTTGTTAATGGGTTATTTCATGTACTCCTTGGTCTATATGTTGAATATGCTTTGTTTTATGTTATAATCAGGTGCTATTTAATTGTTTGACTGTTGGTGATTGCAGGTTTTGGAGAACGGGAGGAGCTCATCCGGATCAACAAAGCTTGGACTTCTACAACAGCGTTTGGACAGAGGTAAGAACGAAACACTTGATTTCTCATATCATAATGTATGTTTAGAGAAGGATAGCTCCAGTTTGTTTTGTTTGTCATTAGAATGTCTTAGACTTCTAGGAAGGTCAGCTGTGTCCGCACCCTTGACTGATTCCGTGTGACAGGCTTGCACTTCTCCATGTGGAATCTCTTGAGTATCTCATTGGCATACTTGCCCTGAGACACAAACAAATCCCCATCCTTCTGCCACACTTCCATGCCAAGGAAGTAGTGCATGAGACCCGTACCTTTCATCTCGAATTCTCTTGCAAGGTCCTCCTTGCAAGACATGATCAATTGATCATCACCTGTCAATATGAGATCATCAACATAAAGAACAATGATCAACTGCTTAGCTTTCACCATGATGTTATATAGGTTCGCATCCGCTTCACTCTTTGTGAAGCCCAACCCGTTGAAGTAGTTGTCGATCCTGGTGTACCAGGCACAAGGTGCTTGATTCAGCTTGTAGAAAGCTCTCTTGAGTCAGCACACATGCAACTCACGATCAAAGGTCTCAAAACCTTTCGGCTACTCTATGTACACCTCCTCCTCAATCTTGTCATTGAGGAATGCAGTCTTCACATCCATCTGATGGATCTTCCGACCCATCTGTGCTGATAGTGCCAACATCGATCTGATAGATGAGTACCTTGCTATAGGAGAAAAAGTCTCATCATAGTCGATCCCCTCAACTTGTGAGAAACCACGGGCAACAAATCTTGCCTTATGCTTCTCCACACTACCATCAACAACTTGTTTTACCTTGTAAAGCCAACGGGAACTCACAACTGACTTGTTCTTCGGTCTTGGAACCACATCCCAAACATTGTTCTGAACTATGGAGTCATACTCCTCCACCATAGCATCAACCCAAATCAATTGCTACACTGCTTCCTCAAATGAAGATGGCTCAGTCTCAATACATTCCCCAACAAGGGCCGTGTATCTAGTGTACCTATCAGGTGACCTCCTTTTTCTGCACTGAGAAGAATCAAGATGGTTCTCCCACATTATCTCTCACATCCAACAACAATCTGTCACCTTCTCTTGTGTGCTTCCGCCCATCTCTGGAGGACTCTGCTTGAGTGGATGCCTCCACTCCTAGAACCTCTGCATGCAGCTGCTCTGTATCAGTCTGAGGCTCCTCCTCCTTAGGAGATGTTTTGGGAAAATTTAGTGTTTCTTCAAATGCCTAACCCTCTAGACCTAGTAACTAGTCTAGAAACAATAGACAAAGTAATTTGTTGCTTTTCCTATAATTAATAGATAAGAGAAAGAAGAACAAAGGTACCAACCTATAACTTTCGCTCGATCCCTCTCTCCTTTGACCGATTTCACCACTCCTTTCCATACTTAACTCGCTTGGAAAGTCCCTGCATACAAGCTGAGACAGAAACCCAACAAAGCATACAATAATGATGATCTGTTAACTGAACATATCATAAAATGAAGAATATGATATACATCATATGGAAACATGAATGTAAAAAGCTTAGAATTCTTTATTAATAGAAGGAAAGATTACAACCCATGTAGATGCATACTCGATTTAGTGTCATCCTTCTAGCTTCAAACCCTTCTCCCCTCATGAAGCAACAATTTGACACCATTACAATACTCTTACTAATCTCATTCAAACAACATTTCCTTAGCTCAAGTAGTTCCAACCTAGACCAGCCCATGAATGCTTGGTCCTTTTATAGCTGAATGGAGGAGGTTAAACATTAATGGCCTTCATGAATGCTTTGCCAAAATTGGGAAGTGGTTCCATGGAGGAAGCGATAATGGATTAAGGTTCGTTCATCTCCTTCCTCATCCAAAAGTGAGCTCTATCCTTCTAGAAACATCTAGAAGCATCCATTGGATGAGGAATCCAATGGATTCATTTCAAAAATTCGATGGATCTCACTCATCGCAGGCAGAACAAAGGCTAGGTGCGATGCATAGCACCCAGAGAGTGCAGTTCCTGCAATGCATTTCATCTTGATAAAGAGCCATTTGCACTGATCTCCTTAAGGGCATTTTCTGGATGAATGGTGACATGAAACTCTTGGGAGGCAAGCATGATGTAGGTTAACTTCATTAGGGAATTAAAACAATTGAATTAGGGGTTGATGGACCCTAATAATATGGATCTGGAAGTCAGGGTTGATGTACCCAAATTTTCCTGTAACAGTAGCCCCCTAAATCATGAAGTCGAAAATAAACATGTCAAGTGAGATGCTTTACCACTTGGAGAGAAGGTTTCAAAATGGAAGGAGACCTGCATCAGTTACAATACATATATTGATCCAGGTTATCTTTTGTTTATAGATGCATGAAAAGAATTACATAAACAGTTTGTAGCTTAACCAAAGAGAAACTTAAATGTGCACATGTGAGAAGGAGAAGAAGAAACACATGAGAAGACAAGAAGACAAGAACTTGATAATATAGTTTCTCTCTCGTGGAATACGTCTCCGAGCCCTGCTCGATCAATTGGGAGGCTTTCATTCATTAAAAATGGCATCAAAAGAAGTTACATTCATTAGTTACAAAAAATGGAGCATTATACCTCCATGCTGAAAAATGCTTGAAAATTGCAGATCTTTGTTGCAGAAACTGACACTACCAATAGATTCCCGTCGCCGAGAGGTGCAAAATCCATATAAAACTTTCCCAATTTTGACACTGGACCAAAATCACCCCCTGCAAAAATTCTGCTTAGGCAAAGTTCCACCACTGTTTCTAAGTGCTCAAAGTTCCACCACCTTGTCTCGAAATTCGTGCCACTAATCTCCTCCTTTGCCATGGTTAAAAAAAATGAGTTTTTATAATTTTGAGGGCGGACTTAACCATAATATGGTTGCTATGGGTTATTTTTAATGCGTTTAAAATCCCAACCATATACAACCATATATAACCCATATATATATTTATATAAATCATCGTTGGAGGGTGGGCCCGTACTTCACGGGGGAGTTGTCTATAATGCGACTTTTTGGAGATTCCGGTGACGGAATCCGGCGGAAGAAATTGAGGTTAAATCTTGATTTGTTGCAGTTAAAATGGTTTTTTAACTGCATATTTGGATTCAACACCCTCGAAAACCCCTGGGACGCTTTCATTGTGCAGAAACTAGCTATCAAACTTGATATTCCAATAAATTCCTGTCGGATTTCGATCGGAAAAACCCGTCAAAAAAGCTTTCAAAAAATCGCGTTATAGAAAACTGCCTTCACGAGACTGCACCCGTCCCTATCCAACTGCACCCGTCCCTATCCAACCACCACAACGAACTCGCATTAATTTGGTTGGCGCTTCTACATGGTGGGTGGATTTGGGTGGCGGGACCACATACGTGGCCGCCTACCCAAGCCCCCCCGGAACCCCTCTTTGACCGTCCCATATGCTAACGGTGATAACCCCAAAACCCATTACGGAACGTTGGCATATATATGCTGCGGATTTGTTGAACGGTTGTGATATGGTTTGTTTGAACTTTATATGGCTATCCATATAATACTTCCATCATATACGTTATACGTTTAGGTTATATATATATATATATTAATCCTTTTTAACAAACAACCTTCCACGTCGTTTTAATATTTGAAGTTTGTTATAACAAAATGATTTTGTTATATAGTTTTTTTGGTTTATATATATATATATATATATTAACCCTTTTTAACTAACAACCTTCCACGTTGTTTTAATATTTGAAGTTTGTTATAACAAAATGATTTTGTTATATAGTTTTTTGTTATATATATATATATATATATATATATATATTTTGGGTTATAGTTTTGTTTAATATATATTTGGGTTTGGTTATATAGTTAAAGTAATAACTATATAAAAACTATAACCAAATGTTGTTTGTCTCTTGTGCAAGTTTAGGAGGTTGCTGGGGAAAGCCAAGTGTCGAGACTTGAAGGTTGCCATGTGGGTCCCACATGCTGACTGGGATGCCATGTGGCGTACTCTGGGCCCCACTTTTCCTCTATAATACCGAAACTTTGAAGAGCTCTATCTTTTGCATACGGGTTCAGATTGACGAACCGTTTACGCCACCACGATCAAGAAGACGAGCCCTCTTAACTGATGCCAACAACTTTTCCTTTATACCATTTTGAATTTCGAGCCTTATCCATCCCCTTGGTGTCTCGAGATCCACCTGGAGCATATATCATGATACTTTGATTTTTTCTCACAATGTAGCTAAGGGAAGGCATACCCATGCTCAACTTATAAATTTCATTACATGTACAAATATAGTTGTCTACAGATATAGACCCATGAATGTAAGGCCATTTGTACATTTGATATAGTACTCCTGAAAAATATATCGCAGCTCGAATGGATGAAACTAGATCCAGGGTCTTCAATCTCGTCCAATCTTCACTCAATGTACAAGTCTAACCATGTGAATAAATGATCTGAAGTCGAACATGAAGAGACATCGTCTGAATACCAGCCAATGATGTGAGTCATTAACAGACGCAAGAGGAATCATCGATAATGATAATGACCCCCAAGGTAGTGCAGTACATTCTGCATGGTGTAAATAAATGATTTGATGTTGAACACCATACAAAGTCTTTCAGTCGATGACCAGTGATGTCAACCTATCGCCGGAAGTGAGAAACCTACCATTGATGTATGAAAGCCTCAAGGTACTGAAGGGGTGTTTCTAAGTTAACTTCTTGGATGATGTGCTAATGCTGACAAGAAGCAACTTGTCGCAGGAGGGCCTTGATGTATCCCACATCAACGACATGAAATGAGGTAAATTATTTTGGAGATGAAACATCGACTGACGACACAAGGTTAAGGAATGGCGGGGATGAAAATGAAGCTTTACTGTATTGTAAAGGATGATGTTTTGAACTGAATGACTTCTCTTGAACATATCGGCGACACTGAAGTGAATTGGTAGCATTGACACAAAACAAAGTGATGGATGGTATGATAGACCAATGGTGTGATAATCATCAAGCTGAATGACCCAACCCACATAGTCATGGTGATGAGGTGAAAGTGTCATGTTCAAGAGCGACCTGCTACCATAAAGTGTTCCCAACTTTTTTCCATTTTCCCGAGTCATTTATGACCAATACCTCCTTATTTTTAATCAAGCTTGAGGACGATAACGTATGCTTGTTGTATAATTCCACCCTTCGGGTGAATCCATCGCTATTTGATGTTTTAAGGAGTCTAGCGAAGGTGAAACTCGATCTTGTCTAGATGGACAAGTTTTTCACTATTTAATGTTTTTAACAAGTTTAATGACAAAGAAAACTTAGTTCTTTTCACATTTAGAGAGTCTGAAAAGGGAATAAAAGGAAACTCCACAAGTTCTTTTTCGTAAATTTGTCTCTCAAGCCTGAAACAGCATAAAACAATACAAAAGAGAACCTATTGATCATGTTTGACCAACGAGTACCTTTTTCATAATTAATCTATCTCAGCCTAAAGAAGGGGTAAAACTATACTGAGTAGATATCGACTCTAATCCATTAACGAGATAGAAACGACAAGTGTTCGACATTCTTTTCATGTTTAGAGAGTCTAAAAAGAGCTTAAAGAGGACTCCAATTTGAGGAACGAGTGGTGTCTAGGATAGCAACTAGTTCCATTGATGTTGGAACTTCTCAAAACATGTTGATTTATGTGAAGAGGCTGGCTAATAAGGCCACTCATTGCAACTATTCCTCAAAAAAGGTAAAACAACCAAGTGAAAGTGTATGATCGGCCAAAGGGATGGTGGCAATGGGATAAAAACAACCAAGGCTCATTTGACGAAAAAGGTTGATAAAATGGTAATCACGAGGATTAAAAATGGAAATGGGTTCATTTTTACACAAGCTTGAACCATAGGGAACTATGCTTGGATTTAGTTTCATGTTTACACAAGCTTGAAACGAAAAACTATGCTTGGAATCAGTTTCATTTTTACATAAGCTTGAAATGAAAAACTATGCTTGGATTCAGTTTCATTTTTACACAAGCTCAAAATGAAAAACTATGCTTGAGATTGGTTTACATGCCCCCAGCATGATGAAAGGGAGAGTTTTCGATAATTATATGGAAGTCACTGCCTTGAAGCAGGACGGTTATCCAACCCCTTTTTGGATTCGTCTAGATAGATAAAGGTGAATGGGGTGATTCCTTTCACATAACCTACAGGGAAACTTAACTTTACCACTAGGTGCATGCCCCCCAAGCTTCATTACATTCACCTAAGTAGACTAATCATGGCTATTAGGTGGATGGAATGAAGTTTCTTTTACGATATCAAGTGAAAGAATCGACTGGGATTTTATGAGATCTACTCAAAGACTCGACTTGAAACTTTGCTTTAGGGGATCTTGTTTCATTTTTTAATGAGCTTGACACAAGACAAGGAACTCTACTCAGATTCCCTGTTTCATTTTTTAACAAGGTTGACACAAGACTAGGAACTATCCTCATAGGACCTATTTCATTTTTTAACGAGGTTGACACAAGACAAGGAACTAATCTTGAACTCCTTGATCACAAATCATAATAGGTCATGAAGGAGAGATTTGGTTCCAATGCCCCCAGTACATGTTGTACAACATCACTGAATTGATCGTCAGTTGATGTAGGTATGGAACAGGATGCCACATAATTAAGCCGTGGCAAGGATGATACCATTGGTATAAAAGGACCAATTAGGGAAGATGGTTGACTAGGAGCCATATTTGGATGGGAAATGAAAGCTGGTCAACGGTGACAATTCTGCCTTCATGCAGGAAACAAATCACTCGAAAGAGTGTTGAAACAATAGCTCCCATGTCATAAACATAGTCGCGCCCAAGAAGTAAATTATAATCTAAAGGGCTTGGGACTACCATCACATTCAGATAAATGATTTTTCCTCCCAAAGTAATAGGTAACTAAGGGAGGATCCCTAATGGTTGACTAGTTCCTCTGTTAAAACCCAACAGATTCTGGGTAACAGGCACAAGTGGCGGCGAACCAAGCGCTTGCCAAGCAGTTGAGGAAAGGATACTCACTGATGCACCTTCATCTATAATAGTGCCAGATACAATCATATTACAAACTTGTACTATGATCTGGAAAGGCACATAAGAAGGAAGGCAGAATCCTGCCAGTTGACTCTAATCAAAGGAAGTGACTAGACTACTTGGAGGGGGTACCATAGAAACAAGAGGATTAACCCCTTGAGTTACGAGAGGGGGGGGGGGGATTTTCCTCTTGTCTTGATGGAACAAGAGGATTTCCCCCAAGCTCATTAGAATCTGACGAAACAAAAAGAACTTGAGTGGTATCATTTTCACTCTCTTCGGGAAGGGTACGATTTACTGAAGGTGAAATTGGGTCAATTGTTACCTTGACCTATTGATTTGGGTCAGGTATAGACTCATAGGGTTCACTTTCAGAGAGAGTGGGTTTGACCGACAGTTGATTTTGGTCAGTCAATTCATCAACTAATGAAGGATTAAGGGAAAGTTTCTTGTAACCATATGGAAGTCGCTACAGTGAAGCAAGACGGTCATCCAACACATTTTTGGCTTCATCTAGATAGGGACAAAGGTGAATGGGGTGATTCCCTTCCCATAACCTACATGGAAACTTGACTTTTCCCTTATTTCCATGAACTTTACTATCACTAGTTGATGGTGTGTCACCAACATGATCTCCACAAGTTGATGACACAGGATGATGTAAACGAGAAGACCATTTTTCTAAGATTTGAGGAATATCAGGACAACTTCAAAGAAGATGGTCTCCTGCACAACGTTTGCATGGATATCAAACTTTGTGAGGCTTAACAGACAGTTTCTCATCAGATGTTGCATTCAAAGCAATGGTTGCCTAGTTGCCCTTCTGATGAATTAGCTTCTTCTTCTTCTTATTCTTCCCTTTCTTCTTCTTCTTAGCCACCTAGTTACTAGTACCAACACTTTCACCAGGCAAAGAGGAAGAAGGGGAGGAAGAAATGAATGAGGAAGAAGGAAAAGGGTCAACCTTAGGATCAACTGGAGGTTGATTTTTTCTAGTTGGAGGTGTACTTGATTGCTGAGAAATCACTACATTTTGAACCAAGGAGGTTGAAAACAACCATACTGTCAAGCCAGTGGTAAATCCTGAAAGGGACAATGTAGCAATATATGGAGCACCAATATTTCCTAGTTGAAGAAAAGGAAAAGGATTCCCTTCAAAAGGAATTCTTTGATTGGTGGACTTTGGATTTGTTGCCATATGTTTCAGCCTAAGATCAACTAAGGAGAGAGCGTGGAGGATGTTATCTGCGGTCAACTAATTTTTATGACACTGGAACACAACTTTTATTTTTCATTTCTAAAGAGTCAAGAAAAAACAAAAGATGACTCTAGTCACTTTCGATGCTTAATAAGCCTAAAAGGACAAGTGCTCAGATGAACCTTTTCTTTTAAGGAGTCGAAAAGGAACGAAAGTGATTGCTCTTGAGATACTAGACAAGAGGGTTTACCAAACTAATCACAAAACTGCAATATACACCTTGGCGGTAAATGAAAGAGAAATTACCAAGGATTTACCGTACAACAGTCAGTCTTCCTAAATGTTGTGTTTGGTGCATTGTCATTGGTAAGGCGGTAGACTCAGCTTCCTAGGGATAAGGGATTTAAACATATTGGGGTCTCCCACTATATACTCGATGGTACAGGGAGCACAAGTCCGTACTAGTATTTATTGGTTCAGAGAGGAGGAATCACCCAACCTCAATGAAAATGATAGCCATGAGGTTTTAAGACGCCGAAACACGTCTTTAGCCTAGAAACCTCTAGATGTTTGCGTTAAGTTCCAATGCATTATTAGTTAATTGCTGTAAATTTTAAGTTGATCTTCTTTAGAATTTGCCTTTCAAGGTTCACCACGTGATGTTTTCCAAAATTCCTAAGAATGCAACTAGAATGAGAAGCACTCTTTCCATTTAATTTAACAATGAAAATCCTAACTACTAGGGATAGAGAAAAAAAATACTTTTTTATCAAGCAACAAAGAGCACAAACTAGATGCAATTCCCTGAAACATTCCTTTCAAGCATTCACAAACTTCAAAATGAAAATTACTGTATTTTTTTAAAGTTTCTCTTAATGTGAATGATGCAATAAAAAAAATAATGCACAAACGATTCAGATCTTTTTTCATAAAAAAATGACGATTTGTGACAATTCCCTTTAAAAGGGAAAGGAAGATTGTACGACACTTTCGATTTTAAAGAAATGAAGATTTGCGACACTTTAAATGAAACTACAAATCAAATGCACAAGTGAATCAATCGATTATCTATGAAGGAAGACTATACGACACTTCGTTATTCGAAGAAAATGATGACTTTATGACACTTTTCTGTCAACAAATATAATCGATCAAAAACTTACTTTAACTATACACTGATAATGACAAAGAAAACATTAAAGAAAAATTAATCAATCCAATCAAATTAGGGCTAGATTAAGGAGATGAAAAGACTGTTTTCAGAGATAAGACATCATTTACATTCAACAAGCAATTCAAACTAATGAAAATTGACAAAAAATTTCAATTCCTAGATGGGAAAATTGACCCTAAAGGGATCATCGCAGGAAACAGTTAGAGACAGTGTGCTGCATCGCACTGGATCTATGTGGGAAGTGCATTGCATCGCACTATGTCAGTCATAGAAGTGCGATGATTACTGAAGGCAATTTTATGCTCAAAATTGATTCAATTTTCAGTGAATTGAACTTGAATTCGATGAATACTAGAAGGTACAGCATGTCAAAGTGTTTTAAGAGATTTATAAGATACTATAAGGGATAAGATTGACTCCCTAGTGGAGTCACCAATTATTTTTGGGAAAATTTAGTGTTTCTTCAAATGCCTAACCCTCTAGACCTAGTAGCTAGTTTAGAAACAATAGACAAAGTAATTCGTTGCTTTTCCTATAATTAATAGATAAGAGAAAGAAGAACAAAGGTACCAACCTATAAATTTCACTCAATACCTCTCTCCTTTGACCGATTTTGCCACTCCTTCCATACTTAACTCGCTTGGAAAGTACCTGCACACAAGCTGAGGCAGAAACCCATCAAAGCATACAATAATGACGATCTGTTAACTAAAAATATCATAGAATCAAGAATACGATATACATCATATGAAAACATGAATGGAAAAAGATTAGAATTCTTTATTAATAGAAGTAAATATTACAACCCCTGTAGATGCATGCTTGATTCAGTGCCATCCTTCCAGCTTCAAACCCTTTTATCCTCATGAAGCAACAATTTTACATCATTACAATGCTCTTACTAATCTCATTCAAACAACATTTCCTTAGCTCAAGAAGTTCCAACCTAGACCAGCCTTTGAATGCTTGGTCCTTTTATAGTTGAATGGAGGAGGTTAGGCCATTAATGGCCTTCATGAATGGTTTACCAAAATTGGGAAGTGGTTCCATGGAGGAAGGGATAATGGATTAAGGTTCATTCATCTCCTTCCTCATCCAAAAGCGAGCTCTATCCTTCTAGAAACCTCCATAAGCATCCATTGGATGAGGAATCCAATGGATTCATTCCAAAAATTTGATGGATCTCGCTCATCGTAGGTAGAACAAAGGCTAGGTGTGATGCATAGCATCCAGACAGTGCAGTTCTTGCAATGCATTGCAGCCTGATAAAGAGCCATATGCGTTGATCTCCTTAAGGGAATTTTTTGGATGAATGGTAACATGAAACTATTGGGACGCAAGCATGATGTAGGTTAACTTAATTAGGGAATGAAAACAACTGAATTAGGGGTTGATGGACCCTAATAATACAGATCTGAAAGTTAAGGTTGATGTGCCCAAATTTTCCTGTAACATTAGCCATAAGTTCCTCCATAGCCTGTAGTTGGAGCTCCCTATCAAGGGAAACTCACATGGCCTTCTGCTCATCAAACTTTAGATCTCTGCGTACCACTATCCTCCGACTGGTAGGAAAGTACACTCGACAGTTGTGAGGTGTATCAGTGTACCCCAAAAGTATCCCCAACTCTGTTTTCAACTCAAGTTTCTTCTAGGAATCCTTGGTCACATGGAAAAATACCGATGAGCCAAAGATCCTGAAGTGACTCACGTCTGGTCTCTTCTCGGAGAAAGCTTCTTCTGGTGTCTTCATCCCAAGTATGTGATGTAGGCTTTTATTCTGCAAATAGACCACTGTGTTGCATGCCTCAACCCACAAATGAAGTGGTAGGCCTTGGTCATGCAACATCGCTCGAGCTTTCCCCACAATCATTCTGTTCTTCCTCTCGGCTAGCCCATTTTGTTGTGGGTTATGAGGTGCCGTCAATTCCCGTTTAATTCCTTCCACTGCACAGATGTCCTTAAACTCTTGAGAGACATACTCTCCACAATTTTCGCTTCTCAAGGCCTTGATATTCTTCCCTGATTCTTTCTCAACCAAAGCTTTGAACTCACAAAAATTTGAGAAGGTTTGTGTTTCTAGGAAAATTAGTGTCTTGTTGAACGACTAGCCCTCTAGGTTTGGTAGCTACCCAAGAAAGAACAGCTTAAAGAAATTCGATGATTTCTTCTATGTGCAACAGATAAGAGAAAGATAAAGGAACCAACCTGGAACTTCCACTTAATCCCTTGCTTGATCTCTCTCCCCCTTAACAGAGATTGCAAATCCTCTCCGTACTTAACCTACTTGGAGAGTACCTGCACAAGTACAGCAACAAAGAACCGTCAAAGCATCATAATCTATTACAACATAAACATTACATAATCAGATATATAATGAACAAATGATAACATTCACAATTGCATAATCATATGGAAGAAAACTTGAAGAACTTTATTAAATAGAAGGGAGAATTACAACCCAATTGTTTGATCCAAAATCATCCTCCCAGCTTCAATCCCTCTTCACCTCATGAAATAGCAAGATCACACCAACAATACAATGCTCTTTCCTCAATTACAAACTACCAACACTTCCTTGCAATTCACAATATTCCAGCCTCTGAATCTCTTAGATGAGGGATCCATTTATAGATGTGTGCAAGGGTGTGTCATCCATGGGGTTTGATTAGTGTCATTCCACTTGTTACAATTGGTTCCAATTGGAGATTTCTTGGATCTCTTACTCATCCCTGGGCGAATTTAGAGAGGCAAGTGGAATAGGAGAAGTTTCTAGAAGATTCCATGAGCAACCACCTAGAAAATTGTCTTGGACATTTGTCCATCCTCGCCCATCGCACCCTATAGAAGGCCTAATCAGTATGCATCGCACCGTGGCAGTGTACCACTCAGTATGCATCGCACCCTGCCAGTGGAACAATCAGTAGGGTTTAGTTTAGGCCATTTCTGTATGGTTTCTCAGGTGGAATGCTATGGGGTAAAATGCACGGGATGAAAACTACCCTTAAAGGCCTTCCCGGGATCTTCGACAGACTGTAAGATTATCTGCAAAAGCTACTTGTTACACACATGTTCATCTATCAAACATAAATCGACAGGGTATGGAAAGAGGATCATCTTTGGTTCCTTCTAGATTCGCTTGGGGATCTTCGTGCGGTAAGAAGAACTCCTTCTCAGCCGGCTCCAAGACAATTCCTGCACAAAGGACAAGGAAAACCAATCACAACATACACTTCTAAAAATAAATGTAAGAATCTGTAACAAACATGTATAAATGTATAACTTTAACTACTCAACTTGACAAGCATCAGAATGAACAAATAAATGTACAATATCACCGACACCTTGGAGTAGGGAACACAACTGCAGTTCTATATTCAGAATGTAAGAGTGATTACAACAATTCGTTGTATTAGCCTTCCTTACCCCTTCTTCCTCTCTCTCTCTCCTTCTTTCAACTAGCTCCTTCAATAATATGACAGCTCACAACAGCTCTATGGGCTATCCTTCCAAATTCTCTGATCCTTTTGCAATGGCCCTCTTGTTTCTTATATAGCAATCAAATTAGGGCTACCAAGCTCCATCTAGAGTTCATTAGGGAAAAAACCATGAACTTGCCCTATTTACAAGCTTTTTCCCATTTGCCTTCATTCTCATAATAGAATTTCTCCAAATATCTTGATTTTTGGAGTTTCCTTGCTTTCCTTGCACAAATTTAGGGATTTAATATCTATATATTTATGGGTAGATTTGTTGGCATAACCTTTTGAACATCACTTAAGTTCACTAATCCCCCTGGTCTAACAACAAGAGTTAGCAGGGTGACTAATGCTCCTTTATGCTTTCTAACAAGCTTTATAAAGTAGGTTGTCAGTGTATAGAGAGCGTTAGTGTGGATTCTGGGCCTGCAGTTGTGGTCATTGCTTCAGTCATCTTGTCTTTCACCTCTAAGTTGATTAGGAGGTCAATTTGTACTATAACAGATGCCCCCTAAAGTATGAGATCAGAGGTAGAGATGATGGCTGAAATACTTAATGAAAAAACATTGTAATTTGCTGTCAAAATATTTGTAGAGAGAGAGAGAGAGAAGTTCCAGGCGGCAAGGAAAACCTCACACACGAGATGAAAACTACCCTCAAAGGCCTCGTCGGGACCTTCAACAGACTGTAAGATTGTCTGCAAAAGCTACCTGTTACACACATTTTCATCTATCAAACATAAATCGATAGGGTATGGAAAGAGGATCACCTTTGGTTCCTTCTAGATTTTCTTGGGGATCTCTGTGCGGCAAGAACAACTCCTTCTAAGCTGGCTCCAAGACAATTCTTGCACAAAGGACAAGGCAAACCAATCACAGCATATGCTTCTGAAAATAAATGTAAGAATCTGTAACAAACATGTATAAATGTATAAATGTATAACTTTAACTACTCAACTTGACAAGCATTAGAATGAACAAATAAATTCACAATATCACTGACACTTTGGAGTAGGGAACACAACTGCAGTTCTATATCTAGAATGGAAGAGTGATTACAACAATCCATTGTATCAACCTTCCTTAGAGAACTGTTAGGGATATTTTATTGCTCTTTAAAAAATATAAACATCCCTGAGTTTTCGTCGTTAAGCTCGTTAAAACCTATCTAACAATGGTAGAGCACTTTTGGAGACATTTTATTTCTCTTTTAAAAATATAAACATCTCTGAGTTTTTGTAGTAGGGCTCATTAAACATCCATACCACAATTAGTAAAGCACTTTTAGGGATATTTTATTGCTCTTTAAACAATATAAACATCCCCGAGTTTTTCATCATTTGCACTCATTAAATATATGCAAACAATGCTCTGAGCACCTCTTTTTTGATCTTGTTCTAGCTCATAAACTGAAAAAGACCAACGGAGCATCCTTTTTAGGAACTTTTTTCTTGCTCTTTAAACTGAAAAAATCTCGAGCTGTGTCTTGCTGCTCGTTAAACATGCTAAAGATGACCCGAGCATTCTTTTAGGTACTTTTTTCTTGCTCGTTAAAAAATGAAAAATCCCGAGTTTTTGTTACTGAGCTCGTTAAAGTGTCACGACAAAACACGAGTTTAGTCCATCGCCTCGTACTCGTAACAAAATGAGGTCGACATATATTGGAAAAATGTTTCTCTTTATCTGAGTTCAATAGATTAAAATATAGAAAAGTAATTGATCCGAGTATTCTATTAAACTTTTGTTGCCCCCAGTTAACAGCTGTGACAAAGGGACCACCATGGAGTCTTTCTTTATGATCTTTTCAGACTCTCTAAATATGAAAAGACCACCGAGTTCTCTAGTCTGGACTCTTTAAATACACAGACATGATATAGAGTCCTTTTTACGATACTTTTCAGACTCTTAAAATATGAAAAAATCGACGATTTTTCCTATCTGGACTCATTAAACTAATCAGATAGGACAAAGAGTCATTCTTTTTGTGATCGTTTTCAGACTCTTTAAACATGAAAATATTGATGAGTTTACCCGTCTGGACTCATTAAAATATCAGACGAGGAAAAGTGGACAATACAACTGTATCATGTATTCAGAAGTGTAGTTTGGCAGCATTTGTTCCCTTGAACATGGTACTCCCTCACATAAACTGTCATTTTGATAGCCTCTTAGTATGAACCCTACCAACCTATGAGTTTTTAGCCTATATACATTGATGTAATTGCATCTCTGTATCTTAAACACTCTGTAGTGTTCATGAGTCTAGTGTTGTCTGGTTAAAACCGTTGTCGTGCCTTCTATTGTTCAAGGGTTCCCATTTGTTTCCTCTATCAACCAATCCTACATATCATTTCATCATGCCCTCCATTATTTACACCCAAAAGCTCAAAATATTCTTCAAAAAACAAAATCATCCTTGTTCGGTTTCATGTTGATTGATGTAGGACACGTCATTGCCTACCTTTCGATAGGTTTCTTCCTATCGACTTCAAAAGTCTATCTAGGAAGATAACCCAGAAACACATTAAGTGCCTTGGTGCTTGCAGAAATTAGTGGCAGGTTACCTTGTGTTTGATCATGGGTTTTCATTATTGGCTCTTGGTTAAGCGATTCTACGAGTGTTCAACGACAAAAAATCTTTCGCACTCGTTAGTTTGCACTATGCATCTTGGAGACCATCACCATTATCGGTGGCCTTCCTCGCATCTGTTAACAGTCTCCATTATTAGCTAGTAATCAGATGATTTCATGCATGTTCGATGCATTCCCATGCTCAATAGCTATGTCAGAGTAATTTTCTCCTCAGACATATAACAATGCTGGCCACTAATATGGCATAGGGCAGATCTAGTGTCATAATAGATCATCCTGAAATAGCTATCTCCAGAGAACAATATTGCAACTTGGGAGAGGAAACAAGGCTGAATGATGCAAGCCTCTACCCAAGGTCTTGATTCTGCTTCACCGAATAGCATAGATCGGTACATGTGATAATATGTGTTGACATCGAACATGCACGAAATCATCTGATTACTAGCCAATAATGGAGACTATTAACAGATGCGAGGAAGGCCACTGATAATGGTGATGGTCTCCAAGATTCACAGTGTAAACTAACAACTGTGAAAGATTTTTTGTCATCGAACACTCATAGAATTGCTTAACCAGGAGCCAATAATGAAAACCCGTGATCAAACACAAGGTAACCTGCCACTAATATCTACAAGCACTAAGGCACTGAATGTGTTTCTGGGTTATCTTCCTAGATAGAGTGTTGAAGTTGATAGGAAGAAACCTGTCGAAAGGTAGGCAATGATGTGTCCTACATCAGTCGACACGAAACCAGACAAGGATGATTTTGTTTTTTGAAGAATCTTTTGAGATTTTGGGTCTAAACAATGGAGGGAATGATGAAAGGATATGTAGGATTGGTTGATAGAGGAAACAAATGGGAACCCTTGAACAATAGAAGGCATGACAATGGTTTTAACCAGACAACACTAGACTCATGAACACTACAGAGTGTTTAAGATACGAAGATGCAATTACATCAGGGTATATAGGCTAAAAACTCATAGGTTGGTAGGGTTCATACTAAGAGGCTATTAAAATGACGGTTTATCTGAGGGAGTGCCATGTTCAAGGGAACAAATTCTACCAAACCATGCTTTCGAATACAGGATACAGTTGACTTGTCCACTTTTCCCCGTCTGATTTTTTAATGAGTCTAGATGGGTAAACTCATCGATATTTTCATGTTTAAAGAGTCTGAAAAGGATCGTAAAAAGAACGAATCTTTGCCATATCTGATTAGTTTAATGAGTCCAGATAGGCAAAATCATCGATTTTTTCATATTTTAAGAGTCTAAAAAGTATCGTAAAAAGAACGACTCTATATCTTGTATGTGTATTTAAAGAGTCCAGACTAGACAACTTGGTGGTCTCTTCATATTTAGGAAGTCTGAAAAGATTGTAAAGAAAGACTCCATGGTGGTCCCTCTGTCATAGTTGTTAACAGGGGGTGACAAAAGTTTAATAGTATACCCGGATTGGTTACTTTTCCATATTTTAATCTATTGAACCCGGATAAAAAGAAACCTTTTTCCAATAGATGTTGACCTTGTTTTGTTACGAGTACGGGGCAACAGACTAAACTCGTGTTTTGTCGTGACACTTTAACGAGCTCAATAACGAAAAATCAGTATTTTTCATTTTTTAACGAGCAAGAAAAAAGTACCTAAAAGAATTCTCGGGTCATCTTTAACATGTTTAACGAACAGCAAGATACAACTCGGGATTTTTTCAGTTTAAAGAGTGAGAAAAAAGTGCCTAAAAAGGATTCTCATTGGTCTTTTTCAGTTTATGAGCTGGAACAAGATCAAAAAAGAGGTGCTCAGAGCATAGTTTGCATATCTTTAATGAGTGCAAATGATGAAAAAATCGGGGATGTTTATATTGTTTAAAGAGCGATAAAATATCCCTAAAAGTACTTTACTGATTGTGGTATGGATTTTTAACGAGCCCTACTACAAAAACTCGGAGATGTTTATATTTTTTAAAGAGCAATAAAATGTCTCCAAAAGTGCTCTGCCATAGTTAGATAGATTTTAATGAGCTTAACGATGAAAACTCGGGGATGTTTGTATTTTTTAAAGAGCAATAAAATATCCCTAACAGTGCTCTATTCATCTTTGTAGTAGTTTAACGAGCCCAAAGAAGAAGACTCGAGGTTTTTTAGATTAACGAGCAAGAAAAATACCATAAAAAGAATGCTCGATCTTTCTCGATCTCATGCTTGACATTAGAAGGGTCTATGCCATGCATTTCCTCATAAGACCAAGGAAAAACATCATGGAAGTCCCTAAACAGGTAGGTGAAGCTCACAATTTCCTCAAGATTGTGATTGGCTCCACTCTGTATGTTTTCCATGATGCCTGTCATGACAGAAATATCAGGGAGCAATGTTTGTGAAATATTGCCCCTGTTTCCTTCCGAGTCCAAAAGTTGGATAGTCATATACGGTGAGGAAATGATTTCATATGCGTCAGGTGACAGGATTTGAAGAGGCATCATGTCCGAATCATATATCGAAACATGATGGTGAGAATCCTCCCAAGGTCACTCTTCTAACCTCGTGATTTCTCTAATAGCTTCGTCCATCGGTAGGACTTGATTGAGGAGGTCGAAAGAAGGCGCGGTTGTGGAAGGGGCAGTGGTACTGTCAGCCGTAACCGACATGATTGGAGGCTTGGATGTGGATTGAATGGCTTGGTAGGACAACTCAGCTGGTGACAGCGGCATCTGATCTCCGAATGTGTCAAGGTCCACAGGAGCTAGCAAGATCCATGGATTGGTCTGTTCATGAGGAATAAATGAAAGCATGTTGACCGATTGTGGGACCTGGGGCAACTGTAGAGGAAAACAACCCATCAGGGAGGAAGCTTTCAACAGACCGGTAGCTAAACTGACATAGTAGCCAGTTCCACCTCCTACTAGGGGTACAGAGCCACTTGGTAATGGGGAATAATCAGGGGTGCAGAAAGACAACTGATCCATGGTAATGATCTTTCCATCCAATGGAAATTGGATGATACGAAAGACAATGGATATGATGGCTGTCATGGCATATGTCCAACTGCGACCCAGCAACAGATTATAGTCGAGTTCCTTGTTCACGACTTCTACGTCCACCGTTACTGTTTTCCCAGCGAAAGTGATGGGAAAATTGGCTAAGTATCCTTTTGGGTCAAAGGTGTGGTCGTCAAAAGCTTTAAGAGAGTTCGACAGCAAGGATAGGGTTGGGGAACCCAAGGTGAGCCAACATGACGCAAGTTGAAGCACCTTCGTCGATGACAGTTCGGTGTATACCTTTACCTTTCGAAGTGATATGCACTTGAAATGCAAGGGGAGGTTTACACTTGTCCATGTAAAAAATAGCAAGCATGGAATCCGTAGGGTCAATACCCCCGATAGCCGAAAAAAAAGCTTTCCTTTGGCTGGGGCATGTTTGTAAGACTTCGAGCACCGACATAGCCGATGGTGCTTGCGCCAAATCATCTATAATGTTGTAGTGTTGCGCGACACGTTCAGATTTGTTGTATGTTGTGCGTTGAAGTTCCCCCTTGGGGGGTCGAATTACAAAGTCCTCAATTGGTCTTTCAATATGCAAATTTTTGGGTGGCGATGGGTTTTGACCTGTGGATGGTTCTGTAGCCGGAGTGACAGGAGCTCCATAAGATTTGGCTCTTGTGGCTAGTTCTATTGTTTCAAATGTGTAAATGGTAGAACTTCCTTCACCAGCTGAAGGATGTTGCGAACTGTTGCTGCCCCCCGATGTGGGTTGCAGTTGGTTGGAAACGAGATTTTGCTGCGGTTGATTAGGAAAATGATTTCTAAGGACAACAAGTGCCTTACCAGAATCTTTCTTGGCAAGGTAATCTGTGCATTCTTGAAGACATGGACAACACCAGGTTATGTGTTCTTCAAGACAGATTTTGCATGAATAGTTGGTGCCTTTATCCTTTTCTGCATCAGTAAGCAAAATGACCTTCTGTTTTGGGTTGGGCTGCTTATATGACTGCTCCTCAGAAGGAGCATATTGTTCTTATTCTTCTTGTTCTTGCTACCAGATTTCTGTGTAGACTTCACAGAATTAACTATGGTGGCAAGAAGAGAAGTCGCTTTGGTAGAGGGGTCCATTTCCAGTTTGGCAATGGAACCACTGAGTTGTTTAACAGCGACCCCGGAGGTTGCGCCGACGATCCTATCGGTTGCGCTCCAGGGTGCTGAGTGGTGGGAGGATGGGATTACCAGGAGCATAGGGGATAATGTCGTAGAGAGTGCCAAACTGTGAATAAATCAAATCTAAGTGTTGGGCACGACGTATGGATTGTTCCTCTATGACCGCACCACCTAGAGTGACATCTCTAGCAATTTATGGGAGTAACGACCTACAGAACCAGTCTGTTAAGAGAAAATCAAGGATGGGAGCTTTGACTAACCTCCGCCTACGTCTCCATTCATGGATATGATTGGAGATGTGGGTGGCGGTATCCTGACGAAATGAAGTAAGGAGCTCTGTCCCTATCTCATAACGGATAGGTAACTGAAAGTGTTTTAGGAACTCCATTGCTAAAGCATCAAAGGTATTCACTAACGTGCATGGTAACTCAATACACCACTTCGCGGTATTGCTAGTGAGGGTGTAGGGAAAAATACGTAACCAGACACTATCATCCACCATAGATTTAGAAACACACCAGAGATGGTAGGTGGTGACATGAGTGCCTGAACCCTCCTCTTGTTTTTCGTCGAACTTAGGAATGTCTATCGGTATTTTATGCGGGAACGATGACCATTGTAAGTTGTGGTAGATGGGGTCGTTTGTCAAATTTTATAAGTTGGGAATATCCAACATTGCCAAAAAAGGCAAATTTTTGGGTGCCCCCGACTCGGACCATGGTGATGACGGATGACTTGAGGAGCTCTGTGCTCCTCCCATCGTTTAGTTCCCCATGGTTTACATGGGTGCGTGGTGTAACAGTTGCTTTGTAGTATGGTGTTGTAGATGGGATTTCCATGAGGATTTTGATATTGGGGTATGAAGTTGCCCCCAGTATAAGTGGTGCCCCCTTGACTCATCTGAGCTTGTGAGTAGGGTTACCCCATGGATTGGGTGGGAATCCCTTGTGGATTCCAAACTGACATAGAACTAACCGTATGGATTTGATTGGTAGAGGGAACACTCATGTGAATCAACGACTATCCATGCATGCCTGAGAATGGGGGGGGAATTGTGACATTCCTCGCCAGCATGTGCATATTGGGAACCACCCAAGATGTTTGAATTTGGGGGTTGGAACTGTACATTGGCAACCGACCTTGTTTTTGGTAAAATGGGACCACACCCATAGTGTCGCATTGAGTGTTATATGGAGCACTATATGTGGCACTAGTCGAAGGTATGCTTTGTGGAACCATGGGAGTGGAACCTGGCATCCGCTGGGTTCCACCTATAAAGGGTGTTATGTGAGTTGCAGTACCTGGGACGAACGGGATTGCGGGGTTCCACATTACCGGCGTTGTGATGACTGTCGACTGGGGAGGTGGTAGAGGACCAACAGTGTCTCTATAATTCCACAACCCTTGAGGTTTCCGATTGGATAGATGGGAAAGTTCCACCTACTAAAGAAGGAAGTACTGGTACTATGGGAGTAACGATAGGTTTCGACAGATCTGTAAGCGGAGTGTTAAAATGAGGAAGAAATCCTTTCGTAAAGAAATGTTCTGGCAAATCAGAATCATTGGTCATCCACATAGACCCCGTGTGTGATTTAGGAGACTGATTCCTCAAAGATGAGGAATCCGAGTCAATGGAACTCGACAGATCCTCCACAGTGAGTGGAGGAAGTCCTAACAATCGTCTGGATTGACGATGAGGGCTGGATGTAGCCACAATGACTATTAAGTTTTATCAAATATATTTTAATGTGATATTCTTTAAAGTATCAAAAACGATAGCACTCGGGTACCTAAAAAAGAAAAAAATACACTAAATATGTCAATCAGCAAACAAAGGGAAATTACCTCGTCTAATAAACACCGATTACTGGAGATGAAACCCAGTCTCTCAATGAGTAACAGAGAAGGATGGCCAAATGTATGGTTACGACTACTTTTGAGCTTCGCCCGAACCTCAAATTGAGGGGCCAAGTACTCTCGTGAAGACGAGCACCCTCCCAAAAACTGAAGACAAAGTAGGTTTGTCCATTTTAGGTACTAGGACAGCCCGTCCGAGTCACTTTGTGTAAGTATCTAGAAGGTTTGGCCACAAGAGATACCTCAAATCACAAACATTACCAAGGGGGACATAGTCGTAGACAACACGCTGTGTGGGTAGGATACCTGAGTCCCCGACTCAGTTCCGAAATCCCCGAAGGAACCCCCAATACACAGAATGCCCAAAGGAGTTGTAAGAGAAGGCGAGCTACCTTCAATCACAGTCCGATTTTGTCTTGTATTTCACTCCGTTGTGAGTGGAGTGGTCCTGGTAATATGTGTGCAGAAGGATTTTTCACTCGTTAACAACGCTAGTTTTGATTTTCAACCTTGGGCAGTTGACTCACGTTCTTATCCCAAGGCCCTAATCTAGCTAATTTTGGTTTTCTCAAAAAGAGTAACTGATTGATTTTAATGTAAATTTTAGTGTACTTGCTTATTTTTCTTCGGTAGGGGTGTTGACGTATGAATATGATGAGACTCTCAACTCAATAAACCATGCAGAACAATGCTTTGAAAAAAAAATTCAATTTCTTATGCAAACAAGTCTTATTCTACACATGTATCGTTTCACATATTCATGGATTCGTCAGTGCATCTAAAGCCATTCAACACGTGCATAACCGAAAGTTTCTTTTCTCAATATTCCCTAACAACTAGTAAAAACCAAAATGAAACAACCTACAACTATTTCGACAGAAGGAGATATATAGTTTATCAGCTTTTCTTTAAAAAAAAATGACTTTTAAGAGAGAAAAACTAAAACATTTTCTTAAAAATAATTTTTTAAGACACCAAATTTGTTAGGATGATACTGTTGCAGATCTTACTTTAGCCCTTGAGACAAGTGCCCCCCCTTTTGGTCCACAAAATCTCTTGAAAAACATGGAAATGGGTAACTAACGCTCTGTCTCTTTATAAACAGAGAGTTAGTTTGGCCACTAACGCTCCCTATGCACAGTCAAAGAGCTTTATAAAGCTCTGTGTAGACTAGCAGCTTGCTTTAGTGAGGGAAATAGCTCAAAAATAGGGATTTTAGGATCAGTTTCTGAGGAGAATGCAACTTTGCAGTATGCAACAAGATAGATGGTGGATCAGAAACGGATTTGAAGAAGGGAAGCTCATAGAAGCAAGAGAAGATCTAAGAGGAGTTCGGGTAACCGGGAACTAAATGTATAGTCCCCAGCAGAGTCGCCAATTCTGATATACCGTAAAATGCACAAGATGAAAACTAACCTTAAAGGCCTTCTCGGGACCTTCGAAAAACTGTAAGATTATTTGAAAAAGCTACCTGTTACACACATGTTCATCTATCAAACATAAATCGACAGGGTATGGAAAGAGGATCACCTTTGGTTCCTTCTAGATTCACTTGGGGATCTCTATGTGACAAGAAGAACTCCTTCTAAGCTGGCTCCAAGACAATTCCTGCACAAAGGACAAGGCAAACCAATCACAACATACGCTTCTAAAAATAAATGTAAGAATCTGTAATAAACATGTATAAATGTATAACTTTAACTACTCAACTTGAAAAGCATCAGAATGAACAAATAAATGCACAATATCACCAACAATTTGGAGTAGGGAACACAACTGCAGTTCTATATTCAGAATGGAAGAGTGATTACAACAATCCGTTGTATCAGCTAGCTCCTTACCCCTTCTTCCTCTCTCTCTCTCTCTCCTTCTTTCAGCTAGCTCCTTCAAGAATATGACAGTTCACAATAGATTTATGGGATATCCTTCCAAATGCTCTGATCCTTTTGCAATGGCCCTCTCGTTGCTTATATAGCATTTGAATTAGGGCTACCAAGCTCCATCTAGAGTTCATTAGGGAAAAAACCATGAACCTGCCCTGTTTACAAGCTTTTTCCCATTTGCCTTCATTCTCATAATAGAATTTCTCCAAATATCTTGATTTTTGGAGTTTCCTTTCTTTTCTTGCACAATTTTAGGGATTTAATATCTAGATATTTATGGTCAGATTCATTGGCATAACCTTTTGAACATCACTTAAGTTCAGTAACGCTCCCCCTGGTCTAACAACAAGAGTTAGCAGGGTGACTAATTCTCCTTTATGCTTGTTAACAAGCTTTATAAAGCAGGTTGTCAGTGTATAGAGAGCGTTAGTGTGGATTCTGGGCCTGCAATTGTGGTCATTGCTTCAATCATCTTGTCTTTCACCTCTGAGTTGATTAGGAGGTCAATTCATCCTATAACATGGAACTTTTGGGGAATGATGTAATCAGATGAATATGTTATTTTAGGGTATGAAACAACTCTTTTAAGGGTTGAAGAGCCCTAGTTTATTGACATATAAGTTTGGGGTTGATGTGCCCAAATATGTCTATAATAGTTTCCCCCTAAAGCATGAAGTCGTAAATATTGATGTCGGGTGAAATGCTTTATCGTGAGGATCCGAGGTTTCGAACTGGAAGGTGACCTGCATAAGTTACAATACAATACATCATCATAATATAATTTTCATGATCTAGCTAAGGACGACATTCCCATGCTCAACTTTATAAATTCATTTCATGTACATAGATCAGATCGTCATCTATAGATGTAGACTGGTGATTCTTCAGATGTAGAGTCATCATCCTTGGTTTGGATGACCATCTATACAACGCCTTTGTACATTTGATGTTTTTATATCCCTGAATATATCGTAGCCCAGATGGATGAAACTAGATCTGGGGTCTTCAAACTCTTTTAATCTTCACCCGATGTACAAGTCAATCCATGTGAAGAGATGTTCTGAAGTCGAACATGGAAAGATATTGCCTGATTACCAGCCAATAATGTGAGTTGTTAATAGACGCGAGAGGAATCACCGATAATGATAATAACCCTCAAGGTACTATAGTACAATTCACGTTGTGTGAATATATGATCCGATGTTGAACACCACGCAAAATATTTCGTTCGAAGGCCATTGATGTCAACCTATCCCCGGAAGTGAGAAACTTGCCATTGATGCATGCAAGCTTCAAAGCACTGAAAGGGGTGTTTCTAGGTCAACTTCTTGGATAATGACCTGATGTCAAAAAGAAGTGACTCGTCGTAGGAGGGCCTTAATGTATCCCACATCTATGACATGAAATGAAGCAAATGATTTCTGGAGGTAAAAATGAACTGACGACACAAGGTACAAGAATGGAAAAAATGAAGGTTGGAGGTATTGCAGTGGATGAGACATTAACTGGATTGTGGTTTCTCAACTGAATTACTTCTCTTGAATATGTCAGTGACACTGAGATGGATTGGTAGTGTTAACCCAACAAGATGAATGGTGTGAAAGACCAATGGTGAGATGACCGGTGAACAGAATAACCCAACTCGACTCAATCATGGTGATGGAGTGAAAGTGTCATGTTCAAGAGCGACCTGCTACCATAAATTCTTCAACTTTTTTCCCTTTTTCCCCAGTCATTGTTGACCAGTACCTCTTTATTTTTGTCAAGCTTGAGGAGGATAACATATGCTTGTTCTATACTTTTCCCTTCGGGAAAACCTGTCGCTATATTTTAACGAGTCTAGCGATAGTGAATCTTGGTCTTGTCTAGAATGGACAATTTTGTCGCTATTGTTTTAACGAGTTTAACGACAAGGATAACTCGGTCCTTTTCATGTTTAGAGAGTTTGAAAAGGGACACAAATAAAACTCCAAAAGTTATTTTTCGTAAAATAATCCCTTAAGTCCAAAAAAGTATAAAATAATACAAAAGGGATGACTTTTCCGATCACTTTAACGAGCCAAAAAATACAAGCGCTCGACTTTTTAGTAAGATAATCACCCGGGTCCGAAAAAGTATAAAATCATACAGGAGGGATGACATTTTCAAACACTTTAATGAGCTAGAAAGGTTGATGCTTGATAATATTTTCATATTTAACGAGTCTGAAAAGGGTTTAAAGGAGACTCGATTTGAGAAACGAGTGGTGTCTAGGGTAGCAACTGGTTCTAGTGAATTTGGAACTTCTCAAAACATGGTGAATTTTATGAAGAGGCTGGCTAATAAGACCACTCATCTTAACTGTTCCTCAAAAGGGGTAAAACAATCAAGTGGAAGCGTATGATCGGCCAAAGGGATGTAGGTGATGGGAGGTACACAACTAAGGTTCGAAAGGATGATAGAATGGAAATCACAGAGGTTAATTACCTGAAGGTGGGTTCATTTTTTGACAAGCTTGAACCATGGGGGAACTATGCTTGGATTCGGTTTCATTTTTTACACAAGCTTGAAATGAACAAACTATGCTTGGAGTCAGTTTCATTTTTACTCAAGCTCGAAACGACAAAACTATGCTTGGAGTAGTGGTCAAAGATGTTCAATTCATTGTTTAGCACATCAGATTCTTTCTTTAGTCGTTCAACCTACCCAATCACTCCATAAAATTGATTAGAAATACATATATATGGATGAAAAAGAATTAAAACTAACATTTTACTTGAAGTACATGAATAGTAAACATAAAAAGTAGTTTTACTTTTCACTTTCATCATTTCTTTTCAAATTTGGAATTTTGGAGCTCTGGAGTGGTTTTCCGCCTCAAATTTCATTGGTTGATTTCGAGAGATCCTGTGGACCATTCTCTGTGCCGTCGGGACCAGGTAGGAGCTATCCTTGAGTTCTTCATTTTCATTCCATCTTTTCTTGATTCTAAGCTAGTTTTCCCACATTTCAAGGCCCTTGGGGTTTGAAGATTTCATTCCTCAATAATCACACCTAGCTTATATCGAAAGGTGTGATGCATAATGAGATGTACACTGGCCAATTAGTATGCATCTCACCTTTCTCAAAGGTAGGGTGCGATGGGCGCAGAATGGCAACTTTACACAGTGTTTTTTCATCAAGTTTTTGCTTGTTTTTTCTTAAATTTGGATCCTAAATCATCTTTTGTCTGCATTTCAGATATTTGTTGGATCAAGATGGTTGTCACATGGTGTGAGTGAGAACATGAAGAGGAGGACATGATTGATTTACATGACTAGGGTACAGTGGATGCATTAAGAAATTGTGGCTTGCTGAAGTTCTTCCGCATATCCAGCATGAGACAACAGATCAGTTTGTTGCAGTATTTTCTCAATGCTTGGGATCCTATTGACCAGGTATTCCAGATCAAAGGTAAATCTATTCCTCTCACAGTCAAGGATATTTACTTTCTGACGGGGTTGTTGAGGCGTGGTGCCCCTCTTTCACTATCAGGATTTTCTCGTGGGGGTGAATCTGTGAAAGATTACATTCGTCAGTTCTACAGGGATGGATCTCAGCCCAGTAGAGATGGTAAGATTAACATCCGAGACATCACTGATCGACCTTTGAGGACCATTTTATTTACCTTTTCTAGATTGGCTGGCAGTGCGACCTTACATTTAGCAAACAGATCTTACATGCAGTACACCTTGGAATGTCTTGAACCAAAGGTGTTCAATTGGTGTGAGGCGATACTTCCTGTCATAAAAGAACAACTGTCCAAAGTAAAGAATGGAAGAACCAAGAAATTTTGTTATGGATCGATATTAACTGCTTTTTCTTTGGGGAGAATTCCACTGATGCAACCTCAAAACATTTCACTGGGACTGCCTGCACCAAGGGAACCACAGATGTAGAGATGGGTGGATCTTATGGCTAGACATGCCGGCTAGTCATAGATTTCCTTCTTTGATGCCTTTTTCAAGTGGTTCAACCACCAGGAGATGGTATTTGCCGAGTATCCATACGTTGGGATGGATTTCCGAGGCGACCCAAATTTGGCATTACTAGCTGGTGAGCAGTGGAGTGCTATAGGTAAAATGATTCGACCACATCTTTGTTTTTTAGTTTTATAATGTTTTTGTGTTTTTGATGTTACCAAGACTAAACAAACTTATATGTATGTGTAGATATTGGACCAGTGCGACCAGTGGCATGCCCATGGGCAGCAGATGACGCTCCAGCAGGGGAGGCTGTAGGGAGGGCCATCCTTCGGGATTTGGACATATCAGAGACCCTGGTAGTGTTGTAGGATCAGATCGAGGGCCTCACTCTCGGCATTCAGGATGTCAGGACTGGTGAGTTACCTTTGAAGTTGCAGTTCCATACTACTGGCGTACTAAGTCGTTGGACTAGGCTCCTGTGCATGATAGCACAGGCGGTGACATGTTATCACCAGCATCACTAGTCTAGGATGTTTTTCTGTGTTCATTTTGAGTTTCTTGGTTAGATGACCGATTTTTTCTTGGACACAAAACATTTTGTAAAAACTATAAACAATTATCTACTTTTGATTTTTGGAGTTTTATTTTGGCTGAGTGGTGCAAATCTTAATGAGAAATGCTTTCTTTACAAATGCTGCAAATGTCTATTTAACACATAGTTCACTAATGAATCAGTCAATGTGTTTAAGTTTCTGGAAATGTGTTGATATTGAATGGAATAAAAATACCTTTCCAAAATCCTAACTCTTAGGAACATGCGATAAATAGCTGGGTTCCGAATGGAATAAACGCCTGTAAGCTGTAGAATGACGAGTTGTGTATCTAGCCTAACAATGAGTCGGCGTATGCCATGTGAAATGGCATCAGAGAGAAGTTTAATCAACACGCTATACTCAGCGATGTTGTTCATAGATCGACCAATACATATCCTAGGCCACAGAATATAGGTTCTGCGTACTATGACTAGCTTCGTCGGCATACCCAAAAAATGGTTCCAAAAATTCTAACATCTACAACGAATGTAAAGTGGATTACCTAGCCAAAATGACAACTCTAAAATAAAACACTCAAAAATGCAATAAAAGCATATGTACAATGAGTTTACTATACTTAATCACGCATAGTAATGTTTAAGATACAACTTGTTCTGGGACTGCGACAGTGGAATACCATCATAATCGACTCACTCGTAGGCTCCTTTTGTCAATACTCATTTAACAATGTAAGGGCCCATCCATAATGGTTCGAATTTACCTGCTCCTAATTTGTCAGAATCCTGATCATAAAGCAAGACCAAGTCACCTTCTGAGAAGACACGAGGCTTGACATTTTTGTCATAATGTGCCTTGACAGATTTCTTATGTGATTTTTTAGCCAACGCAGCATCACGATGGGTTTCATCCAAATGGATTAACTCCAAGAAATGAGCCTCTTCTTTATAAGTTTCAGGAAGCAGATCGATTGCAAGCTTGAGGGATGAGATTTCGCACTGAATTGGTAAGACTGCTTCTAGACCATACACCAACTGAAAGGGTGTAAATCTGGTCACATTTCTCACTGAAGTCCTATATGCCCACAGAGCTTAGTACAAGATTAAATGCCAAATCTATTTGTGGACTCCGATCATTCTTTGCAGCGTGCGCTTAAGAACTTTGTTGATTGCCTCAACTTGTCCATTAGCCTGCAGATAATATGGAGTAGAACTATCATGGGAAAATCCTAATTTTGTAGTTAATTCAATCATCATGTGGTTGTGAAAATGTGACCCATGATTTGTGACTATATCCTGTGGTACACCAAATCTAGAAACTACATGATTGAAAAAGAAAAGAGCAGCCATTTCGCCAATGTTGTTTAATGTAGGCATTACCTCGGCCCATTTTGTAACATAGTCGACAATGACTATAATATACCCATGCCCCTTGGCCGAGGTGGGGTTACATGTCATGAAATCAATACCCCATTTAGCGAATGGCCCAACAGCAATGACTGGATGCAGTGGTGTAGGTGGTAATCTAGTTTTGCGATAAAAATATGACAAGCATGGAAACTTCTGACTGCAATTATTCAATCTCTGAATATGGTGGGCCAGAAGTAACTAGCTCGTAAGACCTTTTGTGCAATAGCGTAACCAGATAGATGTCCCCCACAAGCACCTTAATGACAATCATTCAAAACTTTTTCGGCCTCCTTGTGCGTGAGGCACCTTCGTAGAACTATATCGACACCACGACAGTAAAGTGTATCACCAATGATCAGATAGTCTTTGGCTTGGTATCGAGTATGTCATTGTTCAGAGCAAGAGGTGTTAGGCCTAAAAGTTTTGGTTTGGAGATAGACCAATATATCCCCGTACCATGGATCACTTGACAATATCAGAAATAGAGTCTCATCCACGATTGATGCTTGTGATGTTAAATCGTTGGATGACAAAGGAAGGTGACAAAGTAACTCTGCAAAGGTGAGAGACTTCTTTGATTTGGATTTGGCGAATTCTAGATCAAACTCTTGCATAATGGCTATCCATTTGGAATATTTTCCCCCTAGTAATTGACGCGACAGAATGTGGGTTATAGGATTGCAATGTTATACAATGGTAGTTTTTCAAAAGAGAACACAGTGTCTTAATCTCTATACTGCTTGAACGGCTACTAAAGCCAACTTTTCAACATAAGAGTACTTTCTTTCTATATCATTAAGACTGTGACTCAAATAATATATAGGATGTTCAATTCCATTATCCTCTTGCACTAAAACCATAGTGATGGTTGTATCTGCAGTGGCGAGATACAGGTTGAAGTCTTTTTGATAGTCAGGAGCGTACATTAATGATGTTTTTATCAGCGAATATTTTAAAGCATCAAAGGAATCTTGCAAAACATGACCCCAGTGGAAAGGTACTCCTTTTTTCAAAAGAAATGTATAACCTTTAGCGAGATCAGCGTAATGTTGAATGAACCTCCTTAGAAAGTTAGCTTTCCCTTGGAGTCTCTGAATCTGAAGCAAATTTGAAGGTGGAGGCATGTCGAGGATTGCCTAAACCTTAAATGGGTCGAGTTGAATTCCGTCCTTAGAAACTACAAAACCAATCAATCGACTAGAACCAACACAAAACACACATTTGTGCGGATTGAGTCGTATCTTGTATTGTCGGCAATGTAAAAATATGGCTCTCAAATGCTACAGATGATCAGTCCATTTTCGTGAATGGGCAGGTAGATCGTCGAGATATGGTTGAACGATGTGCTTAATGTCATGGAAGGCATAATTCATTGCCCTCTGAAAAGTTGCCCTTGTGTTCTTCAAACCGAATGGTAATTTACGATATGCGAATGTGCCCCACGGACATATAAATGCAATTTTTGACTGGTCCTGTGGGCGAATATTGATTTGATTGTATTTGGAAAATCCATCCATGAATGAAAATATTTCACATCCGACACATTCATTAATAATCTGGTTGATAAAGGGTGTAGGATAGTTTTCCTGCAGACATGCTTGATTGACATCCCTATAATCGATGCACACTCTAATGGTTCCTTGATTTTTCATCACAGGAACAATATTCGATACCCAATCAGTGAGAGGAATAGGGTAAATGAAGCCAACATGCAAAATTTTTTCAACCTCTGCTTTAATGGCAACGGCTTTCTTTAGATTGACAGGTCGAAGTCGTTGTCATACTGGTTTGACATATGGATACATCTTGATTTCGGGTTTAACAATTCTTGAGTCAATGCCTAGCATTTTTTCATATGACCATGCAAAGACATCTTTGAATTCACGAAAAAGAGCACAATAAATATCTAGTTTTGATGGAGAACAGGGTTTGCCAATGTGAATATTCTCTACAATATTAGGTTTGGTCGAAATATTAATGGCGATAATTTCTTCAATGTTGGACAGATTTCGCTTGGAATCTACTGTGTTTATAGAATTTAATAAAAAATAAAAAATTGAAGGATGATTGAGGTCATTTGAATAATCTTCATCGTCATCTTGAAGGTGGGAACGATGGTGGTAATCTTCCCACGTTGCCTCTTCTATCATCATTGATTGGATGATCCCTTCGTCTGTAGAATGTATATGAGACCAAGGATCAGAAGAGGTACCATATTCTAAAGACCTATCTACCCAAACACTCATCGAGTGCTGATTCAGGTTTGCCATCCAAGGCCAGAAAACTGATTGCTAAAAAAATTCGATGGGGCTAGTTGGCAATGCCTCGTGATGATCCTCACTATCAAAATATTCAAAACTCTTCTTAAACTCAGATGATGTAGAAGAGATAGTTTGACAGGTTTCCCTGTGGCCACTTCTGTGAAACCAGATGGAGGCGGGAGGGCCAAAGTACCCACTAAGGAAGGGTCTTTTAGGAGACCTACTCCAACATTTTGAAGCGATTGTGGACTTCCATGGATCAATGGAATGCTTCCATATCTTGTGAACTGTTAGAAAAAAAGGCTATTTGGTCAACGATTGTGATTCCACCTTGGAAGGGAAATGCAATTTTTCTAAGATATGTAGACACAATGGCAGCCACAGCATAAATCCAGGGCCTTCCTAGTAAAATATTGTAATCAAGGTTTCCATCAATGACCTCGCCTTCTATTTCCACTATCTTGCCCCCTATTTCGACTTGCGAGTTACTTAAGATCCCATATGGAGTGTACATTCTTCCATCAAACGCTTTTAATTTTGTTGGTGATCGCGACAAGGGTGGTAAACCAAGATTTTTCCAGCAACTCATTGACATAAGATAGGTGGATGCCCCCTCATCAGTGATGGTTTGATGAACATTTTTATTGAGGGCTTTTACGTGTATAAGGAAAGTGAGTTGGGCTGGTAACTGAGGTGTATATCCTTTATGATTAAAAGCCACAATATTGGAATCCGTTGGATTGATCCCACCTATTGCTGATAACAAAGCCTACTTTTGGGAGGGACAATTTTGCAATAGCTCAAGTGTCGACATAGTGGATGGCGATTGAGCCAGATCCTCCACTATATTATAATTCTGAGCAGCTCGAGCACGAGGATTAGATGTAGATTTATGTATGACTCCCTTTGGTGGATTTATAGTTAATTCATGAATAATGGGTGGAACAACTTATGGTGAAGTCGTTGTCAAACTACTAGGTTGATTAGTAACCTGGTTGTTTGACGATGATGGATTCCCATAATATTTATTCCTTGTTGATACCAAAGCATCATTTTGCTTTTTCGAGATGGATAACATTAGCACCTGGGATGTGGAAGCATTATCGATAGCAACCAAATTATTTTCTGGGTTTGGAAACAGATTAGTCAACACCGTTGAGTTTTTTAAAACCTTCAAAAGTTTTGAAACCTCAGATCTATGTGGGCATTCCCTCATATAATGCTCCTCGTTTCATATCAAACATGGAAAATTAGGAGGTTTCTTTGGCCTAGTAGTGTTCTCAGATGGTTTTTTAGGAGTTGAATTTTCCTGTTTCTTTTTATTATTTTTCCCTTCTTCTTGCCCCCTAGTTGCTTTGGATTTTTTCCCTTGTCAAATGACATGGCATTAATCTCCGAGGCAAGAGGTTTTTCATTTGCATTTTGACTAGAAACAGCAAGAGCTTTACCAGATGGATTACTTGCGGTTTTCATGCTTGAGACACAGATCACACCGTCACCGGCATGAGAGTCCCTATTCGATTTAGGAGGAGGTGGAACAGAAAATTCTGGTCTAGGAGCTTCAGGAATGTTGTCGTAGAGTGTATAGATCAAGTCTAAATATTGGGCATGAGCAATGACTTTCTCTTCAGTGACAGCTCATCCTTTCGCCATGTCCTTAGTGATAGATGGCAATAAGGACTTAATAAACCACTCAGCTAAAAGCTGATCAGGAACATACATCTTTACCATTCGACGATGACGTCGCCACTCATGAATATGATTAGATATGTGAGTGGTCATGGTCTGTTTAAAGTTGGTAAGGAGTTTTATTCCCATTTCATACTTGACAGGTAACTGAAAGTGGGTTAGAAAAGTAGTGGAAAGGGTGTTGAAGTTATCAAATGAAGCTCTAGGCAATTCAATATACCATTTTGTTGCTGGACTAGTGAGCATTATTTGAAAAAGGTGAAGCCTAATCGAATCATCATTCAGGGTGTTAGATGAGCACCACAAATGAAAATTCATTACGTGATTCGATGGATATTTACCTGGATTTCCATTGAATTTAGGAATATCAAAGGGAAGTTTATGAGGAATCGTTGGCCACCAACGGGCGTATGCAATTGGATCATTCATTAGTTGGTTCAAATCCGGTAATTCCAGAGTTGCTACAAAAAGCAACTGTTGATTCAGGTTAGGTGAAGCATACCCAGGATAAGATGGAATCGCCTGAGCAGTAGGTCTTTTCATACCAACATAATGTATCCGATGATGGTAACTTTAATAAGGCTGTTGGACATAACTAGTATAGTGTGGTTGTTGATAACCGTTTTGAAAATGCAGCTGCCCATAACCTACAAATCCTTGTTGCTCAGGTCCTCGGTAGGCTTGGTATTGACCAAGCCCAGTTTGAGCTTATAAACAGAGCCCAAACTGAGGTTGGGTTTGTTGGAATTGTGGTTGATGGTATTGTGGCTGACATGGTTGTTGGCAGACCCACCTATGTTTTTGTGCATGATTTTTGCACATGTTTTTTGGACGCGATGGTTTTTCGGTCCATGGTATTGGACGCGATGGTTTTTAGTCCATGGAATTGGATGCGATGGTTTTTGGTCCATGGTATTGGATGCTTTGGCATGTATAAATATGTATTATAGCATGGAAAGGAACATAATGAAAAATCAAGCTGGTAGTCCTGGTTTTGGGATCCAGTGGGAAAATCTCTGTGTATATGTGTTATGATCTCGCATTGTTTATTTTTCTGTGTTTTAGAATTCGTATGCAGGTAATTTCTGTACAGGGTTAAAACCTACATTTGGTATCAGAGTTGTTTTTGGCTTCAAGGGGACGCCTTTGTTGCTGAGGGGTTTTGCTCGGGCCTGTGGTAGACCCTGTTTAGTGGGAGATCTGTGAGATCGATTCTGGTGGTGAAAGAAGATGGCGAGTGGTGGAAAGATAGAGATCGAGAAATTTAATGGTCATAGTTTTGAGTTGTGGAAACTCAAGATGGAGGATCTGTTGGTGGATAAAGATCAGTGGATCGCGGTAGATCCAAGTACTAAACCAATGGGAGTGACCGATGAAGAATGGAAGAAGTTGGATCGGAAGGCAAAGAGCACAATACGATTGTGTGTCTCAGATTCAGTATTATTGAATGTATTAGGGGAAGCTACGACAAAGGCTTTGTGGGACAAGTTAGGGACTTTGTACCAATCTAAGTCTCTGCCAAATAAACTGTTCCTGTGGAAAAAGATGTATAACCTGAGGATGAAAGATGGAGACTCGGTGACAGAGCATATGAATGTGTTTAATACTATGGTAAGTCAGTTAGCATCTGTTGATATTAAAATTTCAGATGAAGATAAGTGCATCAGTTTGTTATGTTCTCTACCAGATTCGTGGGATAGTCTGGTTATTGCAATAGGTAGCAATCTAACTACCTTGCATTTTGATGAAATAGTCTCATCCTTGTTGATGGAGAAGATGAGACGGAAAAATATGGAGAGCCAAAATGGTGATGCCTTGTTTGTACGAGGACGGTCCCAGAACAGAAACAAAAATAAGTCATCGAGTGGGAGATCTGAATCTCTAGGAAAACCTATAAAGGTGGTGTGTTGGAAATGTGGAAAGGAAGGGCACTTCAAAAGGGACTGTAAATCTAAAGCTCCTGATAAAGGAAAGGGATCTGATGATGCTCCTTCTACAGAGGCGAAAACCACCTCAGATGAAGGTGGGGATGTGCACTTGACTTCTTCAAGTACACATGTAGATCATGAGGCATGGTTGATTGACTCAGGTGCATCCTTTCACTTCACTCCCCATAAAGAGTGGTTTTGCGAGTATGAGAAATATGATGGTGGTGATGTCTTCTTGGGCGATCACAGGAAGGCTAGAATCATTGGTCGCAGAAAAGTAAAGTTGAAGTTGCAAGGTGGAAGAGTTAGAACACTTCTGGGTGTTCTACATATTCCTGCATTGGCCAGAAACTTGATTTATGTAAGCAAGCTGGATGATGCAGGTGTTAAAAACAGTGTTCGAGAAGGATACCTGCAAGATGGTTCAGGTAGAAATGGTATTGATGTGGGGAGTTTGGACTGGAACTCTATACAAGCTGCAAGGTAGCACTGTTGTTGATGGGTGCAACAGTTCTGTGGTTCCTGAAAGTAGAGCATAAAATCTAGTCGTCTTTGGAGAGAGGACCATGCTGTGGCATCAAAGGCTTGGACATATTGGAGAGAAGGGCCTTCAAATACTTCATGGTAAAGGTATGGTAGAAGGTATGAGTAATAACTCTTTGGATTTTGATTTCTATGAAAATTGTGTATATGGGAAGCAGAATTGGGTGAATTTCCCCTCTGGAAGTAAGAGGGAAAAACAAATATTAGAGCTTGTGCACAGTGATGTGTTTGGACCTGTGAAGGTTCCATCACTGGGTAATTCTGTGTACTATGTATCATTTATAGATGACTTCTCAAGGAATACATGGATATATTTCCTTAAGAATAAATCTGAAGTCTTTGACAGGTTTAAAGAATTCAAGGCTCTAGTGGAAAACCAGACAGAGAAGAAGATAAAAGTGCTGAGGACAGATAATGGTGGAGAGTTTTGTAGTAAGGAATTTGAAGAATTCTGTAAGAAGTGTGGTATAGCATGACAGAAGAATACTCCATATACACCTCAACAAAATGGAGTTGCAGAAAGAATGAATAATACGTTGATGGAAAGGGCAAGAAGCATGCTCAGTGGTGTCGGGTTAGGATAGGATTTTGGGTAGAGGCGGTGGATACTGCATGTTACTTGGTCAACAGGTCACCTTCATCAGCGTTGGAGGATAAGACTCCACAAGAGGTATGGACTGGTAAGAAACCCTCTCTTTCACATCTTAGGGTATTTGGATGTGATGCATATGTACATGTTCCAAAGGAGAAAAGAACCAAGTTGGATAGTAAATCTGAAAAGTTCATCTTTATTGGGTATAAGGATGGTTTGAAGGGTTATAAGCTTTGGAACCCAGTAACAAGGAAGGTTGTGTATAGCCGAGATGTGGTTTTCAGAGAGGTGAAAGATGTTATTAAACATGAGCTCTAACCAAAGGAACCTGAGAAGATAGAGTTTGAGTTAAAGGAGGAAGAATCAGACTTTACAGCAGAGGAGGAATTAGAAGCTGAAGAGCCACAAACTCCAGGTGTAAGAAGATCAGTTCAAGAAAGAAGGCAACCAGAAAGGTATAGTCCATCTGCTTTCTGTTCAAATTTTGCTTTATCTATTACTGATGATGATCCCATAACTTTGAAGGAAGCAGTGGATTCAGAGGATGGAAAACTCTGGAAAGAGGCCATGGTTGATGAAATGGCATCTTTGCACAAAAATGAGGCCTGGGATCTGGTGGAGTTGTCGGCTAGAAGGAAACCCATTGGAAGAAAATGGATGTTCAAAAAGAAGACAAATGCAAAAGGAAAAGTGGAGAAATACAAAGCTAGTTTGGTAGCAAAAGGTTATTCCCAGGTGTCAGGATTTGATTTTTGTGATATTTTTTCTCCTATTGCCAAGATAGCTTCTATTAGATTACTTTTATCTATTGCTACTGATTTTGATTTTGAGGTAGAAAAGATGGATGTGAAGACAACATTTCTTCACAGGGATCTGGAAGAGGAGATCTACATGAAACAACCTGAAGGCTTTGTGGTGAAGAGTAAGAAAGAACTGGTATGCAAGTTGAAGAAGTCTCTATATGGGTTAAAACAGTCACCAAGGATGTGGTATCTGAAATTTGATACATTTATACGGGGACTTGGCTTCACTAGAAGCAAAGCAGATCATTCTATGTATTTTAAATTAATTGGTGACCATGTTATTTATATGGTCTTGTATGTGGATGATATGTTGCTGGTTGGAAATGACAAAGAAATTATCTAGGATTTGAAGACCCAATTGTCCTCCAAATTCGACATGAAAGATCTTGGTGCTGCAAACTATATTTTGGGCATGGAAATTAAAAGAGATCAGGAAAAGAGGAAGCTCTGGTTAAACCAGAGGAAGTATGTTGAGATAATATTGCAGAGGTTTAATATGCAGGATAGTAAACCGGTGAAGGTTCCTATTCCTGTAGGTGTAAAATTATCTACTGAATAGTGTCCCAAGACACAAGAAGAAGAAGAGGATATGTCCCATGTTCCATATGCAAGTGCAGTCGGTAGCCTAATGTATGCAATGGTCTGTACTAGACCAGACATTGCACATGCAGTGGGAGTATTGAGCGGGTTTATGTCAAAACCAGGAAAGGAGCATTGGACAACAGTGAAGCGGGTTTTCAGGTATTTGTATGGCACTAGTGATTATGGTTTGTGCTACCAAGGAAGACCAGGATTGGAAAGAGTGTTGGATATTTGTGGCTTTGTTGATGCATACTGGGCATAAGATCTGGATCAAAGAAGATCTACAAGTGGGTATGTGTTTAGCCTATTTTGAGGTGCAGTCAGTTGGATGAGTAAGAAACAATCTGTAGTGGCACTATCAACTACAAAGGCAGATTACATGGCAGCCACTCATGCAAGCAAGGAAGCAGTTTGGTTGCAGAGATTATGTTCAAGTATGGGGTTAGTACAAGAAGCTATAAGGATATACTGCGGGAGCCAAAGTGCAATTTTCTTGGCAAAGAACCCTACATATCATTCAAAGACATAGCACATTGATGTTCAGTATCACTTTGTGAGGGATATGATAGAAGACAAAAAGGTGTTGCTAGTAAAGGCAGACACTTTGAAGAATACTGCAGATGCATTGACAAAATTTGTGAGCTATGAGAAGTTCTCATGGTGTAGAGAAACAATGGGCGTTTCAGGGTTGGAAAAATGACTAAGCTCTCCTGTGGCGCCCTATGGAAAAAAAACAACAAGTGGGAAAATGTTGGGTTGTGTTATATTCTTTCCACGTAGTTAATAGGGGGTTTGAGGGGTACCCGTAACCCCACTTTATCGGGTCCGGGGTAGCACCCTGGAAAATTTTGATTTTGGACCCTATGTTAGGTTGGAAGGACCCACCTATGTTTTTGTGCATGATTCTTGCACATGTTTTTTGGACGCAATGGTTTTTCGGTCCATGGTATTGGATGCAATGGTTTTTGGTCCATGGTATTGGATGTGATGGTTTTCGGCCAATGGTATTGGATGTGATGGTTTTCGGTCAATCGTATTGGATGCTTCAGCATGTATAAATATGTATTATAACATTGAAAGGAACATAATGAAAAATCATGCTGGTAGTCCCGGTTTTTGGATCCAGTGGGAAAATCTCTGTGTATATGTGTTTTATGTGTTATGCTCTCGCATTGTTTATTTTTCTGTGTTTTAGAATACGTATGCAGTTGATTTCTATATGGGGTTGAAACCTATAGATGTTGAAACAAAAGTTTCAAATAAAACAGATGAATTTGACTCAGTTAAACGAGACCGCTTTGTCCATATTAGCTTCATTTCCAGAGTCAAAGACGGTTGACTCACTAGTCTCCACGAACGACAGTGTTTTGATTGACTTTCTTCCATGATTGCGTATTACTTGATCAACTCAAAATTTAAGGGGAAAAAGATATTATTCTGAATTCAATTAATTTTAATGACGATTTGACACAACTTTGCTTTTTCAGTTTTTAAGAGTCGAGAAAAAGCTAAACATGACTCTAGTCTCCTTCAATTTTTAATGAGCCTGAAGTGACAAGTGCTTAGATGGACCTTTTCTTTTAAAGAGTCGAAAAGGAATGAAAGTGACTACTTTGGAAAATCTAGACAGAGGGATTACTAAACCAATCACAAAACTGCAATATACACCTTGGTGATAAATTAAATAGAAATTACCAAGGACTTATGTAGGCAGTCAATCTTCCCAAATGTTGTGTTCAGTGCATTGCGATCAATAAGGCGGAAGACTCAGCTTCCTATGGATAAAGGATATAAGCCTATTGTGGTCTCCCAATATATATGCGACAGTACGGGGAGCACAAGTCCGTGCTAGCACTTGTCATATCAAGGAGGAGGAATCACCCAACCTTTAATGAAAACGATAGCCACTAGTTTTTATGATGTCGGAACACGTCTCTAGCCTAGACCTCTAGATGTGTTGCGTTAAGTTCCAAAGCGTTGTTAGGTTCATTGAAATTTATTTAAAGTTGATCTTGTTTAATGTTTTCCTTTCAATGGTTCACTGCGTGATGATGATTTGAAATTCCTAAATTGCAATCTACAATCTTTGTTTATTTTAAGCAATGAAAATCCTAGCTACTAGGGAAAGACGATTACAATTCTTTCAAACAAAGAGCAAAGAGCACAAACTAGTGCATTTTCCTAAATCATTTCTTCACACACAAACTAAAAAATGCTAAATGCAAATGCATGTATTTGTTTTCGTTCTCCTTAATGTGAAAAATGCCAAAAAGGAAAACTAAATGCAGCAAAGACCTGAAATAGTTCTTTCAAAATGAAATTTTTGACAATTTCTTCTTCAAAAGAGAAAGGAAAACTCCATGAAATTTTTCAATTTTGAATAAAAAAAATACTTTCGACACTTCAAATAGAAAAAAATAAAACCAAATACATGAATAAAATTTCAATCAACTATCAAAGGAAGGAAGAATTCATGACACTTCTCTTTTCGACACAAAACGATGATTACGACACTTTTTGTACCAAAGTGACAGATTGATTTAAACAACTTTTCGACACGAGATTGTAAATGATGAACACATACAAAAAAAAAATTCACTAATCCTAATCTAATGGAGGATGATCTATGTGATGCAAGTAGGCTTCATTAAGGAGGCATTGCTCATAAGCATCAAAACAAATAAGCAATACTGAAAACAAGGTCAAAAACCCCCAATTTCTAGAATGGAAAAAGGGTTTAGTCAGTCATCTCACATGAGCTTCACAGAAACAGAGATGCATCTCACTTACTACACTCAGGAGGTGTGATGCATACTGGGTTACAGTGACAGACAATGCGATGGGCCAAGGAGCGCAACTTAAGGTGGGTTTTGGCTCAGATGTGCAGCTATTTTCAATGAGTTAAGCTGAGCTTTGATGGATAGTAGAGAGCAAAGTATAGAGGGAGGTCTTGAGAGGTTACTAAGCTACCAAAAGGGAATCTATAATGCTTGTAAGTCAAATGTTTAATTCATAAACTAAACCAGAGATTGACTGAAGCAACATTCATCTACTATGAAATTGTAGAGAAAGAGCAGTTCAAAGGCTACCTCGCTGACTTCAGGCTCTGTCTATAGTTTATAAAACAAAAAATAACAACAAACAAACATCTGTTCTTCCCCAACAAAGTCACCGATTTGTTTCTGGGAAAACTAGTGTCTTGTCGAACGACTAGCCCTCTAGGTTTGTCAGCTGCCCTAGAAACAATAGCTTAAAGCAATTCAACAATTTCTAATATGTGCAACAAATAAGAGAAAGATAAAGGAACCAACCCGGAACTTCCGCTTAATCCCTTGCTTGATCTCTCCCCCTCTTGACAGAGCTTACAACTCCTCTCTTTACTTAACCCGCTTGCAGAGTACCTACACAAGTACAGCAACAAAGAACCATCAAAGCATCATGATCTATTACAACATAAACATTATAGAATCATATATATAATGAACAAATGATAGCATTCACAAATGATAACATTCACAATTGCACAATCATATGGAAGAAAACTTGAAGAACTTTATTAAATAGAAGGGAGAATTACAACCCAATTATCTGATCCAACATCATCCTCCCAGCTTCAATCCCTCTTCACCTCATGAAATAGCAAGATCACACCAACAATACAATGCTCTTTCCTCAATTACAAACGATCAACACTTCCTTGCAATTGACAATATTCCAGCCTCTAGATCTCTTAGATGAGGGATCCATTTATAGATGTGTGCAAGGATGTGAGTCATCCATGGGGTTTGATTAGTGTCATTCCACTTATTACAATTGGTTCCACTTGGAGATTTATTGGATCTCTTACTCATCCCTGGGCGAATTTAGAGAGGCAAGTGGCATAGGAGAAGTTTCTAAAAGATTCCATGCACAACCACCTAGCAAACTGTCTCAGACATTTGTCCATCCTCTCCCATTGCACCCTATAGAAGGCCTAATCAGTATGCATCGCACTACCACTCAGTATGCATTGCACCCTACTAGTGGAGCAATCGGTATGGTTCAATTTTGGCCATTTCTGGATGGTTTCTCAGGGGGAACTTTTGGGGAATGATGTAATCAAATGACTATGTTATTTTAGGGTATGAAACAACTCTTTTAGGGCTTGAAGAGCCTTATTTTATTGACATATAAGTTTGGGGCTAATGTGCCCAAATATGTCTATAACAGTTTGATCCTTCTTTTGCATGAAATAAATCCAGCATTTATGAGAAAAATCATCAATGAAAATCACATAATACCTTTGCTTTGCGGTGGATACTGTTGAGAATGGTCCACACACATCAGTATGAACTCAATCTATGATCACCTTATCTCAACTGTCTCGATCATGAAAGGAAGAATTGGTGTACTTTCCTAAGGTACAAACTTTTCATATGTCCACTTGCTCAAGTTTACCTTTGGGAAGCCTGAGAGAGATCTGCTGCATTATCTTCAAGGCCCCATGATGCAAGTGGTCGAATCATCTATGCCATAACTTGCCAATTTCTTGGCTTTTCACCAATTTTTCTTTCAAACTCAAAGAAGTACAATCATCTACCTCTAGTTTGTAGGGATTCTTCACTCAAATCCCAATCCTCTTGGTCTGACCAGTGGGTATGTGTCTTAGGAATGCCTTTCCTTTATTGAAGACAACATTATAGCCTTTGTCTTCCAACATCACGACCGATACCAAGTTCTTCATCTGTCCAGGCACATACTTCACATCTGTTAAGGTGGGAGGAGCTCCATGCTCCCTCTGAAAAGTAACCATGCCCCCTCCTGAAACACTATACTTCGTGTTGTTACCCATCTCTATGCGCATCTAGAGGTATCTCTCCTCTAATGTACTGAACAAACTTTTATCTCCAGCCATGTGGAATGAGGCTCCACTGTCAAGATACCAAACACAACCCACCATCGATGAAACCATACATGCGATGCGGGTAAAATCCAATTCGAACTGAGAGGCTAATGCCTCACCTTTTGATCCTTTCGAGGATCCCTTCTTGGATTTCTTCATTGGGAAATTAGTTGTATAATGGCCCACCTCATGACAATTAAAGCATCTCACTTTACATTTGTCAATGTTCTTCCCTCTGTGAGAAGAATTCGATTTGGAATGGGAAGCCTCCCCTTTCCCTTTCCTTGCCTTACTTTCTAAGGCTAGATTTTCTTCATCATCATGCTTAGATGAAGAACCATCTCTAGTGCCCCTCCTAATCTCCTCCTACATCGGATCCGACCACAGTCATTCCCAATCCAACAGTTTCTCTCTTCCATTCATAGAGTCCTGGTAGCTATGCTAGCTCTTAGGAATACTGAGGAGAGAAAGACTCACCATATCATCATCGGCTATAGTTATTCCCAAACTACCAAGCTCATCTTTGTAGGTGGTGAGCTTGTTTAGATATGTAGAAATAGTATCGCCCTTTTCCATCTTGATTTTCTGAAGCTTATCCTTGAGCGCCAGTTTCCTCTGGTCGATGTTGTTCTGATAGAGGTCCTTCAATGCCTTCCACATTGAGAACAGAGTCTCCTTCCCATGGAGACTCGAGACAATATGGTCTCGAACTCCCTCCAGAAGAATCTTCCTCGCCTTCACCACACACTTTTTCCATTCAGCCAATTCTTGTGCATTAGCTGTAGCTGGCTTGGGGATTTCTTGATCAATGAAATGCTTCAAACCATTGTCTTCTAATACCGCTTCCATGTGATCCTTCCATGCTATGTAATTCGAGCTGTCATCTAGTGCATACTCGAGTCTCAAGCCATTGAATGCCATTGGTGAATTTAGAGGTATGATAAGAATTTGATTTTACTCCTCCAAACAAGAACTTAAAAACTTCAAATTTCCCTTCTTCAGTATATTGTTCATAGCTTTGATCACCTTTGCTCTGATACCATGTAGAAATTCTCACTCTAGATTAACCTGATAATTCAATATACTAAAGAAAAATACTTAATCTACTTCTACAATCAAACTTGTGAAAGCTTAATCGATTTGAGCAAGATCAAACATAACACATATAACAGAGAAGAAGAATCAATACACATGAAACACAGAAGAATACTCTAGGGAAAGCCTAAGCTAAAAACCCCGCTATCTGTATTATCGTGCAAGTGGAAATATCTTAGGATTACACACAACTTTAGCTCTCATAACTATCCAGCTCTCAATACAATCCCTCACTGCTGCTCATAGACAGAATGGACAACTCATATATCTTTCCCTCTATCCTCCAAGTCTCCTATTTCCTTGCAGTTTTCCCTGGGTGTTCCTGTTGTAACCTTGTGTGACACTAATCTCACACACTGCTCCAACACACTGTAAAATTTCACAAATCTCAGGGAATGAATTCCTTCTGCATGCAAGGGATTTTCTTATAGGAAAGTTATTGCAACTAATAGTACATTGTCCTTGCCTTTAATCTCAACCGGGTCTTTGTCTGAACTGACATGCATGAGTTATTTATGAGAGAATATTCAGTTATCTGGAGTACACTAGTTTCATGCATGCATGCATTAACTGGCTGAACTCACAATTAGTTTCTCAAATTGTTTGGAACTAATTTAATCAGACTTAACTCTGTTAACTGAGCTAACCAATTACAACTCAAATACAACTCATCCTTATCTCCTTAATTAAGGGATAATCTCCTCAATCAAAGGGATAATTGTTGCATGACTTCACAAAGACTTCTAGCTTGAATTTCTCCAACTAATTAACTCAAGATGAATTAATTAAATATTTTCCAAGCAGCTGGTGAGACTAAATTCAAATTTTAATTCTCAATTTTGATTCAAGGACAAATTAAAATTGGAATATTCTTGTTTCCACATTTCAACAGAAGGAATATCCTTAGGTGAAGTATATCACTAAGTAAAAAAGATAAGTATCTCTTCTAGAATGTCTACTAACAGTGGAAGGAAGAATGAAGTGTTGGAAGAAGGACGAAGTAAGTGCTGGAAGGAGGTGGACAAAGTGTCGGCAAAACATAGTGCAGAAAAAAGGAAGGAATTTTGCTTGGAGGATATTCTATTCAAGGGTCTAGGGTTTGGCATTGATTAAGAAATAAGCTTCAATAATAGAAAACTTACCGAAGGGTTTTCCTCTCAAGAGAAGAGAGGTTTTGGCCCTAGTAGAGAGTCAACATCTTGTGTTCTTGTTTATGTTTTCATAGCAGTTTGATAAGGCACACACAGGTGCATTAATAAGGAAAGAATAATATTAAGCTAACAAAGACAAATTATAAAATACTTCACAAATTGTTATATAGTCTTGAAGAATCACTCTACACCTAATCGCCCTATTTTCTTCAACATGGTATCAGAGCTAAGGTGACACATCTAGGAAAGGGCATCTCAAGAACACTCATAGGGTGACTCATCAAGGAAGTACATCTACAAAGTTGAAGTGTCAAGCCAAGAAGTCTCAATCACTTCAAGGACAAGAAGTTATACCATCTATAATTCATCAAGGAAGACTATAAAGCAAGAAGAAGAGCCTTACATAAAGGCACCTACAAAGAAGAGCAGATCAAAGAGTGACCTAAATCATCTACAAGTTACCAAGAAAATCTCATCACCAAGCAAGTCCACTTGGAGAAGGAAACTTGAAGAACATCAAGATCCTAGGAAGGAAAGCCATCAAGTCTTCAAGTAGAAACCAAATCAACTACATTTCAAAAACTATCAAGTAAGTATATGTCCCCTTCTAAATATACATCAATGTCTTTTTGCAAGGAAAATAACAAATTGGTAGGTACCAATAACTTTCTTGCATGGAAGAAGAGTGATTTACTTCTCAAGGAGAATGAACTTATAGAATGTTGCGTTGTGTTATATTCTTTCCACGTAGTTAACAGGGGGTTTGAGGGGTACTCGTAACCCCACTTTATGGGGTTTGGGGCAGCGCCCTAGAAAATTTTGATTTTGGACCCTATGTTAGGTTGGGCAGACCCACCTATGGTTTTGTGCATGATTTTCACACATGTTTTTTGGACGCGATGGTTTTTGGTCCATGGTATTGGATGCGATGGTTTTCAGTCCATGGTATTGGATGCTTCGACATGTATAAATATGTATTATAACATTAAAAGGAACATAATGAAAAATCAAGCTGGTAGTCCTGGTTTTGGGATCCAGTGGGAAAATCTCTATGTATATGTGTTTTATGTGTTCTGCTCTCGCACTATTTATTTTCTGTGTTTTAGAATTCATATGCAGCTAATTTTTGTATGGGGTTAAAACCTACATTTGGTATCAGAGCAGTTTTGGCTTCAAGGGGACGCCTTTGTTGCTGAGGGGTTTCACTCGGGCCTATGGTAGACCCTGTTTAGTGGGAGATCTATGAGATCAATTCTGGTGGTGAAAGAAGATGGTGAGTGGTTGAAAGATAGAGATCGAGAAATTTAATGGCCATAGTTTTGCGTTGTGGAAACTCAAGATGGAGGATCTGTTGGTGGATAAAGAACATCGGATTGTGGTAGATCTAGGTACTAAACCAACGAGAGTGACCGATGAAGAATGGAAGAAGTTGGATCAGAAGGCAAAGAGCACAATACGATTGTGTGTCTCAGATTCAATATTGCTGAACATATTAGGGGAAGCTACCGTAAAGGCTTTGTGGAACAAGTTAGGGACTTTGTACCAATCTAAGTCTTTGGTGAATAAACTTTTCCTGCGGAAAAAGCTGTGTAACCTGAGGATGAAAGATGGAGACTCGGTGACAGAGCATCTCAACGCATTTAATACTATGGTAAGTCAATTAGCATCTATTGATATTAAAATTTCAGATGAAGATAAGTGCATCAGTTTGTTGTGTTCTCTACCAGATTCGTGGGATATTATGGTTATTGCAATAGGTAGCAATGCAACTACCTTGCATTTTGATGAAATAGTCTCATCCTTGCTGACGGAGGAGATGAGATGGAAAAACGTGGAGAGCCAAAATGGTGATGCCTTGTCTGTACGAGGACAGTCCCAGAACAGAAATAAAAATAAGTCATCGAATGGGAGATCTAAATCTCCAAGAAAACCTATAAAGGTGGTGTGCTGGAAATGTGGAAGGGAAGGGCACTTCAAAAGGGATTGTAAATCTAAAGCTCCTGATAAAGGAAAGGGATCTGATGATGCTCCTTCTACAGAGGCGAAAACCACCTCAGTTGAAGGTGGGGATGTGTACATGGCTTCTTCAAGTACACATGTAGATCATGAGGCATGGTTGATTGACTTAGGTGCATCCTTTCACTTCACTCCCCATAGAGAGTGGTTTTGCGAGTATGAGAAATATGATGGTGGTGATGTCTTCTTGGGGGGATGACAGGAAGGCTAGAATCATTGGTCACAGAAAAGTAAAGTTGAAGTTGCAAGGTGGAAGGGTTAGAACACTTTCGGGTATTCTACATATTCCTGCATTGGCCAGAAATTTGATTTTTGTAAGCAAGCTGGATGATGTAGGTGTAAAAAACAGTGTTCGAGAAGGATACCTACAAGATGGTTCGGCGAGAACTGGTATTGATGCGGGGAGTTCGAATTGGAACTCTGTACGAGCTGCAAGGTAGCACTGTTGTTGATGGGTGGAATAGTTCTGTGGTTCCTGAAAGTGGAGCAAAAAATATAGCCGTCTCTGGAGAGAGGACCATGCTGTGGCATCAAAGGCTTGGACATATTGGAGAGAAAGGCCTTCAAATAATTCATGGTAAAGGTATGGTAGAAGGTATGAGTAATAGATCTATGGATTTTGATTTCTGTGAAAATTGTGTATATGGGAAGCAGAATCGGGTGAGTTTCCCCTCTGAAAGTAAGAGGGCGAAACAAATACTAGAGATTATGCACAATGATGTGTTTGGACCTATAAAGGTTCCATCACTGGGTAAGTCTGTGTACTATGTATCATTTATAGATGACTTCTCAAGGAATACATGGATATATTTCCTTAAGAAGAAATTTGAAGTCTTTGACAGGTTTAAAGAATTCAAGGTTTTGGTGGAAAACTAGACAGAGAAGAAGATAAAGGTGTTGAGGATAGATAATGGTGGAGAGTTTTGCAGTAAGGAATTTGAAGAATTCTGTAAGAAGTGTGGTATAGCACAGCAGAAGACTACTCCATATACACCTTAGAAAAATGGATTTGAAGAAAGAATGAACAAGATGTTGATGGAAAGGGCAAGAAGCATGCTCAGTGATGTCCGGTTAGGACACGAATTTTTGGCAGAGGTGGTGGAATAGCATGTTACCTGGTCTACAGATCACCTTCATCACCATTGGAGGATAAGACTCCATAAGAGGTATGGACTGGTAAGAAACCCTCTCTTTCACATCTGAGGGTATTTGGATGTGATGCATATGTACATGTTCCAAAGGAGAAATGAACCAAGTTGGATAGTAAATCTGAAAAGTGCATCTTTATTGGGTGTAAGGATGGTTTGAAGGGTTATAAGCTTTGGAACCCAGTAACAAGGAATGTTGTGTACCGCTGAGATGTGATTTTCAAAGAGGTGAAAGATGTTATTAAACATGAAGTCCAACCAAAGGAACCTGAGAAGATAGAGTTTGAGCTAAAGGAGGAAGAATCAGACTCTACAGCAAAGGAGGAATCAAAAGCTGAAGAGCCACAAACTCCGGGTGTAAGAAGATCAGTTCGAGAAAGAAGGAAACCAGAAAGGTATATTCCATCTACTTTTTGTTCAAATTTTTCTTTATCTATTACTGATGATGATCCCAGAACTGTGAAGGAAGCAGTGGATTCATAGGATGGAAAAATATGGAAAGAGGCCATGGTTGATGAAATGACATCTTTGCACAAAAATGAGGCTTGGGATCTGGTGGAGTTGTCGGCTGGAAGGAAACCCATTGGCAGCAAATGGGTGTTCAAAAAGAATACAAATGCAGAAGGAAAAGTGGAGAAATACAAAGCTCGGTTGGTAGCAAAAGGTTATTCCCAGGTGCCGAGAATTGATTTTGGTGATATTTTTTCTCTTGTTGCCAAGGTAACTTCTATTAGATTACTTTTATCTGTTGCTACTGCTTTTGATTTTAAGGTAGAACAGATGGATGTGAAGACACCATTTCTTCACGGGGATCTGGAAGAGGAGATCTACATGAATTAACCTGAAGGCTTTGCGGTGAAGGGTAAGAAATAACTGGTGTGCAAGTTGAAGAAGTCTCTGTATGGTTTAAAACAGTCACCAAGGATGTGGTATCAGAAATTTGATACATTTATACGGGGACTTGGCTTCACCAGAAGAAAAGTATGTTATTGTGTGTATTTTAAATTAATTGGTGACTATGTTATTTATCTAGTCTTGTATGTGGATGATATGTTGCTGGTTGGAAATGACAAAGAAACTATCCAGGATTTGAAGACCCAATTGTCCTCCAAATTCGACATGAAAGATCTTGGTGCTGAAAACTATATTTTGGGCATGGAAATTAAAAGAGATCGTGTAAAAAGGAAGCTTTGGTTAAACCAGAGGAAGTATGTCAAGACAATAATACAGAGGTTTGATATGCAGGATAGTAAACCGGTGAAGGTTCCTATTCCTCTAGGTGTGAGGTTATCTACTGAATAGTGTCCCAAGACACAAGAAGAGGAAGAGGACATGTCCCATGTTCCATATGCAAGTGTAGTCGATAGCCTGATGTATGTTATGGTCTGTACTAGACCAGACATTGCACATGCAGTGGGAGTATTGAGCAGGTTTATGTCAAAACTAGGAAAGGAACATTGGACAACAGTGAAGTGGGTTTTCAGGTATTTGCATGGCACTAGTGATTATGGTTTGTGTTACCAAGGAAGACTAGGATTGGATAGAGTGTTGGATATTCATGGCTTTGTTGATGCAGATTGGGCTGGAGATCTGGATTAGAGAAGATCTACAAGTGGGTATGTGTTTAACCTATTTCGAGGTGCAATCAGTTTGATGAGTAAGAAACAATCTATAGTCGCACTATCAACTACAGAGGCAGAATATATGGCAACCACTCATGCAAGCAAGGAAGCAGTTTGGTTGCAGAGATTTTATTCAAGTATGGGGTTAGTATAAGAAGCTATAAGGATAGACTGTGACAACGAAAGTGCAATTTTCTTGGCAAAGAACCCTGCATATCATTCAAAGACAAAGCACATTGATGTTTAGTATCACTTTGTGAGGGATATGATAGAAGAAAAAAAGGTGTTGTTGGTAAAGGTGGATACTTTTAAGAATACTGCAGATGCATTGACAAAATATGTGAGCTCTGAGAAGTTCTCCTGGTGTAGAGAAACAATGGGCGTTTTAGGGCTGGAAAAATGACTAAGCTCTCCTGTGGCCCCCTGCGGAAAGAAAACAACAAGTGGGAGAATGTTGGGTTGTGTTATATTATTTCCACGTAGTTAACAGGGGGTTTGAGGGGTACCTAAAACCCCACTTCATGGGGTCTGGGGCAACGCCCTGGAAAATTTTGATTTTGGACCCTATGTTAGGTTGGGTGGACCCAACTATGGTTTTGTGCATGATTTTTTCACATGTTTTTTGGACACGATAGCCTTACATAAAGGCACCTACAAAGAAGAGCATATCAAAGAGTGACCTAAATCATCTACAAGTTACCAAGAAAATCTCATCATCAAGCAAGTCCACTTGGAGAAGGAAACTTGAAGAACATCAAGATCCTAGGAAGGCAAGCCATCAAGTCTTCAAGGAGAAACCAAATCAACTACATTTCAAAATCTATCAAGTAAGTATATGTCCCCTTCTGAATATACAACAATGTCTTTTTGCAAGGAAAATAACAAGTTGGTAGGTACCAATAACTTTCTTGCATGGAAGAAGAGGATTGATTTACTTCTCAAGGAGAATGAACTTCTAGAACATGTCAAAGGGAATATCACTATCCCTACTAAGGAACAAACCCACGCCTTAGCCAAGTACAATAAGGATGAGACAAGATCTCAAAGGATTCTAATAGAATCTATCAAGGACTCTCTCATTCCTTATGTCTCCAAGTTTGAGACATCAAAAGAAATTTATGATAAGCTAGTAGATATATTCTCGGTATCCATAGTGAGAGAAGTGATATCTCTAAGGAATGAACTTTACATGATGAAGATTACAAAGGAAGGAATAGCTTCCTACTTCATGAAAATATCTAATATGAGGTATCAACTTCAAGAGCTAGGGGAAGTCATGTCCAACAAAGAAATGACAACCATAGTACTCAATGCTCTACCTGAGGACTGGAGTAACTTTACATCAAGCATATATGCCAAGAAGGAAGTTGCCACACTAAGTGAATGTGGTCTCTATGCAAGACAGAGGAATATAGACCCAAAGCTAAGCATATATGGGATCAAAGGAGAAATCATTTGCTACCATGGCCAAGAGAAAGGGAAAATTTGGCAAATTTGGTCCATGAAGAACAAACAACAAATACATGTCCAAAATCCAATGCAATGGATGCCAAGAATATGTACACTACAAAAGGAATTGGCCTAAACATAAGAAGGACAACAACATCAAAAGAAAGAGGGAATAAGCTCACATGACTCAAGAGGTGAAATAAGAAGAAAAGAAGCAAAAGAAGGAAGATCCTCCAGGTCTCTACTATGACTAAGTCAAACTCTTTACTTAAATTATTCTTTCAATGTTTTGAGTAGGATAGGAGCATGTAGGAATATAATAAGATAGCATGGCTAGAAACATATTCTAGAATCTATATGCATGAAGTACATAGAGTTCTAGATACTCATGTAGAAAGAGCATTTATAAAATAGAACTAAATGCTAGGTTAGAAATATCTTTTAGAATATATGAGCATGGTAGATATAACTCAAGATATTCATGTAGAAGCATTATACCTAGAATAGGACCTCATCCACAATGAAATAAAATTGATCATAATTAAGAATATTAGGAGAGCTCCATCATCAAAAGGAAAGAAAATTTTGTAGGGTAAGGGTCTTCAAGATCCTATGATGGAATCTTCAAAATAAGATTCATAAACAAAAGAAGATGTCTCATTGGGAATCCCATTCATGGCATTCAAGAAAAGGATGATATGCAGGAAAGCTAAGATTAAGTAAGAAGGGCCACACCAAGGAAAACCAAATGAAGCTAAGATGATCAAAGTAGAATCAAGATGAGGTCTGTATGCATCAAAGTTTAGCCATGTTATTATATGTATATTATTGAGTCATGGGAGTAGTTCTATAACATGATCAAGTAGGGAAGAATATCTTTCACCAATGACATGCTAAAAGGCATGTACTACAATACAATGAAGGCCAACAAAAGGAAATACTAACATAAGGAGTATAAAATTGCTGACTAAGAAGCAACTAAAGAAGGAATGTTGACTAGTCCTAGAAGCAAGCAATGAAGAAGTGCTCTCACAAGGAGCATAAGGTGGTTTTCCAATATATCCAAGAAGAAGAAAATGAAGAAAGAGATAAACCATGTAAAGAACACCATGATCACCAAGAATCACTATATGACAAGATACTTTGAAGACATCTCCCGAAAGAAGGCAGGACAACTCTGACTAAGAAAGGAAAAGATCAAACATCCCTTAACACCTATGAAGGCCTTGGAGATATGAAAGATGTCGATAACTGATTCTACTCTACAAATATGTCATGATGAAGAAACCATCCAGCAAAGGCACCATTTAGTGTTGAAGCAATATTAGGATGAAGTCATGAGGGATACTAGATCAAATCATGGGAACATGAAAGTACAAAGAAGCATCCATGTGAAGAGTAGTCTGAAGCATAGACACGATGAAAAGAGAACTTGATATATGACTAGAAGGCCACTTTCCACAAAGGAAGCAATGACATGACAAACCAGGAAGAAAAGTGATCGATGGATGGTGCCCTACCAAGAAGAAGTTAAAACAAAGACTTCATGACATCAAAGGTAGGAAGGAGATCAAGCAGCTGAAGGACCCACGAAAAAGAATTTGTTGATGAATGGACAAGTCCCTAGCTAAGACGGAGTTATAGCAAGTTCCCAATCACAAAGGAACTTGGACAATTACATTGTTAGAGGATACTTGGGCATGTCTTCATCATTTGAGAGGAAGAGATAGACATAACATTCTTGTCTTCACTTGGGAAGAAACAATGGGAGGATTGGGTAATCATCTAGAATCTGATACTCTTTGAGGATGTGTATGGAATCCAAGACAAGAGTAGGCAAGAGGACCAATATTCTTTGAGGGCTAGAAACCCAAGATAATAATAGTACTAGCAGGTCATACTCAGTGAACACCTGGGTGGGTATGTACCTTGAGGGACAATGACTATGGTGTCTATATGTCATTGGTCTCACCAACTTTGTGCTATGATCTATTGGGAGATAGAGATTTCAGTCAAGGCCTTGTTGTGGATACAATGTTGGTTACTATGATGCTATAATAGACGGATTTCCAATCCAGTTTCTCTTATGTAAATTCTTCAAGATTGATAATAGCCAAACACATTGTAATGTTTTATGAATACCTCCATAGTTATGAGGGAGTGTTGAAGGAAATGCAACTAGGTTCAGTCTTCATAAATGTACTTTTGATATTTGTATTTATTCAAAAAAAGAAATATTATTTTTATAATATATGTCAATGAGTTTCTTTCTCATTGAAGTAGGTCTAGCACATATTAAAGTGCTATAGGTGAGTCAAAGAGTCAAAAGAATTATGTTGAAGACCTTAAAGGCATGTTACACATTGTATATTTATGTATGAAAGTCAAAGAAGACACCTCCAAGAAAATTCAAGTCTCCTTCTAGTAAAGACATCATCAAAAGAATCAATGACACCATTAAAAGCACCCAACGAAGCAAAGGAAGTCAAATTGGCCTCAAGGCAGCAGGTTAGCCTACAAGTCAGCCTAAAGGAGGGACATGCCTCTATATATAGAGGTTGTCCATTCCCTCAAACAACAACTTACTCTGAAATCAACGAAGATAAAGGACTGAAAAAGAAGTTGAAAAAGGGACGAAGAAGGAGCCTCTAGTGCAACGAAGAAGCAAGAAGGAAGAGCGAAGGTTTTGGGACTATTTTAGGGCCAATACTAGCCACACGTGCAAAGAGAAGGAAGGGCTATTTGCAGTTAGGACAGTAATAAGTCACCTCCCATCATATATCATCATTTGGGCTACAAACTAATCCTACTAGGCCTCCTATCCAAGCAAGAAGGAATGACCTCAAGCGAAGGAAAGAGGAGCCATATAACATCAAGGCCTATTACGCATGTGATAATTAGAGCTACAGTGTTGTCACACTAAGCCTACCACTATACATCAACAAGGGACTCAGTTGATCAAGAGAATGAAGGAGTATCCTTAGGTGAAGGATATCACTAAGTACAAAAGATAAGTATCTTTTCTAGAAGGTCTACTAACAATTGAAGGAAGAAAGGAGTGCCGAAAGAAGGAAGAAGTGTTGGGGAATGAAGTGCCAAAAGGAGGTGGAAAAAGTTTCGGGGAAACATAGTGCAGAAAAAAGGAAGTACTTGACTTGTGCTTGGAGGATCTTCTAGTCAAGGGTTTATGGTTTGGCATTGATCAAGAAAGAAGCTTCAATAAGAGAAAACTTACCAAAGGGTTTTCCTCTCAAGAGAAGAGAGGTTTTGGCCCTAGGAGAGAGCCAACATCTTGTGTTCTTGTTTTATGTTTTCATAGCAGTTTGATGAAGCACACACACATGCATTAATAAGAGAAGAAGAAGATTAAGCTAACAAAGACAAATTGTAAAAATACTTCACAAATTGTTGTCTAGTCCCGAAGAATCACTCTACACCTAATTGGCCTAGATTTTTCAACACGCCCGCCCCCGCTGCCTTAGCTCCTATTCTGTTAGGATAAGGTCATATCATGGCATATGGACAGGGGTCGGGAAAAACTACACATCCCCACCGGCTTTGGCTCCTAACTATTTATTGGTGATCATATAACGGTCATGGGACTGGGGACCGGCATGGGCTAGGCGCCACTTGTTATACTCCCTTTGTCACGTTGTAGGTCATATGGGAGCCAGTGGATTTGGGGCTAGGGCCAAGTGCTCCACCCTCTCCGCCAAATCTTTCCACTCTAGTCACGTGGGTGGTGTAACAATTCCAAGGCTAGGGCCATGTCCCTACCCTCTCTCAATGCCATGGTTCCATGAAGATTAGTATGACCAGGGGTGAAGGCTAACTTCCCTCCCCCTCCCCCCAAATGCATCGAACCATAAATTTAAATATAATCGGTGGCTTATATTGGTTAAGAACCAACTACATGGTGCAATGGTAAGATGTTGAATTGTTGTGTAGGAGGTCTAGGGGTCAAACCCCACCGAGGAAATTCTGCCATTTATAAAACATTTAGCCAACCATAGAGGGCCATGTGGCACCCTCCGATTGGGCCATGTGGCACCCTCTTATTGGGCAACCTCAAACCAAAACGATCAATCAAAAAATGCAACATGAATCTGTATGAACCTCCCACGTGTCAAGACCATATTGGTCCAATGTTATCTGTACCCTGAACAGCTAGATGATGATGCCATTTGTACGGATTGCCCAGTTAGTAGCCCAGTCAACCCTGCTATTGACTTTTTAGTTGTTGGTCAAAAAATTTAGAACACCATAACTACTTCATACGACGTCAGATTGTTGTGATTCAAGTGTAGTTAGAATCAGGATGACGAGCATTATGATTTGACATTGATTTCACAAGATTATGAGAACTTTCTTTTTTTAGCCAATATTTGATCTCCATATCACTTGGCTCTTACTCTTCTACACATGGTCCCTCTCTCTATATCTGCCACTTGTACCCTTCCCCCTTGGACAACTTGCTCTTAAATGTTTTTTGGGCCCCTCACCATGCCCTGTCAATGTACACTGACGAGTATCCTAGTAACAATAATGAGCCTTCCAAGGGAACTCACATATCCACCACCACTTGGAGGAAATAGTTACATAGTTTCAGGAGCTCATCCATATGGAGCGAGAAGGATCCTCCCAACAACATCATCTCTTGAACATAGAGGTTCTCACAAAACTAGTAGATTATGTGCCAAAAATTGGACACACATGCAATCGTTTCAACCAATACTTGTACACCATCGACTTATATTCACATTCGAAATTTCTCCTCAGTAGAATCCTAATGGACTAGTTCAAGCATCGAGCATACATCTTACACTCTGGATCATTTGCATTATCATCTACGAGACCTGGGCTAGCACCTTTATTACATAGAGTAGCACCTTGGTATTCCTCCCCCAACAAAAATTAGGATCATATTCAGGTTGTAGCTACGAACTTTGATCCCTATGCTTAGCCTTATGATATGCTTAAGCATTTTTATTTTTTTTGCATCACAATCTATTCTCATGGCTAATCTAGCATTCTTTTCAGTTCATGTATAATTTTTTTTCTTTCTTGAATATTTGATATCCTATGCCTCTCCGCGGAGAGTGAACTTTTGGTTATGGTCAGTCTTCCCAGTAAAAGATTTACCTAAAAATGTATCTTGCATATTCAAGTATATTCATGTTTAGAAGGAGCCCTGCTATATATATATATATGTGTGTGTTATTAATTTTTTCAATGTAGGCATATTTTAATTCTTTTTATGCAACATTGCAAAACAACATATCTCCCATACTAGAATGTAGAGTGCCTCTCTATGCAAATGAATGAAAAATAAGTGTTGTATGGTAGTTTAGTTTATGAAAAAGTAACAACTATTTTTTTGTTAAAAGGAAATTAAAACGAGGAAAACATTATTTACTCATAAAATATGTAAAGGAAGATTAAACCATCTTTCCTAAAATCAAAAGGAAATTTAAATATTTTAAAGAGAAAATTTGTATGAGTAGTTATGAATTATAAATTATGTATTGACACCATTGTACCATACTATTTTTTTGGATGTGGTTCACAGACTATGGAGATCGGTGACAACTAGGACCACATAAAAATTGTTCTAGGCAGATCCACCCGAAGGGATCACTTCTTGTCAGGCCATTAATGGAGCCTAACCCCGAGATTGTCAAGGATAATTGACTCCATGACCTCTCAATAGCGAGGTGCTTTAACAATATGAACTCAACCAACTCAGTTAATCCTCAAGTCTAAATCATAACATAAGATATTCATAACATCTCATATATATATATATATATATATATATATATATATTATACACATTGACGTATATAACGTTGTACAAAAATCTTTACAAGATTATGAGTTTTGAGTATTAAAAAATAATGGAACTTTTTACATTATTTATAGGTTTTTTATTGCTATTAATTTTGATCATATATATATATATATATATATATATATATATATATATATATATATATATATATATATATATATATATATATATATATATATTTCCTTCATTTTTTTTTCTATTTCAATTTAATTTTGCAATAAGACTTCAATTCTTTTCACTAATATAATGATATAAAAATAAAATTTTAATATATCACAAAAATAAAAATTATTTTCCTAATGTTTTACATTAGCAAATAGATAAATATTTTATATTTAAAAAAATATGTTCATATCATTGTGACAAAATATATTCATATCATCTCATATATATTAGTTATTAATATTGTGCAATTGGTAAAGGGTAAAATAAATATGGTAATGGTGTTGATTAATGTCCACTAAGACATATATGGTCTACCAGAACTTGAGAAAGTAAGACAATAATTAAAAAAATTTAACATTTATTTCTATGCTCAAAAAGAAGTGAGAGAACTGCTCCCAAAATACCATACTTTTGTTGAGTTAAAAGGCTAATAAGGTTGTTTGTGTGACAAAAAATTTGAAAATTCGGTTGAACATGAGTATAAGATGGACAATCTAAGAGAGTTTTCTCATCTTCAACCCTCCTAAGATGACACAAGTGCAAACTCTTTTGTACCATGGTGTTTTGAGAATTTACCAATGACCAATTTCACTACGAAGCTCATGAGAATTAGTTCTAATCTTGATAATGTACATTTTCTTCTTAACACTAGTCAAGACAAAGTTATAATTTTGGTTTAAAATATTGGGGTTGATCATCTCCTTATAATATTGTAGTTTCCTTTTTCCCTCCATCTCTTTATTTCATCACAATTTCTCCTTAAATTTGGAAGTAATAATATTTTTAGTATTATCTGAATTCTCCAAGATGATATCCTCCTTTAATCCCTAGTAGTCTAGTCACGACTAGGTATCATTATGTTGTCTTTACTTGAGTTGAATGCAAGGATTTTGGATAGAATTAGAAACAATTTTAGGAAACCTCTTGCATCCATGTTCTATAACTTCTTCTTATACATAAGATACTTAGTCATATCCATGTTTTCAGTCGGGGAAAGGCTTGCTTCGATCAAGAGGATAAGGTAGGGATTATTTCCTTTAATCTCGAGGTTGTAGGTTATAAAATAATTTTGGATTTGTTCAATCTTCCTCTATGACTCTCTAAATATACTAGAATCCTAAAACTCACATCCATATAAAATAATAAGAGTGACAAGGGTCTTAAAGATGAACATATTTTTATTCCAAATTGAAAGATTTGTTGACTTACAATTATTTTCAAGCCCCTAGTAAGTTTTACAACATCCATTTATCGTTTCCTCAATACTATAATCCTAATTGAGCTTATGATAGATGTCAATTCCCAAATAATTGTATGAAGGACTTATGTTAGTAACAAGGGATACATAGTAGCTAGTACCTGCTATTTAGCTTAAATATAACTTAATTAACCTAAAAATAATAAAAACAAATATGTCATCACAAAAATAAAACAACTATTAAAATATTGTATTATTGAATGTCATCACCAAAATTAAGAAATATGATTAACTAATATTGTTTATATTAACATATATCATAGAGCGTTGGAAATGGCTCTACGGTTTTCTTTTCAGCATCCACTGCAAGGTCGAGGTTAGGGCTTTCTGAGAGAGATTTTATGTCATATTTGGAGATCCTGCCCATCACTATTGTCGCCTCGCCACTAGCCTCCACTTTCTCTCGTGAAGTACTATATACCTTGTCAACTTTTCTGGAAGATGCATAGCCTTGCCTCCTGTTAGACAGTGACCGTTTCCTTTCCAGTCCTAAGGGATACACTTGGTTTGACTCTAATTACATGAGAATGAATGTCGGTGATAAGATGGAGGAGGATATCGTGGACTATTCTGTAGACCCACTTGACAAAGTGCTTATCTAGAAATAATTTCCACATCAAACATTGGGAATGGAGAAGCCTCTACCATCTAGCTCCCCAGATGTAGGGCTTTATTCAAATTTCTCTAATCCTTTGGAAGACTATCAATTACCTATCTCACTGTGTTATCCTTTAGAATATCTCAATTATGATTTTTAGCATAACATTGGGGTTTTGTCATCGTAGATCTCAGAATGGTTCGCAGGATTTTGGGTGAGTTTTGTTGGTATTTCCTTGGATGCACTATGTTTCAATGATAATTGTATCAGCCCTATCACAGCTTTTCCATCCACAGAAACCTGCCTTGGTTCATTTGTATCTCTAGGTCTTTCTCATGCTGGGGTTGTTAGAGAAATTTTTTTTTCACAGCCTCATGGGTGTTGGGTTGTGTTATATTCTTTCCACGACTAGCCCACGCAGTTAACCAAGGGGTTAGAGGGGTGATAGAGCCCCCCCTTCATTGCGCTAATTGTGTAGCAAGGGGGTCACAGGGGGTTTGAGGGGTGCATGATTTTTCGCACATGGTTTTGGATGCAATGGTTTTCGGTCCATGGTTTTGGACGTGATGGTTTTCGGTCCATGGTATTGGATGCTTCAGCATGTATAAATATGTATTGTAACATTGAAAGGAATATAATGAAAAATCAAGATGTTAGTCTCGATTTTGGGATCCAGGGGAAAATCTCTGTGTATATGTGTTGTATGTGTTATCCTCTTGCATTGTTTATTTTCTGTGTTTTAGAATTCGTATGTAGGTAATTTCTATATGGCGTTAAAACCTACATTTGGTTTTAGATTTGTTTTGGCTTCAAGGGGATGCCTTTGTTGCTGAGGGGTTTCGCTTGGGCCTGTGGTAGACCCTGTTCAATGGGAGATCTGCAGGATCAATTCTGGTGGTGAAAGAAGATGGCGAGCAGTGGAAATATAGAGATCAAGAAATTTAATGTTAGAGCTTTGAGTTATGGAAACTCAAGATGGAGGATCTGTGGTGGTTAAAGGTCATTGGATCATGGTAGATCCGGGTACTAAACCAATGGGAGTGTCTGATGAAGAATGGAAGAAGTTGGATCGGAAGGCTAAGAGCACAATACAATTGTGTGTCTCGGATTCAGTATTTTTGTATGTATCAGGAGAAGCTACGGTGAAGGCTTTGTGGTACAAGTTAGGGACTTTCTACCAATCTAAGTCTTTGGTGAATAAACAGTTCCTATGGAAAGAGTTGTATAACCTGAGGATGAAAGATGGAGACTTAGTGACAGAACATATGAACGCATTTAATATTGTGGTAAGTCAGTTATTATCTGTTGATATTAAAATTTCAAATGAAGATAAGTGCATCAATTTGTTGTGTTCTCTACCAGGTTCGTGGGATAGTATGGTTATTGAAATAGGTAGCAATGCAACTACCTTGTAGTTTGATGAAATAGACTCATCCTTGCTGACGGAGGAGATGAGATAGAAAAATATGGAGAGCCAAAATGGTGATGCCTTGTCTGTATGAGGATTGTCCCAAAACAGAAACAAAAATAAGTCATCTGGTGGGAGATCTAAATCTAGAGGGAGATCTAAATCTCCAGGAAAACCTGTAAAGGTGGTGTGCTGGAAATGCAGAAAGGAAGGGCACTACAAAAGGGATTATAAATCTAGAGCTCTTGATAAAGGAAAGGGATCTGATGATGCTCCTTTTGCAAAGGTGAAACCACCTTAAATGAAGGTGGGGATGTGTACTTGGCTTCTTCAAGTACACATGTAGAACATGAGGCATGGTTGATTGACTCAGGTGCATCCTTTCACTTCAATCCCCTTAAATTATGAGAAATGCAATGGTGGTGATGTCTTCTTAGGGGTGACAGGAAGGCTATAATTATTGGTCGCAGAAAAGTAAAGTTGAAGTTGCAAGGTGGAAGGGTTAGAAAACTTCTGAGTGTTCTGAATATTCCTGCATTGGCCAGAAATCTGATTTCTGTAAGCAAGTTGGATGATGTAGGTGTAAAAACAATGTTCGAGAAGGACACCTACAAGATGGTTCGGGGGACACTGGTATTGCTGCGGGGAGTTCAAATTGGAACTCTGTACAAGCTGCAAAGTAGAACTATCGTTGATGGGTGCAATAGTTCTGTGGTTCCTGAAAGTGGAGCAGAAAATATAGTGGTCTCTGGAGAGAAGACCATGTTGTGGCATCAAAGGCTTGGACATACTAGAGAGAAAGGCCTTCGAATACTTCATGGTAGAGGGTATGAGTAATAGCTCTCTGGATTTTGATTTTTGTGAAAATTGTGTATATGGGAAGTAGAATCGGGTGAGCTTCCTCTCTAGTGGTAAGAGGGTGAAACAGATATTAGAGCTTGTGCACAATGATGTGTTTGGAGCTATGAAGGTTCTATCATTGGGTAAGTCTATGTACTATGTATCATTTATAGATGACTTCTCAAGGAATACATGGATATATTTCCTTAAGAAGAAATATGAAGTCTTTGACAGGTTTAAAAATTTAAGGCTTTGGTGGAAAACCAGACAGAGAAGAAGATAAAGGTGCTGAGGACAGATAATGATGGAGAGTTTTGTAGTAAGGAATTTGAAGAATTCTGTAACAAGTGTGGTATAGCATGGTAGAAGACTACTCCATATACACCTCAACAAAATGGAATTGCAGAAAGAATGAACAAGACGTCGATGGAAATGGCAAGAAGCATGCTCAGTGGTGCCAGGTTAGGACAAGAATTCTGGGCAAAAGCAGTGGAGACAACATGTTACCTAGTCAATAGATCACCTTCATCAGCGTTGGAGGATAAGACTCCACAAGAGGTATGGACTGGTAAGAAACCCTCTCTTTCACATCTGAGGGTATCTGGATGTGATGCATATGTACATGTTCCAAAGGAGAAACGAACCAAGTTGGATAGTAAATCTGAAAAGTGCATCTTTATTGGGTATACGAATGGTTTAAAGGGTTATAAGCTTTGGAACCCAGTAACAAGGAAGGTTGTGTACAGCCGAGATGTGGTGTTCAGAGAGGTGAAAGATGTAACTTAAGTCAACCAAAGGAACCTGAGAATATAGAGTTTGAGCTAAAGGAGTAAGAATCAGACTCTATAGCAGAGGAGGAATCAGAAGATGAAGAGCCACAAACTTCGGGTGTGAGAAGATCAGTTCGAGAAAGAAGGCAGACAAAAAGGTATAGTCCATCTACTTTCTGTTCAAATTTTTCTTTATCTATTACTGATGATGATCCTAGAACTGTGAAGGAAGTAGTATATTCAGAGGATGGAAAACTTTGGAAAGAGGCCACGGTTGATGAAATGGCATCTTTGCACAAAAATGAGGCTTGGGATCTTGTGGAGTTGTCGGTTGGAAGGAAACCCATTGGCAACAAATGGGTGTTCAAGAAGAAGAAAAATGTAGAAGGAAAGGTGGAGAAATACAAAGCCCGGTCAGTAGCAAAAATTTATTCCTAGGTGTCGGGAATTGATTTTGGTGATATTTTTTCTCCTGTTGCCAAGGTAACTTCTATTAGATTACTTTTATCTGTTGTTGCTGATTTTGATTTTGAGGTAGAACAGATGTATGTGAAGACAACATTTCTTCACGGGGATCTGCAAGAGGAGATCTACATGAAGCAACCTGAAGGCTTTGTGGTGAAGGGTAAGAAAGAACCGGTATGCAAGTTAAAGAAGTCTTTGTATGGGTTAAAATAGTCACCAAGGATGTGGTATCAGAAATTTGATACATTTGTACGGGGACTTGGATTCACCAGAAGCAAAGCAGATCATTGTGTATATTTTAAGTTAATTGATGACCACGTTATTTATCTGGTCTTGTATGTGGATGATATGTTACTGGTTGGAAATGACAAAGAAATTATCCAGGATTTTAAGATTCATTTGTCCTCCAAATTGGACATGAAAGATCTTGGTGCTGCAAACTATATTTTGGGCATGGAAATTAAAATGGATTGGACAAAGAGGAATCTCTGGTTAAACCAGAGGAAGTAGGTCGAGACAATATTGCAGAGGTTTAATATGTAAGATAGTAAACCGGTGAAGGTTCCTATTCCTGTAGGTGTAAATTTATCTGTTGAACAGTGTCCCAAGACATAAGAAGAGGAAGAGGACATGTCCAATGTTCCATATGCAAGTGCAGTTGGTAGCCTGATGTATGCAATGGTCTGTACAAGACAAGACATTGTACATGCAGTGGGAGTATTGAGCAGGTTTATTTCAAAACCAAGGAAGGAGTACTGGACAACAATGAAGCGAGTTTTTAGGTATTTGTGTGGCACTAGTGATTATGGTTTGTGCTACCAAGGAAGACCAGGTGATGAGCCCCAAAAATGGATAATTATATGGGCTCATTCAACCTCCTAATTCGACTTAATCCACCATTCTCATTATTTTATTGCATGTTTTTTATTATCTTTATGCTAATAGAGTGAATTGGGTTAGTCATTATGCCAACAAGTCTAATAGGTGCTTTGTGCAGATTTTTAGTCAATTTTGAGACAAAATCAAAGGTTTTAATGAGCACTGGGCAGCCAAATTCGTGGGAAAACAAGGGAGAGGATTTGTAGGAAGGTGTCCCCTTCATTTATGGGCCTTTACCTTGAATTATCCACCATCAACTTGGAGTTCAAGGACCACCAAATCGATCATCACAAGGGCAGTCGAGCAAGTGCTAGTAAAAGTGTTGTTAACTACAAGTTTTGGCAGCCGAGTTCCTAAAATTTAGGAGGGTTGTTGGGTCCTCAATTTGTATAAATAAGAGGGCTTAGGGCCTCATTTCAGTTAGTCACTTTGTAGGCAGAAGGTAGCTAGTTTTTAGTTTGATTTTAGTCATTTTTTAGGCAATAGATTAGCTTTGCATTTCAGCACATTTTCAAGCATTTCCTTGTGGACAGTTTTTGGAATGTAACATTTATTTTTCTCAATAAAGATGAATCCATCTTTGCACCAACTCTAAATCTCTCTTAGGAGGCTGTAGCTCTTGGGTTTGGGCCCATCTCAAGTGCCCAATACCTCCTTTGTTTACCTTTATGTGTTTTTGCTGCATTCGTAGAATAAAATCTGTTATTTAGATTAAAATATTGCTTTGTTACTTAGGTCATTTTTTATGATTCAAATAGCTTTTTATGTTCATATTGAGTTGATAAGTTATCAACAGAGAAGATATTCAGAAAAAGGCCATCAAGTGCCTGTGATTTCACCTCTCCCTCAGTGGGATTAGGAGCTGGGATCAAGGTGACCTTGCTGCCCACAAAAACACTGACTTTGCTTTGCCATGCAATCACTAGTGTTTGATTTTCATTTGTAGAAGTTGGTTACATGTTTAGATTTTTGCTTGCTTAGTTGTGTAAGTTAGTATACATGGTTTCATTGTAGTTCAAACTCCTGTTCATTCTCTTTACTGTCAGCTAGATCAGATTAGGTCAACATAACTAGGTCTTTGATTTTACAAGTCTTCGTTGGTTCAGTTGGAAAAACAACTTGCAGAGCACCTGTACCACTTCTCTACCTTCCCATACTCCATCAAACCCATCTGCTCCATCCCTCAACTCAGCTTCTTGCCTTACGTTTTCCATTTGCTCACATAACCCTAGTTTTTATGCATCATTGCTTCAATCCTCCTTGAACAAATCCAGCCATCTACATCTTTCCTCAACTCCATCCACCAAGTCTTGGACCACCTCCAACCCTTATCCTGCCTCCATACCCACTCCTTCATCTTTCTTCCGTCATCCATCCTCCAAAATCCCATTTCTGAACATCCTGTAGAAAAATTACAGACATCCTGTAGAAAATCACAAACATCCTGTAGAACCCCTGCAGACTTCCTGTAGAAGCTCACGAATGAGGTTTCTTGATATCCAAACTCTGTGAAACTCTCTGGAAGGGTGTTAGGGACCCCTTAGGCCCTCTCTGAACCTTCCCGACCTCCTCCAAGCATTTCCTCTCGCCAATCCACCTCTGCACAGTCAAAAACAGTTAAATCGCATGCATAATAATTCTGCCAACTTACTCAAAAATACAAAAAGATGGTTCTTTCAGATTTGACTATAAAAGTAGCTTAGACACATGCATTTCATCTTCTTAGAAGTCAATGGCATCTCTCCCAGTAGCTTGCATCCTCTTTCTTGCATCAGTAGAGCTAGCTGGTAAAATTAAGGTTTGCTAGGGTTTGCATTTTCTTTCAACTTTCCAGTTTCTTTTTGCAAGTAGATTAGCCTTCTTTGAGTTAGCTTTCATCCATCAGTTAAAAAGCTTCTTCTGAGAGCTCATAGAAGTTGGCTTTAAGCTCCTAGCAGACTTGTGCCAGTTGATCAAGTGACATCCGTGGCAAGAGCTAGTACTTGTGCATACAACACCGTCGCTTCCAAGTTTGTTACGAACTACCAGCTTGATAGAATTAAAGAAGGTAGTCCCAGGAGTTGCAGCATTATTGCTGCAATACTGGAGCTCACCACTCTTTTTGGCGCCATTGCCGGGGAAGCGTCAGAGTATTGGTGATTGTTGCTTTTCTTCTATTTTCTACTACAACCTTTTGCTAAGTAGTTTATTTCATTTCCATTCTGCAATTTCATTTCCGCAAAAGTAGATTAGAAATTTCCTGCTTTCATATATTAGCATTTCAATTCCGCAATTTCACTTCTGCAAGCATAGACTAGCATTTCATTCCTGCAATTTCATTTGAGCAAAATAGATTAGTTCTTTCCTACTTTCATTTCAATTCTGCATTTTCATTTCAACAAGATAGTTAGTTGCAGTTCAATCTATTTTAGTTTTTGCAGGTACAAGAAAAAAAAAAAAAAAAAAGCAAAAATCAACCAAAAAGATTTCATTTCATGCCTTGTAGGAGTAAAGATAATTCAGAAAAATGATTGCACAACACCCCCACTGCTTCACACAGCCAACCTTCTCTCTTCTTCTATGGCTGTAATTAAAGAACCCTTAGGTGGACAACAAGACATATTTGAAGAACCTCAAGGGAAGAAGAAGAAGAAAACATTTCTCTGAAGCAAATGGCTACAAGCAGAAATGTTGGGAGCAGTACCTTATCCAAAAACGAATTTTCAAATCATATGGAAGATTTCAAGAGCAATATGAGGCAGTTTCTTGCCATGCAACTGGATACCTTATAGATCCAAAGGAAGCAAGAGGAAGCCAAGAGGGCTTTGGTCATCTTTTGCCCTAGGTGCACTAGAAAGCATCCTAGGAATGAATGTCCAATGCACTCCCTATAAGTGTGTTTCGTCTGTGAAGAATACCATCCAACGAATTAGTGCCCTTCCTTGCCTGGACTTAAAGCTGCATATCAGAGAGCCAAGGGAGCCACTGAATCACTCTATTATATGAACCAAAGGAGGCCACATGGACCCATACCTTACCAGCAGGGAATGCAAGGGACATCCCAAACCTATTACGACTGCTATCAAGCCACTTCCATGCATTCTTGGGGTCCCCCTACTCATCCTTCCTGGTCCACACCCCCTCCTTGGTCATATCCTCTTCAATACCATGCTTCTCCAGTTGCTCATTCGTTTCACTCTTATGCTCAGCCACAGCCTTAGTGGAATGCACCTCATCAGGGGTGGAGGCCCCAGTATAACTCTCCTCCCGCTCATTTCCCTCCACCACCTACCCAACCACAACCCCATCCACATCCATCTCAAAAATACACCCCCACTCAACTACCCATACCACCATTTCCAAACCTGCACATTGGAATAGCTCAACTCCATTACAATGCTAAGGCACAACATGTCCAAACAACTCCTCTTGAGCTCCAAGATATTCACCATAGCTCAAGAAGAGTATTGGAGAAAAGAGATTATATTGACAGCACTGAAGGATCACATCCAGCAAAAGAAGATTCAAGAGAGGAGATCAAAGAACCATGGGCTGCACTTGATGAAGAGAAGAGATCATAATCAGAGATCGAGAAAGCTCCCTCATGGTTACCATCAAACCCTCCATGTAGTCAAGAGAAAAGTCAGCAAAAAGAGGAATATGTGAAGGTCATGATAGAAGAAGATATGGAGAATGATCCAGATCAGTAAACGGACCAAGGATATCAAATCTATATTGAGACATGGTTCTAGACAGTCACTAAGTTGTAGCAGTACTCTCTTCCTCAGCTATGTTTGATCCCTTCAAAGTCAAATCATTTGGTCTCTGAGATCTGGATAGCTGTCAAAGCATTCATTTCAAGCCGCCACATCATTTTGTCTCTAATCTAGATGTGCACATGGCTCCATTGGAAGTATTCCTTATACTTGAAAAGGATTTTGTTTTTCAAGTAGGGTAGGGTAGGAAAAAAAAAGAAAAAAAAGAAAAAGAAAAAAATGAAAATAAGATGAAAATAAAAATCTAAGGTGAAAACCTCCTCGGAGGCACCTTAGATTGGCTCATTGATTGAAAACCTCCATGAGGTGGTCAATGGGTTGAAAAAAAAGAGAAAATAAAAAGAGAATAAGATCCCTGGGTGAAAACCTCCCTTGGAGGCGCCCAGGGCAGGCAATTAGGGTGAAAACCTCCATGAGGCACCCTAATTGTTTTTACAAAAAAAAGGAGAAAAAGAAAAAGAAAAATAAACATAATTTCCATTGAATAATTGTAGGTTGCAGCAAGGACATTGCAGGTCTGGAGGATAGCTCACAACAAAGACAGACGAAGTTTTGTGCCTTCTACAAGAAGTTCTGTGTTTTCTACAGGTTGTTATGTGTCCTCTACAGGAAGCCTACAAACAAGCCAAAATTGATCTCCGAAGAGAACCAGAAGGCTAGGAATATGTCCATGAGGCCTGAAAGCATCCATGTTTCCATCCCTCACCCTTCTCCATCATTTTTTCGATCTCATTGTACTTCTTTCCTCAAAATTGCTTGTTCTACAGGAAGTTCCTGTAGAAATTACAGGATTTCTACAGGAAGCTAGAAATGGATTTCAAAAAGGTAGTTTGGCGAACATGATAGCTTCCTCAAGGGTTCAGAAGTCCTCCTGCAATCTTCAAACTCCTCCTCCATCATCTCCATGCCTGCATCATAGCCTAAGCTCATTTTTTTTTTACCATGCAAAACTTGCAGAATGCTTTGAAGAAAAAATACATAGAACAAAATTTGTTTTTTCCCTAGCTTGAAAACCATGCATCCATTTGCAATACTGTTACAAGGGGAGTTGTACAGGGACGATGGAAACATGCCCGAGCAATTTCAGCCAATTCCAGTGCACGGTTTCCAAGAAATCAGCCTCCATCACCTTCAGCCATTTTTGCATTTTCTCCATATCTATGCATCCATTTCAAAACCTGTTTCATGGGGAGATTCACATGGGTGATAGTAGCCTACCCAAGTAGTTTCAGCCGATTCCGATGCACGGTTTCTGAGAAATTGATCTTTGTAATCTTCAGCCATTTTCCATTTTTCTCGAAATATATGCATCCATTGATCGCAATTTTTCTATGGGAGGTGCATAATGATGATAGTAACATACTCAGCAAGTTTTAGATCGATCTGATCTATCGTTCGAGAGCAATGGCAAAAACAAGTTTCTGTCCTGTGAAAATTCAACATCAGCAGCTTGAGGGTACAGATCTGAACATGGAAACCAGCTCCTGCAGTGTGGATCTAACCAAAGGATACCTGCACAAGAAAACAGCCATGAATCAGCAGCCAAGCCATCATGCAACCACTGAAACAAATGCATGCAGCAGCAAACAGCACCTCACAACAACCATTCGACTTCCAGGTACGTGACTAAAACTCATTCCTCTGATTACATGAATGTAATTTGGAAACTGCATGAGCAATGAGATGGTTGAGATTAAAAAATCGGTGGCCAACTAACTGGCCACCCTCACCCAGTTCAACAACGCTCGGTGGGTGAATGAGACACGTGCACTCAGCCATCTCAGGAGGAAATCGGGAAACAGGTAATGGTGACTGCTTGACCTTCGACGTAATTGATGGAGTGATCACAGATAGGAAAGAAGATGTTTCGTGATAGCACCGTCGTCTGCATGGGCTAGTACACATGTTGGCCACTTCACTCCCTCACCGCAAATCACGCAACAATTAAAGAATGCTCGGCTGACTCTCACCACACGTTGATTCATTTTCACTTGCAGTGTTCTTAGCCGAAGTACATGTCCTCTACTCCCACAATCTGTTAACCCATCATTCTCCATGAGCTTTTCAGCTTAGCTCGAGATTCTGTTGCGTATTGGGCTCGCTCAAGCATGCAGGGGCATTCTACAGGAAGACGTTCTACAAGAAGTACTGTATATCCTTCCGAAGCATACAAGCCCGAGTTTTTCTTCATCAAGTTTGGAGCTTGAAAAGAGGTAGGCTCAGGAAACTGCTCTGCATATGATATTTATATAAGGTGGAGGATTAAAGACACAATATTGGGTTGAAAGAAAGGAAGTGAAGCTTAAAATATTGCCCGTGTTTTTTTCCTTCTTTGGGTTATTCACAGTCTCTCCGTTTTCCTGCTCTACATCCAAAATATGTTTTTTTCTTTCTCACATTCTTCTGAAAAGAGAGATGCAACCATAGGAATTGAGCCTGTGTGAAAGAATGAATTTGCAAGATTGTCCACTTTCTAGAAGAAAAAACTGTTATTTGTTCTCTGATCTGTCAAAAAAATTGATTTCTTTTCAAAAACTAAGAAGCAAATTCAGGTTGGAAAAGTTTGAAGAGAGGAAAAATTGGAAATTGTTGTTGTGAAAAACATGAAAATTCCAGGAGAAATAACAAGTTTACAAGAGGGGCAATGAGCTATCTTTTTAGAAGAAAACACAGGTTTTTACAAAATTTTTGGCTTCAAGAGAAGAAGAAAACAAACAGTTTTATTTTTTGCATGTTTATGCAGAAGAAGCGATGGAATTCTAGGGAAGAATCAGGCCTGAAGTATGTGAAAAAACCAATGATGAGGGAGCACAAATCATTCAAGCAGAGGGCAAAACAAAGGAAGAACAGAAAAGAAAAAGACTACAACAGAGAAGGCAGAAGCTAAACAAGATGAGAAGAAAGCCAAAACAGAGCGTGAGGAAGCAAGCTAACGGAGGCAGAGAAGACAAAAGAAGAGGGAAAAAAGGAGGAAGAGCCACATCCAACCAAGCAGACCAAAACAGTTAAAACAGTTTCTACAGGAAGCATGAAAACCGTTTCTACAGGAAGCCAGAAAACAGTCAGCACAGGACTTTCTACAAGAAGTCTAGAAACAGAGGAACAAAAAGGGAAAATCGCCTGAGATTTTTGCCAGGGAGGCAGCAGCCATGCTTGCCACCATTAGCACACCTCCAAGACCAAAAATGAAGAGAAAGAGGCAAACCTCCATGTACTTTAAAGTGAAAAAGGAGCACACGGATAAAAGTGGGCAGACCCAAACCACAGTCAAAGGAGAAAATTGTCATTAAGGACACAAAAGCTAAGCAAAAGGAGGAGCCTCCTTCAAATATATCCATAAGCTATGAACAGGGAAGCTCGAAGACATCCACCTAGAGAGAAAGAATCAAAATGTTGGACACACAGGCCTCTCTACAGGATGCTGAGATAGTTCTACAGGAAGCTACAAATTCTCTAGGAAAAGGATCACAGGTAGTGGGAAGAAGCAGAGAGAAAAGCATGGTTTCATGAGTGAGAAGAGGACATCTTCAAAAGCTTGGCATGACAAGGAGGCCACCAGGGCCATCAAAGATGAGGAGATAGATTAGTTGCTCAGAGGATGAGCAACACTTTTAGTAGGGGGGTGATGATGAGCCCCAAAAATGGATAATTATATGGGCTCCTTCAACCTCCTAATTCAAATTAATCCACCATTCTCATTAGTTTATTACATGTTTTTTATTATATTTATGCTAATTGAGTGAATTGGGTTAATCATTACGCCAACAAGTCTAATGGGTGCTTTGTGCAGATTTTTAGTCAATTTTGAGACAAAATCAAAGGTTTTAATGAGCACTTGGCAGCCAAATTCGTGGGAGAACAAGGGAGAGGATTTGTAGGAAGGTGTCCCCTTCATTTATGAGCCTTTACCTCGAATCCTCCACCATAAGCTCGGAGTTCAAGGGCCACCAAATCGATCATCACAAGGGCAATCGAGCAAGTGCTAGTAAAAGTGCTATTAACTACAAGTTTTGGCAGCCAAGTTCCTAAAATTTAGGAGGGTTGTTGGGGTCCTCAATTTGTATAAATAAGAGGGCTTAGGGCCTCATTTAAGTTAGTCACTTTGTAGGCAGAAGTTAGCTAGTTTGTAGTTCGATTTTAGTCATTTTTTAGGCAGTAGATTAGCTTTGCATTTCAACACATTTTCATGCTTTTCCTTGTGGAAGCTTTTGGAATGTAACATTACTTTTGCTCAATAAAGATGAATCCAGCTTTGAACCAGCTCTAAATCTCTCTTAGGAGGCTGTAGCTCTTGGGGTTGGGCCCATCTCAAGTGCCCAGTACCTCCTTTTTTTACCTTTATGTGTTTTTGCTGCATTCTTAGAATAAAATATGTTATTTAGATTAATATATTGCTTTGCTACTTAGGTCATTTTTGATGATTAAAATATATTTTTATGTTCAGATTGAGTTGATAAGTTATTAACAGGGAAGATATTCAGAAAAAGGCCATCAAGCGCCTCTGATTTCACCTCTCCCTCATTGGGATCAGGAACTGGGATCAAGGTGACCTTGCTGCCCACAAAAACACTGACTTTTCCTTGCCATGCAATCACTAGTGTTTGATTTTCATTTGTAGAAGTTGGTTACATGTTTAGATTTTTGCTTGCTTAGTTGCATAAGTTAGTATACATGGTTTCATTGCAGTTCAAACTCCTGTTCATTCGCTTTACTTTCAGCTAGATCAGATTAGGTCAACGTAACTAGGTCTTTGATTTTACAAGTCTTCATTGGTTCAGTTGGAAAAACAACTTGCAAAGCACATGTACCACTTCTCTACCTTCCCATACTCCATCAAACCCATCTGCTCCATCCCTCAACTCAACTTCTTGCTTTACGTTTTCCATTTGCTCACATAACCCTAGTTTTTGCGCATCATTGCTTCAGTCCTCCTTGAACATATCCAGCCATCTACATCTTTCCTCAACTCCATCCACCAAGTCCTGGACCACCTTCAACCCTTATCCTACCTCCATATCCACTCCTTCATCTTTCTTCCTCCATCCATCCTCCAAAATCCCATTTCTGAACATCCTGTAGAAAATCACAGATATCTTGTAGAACCCCTGCAGTCTTCTTGTAGAAGCTCACGAATGAGGTTTCTTGATAGCCAAACTCTGTGAAACTCTCTGGAAGGGCGTTAGGGACCCCTTAGCCCCTCTCTAAACCTTCCAAACCTCCTCCCAGCATTTCCTCTCGCCAATCCACCTCTGCACAGTTAAAAACAGTTAAATCGCATGCATAATAATTCTGCCAACTTACTCAAAAATATGGTTCTTTCAGATTTGATTATAAAAGTAGCTTAGGTACATGCATTTCATCTTCTTAGAAGTCAATGGCATCTCTCCCAGTAGCTTGCAACCTCTTTCTTGCATCAATAGAGCTAGCTGGTAAAATTAGGGTTTGCATTTTCTTTCAGCTTTCCAGTTTCTTTTTGCAAGTAGATTAGCCTTGTTTGAGTTAGCTTTTGTCCATCAGTTAAAAAGCTTCTTCTGAGAGCTCATAGAAGTTGGCTTAAGCTCCTAGTAGACTTGTGCCAGCTGATCAAGTGACAACCGCGACAAGAGCTAGTACTTGTGCATACAACACCGTCGCTTCTAAGTTTGTTACGAACTACTGGGTTGATTAAATTAAAGAAGGGAGTCCCAGGAGTTGCAACATTATTGCTGCAATACTAGAGTTCACCACCAGGATTGGACAAAGTGTTGGATATTTGTGGCTTTGTTGATGCAGACTGGGCTGGAGATCTGGATCAGAGAAGATCTACAAGTGGGTATGTGTTTAACCTATTTCGAGGTGCAGTCAATTAGATGAGTAAGAAAAAATCTTTAGTGGCACTATCAACTACAGAGGCAGAGTACATGGCATCCACTCATGCAATCAAGGAAGCAGTTTCGTTGCAGAAATTGTGTTCAAGTATGGGGTTAGTACAGGGAGCTATACGGATAGACTATGACAGCCAAAGTGCAATTTTCTTGGAAAAGAACCCTGCATATCATTCAAAGACAAAGCACAATGATGTTCAGCATCACTTTGTGAGGGATATGACAAAAGACAAAAAGGTGTTGCTGGTAAAGGTGGACACTTTGAAGAATACTGCAGATGCATTGACAAAATCTGTGAGCTCTGAGAAGTTCCCTTGGTGTAGAGAAACAATGGGTGTTGCAAGGATGGATAAATGACTAAGCTCACTTGTGTACCCCTGTGGAAAGAAAACAATAAGTGGGAGAATGTTGGGTTGTGTTATATTCTTTCCACAACTAGCCCACATAGCTAATTGGGGGGCTAGAGGGGGGACGGAGCGCCCCCTTCGTTTCGCTGATTGCACACTGGGGGGGGTCACAGGGGGTTTGAGGGGTGTAGGTGACCCGCCTCTATGGGGTCTGGCGCAACACCCTGGAAAATTTTGTTTTTGGACCCTATATTAGGTTGGGCAGACCTACCTATGGTTTTGTGCATGATTTTTCGTACATGGTTTTGGACGCGATGGTTTTCTGTCCATGGTTTTGGACGCGATGGTTTTCTGTCCATGGTTTTGGACGCGATGGTTTTTCAGTCCATGGTACTAGATGCTTCGGCATGTATAAATATGTATTGTAACATTGAAAGGAAGATAATGAAAAATCAAGCTGGTAGTCCCAGTTTTGGGATCCAGGGGAAATCTATATGTATATGTGTTTTATGTGTTATTCTCCCACATTGTTTATTTTCTGTGTTTTAGAATTCGTATGCAGGTAATTTTTGTACTGGTTTAAAACCTACAATGGGGTTTTGGGTGAGTTGAACAATGCTAGGTTTTCTTCTATTGAAGTACCCATACAAGGATTTGGATCTTCACCTCATTTAGGTGTCCTTATGACTATATATCTTGGAAGGGCATTCAAGAAATCGACACCACTATTTGAACTTGGAGTGAGAATAATTGGGGGCAGGACCTATCTAGGTGATACTGTCGGAGCTTCCTCTGCATTTATGGTCCGAAGGCATCTTTAGATGCATTGGGGATGATTTAGGGAATTTTTTAGATTTCGACAAAGGGTATATTGAGTCTATAAATAAGACATATGCTAGAATTTTGGTTCATCTAGACACAAGGGAGGTTCTAGTGGCTAGTTTTCCGCTACATTATTGAGGGCTTGTTCATCTTTAGAAGTTAGATTATGAAGGTGTACCATTTTGATGTCATCATTGTCATGAGGACGGTCATATACTCAAGGGTTTCCCTCTCTTATAGAAAAGATCTATTGGCATTGGTCATGGAGACGACCTCTAGGAGGGGATGAATGTTGGGGGTATTGTTGGGACTTCTCCTTTGTACCACATGTGGAAACGCTGGTACACAAGGGGCTTGACAGCAAAATGGGAGCTCACCACAACATAGCGATGACATCCTCCTTTGTGGGTACCTACCCATCTCCCTCCTCTCATCTTCATATTTCTTATTATATGCCATGTTATACTCCCTCTGTTGTTGGTGAACATATGTTACCTCTAGGGTTGGGGTTATATCTTGTCAAATTATGACTGATCCTATGTGTTTTTCATCTCTCGCACCCTCTTTCCCTCCTTCTAAGGATGAATCCTCTGAGACTAGGGCATGCCCTCTATATAACCTATGATCATTATCACATCCTCCCAATTTCACCACCTGTAATCAAGATCCAAATAAAGTTCTTGGTGCCCTTTGTCCCTCTAAAATCCCCAAAATCCCTTGGGGACGCTAATCATATATATCCAAAGCCATTCATAAGGCCAGTTGAGACGTAGCAGTTGGTTGTCAATTATCACTTAATGGGGTTATTAGAGCAAAGCATACCCCGAAATTTGATCCCTCATGAAGTGACTTTCTTTTAACTATCAGGGTTTAGCTATTAATCCCAAAACAATAGCCCTGAAGCAATCAATTACGTCGAAGAAATTGGATATTATTTTTCTTCAGGAATCACTTGGGCATGATATTCATATCGTTAACTCGTTGGAAGGTATGCTAAATGATTGAGTTTTTTTTTTGTTGACACTCGTGGAAGCTCCAGGGATTTGGTCCTTGGGGCCAATCGAAAATCCATCAATATTTTGAACACTTGGGGTGGGGACAACTTTATAGCCATGGATATCTTCTTAGCTGATCTAGGTATGGAGCTCAAGATCATTAATGTATATGGGTCATGTTCTAATAGGGTCAAATTTTGGAACAATTTGATGGATAGATCCTTTATGAGTGTGGATAACTTGATTTTTGAGGGGAGCTTAATTTTTCCTTGGGTATCTCAGAGATCTGGGGTGAACATTCCCATGTTGACTCTCTCTCTGATTTTTTTGTGTAGATGATTGAAAAATGCGAATTGGTAGATATTGACATGGCCAAGACCTTGCCCACTTGGTAGAATCAATGCATTGGTGTCGCTAGGATAGCCCAGAGAATTGATAATTTTTTGGTTCAGGAATCTTTGAATCAAGGCATTCCTCTTTTCAAAAAATGGGTGGGGGCATGTGGCCTGTTTGATCATCATCCCATTTTTTGGAAATATCTAGAAATTTCAACAAGCCAAGAGCTCATTTTAAGTTTAATGCGAGATGGTTGGAGGAGGAGGAGTTTTGAGTCTTGGTTAGGAATACCTGGCGTCCATGAATTGTTGAAGGGGATCTCTCTGTGGCCAGGAAATTTGTTGACAACCTTCAAAAGCTCAGGAGAGAGACTATAGTATGGGATAGGAATAAAAAGAAAAAATATGAGGAAGCCTTGAAACTCATTGAATCTAAATTAGAGTTATTAGAACAACCTGATGGTGGTGGCTATGACTCTTCTGATTCCAAAGCATAGGGCATTCAACTGGAACCAGATAGAAGAAGGATGTTGGAAGCTAGAGAGGAGGCCTGGAGACTTCAAAATAGAGTTATATGGCTACATGCAGAATATGACAATACGAAATTCCTTAAAAAATATGCCAAAGGTAGGAAGGTCATCAACACCATATGATCACTGGAAGATGAAAATGGTGTGAAGAAGTCCAATTTTAGTTATCTTGAAAATATGGAATTTTGACATTTTAGAACCATATTTACGACCCCTAGACATTCTACCTTAGCATAGATCTCATAGATTGCAATATTGTTTCCTTGATTTTGTTGAATAATACATAATAGAGATCTCATGGCCCCGATTACACCTGGTGAACTGGAAGAGACCCTTCAATGGTTTAAGAAAGATAAAAGTCCTAAGCTGGATGGTTTGCTGCTAGAATGTTCCTTGGGATTTTATGAGATAATTGGATCAAGTCTTTTTAAATTAGTGGAGGAATGCAAATATTCTAGAAAAATGTATGATGCATTCGATACAACCTTCATTGTCCTTATCCCCAAGACCTATAACCTAAAAAAATTTAACTATTTCATGCTCATTTCGTTGTGTAATTGTATTTACAAAATCTTCTCCAAAATTATTACTAATATGATCTAGCCCATACTATCTCAACACATCTCACGTGAGAAATTTTCCTTCCTGGATAACATAGAGATACATGAGGCTATTGGCGTCACTCAAGAAGGATTACACAACCTAAAAATAAAAACATGGAAATGAATGGTTTTGAATATTGACTTAGCAAAGGCTTTTGATAAGGAAAATTGGCTATACATTCGTATATTCCCTACTAATTTGGGATTCATTATGAATTTTATCAAATGCATCATGTGTTGCATCACATATGCATCCTTTGCGGTATTAATCTGGTGCTCCTTTGGACTTCTTCCATGCTTAGCACAAGGATTCCCTCTCTCTCCCCTTATCTTTCTCTTGATTAAGGAAGGTCTCAACAGAATGGTTAAGGAGGCTAACAAGAGGGGGAATCTAATTGGTGCTCTGATGGACAATAAAATCAACTTGAAACATATGCTCTTTGTTGACGATGTCCTAATATTTTTGAATGGATATCGTCATGCCATTGACTCTTTTAAAGGTACCCTTAATTTATTTTGTAGAGCTACAGGAATGGATGCTAATCATTTGAAATCTATAGTATCTACTACAAGATTCTCTCAGGCATATATCTCATATGCGCTTGAGTAGTTTTTGTTCCAACACTCTGCCTTTGAATAGGGACTCATATTTGGGATTTCATCTCAAGCCCAATGACTATGGGAAGGTTGATTAGATATGGCTAATTACCAGGATTGAAAAAAGACTAAACTCATGGAGCCATAGGTTGTTATCGAGATTTCGCCAACTAGTCCTAATTAAGTATATTCTAGAAGATATCCTTCTGCTATGGATGTCTTTGACATGGATCCCCAAAGGCATCTTGAACAAAATCCAAAAATGTTGTTGTGGTTTCTTGTGGAGAGGTACAAAGGATGGCAATAGTTTTTCTCGTGTCTGATGGAATGGGATTGCTCTACCCAAAAATGAGGTAGATGGGAATTAAGAACCTCTCTCATTTCTCTTAGGCCCTTGCTGCAAAGAGTGGATGGTGATTTCTGTCTACAAACAACTTATGGACTTAGATGGTCACACAAAAATATATCCACCCACTTACTCTGACACAATGGATTCATCTTCAGAATAAGAATAGGAGCAACATATCCACGATATGGAAAGCCATTCTAGATACTTTTCATATCATTGGTTATGATCTCGCTTGGAATATTGGCTCTGGTACATGTTGGGTGTGGTTTTTTACCTATTTTCTGCACATTATTTCCCCAGTTTTGACCTTTCTGTCCTCCAGGCCTGTGACTTTACATGATAAAATTCCTTGTTTCCTCACCTTTTAACCTATTCTACTGTCATGTTACTTTGTTGTATTTTACCAAATAATACAAAGTTTTATTCCTTTTTGTGGCTAACTGGGAGAGTATTGAAGAAGTATTTTGGGAAGCTCTTCTTTTCAAGTGATGGCTTGCTAAGACAAAGCTATGAAGCAAACAGGCAACTTTGATTAACTACAGAAAAGGGTAGAACGGTTCATTGTTACACCCTAGATGTTGTTACAAGCTGTTGTTACACATTCGATGTTGTTATAGGTTGTTCTTACACATTGGATGTTGTTTCACTATGCGTTGATACAAGAGTCCGCCGTCACACCAAAAGTGTTGTTGCCAGTGATGTCGTGACATCCCAAACCACCATTCACTCAATGTTGTTGCGCCGAAGCTGGGAAATGTGGGTACTATTCCACATAATAGTTGTCGGTAGTAGGGATTGTTTATTTTGGAAGCAACAAGACCCAAGTGGTTGCAATCATAACCAATGTATATTTGTATTTAGTAATAGGTTGTAACTACTTTTATTTTTTATCATTATGAGAATCGTGAGATTATCATGACTAATTTGTTTCTAATTTTGCGTTGTAATGACTATAAAGGAACTTGATTTTTCATGTACAATTCCACGACATATAGAAAAGTATTGTTACTTTGCTTCTGTAATTCTGAGTTTATTTTTAATATTAATCAGCACAGTGATGCTGTTACTGTTCTTCAGTTGATTCGTTAATCACTTTTGTGTTATTCCTGCACCCTTCTCAGGAGGAAGGGCCCTCCTCTTTGCTACGGATTGCAGTGATAGAGGTAGTGTACATTATAGTTTAGCTAATTAATTTATGGTTTCTCATTGTTGTTGTACAAATCGTGGATTACATTCGTTGTTGTTTCCATTTATATTATGTTGTTACTGTTAGAAAATTATATATTACGGAGCAATGGAACACATAAAATATTGCAGAAATATAAACACAGAAAACGCACAAAACAAGAGAGACACAGATATACGTGGTTCACCCAGTTTGGGTTACGTCCACCCCGAACAGCCAGTCCTTCCTTTTTATTATCCAGCAAAATGAAGAGACACAACCTACAGCAAATCCGCTGTAATATCCTCTGTTTTCTCTCACAGTCTCACCTCTCTGTTTCTCGCTCACAGAATACACATCTGTCTCACAGCCTCAAATACAATACCCTCATACAAAGAGAGGGGTTGCCTTCTAGGGCAAAAAACCCTAAACTAAACATAAGTTCTACCGTCAGATCATCCGCCTAATGAACGGCCCAGATTGACTAGAAATTACTATACTTTTACAAGGCAATTTTACAGTTGTTTTTAGCTTCGGGGGCGCTGCCCCCGAAACCCCCCGCCAGGTGGGGGCTCCCAAAGGTCGCAGTCGCCCCCCCTTGGACCCCCCCTACAACGAATATTTTACCGGCGGCGTTGCCACCCCCATTTCGAACTGGGGTCCTATGTGGCGATACCTTTGAATATAGAAGATAATCAGGCTCCACACCCAACAATCTCCCACTTGGATACTGATTGTAGCAACTCCACCGCTGCTCCATTTGCTGGACAATGACTCCTCTTTGGACCTGGCTGTTTCTCATCTTCATCGTCATCCTTGAAGACCAACTGAAACTGAGCATATTCTCAGTTTCTCCCTGGTTACAACTTTTGTTAGCATATCTGCAGGATTCTAGCTAGTGTGTATCTTTTCCAGCTTCAACTCTCCATCTTCCAACACTGATCGTATGAAATGGTACTTGAGCTGTATGTGTTTAGTCCTGGAATGAAATGTTGAGTTGTTTGCAAGATGAATGGCACTTTGGCTATCACTGTATAACGTGCCCATATCATGCTCCTTACCCAATTCACCCATAAACCTTTGTAACCAAATCATTTCTTTACTAGCCTCTGTAGCAGCAACATACTCTGCTTCTGTTGTTGAAAGTGCAACAACACTTTGGATTTTTGAAACCCAACTGACAACTGTTCCTCCAACAGTAAATACATATCCTGTAGTGCTCCTCCTGTTATCTCTGTCACCTGCCATATCTGCATCAACATATCCTTGTAGGTAGATGTTTGAACCACCAAAGCATAATACTTGATTTGTGGTACCTTTCAAATATCTGAGAATCCATTTCACTGCCATCCAATGTTCCTTTCCTGGATTGTTCATGTACCTGCTTACAACTCCCACTGCATGTGCAATATCAGGCCTTGTGCAGACCATTGCATACATTAAGCTTCCAACTGCTGATGCATATGGAACTTTAGACATATAATCCATGTCTTCTTGGGTCTTTGGGCACATTTCCTTGCTAAGTTTGAAATGGCTAGCAAAAGGTGTACTAACTGGTTTTGCATTGTGCATGTTAAATCTTTTCAACACCTTTTGTATGTACTCATTATGAGACAATGTTAATTTACGATTTTTCCTGTCTCTAGTTATTCTCATACCAAGGATTTGTTTCGCAGCTCCCAAATCCTTCATTGCAAATGAATTTGCCAATTTTCTTTTGAGCACATTTATTTCCTCCATGTTAGATCCTGCAACAAGCATGTCATCTACATACAGTAACAATATAATATAGCTGCCATCATTTTGATTTTTCAAATAAACACAATGATTAGAGTGACATCTAGTATAACCTTATTCAGACATAAACTTGTCAAATTTTAGATACCACTGACTTGGAGCCTGTTTTAAGCCATACAAGCTCTTCTTCAACCTGCACACTAGTTTCTCCTTCCCTTTCACCTCATATCCTTGTGGCTGCTGCATATATATCTCTTCCTCCAAATCCCCATGGAGAAAGGCTGTCTTTACATCTAACTGCTCAAGATGCAAATCTTCAGTTGCTACAAGACTTAAAATAGTTCTGATTGAAGTCATTTTAACAACAGGAGAAAATATTTCATCAAAATCAATACCTTTCTTCTATGCAAACCCCTTCACCACAAGTCTAGCTTTATACCTCTGTTTTCCTCCATCTTCTTCCTTTAGCCTGTAAACCCATTTATTCTTCAATGTAGTTTTTCCTACAGGCAACCTGACTAAATCCCAAGTCTGGTTATGCATTAAGGAGTCCATCTCTTCTTCCATGGCTACCTCCCACTTCTTCCTGCTTTCAACCTGCATTGCTTCTTCATAACATTCGGGTTCACCGGAATCAGTCAACAATAAATAATATAATGAAGGAGAGTATCGTTCAGGGGGTCTACCTATCCTGGTAGATCTTCTAACACCACTTTCAGGTGTTTGGGGTGCCTGTTGCTGTTGTGGTGGTTGCTGTTGTTGTGGTTGTTGATTATTATTATTTTCAGGCACCTTTACTTTTTCAGTGATTTCATCAAGGACTGCGTATTCCTTGTTTTCCTTTTCCTGTTTCTTTTCCTGCAACTGATTCTTATACAAGACCTTTTCATTGAATATTACATCTCTGCTCCTAATGATTTTGTGATTTTCGTAATCATATAAGCGATAACCAAAATCATTAACACCATATCCAATAAAGGTACATTTCTTTGACTTTGCCTCAAGCTTTGTTCTATTTTCTTTATCAATATGGACAAAGGCCTCACAACCAAAAGGCTTTAAAATAGAGTAGTTTACCTTTTTACCTGTCCATGCTTCCTCTGGAACACCACCATCCAAGGAACTTGAAGGCCCTCTGTTTATTAGATAAACAACAGTATCTACAGCATCTGCCCAAAACTGTAAAGGTAATCCTGCATGCAATCTCATGCACCTTTCACGCTCCATGATTGTTCTGTTCATCCTTTCTGACACACCATTTTCTTGTGGTGTTCTTGGAACTGTCTTCTCTCTGCGAATTCCATGCTCTAAATAGTACCTATCAAACTCTTTGCTGCAATATTCACCTCCATTGTCTAATCTAAGACACTTCAATTTCTTTCTTGTCTCAATCTCAACCAAAGCTTTCCATTTCTTGAAAGTATCAAATACATCAGATTTATTCTTAATACAATAAATCCAAGTTTTTCTAGTTGCATCATCAATAAAAGTGACATAATAACGAGAGCCACCGAGAGATGATACCTGAGCAGGTCCCCATACGTCTGTATGCACAAGCTCTAATTTTCCGTTCTTCTTTTCTTTCCCAACTCTGAGAAATCTGACTCTCTTCTGTTTTCCATAAATGCAGTTCTCACAGAAGTCCAAATCAACATTCTTCAAACCTGGCAACAAATTCCTTGAGTGAAGAATCTTCATCCCCTTTTCACTCATGTGTCCGAGCCTATGATGCCATAATGTTGCATCTGCTCCTCTGGAAGTTAAAGCATTAACAGAGTTAGAAATACCATTGCATAAATACAATGTACCAACCTTTTCGCCTTTTGCTATTACCAGGGCTCCTTTAGTGACCTTCCAAGCTTTATCTGTGAAAGTTGTCACACAACCTTCACCGCCTAACTGCCCTGTTGAAATCAGATTTTTCTTTAGATCTGGAACATGCCTTACCTCCTTTAATAGCCATTGGTTTCCATTCTGCTGTTTTACAAGAACCTTACCCATTCCAACGATTTTACAGGGTTTATCATCACCTAGACGAACTTGTCCAAAATCTCCTTGAACATAGTCATGAAAGTATTTCTTATCAGGTGTGGCATGGAATGAAGCCCCTGAATCTACCACCCAGGAATCAGAAATATTTTCGAAAGAAAGAATCAAAGCATCTTGTAACACCTCACCCTTCACATTTGCTTCATGATTGTTTTCTTGTTGTGCATATCCTTCTTTTCCCTTCCGAGATCTACAGTCTTTCTTTAGGTGTCCTTTCTTTCCACATTTCCAGCACACTATCCCCGATCTGGACTTGGATCTGCCTTTCCTTGATTTACTGTGATATCCTGAGCTCTTTCCTCTTTCCATTTTTCTTCCTCTAGACTCTGCACTCAAATCATTTCCCGATGTCTCACCAGAACTTTTCCGTCGCATTTCCTTGCTAAGGATAGCACCGACAACATCATCAAACTTTAAAGTACTAGATCCAGAAACGGAGTTACTAATGGCCATTACCAAACCATTCCAACTTTCTGGTAATGAGCACAAGAATAACAGAGCTCTAACTTCATCATCAAAGTTTACCCCTACAGAACTTAACTAACTTGTAACTGTATTAAAATCATTTAAATGGTTTGCAACAGGTCCACCTTCCGACATATTCATATTAAATAACCGTTTCATAAGAAATACCTTGTTTGAGGCCGAGGGTTTTTCATATAGTTTCGACAACGTCTGCATCAAACCCTCTGTCGTGGTTTCCTTCGAAATGTTCAAGGCGACTGACGCAGCAAGGCACAACCGTATTGTTCCGAGTGCCTTTCTATCAAGAAGGTTCCATTCTTCGTCTTTCATACCCGTCAGCATCTTTGTTTTTCCGCCCAATGGTAGGTATAGATCTTTCTGATACAGATAATCTTCCATCTGCATCTTCCACAGCGAGAAGTTTTGGCCGTTAAATTTCTCGACCCTAAACTTACCATCTTCCGCCATTGCTCCCATTCGAACCAGGAATCCTTCTTTCCTGCGAGTTTATTAGCCAAATAGACCTTCGGCTCTGATACCAGTTGTTAGAAAATTATATATTACGGAGCAATGGAACACATAAAATATTGCAGAAATATAAACACAGAAAACGCACAAAACAAGAGAGACACAGATATACATGGTTCACCTAGTTTGGTCTACGTCCACCCCGAACAGCCAGTCCTTCCTTTTTATTATCCAGCAAAATGAAGAGACACAACCTACAGCAAATCCGCTGTAATATCCTTTGTTTTCTCTCACAGTCTCACCTCTCTGTTTCTCGCTCACAGAATACACATCTGTCTCACAGCCTCAAATACAATACCCTCATACAAAGAGAGGGGTTGCCTTCTAGGGCAAAAAACCCTAAACTAAACATAAGTTCTACCGTCAGATCATCCGCCTAATGAACGGCCCAGATTGACTAGAAATTACTATACTTTTAAAAGGTAATTTTACAGCTGTTTTTAGCTTCGGGGGCACTGCCCTTGAAACCCCTCGCCAGGGGGGGGCTCCCAAAGGTCGCAGTCACCCCCCCCTGGACCCCCCCTACAGCGAATATTTTACGGGCGGCGTTGCCGCCCGCATTTCGAACTGGGGTCCTATGTGGCGATACCTTTGAATATAGAAGATAATCAGGCTCCACACCCAACAGTTACAGTGAGTTAATCAACATAATGGTAGTAACAAGCTGGAGTAGATATTAGTTCCTGTGTGGTGCACATTTATTTTGATAGCTATGAAGTGTGATTGAATTCTGTAGAGTGTTTTTATGTCTACATGCATGGTTTGATTCAACAATTTAGATCAGTGACATCTTTTATTGTTTTCTGCATTTCCTTATTCTTGGTTGGAGTGTATTGGCACAGACAGTGCGAACTTCATTGAAACAGAAAGACCTACAATGGGTTGATAATTAAATTTTTTAGTCTCATTCAATTAAGATTGATTAAAACATCACTACATTTTGGCATCGTTGTCGGGGATGGCAATTGACAATACAGTCAGTCAAGTCGTTTGTTTGATATAGAGTGTTCCTAGTCCACAGTTGTTGGGTGGTAAGACGAGAGGTAAGAACTTGTGTATCGCTCTAGCATACATGGGTGGGCTCACCATTGTGATTACTAGGGCACTTGTGACATTTGATGTTTTGTTTAGCGTATCTTCAGCTCCACAGTTTTTGGGCGGTAAGACAAGAGGTAAGAACCTGCGCATCACTCTAACATACCTGGGCGGGCTCACCACTGTCGAAGATTGAGACACTTAGGGTGTGATTTAATACACATAGGGTCCATGTGTGCAGTTGTATGAATTATAGAGATACTGAAATCACCCATACTCCAATAAGTCACAGGAAAAATTGGTCGTAAAAAGGAAAGGAAGAGTGTATATTTGGGAAGGAAGACATTTATCCAGGAACTAATCACCAAGGAAGAAAAGGAACAATTCAACTCTCAAAGGAATGCAAGGAAAACATGGCTGCAAAAAGCTATTACTCCCATAGAAAAAGCAGAAACCTCTGATTCCTCCATCTCGGGATCGTATCATTCTAAAGCTGGCACCCATAACTCCAAGACCAAGAATTTGATTCATGAGCAAGAAGGGGAAGCGAGTCACCAAAACTTGAGGACCAAGGGGCAAGGGGAAACTAAGGGGGAGTATCGAACACTTGAGATGAAAAAGCACTTGTTGGTTTATTAATATCCAGATATAGGTAGTGCAGTGAAACAACCAGCCCTAGGGGTATCTAAGGCAATAATCACATCTACAAGGCCATCACAAGAACAATTTGAAGGGTGTCTTCTACAACAAAGGTTATAAGAATTAGTCATGGGGGGAAACAATGACAACAATTCTAAAACAGATGCTACTATCACCACCTTTGAATTCCCAATTGGGGATATTAGAGGTAAATCTCCTATGAAGAATATTCCTTTATCATCCTTACCATCCTTTCACGAGATGACTGTGGAAGATCCAGACACCTTTCTATTTGAGCTTGATGCCTTATGCAGAAGCTATGATTATACTGCAGATGCTCAAAAATCAAAATTATTTCCGGCCACTTTAAAAGAGGTAACCTTGAGATGGTTCATGGGATTGGGCTCCACTTCTATTCGAACGTGGAATGATATGAAGGAGACGTTCTTATCAAAATACCAGGAATATTGCAAAACCAGGGACTTAAGGGAGGAGATATTTAGAATGACACAGAAGGAGGATGAAAGCCTAGAAGATTATGTGGAACGGTTCCATTATAATTTGCAGAGATCTAAACACGGTGATTAAAAACAGGAAATCTTGAAGACTATATTTATCAAGGGAATGAGGGATGACTGCCTTGACACCCTGAACCTATTAGGGAAAGGGGATATATTGCAAGAACCATTCGCTGAAATTGTAAATCTCTGCCTAAGATTCTCTAGAGGATCATCCAAAGGGAGGAGTATAATTCGAGATGCATCTTCCCGGATACAAAAATATGCAGGAGGGGGAGTAACCAAAACAGAAATCGGGAATTTGTTTGAAAACTTCAAAATTTATATCCTCAGTACTCTCTCTACCCAGATAACAATAGAACAGATTAAGAAGACACAATTCAAATCTGAAACACCCCTGGCTGTGTTCTGTATGAATTGTCAGAAGAAACATCCTTTGAGGGAATGTGGATTGAACAACATCAGCCTATGTAATATTTTTGAGCTGGAGGATTCGACAAGGAAATGTCTGGAGCTTCCTAGACTAAAGATAGTACTCGGAGAATCAACTGAGGATGTGCAATCCTCTTATTTCATCACACTAAGGAGGCCATGGCAACGACGACCTCCAGGAATGTCTCAAGACTTTTCCTCTTTCAATTCGTGGACCAATTCATATAATACTCATCAATATTCATGGAAATATCCTACCCCTCCTTCAGCACAGTTTCCTTCACCCTGAAACTAGTGGTCTCCATCTCTTCCTGTGCAATATCCTCAATCTCAACTATATCCTTGGAACCAGAATTGGAGAGGACATGCCCATAATTCAGCTCTGCCTAGACTACCCATGCAACAACAGCTGCAGTTACCCCCTTTTCAAGCTCCTGCTCCTCCACCACCTGTCCGACCCCAACTACTTGTGCAACCTAACCCAAACCCAATTAATAAATCAGCTCAGGGCATAGAGGCTCCAACTATCTTCTAGACCTACCTTCTTACCCCCATGGGACTTAATGAAATACAATTGTGATCAGGCATGGTAATTAACCCAAGTCACTCCCCTGTCATTACAGAGGAGGACTGTGAACCATCCAGAGGAGATGTCGGAGGCTCTGAGGCATCTATTGTGCCTACAACAATTGATATAGAGGAAGTTGTGACATCTGTAATATTCGACTTGCAAAGAACTGTTGTTGGTGTAACAACCAACTCGGGGAAGGATGATACACCTGTAATAGCAAATTCGACTATTGTAACACAGAACCATCTGTATCCATAGAGATTGGCTAAACCTAGGATGACTTCACAGCCTGAATATGATTTTCTTACAAAGTTGCAAAATTTTCATGTATGAATCCCTTTGTTACAAGCCCTTAAAGAAGTACCTATTTATGCTAAAACATTGAGAAATTTGTGCATAAAGAAACCTGGGAGGAAGCCTAAAGACCTTGCCGCCATACATGTGATGGGGAAATTATCTGAATTAATGTCTACTCAGCCTCTCCTAACTAAGTACAATGATCCAAGAAATTCTACGGTCACTGTCTACATTAATGATAAGCGCATAGCCAACACATTGATCGATCTCGGGGCTACCATTAATGTAATGAAAAAATACCTATTTATCACTCTCAGGTTACAAGGACTCAGAAATATTCATATTGTGCTTGAATTAGCAAACAGGTATCGTGTTAAACCTAAGGGTATGTTAGAGGATGTAGTGATTACAATAGCTTCCTGGAGGTATCCAGTTGATTTTCTTATCTTACAACCCAAATCCAATTTAGGGGGGCATCCTTTGATCCTAAGGAGACCTTGGCTAGCCACTATGGATGCATTTATAGGCTACAGGTCAGGATCTATGGTGATCTCAGATGGCTAGACAACATAGAACCTTAATCTTTACCCCCCAAAACTAAATGTGGATATGTACAACCCTTGGTGGGATGAGTTTGAGCTGAGTCAGATCTTTCCTTGCCAATCCTCACTCTAGGGAAAGCCCAGTATTTCAAAAATGAGACAGAAGATGATGTCATTAACGGTTTTATTAGTAACTCACTTTCTGTCGCTTATGTTAAGAATGCAAATGAGGAAGAAGAGCTGGAAGATATAGATTTTGAACAAATGAGAACGGCTCCGAATATTGACAGCAATCCAATTGAGATAGAATCGGTAAATTTTTTGAATGTTAACCCCAACCTGACTGTTGAGCAAAACCAACGGTTGTTACAACTATTACAGAAATACAAAAAGGAATTTGCATGGGACTATATAGATATGAAAGGGATCAACCCTAACCTATGCACTCACCGTATTTATTTGAAGGATGGTTGCAAACCAGTCAGATAGCCATAGTGCCACATGAACCCTACACTAAAGGAGGTGGTGAAAGAAGAACTACAAAAACTCTTGAGTGCTAATTTTATTTATCCAATATCTGATAGTCAGTGGGTGTCACCGCTTGTAATCATTCCTAAAAGTAATGGAAAGTGGAGAGTCTATGTTGATTACAGAGAACTCAATAAGGCCACTCAGAAGGACCATTTTCGCTTACCATTTATAGATCAGGTCCTCGATACCATCTCTGGAAAGAAATTATTTTCATTTTTGGATGGATTTAGTGGCTACAATTAGATAAAGGTTGCCCTAGAAGATCAAGATAAAGCAACCTTTACTTGTCCATGGGGAGCCTACGGATACAGAGTACTTCCTTTTGGACCCTGCAATGTGCCAGTAACTTTTCAAAGGGAAATACTGGGAATTTTTCTAACTTGTTGAATGACTGCCTAGAAATCTTCATGGACAATTTTGCACCTTATGGAGATGCTTCTGAAATAGCATTAGTCAATCTGGGAAAAGTTTTGGAAATATGTGTATAGACTAATGTTTCCTTAAGCACTGAAAAAAGTCACATGATGATGACTGAAGGGATCGTGCTTGGACACTACATTTCTACTGATGGAATCAAGGTAGACCCTACAAAATTAGAGGTAATTCTAAAAATTCCAACCCCCAGAATGCAAAACGAGGTATGTTGTTTTTTGGGGCATGCACGGTATTACAGGAGATTTATAGAAAAGTTTTCAAAAATTGCATCGCCATTATTTTCCTTGTTCATGAAGGATGTTGATTTCTTGTGGACAAGGAAGTGTGAGCAGGCCCTTTTAAAGTTGAAATTTTGTGTATCAGCAGCTCTAGTTTTACGAGTACCTAATTGGGAACAGTCATTTCACATAGCTACGGATGCATCAGATATTGTTGTAGGTGTTGTTTTGGGCCAGCTGGAGGATAAAAAACCTTATGCTATTTATTACATAAGCAAAAATCTAACCCCAACTGAAGTCAACTACACAGTGACCGAAAAGGAGTTCTTAGAAATCGTGCATGCCATCAATAAATTCTAACATTACATCACCGGGTATCAAGTATTTGTACACACTGACCATTCTGTCATTCATTTTTTAATGAATAATCCAATTATTGATGGTAGGATTACACGTTGGTTATTGTTGTTACAATAATTTGATATCACTATTGTAGATAATCCTAGAAAAGATAATGTAGTAGCTGACTTTCTTTCTAGGCTAACTATTGATGACACTTGCATTCCCACTGAAGATTCTTTCCCTGATGAATATCTTTTTGCTATTTCTAATTACTCACCTTGGTATGCAAATATAGCCAATTATCTTGTTGCAGGGAGGTTTCCACATTATTTATCCTCCAAGAAGAAAAGAAAGATCATACAGCAAAGTGCTACATATACCTGGATAGATGGGAACCTCTATCACACTAGACCAGATTTCCAGATCAGACGTTGTGTTAGAGAAGATGAGGTCTTTGATATCCTTAAAGCCTATCATGAGGAACCTTGTGGAGGACACTTCGCAGACAAACAAATAGGATACAAATTCCTTTCAACAGGGTATTATTGGCCAACAATATTTCAGGATGCCAAGAAGTTTGTGAAGGGATTTGATAGTTGTCAAAGGATGGGCCAACCACTGCAATCAAACGAGATGTCGTTACAACCCCAAATCGTCTTAAAACCATTTGAGAAGTGGGCTCTAGATTTTGTGGGACCAATTAATCCTTCATCTAGACAAATATCCTACATCCTGGTCTGCACTGACTATGTCACAAAATGGGTTGAGGTGAAGGCATTAACTAGAGCCATAGAGCAGGTTGTCTCAGACTTTTTTTTTGAAGACATCTTTGTCTAGTTTGGCATACCTAGGGAGATAGTCACAGATGGAGGGCCCCAATTCACATCTCATAAGATCCAGGAGTTGGTCAAAAAATATAAAATCCATCACAGAATCACAACACCTTATCATCCACAAGAAAATGGCCAAGTGGAAAGCACTAACAAAGTCATTGAGGGGATCCTTACTAAGACTATGGCTAGTCACCGAAGAAATTGGGCTAACAAACTTCCAGAAGTGTTGTGGGCATACAAGACTACATGGAGGAATACCACTGGATTATCACCATATGAACTTGTGTATGGTAATAACCATTTATTCCCCATTGAATTTGAAGTCAAGACACTAAGAACAACCTTGCAAGTCAATTTGGATTTGGCTACATCACAAAAGTAGGGATTGGACTAGCTCAATGAATTGGAGGAGAAATGGTTAGCTGCTATCCAGCAAACATAGATTATCCAGCAGCAGAGAGCTAAGTGGCATGACAGATTCATAAAGAAAAAGAAGTTCCAGAAAGGAGATTGGGCTCTCTTATATGACTCAATATTTAAAGACTTCAAGGGTAATCTCTACACCAAATGGCTAGGTCCCTATGAGGTAGATGCAGTCTTTGACAATGGGACTGTAAATTTGGTGACCATTGACAGTGCGAAGACACCATTGCTTGCAAATGGGCATCGTATTCGATTATATCACAAACCTACTTCAAGGGATTCATTTGTCAACATTGTCATAAATTCAGATCTACAAATTACAGGAATAAGGGAAAGCCCCCCTGTGCTGCAAAAATTCTAATTTTTTCAATAAGTGTAACAGATGAAAATCAACTTCGGTTGGTGGCTATTACACCTTCAAACTTTATATATATATATATATATATATATATATATATATATATATATATATATATATATATATATATATATATATATATATATATAGAGAGAGAGAGAGAGAGAGAGAGAGAGAGAGAGAGAGAGATATATATATATATATATATATATATATATATATATATATATATATAATGATAATAACCCAGCTGTGAAAACCTTTCCCAAGCACAGACAGACACTTTTTGTAGTAGTTGAAAACCACCTGGTGGCGGCTGTTACACACTCTATAACAACATCTCATATTTCAAATCATATCTTATGATAAGTGCTGTTACATGATATTTTCCTCTTTATTTTTTTTTATTTTGTAGAAATTAAAATAATATATATCAGTTGTCTTGGTTGTTACACCTATAACAGCCAGTCCTTTCAGGAATAAACGAGATATTTTATTGTAATAAGTAGCAGACATCACCATGATCCTCATCATCATAATTAAGTTCACATGTCTCGCTGTCGAATCTTGGTTCGCACGTCGCGCCGCCTATTACTTCGCCCCACATAACCCATGTCATCAAAAGGTAGTATTTAATTCACTTTATTTGGTAATTATGGCAACTTAACATGACTTTTGATGGCTGAGGATGGCTGTCATTTTTAAGCAGGGGGGGGGCAACGAATCATATTGCGACATGACTGTCGCATGATTTGTGATTATTCGAAAAATCCTGCAATTAAGGCATGATGATCTGGTAGTTATTGTTACTTAATGTTGATCATGCCAAAAAGGGTAAGTGTACCATCGACAAGACCTCCCCATGACTCACCATTAAGGAAAATTCACTGTGCAGTATGAATCATAAGTGAAAAATCCCAATTCGAAATCCTCACCTGTGCCACCCTACCATTTACCCCTACTGGAAGCATTGAATCCCCATTCAGAATGCTTGGAGAATTGGAAGATAACAGTGCAGGATGAAACAACTAAGTTGTGTGTCGATGACCCCAAAGCATCTAGAGGAAGGGAGAAGGAGGTGAAATAGCACTGAATTTGCATAAGCAATGGGTGGAACAGCAATACGGCACAAGCGAGGGTCCATAGAAGCCTTGGAGGATTGCCTAGAAGCATGCCAAATTTTCAAGGATGCATGTTGGTTTGAATTATTTTAGAGGTTAGAAGGATCAGACGATGGTGTTTCCATGGAATTTGCAAAGAATTTGGAAAGAAGCCAAACAGAGCTTAGAGGGTTGAAGCTAGAGGTCACGAAAGAGGTGATTGGTAGAGTAACAGGATTACCAATGGAAGGGAAGAGGTGGTTCAATAGGAAGGTCAATGACCCCTCACTGAAAGGGGATTTCCTCCAAGAAGAAGAGTTGCTGGTAAAGAAAGGAAGGGGAATTGATAGACTGTCACTCCCCCAGCCATGGGCTGATATTTTCCTCTACCTCATCAAGTACATTACTTGTGAGGGAAGGGCAACAATTATGTTTAATTACCACTTTCCATTGTTGAACCACCTCCGACATTAGCAACTGGTCAACCTTCCTTACTTCTGGCTAGGCAACATTAGGCATATGGACACATCTGTGAAAACAGTTGCACATCTAGAAAAGTGTGTCACCAACCATGGCCTTATCAAACTCATTGTGTTGGATGCTTTGAGCCGACAGGGCAAGAATTGGGAAGAATTCATGAGGAAAATGCCCAGGACCACTCGCAAGAGGCAAACTGAGATGTCTAAGGAAGCTTTAGAGGTGACAAAGGAGAAACCCCAAACCTTGACAGTAAGGGTTAGAAAGAGGCCATTTGATAAACCAATTGGTGACAGACACCACCTCGAGGGAGACTCAAACTGAAATTTGGGAAGTTGTTACACCAGAACCCATTGAGGACGTTGTTGTTACACAAGAACCAGCAACTGAGATGACACAATCCATAGGAAGTGATCGGGTAATGGATACACAGGAGCCCTTGGCTGACAATGTTGTTTCATTAGAACCAGGAGTGGAGGAGGAAGTCAGCCAAGGGAAGGAAGAATAAGCTAACATCCATGAGCCTAAGACAAAATTTTTTGCTACACAACAACTAGTAGTGAAAACAGAAGCTGTTCTGGAGAAAAATGATGCACAGAAGTCTGTGGATAACACTACTGCTACACAAGAACTAGCTATGAAAATGGAAGCTGACCAGGAAGATAAAACAACTGTGACAAAATACACTGACAAAGTTGTTGTTACACAAGAACCAGCAGCCGAGGTGGAACAATTTCACCCTCAGGAGGTTATTACACCCTCAATTGATAGTGGATGTGGAAGAACACTGGATCCTGATGAAGGATGGTGTTCTGAGAAGATGTTGTTGTTGCCAGAGATGCAAAAAATAGAAGTAGCTAGCACTCTCTCTACAGGAAGGAGTGATCTCACTCAAAGTACATAAAATAATGATGGACTCCCTTAGAGAAAAATGGAAAAAAGAAGAATGGGAAAGAGAAGAGGAAGCATGGAGGAACAAATAAGTTATAAAGAATAAGGATGAACAGTTGTATCAGTTAAATCGATAGGTCTTTGACTTGATGTACGATAAGACCAAACTCCGTGACCTTGCCCTAAACCTGCTATCATGCAGGTGGCCGTCCCTGTCATACCCAGTGTTCCTTTGGGAATGTTATTACTTATTTCAATTAAAGGCAGTTTTTGAGAATAGGTCCTATTTGGGTTCTTCAACCCGTACATTTTTGGAAATTTTTCACTCCTGTGACTTTGATTGCCATAGCTTGTTGTGCAAGTTTTTCTTGCACAATATCATGTGCGAATATGTTAGCAAGAAGATGGTGGTGAGTGTTCTCTCCTACATGGGGGATTTAGAGTTCTGGGCCTTCCCTTCATTCATGAGGAATCAGATTGAGTGGCACCTGGCTAAGAAATGAGCAGAAGCCAACGAGGAGAGAACAACATTGTGGGTCAGAGCTGAACCAGGGATGGCTTATGAACTCAGGTGTGAGTTTAAACTATTCTTGAGCACTCCAGAAATCAAATAATAATCGGTCGCCTATAGGAAAAGGATTGTGAGGATCTACCCCATCTGTATATAGAGATGAAAAGCCGAGTGCTAGAAGGATGTATCAAGTGCACTAAGGCTTGTAGCGTTGAATTACAAGAAGGGAATATTTTTTAGTACAGGAAATTTTTGGTTGTTGTTACACAGGTGCCAGAATATGCTCAAATTGTACAAACACTGGGGGCGTTTTGGATTTGCCTCAGATTCAAATTTCCTTTGATATGGTTACCAGTATCAGTGGGATTACCACCTATGTGACTATGAAGACGAATCTTGGCCACGTCAGTTGATGGCAATTCAAGGGTTCAGAGCTCTGGACGAATACACTACTGGTGCCTACAATTTCACAAACTTGCATCGGAGGTATAGTAGAAGGAGCTGAGACTCTGCATGGGGACATGTAGTTGCTTAAGTCGGGGGGAGATGTTGGGTGTGGTTTTTCACCTATTTTCTACACATTCTTTCCCCAGTTTTGACCTTTCTGTCCTCCAAACCTATGACTTTACATGATCAAATTCCTTGTTTCCTCATCTTTTTAACATATTCTATTGTCATGTTACTTTGTTGTATGTTACCAAATAATACAAGGATTTATTCCTTTTTATGGCTAACTGGGAGAGTATTGAAGAAGTAATTTTGGAAGCTCTTCTATAAGTGATGGCTTGCGAAGACAAAGCTGTGAAGTAGATAGGCAACATGGATTAACTGCAAAAAAGGGTATAACGGTTCACTGTTACACCCTGGATGATGTTACAGGTTGTTGTTACACATTGGATGTTGTTACAGGTTGTTGTTACACAATGGATATTGTTACAGGATGCTGTTACACTACGCGTTGATACAAGAGTCCGTCGTTACACCAAAAGTGATGTCGCCAGTGATGTCGTGACATCTCGAACCGAAATTCACTCGATGTTGTTGCGCCGAAGCTGGGAAATGTGGGTACTATTCCACATAACAACTCCCAGTAATAGGGATTGTTTATTTTGGAAGCAACAAGACCCAAGTGGTTGCAATCATAACTGATGTATATTTGTATTTAATAGCAATAGGTTGTAACTGTTTTTATTTTTTATCAGCATGAGAATCATGAGATTCTCATGACTGATCTGTTTCTAATTTTGAGTTGTAATGACTATAAAGGAACTTGATTTTTCATGTACAATGACATGACATATAGAAAAGTATTGTTACTATGCTTCTATAATTCTGAGTTTATTTTTAATATTAATCAGCATGGTGATGTTGTTCCTATTCTTTAGTTGATTCATTAATCACTTTTGTGTTATTCCTGCACCCTGTTGAGGAGGAAGGGTGTTGGGCCGCCAAATATGGGTTCATAGTTTCATTTTCCAAGGTTATTTATTTTATGTATTTAAAGTGAATTTATGATTAAAATTTAGAAAAATAACATGTATTTTCTTATACCTAAAGGTGGAATGAATTTGGTGACATGTGTAGGTGATTTGGAAGGTTCCAAGACACTCTTATGTGGCCTCCAAGACTCAAATTCGAATTCTCTTGAAGATTTGAAGGAGATTTGGTATAGGGGTCAAGCATACCTCATGGAGAAAAATCATGGATAAAGGAATATGTGTCTCATATTGGTTGTAACCATATGAATGATTTGAGGAACTAGGAGGGATTAGTGGACCTCCATTAATGAGTTTGTTTCTTATGATTTTATAAAAATAGGAGTACCACCTCCCTTCCAAGGAGAGGACTCTTGGAGCATGTATCCAACTTACGATGGAATAGAATAAAGCTTCATTTTACATAAATTTTCTTTCTATAGTTTTAGATATAAATTGTGTTAATGTAGTATATGAATTTATGGAATAGCTTGTCACTTTGTTCTTAAGAGAATTGAGCTCACTCTGAAAATATCAAAGAAACATTCTATTTCATAATAGATCTTATTTCATTTAATTGCCTAGATGTTTGAGGATTTGTTTGTGATTGTTGAATGGGTTTTAAATTAAAATCTTATCAGCATATGAGGGGACAACCAAGGGTCTAAGTTAGTATCTTTTTCTCTATTTGATTTGCATGATAGTTGAAATTCATTCTTTTGCTTTTAAGTTTCAAGTTATTTCATTTCTTATGCTTATGAATGAATCTTAGTTTAGTTTGTGTTGGACACCTAATCCTAAAGGGTTAGTGTGGAAGCCGAAAAGACTAAGCAGTCCAAGAGACCTTGGGATCTGAAACCCAAGAGTCATATGTTGTACTATAAATGTATATCTCATGGTAATAAAAAATGTACTGAATGATTTATCTTTCCATCTGTCTCGCTGTCCATGTGAGTTTAACATGGTATCAGAGCCACTTGTTTTTCTGTGGCCTGTTATGTGCACGTCAATCCTGCACCTCTGCTCATAATTCTGTGTCTGAGCTGCTCATACCTGAGCGCTGCCTCTGTCATGCGTTTCATTCTCTGCCCTGACACTGCGCCCTCTGCCCTGCTGAATGAGCGATTCTCTGAGCATATAGCGCTGCCACTGCTGTAGTCTATCGCCCTCTGTCCTGAGCGCCTCTGACATTATCTGCGCATCAGTTTTTCCTGAGCGTTCTCCTACTGTCCCTCTGAGCATGAATCTGAGAATTTTCGCTGGAAACGCTGCTTGAATAATAGTTTTCCCCATCGCACCTTCTTTCATTGTGGCCCAGCTGGAGAAGCCTGAAGCGTTGATGAATTCCTCTGAAGCCTGAAGCGTTAAAGTCTGGCACGCCCGGTGGGACACGAACCCACAATGGAGGCCCGTCTGCGTTCCTGTGGTATACAGTGGTCAACATTGGCGTTATCCTCTAATCGCCAGATTTGCAAACGTCTCAAAGCTAGGTAACATAAGGCCGTGTCTTAAGGAAGCGAATCTTGCGGCAGAATTTTATTGGAAAGCTCCCGTCAATCTGTGCAGGGGAGGTCTCCAGTCCGAATCAATTCGGTAGTCGATCCACTTTCAACGGCCTATTTACAGTGCTGCTAAATTGATTTCACCGGTAAATTTCTTCCTTCAATTGTATTAATTTTCCTAGCCATTGAAAATCCGTTAGGTTTTGAGCTCCGCATCCTGTTTGCTCTGGAGAAACGTTTTTCTTTAATTTCTGGCATCCAAACGATGTCTGGAATTCTTTGGATTTGAGTTACCTGGCGGGGAATGAGAACTTTCAAGGTATTGGCGTATTAAAGATCTTAAATTTCGGTTTCTTTGAAGTTTCATAACGAATTTAGCGGCGAGAAAGCGTGAATTTCAAAATTCCTTCAGAAAACTTCTACCGGTTGGAAACTATATACAGAAATTCGAGCAAGATCAAATTGAAATTCAGTTCATCGGCGGATTTGCCATCGGATGTTGAATCTTGAATTTATTTTATTTTCAATCACGTAACACTGCTAGATTTATCCTGACAAAGAATTCGGAACCAGCGGCGGAGGAGTCGACGTCGCCGGCACGGCCTTGACACTGTCGTACTGTTCAGCTCTTCCCGGAAAAGGGAGACAAAATAATAAAAGAAATTGCAGCCAGAACCCGTGAAGAGAGCATGGAAATCCAGTAACATGGTTGGTAAAGCTGAGATTTTGTGGAAATGGGTAGATAGATAAGGGTTCTGCAGATGGGTTCTCACCCTCACCGCTAAAGGTTTTGACCCACGACAATACGCCGGTGAAAGCTAAATTTTTGTGTGCGTGTTTTGTTTCTGGGTCGAGGGGGAAGTCTGTCCAAGAATGGTTAATGAGCTGTAATTATATGGGAAAAAATCTTTTCCAAAACGACAAAATTCATGGAGAGTGGAGGAGAAGTGGAAGCGGTAGATCCATGTCCGTAGCCACTTTTTATATAAATTCTTTTTAATGTGGTGTGCTGTTTCAGAGAGGATGAGGGGGCATCATGTCCCATCGAGATAACAGGCGGGCCCTGTTTGAACCTGTTGGTGTTACACAATTTTTAATGCGTTTCTCTGCACTGCAATTGGCATTGAATGTGTGGGATGAGTTTGGGATTCTTTTAAGAAGGAAATTGATATGCGCGGTAAGCTCATTCATGTTGTTTGGAGAACATAAAATGAAATGTTTGATATAGAAAGCATGGTGAACGAATTGAGATAGAGATTCAGAACAGTTTGAGTGAATGAATGCTCACACTTTTAAAACTTCAATCCTGCTGTTGTATTATTTTCTTTTCAGATCCATCTCTATTTCCACTCCACTCATTGCTGCGCAATCTTATCTTTATCTCTAGTGACCCATTCGTGTATTGTTCGGTAGAGTGGTTTGGGTTAAAATTTGGCTGCCATGTGAAGAGTTTTGCTGTTGACAGAGAAAACCTATTGATTTTGTAAATTTGAAGGGAAGTAAGAAGCTTTTGTTCTGCTTGGGCTAATTCTCAGAGAGAGATTTGCTGAACTTTTGCATCTAGATATATTTTTTCTGTTTAGTAAAGATATCAAGAAATGACTCAAATTACTGAAATATTAGAGTTCTTAAAAACTCTCATACATTCCTCAGATCATGATACAGTGAGAATAAGCAAAGTTTCTCTGGTTGATATTAGAACCTGTTTGTATAATGTACAAGAAAAGATAGAGTTTTTGCAGCTTGAGACAAAACTACAGCAAGAAGAATTAAAACAAAGGAGTCATCATTCTGAACCTGTTTCTGTTCAGAACAATGAAGCAGACACCCATCAACAGCAAGTCAATAATGTTACTGTTCATTCAAATAAAGCAGCAGTTGCACATGCACATGCAGAAGTTCAGTCTGCACTTCCCAAGCCCATCATCAGACCTTGGGAACAGCTTGTCCACAACAAGCACAGAACTGGTCTTGGATATGACAAGGACTTGTCCTTTCATATTCCAGACTACGCCAAGCCCATTCAGTTTCAGAGTGATGGTTTCATTTATGACAATTCACCTGCTCCTCATGACAGCTCACCTCCAGCTGTTCCAGATTCTGCCCCTCTTCACAGCAACAACAACAACAAAAACAACAGATCGTGAAATGCCAACACTGTGACCGAGTTGGCCATCTGAAAGATCACTGTTTTGATCTTCATCCATGTAAGCACTGTCATAAAATCAGTCATTCTTCAAATAGATGCTTCAAAAACAAACATCCTGCAAGAACAAAGATTCATCTTGGATGGATCGCTTCTTGGCAATGGGCATCAACAACCAAGAATATATTCCAAACACATGTCAGAACTTGTTCCAGAATATTGAACAGTCTTGCAGTTGAGTTTTCTCCATCTTCTCACCTTGTACCTGACAGGGGGGGAAATGATGGTCATCTACAAGCTTCAAAGTCACATCAAGCGAGCCTGAGCCACAACCTGCCACACCAGTTTCAGAGTTGTAGCCAGAGACAAAGATGCCCGTGAACAGATTGAGAACACTTCCTCTAGCAGAAGACACCAGCTTCTTGCCAGTTTTTGGAAGAGTTCCAGGAATTGCATTAAGCATTCCATAGTTGTTGGTCATCCTTAAACCATCACAGATTGAGAACACTTCCTCTAGCAGAAAACTTTAGTTTCTTGCCAGTTTTGGAAGAGTTCCGGGAACTGCACTAAGCATTCCAGTGTTGGTGGTCATCCTTAAACCACCGCCCTTTTATACCAACATTTCATATAGCACATTCAGCCTAGTGCTGCCATGCATTTTTTGCACATTTTGTATTACAGCTCTCTTCTTGGACTCATACATAACCCTTCGGATTAAGGGGGGGAATGTTGAACACCTAATCCTAAAGGGTTAGTGTGGAAGCCGAAAAGACTAAGCAGTCCAAGAGACCTTGGGATCTGAAACCCAAGAGTCATATGTTGTACTATAAATGTATATCTCATGGTAATAAAAAATGTACTGAATGATTTATCTTTCCATCTGTCTCGCTGTCCATGTGAGTTTAACAGTTTGGATCAGTATACGAGGGGACAATCAAGGGACCAAGTTAGTCTCTCTCTCTCTATTTGAATCTGAACAACAATTAAAATTCATTCTCTTGTCTTCATTTCAAGTTTCTGGTTTTATGTAATCAATGATTTCTTTTCAATCTATAATATTGTAGGGAAGGACAACCAGGACCTCCTCAATTAGGATCCTCTTCCCTTGCATATTATATTGAATAAAAAATTATTTAGTTAGACATAGAGTTAGTTGTCTGCTCTTGCATATATTTTGTTGGCATCATCACAAGCTTACGAGTATCCCTGGTTGATAATTTAATGAAAGGAATTTAAGCAGTTAAATTGCCCAACATTTTGGCGTCGTTGCCAGGGATGGTGCTAAGGGATTAGGCATTAGGAATTTAATTCAGTACCAATATTTTTCTTTGGAAAAACTAACTCATGTTGAAAGGATGACTTGGTGACAGCAAAATCTTAGTAACATGGGGAAGTGTACATAGGAGTTAGCTTTGAATCTCATTTTTAGTTGCATATATAAATCATGATAAATAGCATGTATAAATTTCAATCAATCTTTTCACTATAAGAGTTTCAAACTAATCCATTTATGGAGAAGAGATCTAGAATGATATTCAAGCATTGGAGGAAAGACAAAAGAATGAGGACTACATTGAACATTGGTTTCAAAAGGTGACAAGGCCACAACATTCTTCCATTCAACGAATCCTAGCATTTAATCCAAATGTACAATTGATCTCTCATATCCTTGTAAACATTTAGTTATATATTTTCACATTTGGATGTGATCATACTAGATATTTTGATCCGTAAATGGCTTCATTGGAAATACTCCTACACTTGAAAACAAAAAAAAATCTCGTTCTCAAAATAGAATAGTATAAAATAGGAAAATAAAACCAAGCTTGGAGAGTTTTTTTTAAGTTTTTGATATTCAATTTGATTTCATTTTCTTGGAAATTTTGGTGGTGCAGTAAGAGCCACCTCATTCACTAACTATTGGGAGGAATATTTACAATCAAAAGGATATTTGTGAAGAAGGAAAACAAGTGGAGTTTAGAAAATTAAAGTTTGAGGTTTGAAATCAAATTCTTCTTATATTTCTTTTCAAATTTCAGATTTCATTTACATAAAGAATTCATAAGAATGCTCTCCCCCTGCACTTTGTGTGATCTGGAGGATCAGAAAAATGATTTCATGTTAGTATATCTTTTGTTAAAAAAAAAATCTTTCATTATATGTTTCTTTTAAAAATAATAAAAATAAATAAAAACACAAAAACGAACGTGAGAATAAAGTAAACAAATAAAAATTCATGGAAGCCAAGGGAACAAATTGATGCAAGTGTTATTTGTGATTTTGAAAAAATGAAACGTAGTTGTGCATTGTCGTGATTTAAAAAAGAAAAAAAGATGAAGTTCACCCAACAGTTAACTAAGCAGAGGCCAAAATCGCAGAGGTTAAAAACGTCATTTTTAAAATCTATTTTGTGACCAAATGAAAACGAATATGAAAAATCTAAAACATGGGTTTTTCTCATAACATGGTGAATTATGTTTAACATGGATTATTTTCGCAAATTGCATAACCATTTGAGATATTTTCAAGGTTCTCTAAAGTGTTATTTGTGAGGTTGCATGAAAAAAACAGTTTTCAATTAAATGCAGCCATTAGCCAAGGCCACTACCATCCATTGGCTCAGCCATAGAGCCATGGGCAGCCACCCAATGGTGTTGCCAAGCTGCAAAAAATAAAAATTAAATAAATAAATAAAATAAAATAAAATAAATAAAAATAAAAATAAAAATAAATAAATAAAAAAATTGATTGATAAAAAAAATTAATAATTAAATAACAAAAAAATATTAATTATTAAAAAAAAAATCTTACTACAAAGATGAGATTTTTTCCATGCTTACAACCTGCAACAAAAAAATATATATATAAAAAAATCATAAACGATTCCCAAGCTTTTATAGAATAAAAATTGGTTAAAGAATTCACTTTCTAGGCAAAAAGGATAAGTTCAAAATATATGAAAAATATTTTGGAATTCCATTTTCCTAAAAATCTTGGAAATGATGAATTCAAAAGATATGAAAAATAATTTGGCAAATATTTTGGAATTTCATTTTCCTAAGAATATTGGAAAAGACGAATTCAAAAGATATGAAAAATGATTCGGCAAATATTTTTTAATCATATTTCCTAAAAATCTTGGATTTAGATTGGCCACTTGTCAAGTTGTTGTTTCAATTTTCATTTTAGAATAATTAAAATTTGCAAAATTCCATTAAATTCATAAATGTGACTTGTGATTTATTGGTAAATCATTCAAATTACATAATAGAGGTCATGAGTTGAAATTTTGTCAGGATTAGAATTTGTTAATTACTCTTCAATTTTGACACAACATTAATTAAACAACAATATTGCCACCATATTGCAGCACATCATTAACCAATATTGCACATTTACTGTCACATCATCCATTTTCCATGTCACCCAATGCCACATCACTATTACACAATCACCCTCCATCTGCTAGCTCATTTTTCAACACTGAAAATGGATCAAGAAGAAGAACGATAAGGGTGCTTCATCTACAGGATTATTGGTTTAAAAATTGCCTTGAAGAGAATCTTGTAGATGGAAGATTGAATCCTGTATACATGCATTTTCGTTTCATAAAGTATTTTTATATGATCATGTTTCTTTGAGTCTTGCAGGTACAGAAGCCAATGACATCACAAACTGGAAAATTTTATGTCATGGCTCAGCCAAAGAAGATAGATAATATTTTTAGATGCAGGAAGGGCGCAATCCTGCAACTGAGAAACCTTATGACAATCTTCACTGTTTCACCAAATTTCAAATAAGCACAACTTTCTCATAAGACATCGGATTTCGATGATTCAAGCGTCATTGGAAAGATATCTAAGAGATCTACAGAATGAGAAATATATCATTAGAATTTGAAATAGTTAAAGAAATAAGAAATTGCTGACAAGATATAACAGGTAAAATGAGGCACTAGTTTCGACACAGGTATAAATTCTTCTGGTTTTTCTTTCATGAATTTGTTTTATTAGTACCAATTCTTAGTTTTTTTTCTTTTTTTTTTAATGTCATAAATAGAGAGATTGATCACCTCTCTCTTATGATAAACTTACATTTCATTGTAGAAAAAGTACTAAGTTTTGGCAGGTTCCAAGAAGAGAAACAAATGACCACAAGCAAACATTGTCTTTTAAAGACCCAATTTCAAGCAGGAGGACATGCTTTTAGGTAAGCAAAGGGGGTGACTATCATCATATCTATCAAATCATTGAAAATCCTCTCAAAGATGACATTTCTTTCACAAGAAAATGATCAAAGCAGCAACAAAGATTAAACATCAATGCATGAGCACATGATGTCAGATCAGATCCATCACTTGCAAGCCTTTCAGATGCCAGTGTCTCCATTGCATCCATGATTCTTCAGTCAATAAACATTCGCCTCATTTCCCTTTACATTCGCCATTATATTTCTACTCCTTTTTCAGTAAATAAAACCTTCATTGCATTCTCACTTTTTCAGTCAATAAATTTTCCTTCACAGTCATTTTCCTGCCTCACTTTCACTAACCTGTAACCCATCAATAAAAACATTCAGCTCCTCTACAAAGTTGATTAATTCCATTTCATTTTCATATTTCCAAATAAACCTTGATCCACTGCAAAATTTCTCATCCATAATCCTTCAAAATTATTGTTTCATGCTCAAGTTAGATGATGGAGGATTCCTTAAGGCCTCCCTTCTAACAAGTCTTAGCCTATCAACATACGCATATTATCTAGGTTCAAGGCTAGAGTCCTTAGTAGTACCTTGAGGCTTGTATGCCTTAATGATAGGCTCTCTCACAAGCAATCATGGGAATACACCAATGTCCCTTGATAATTAGATCTTGCAAGTGGCTCGACATCAGCTCATCTATTCGCCCTTCACAAGATATACTTAGGTACCTTGGCACTCAGTGACATTAATGGTGAGTTGCATTGCATTGGTTAACGACATGCATTAATGGTCAGTAATCCAATTACTTCTCTTCGTGCTCGACATCGACACATTTATTCACATTATTATAATTGTACCATCGGGTGTTGTAATGATTGAAGACTATATCATTTCATAAGTTTGTAGCAGATCAATTTGCCATAACAACAATAAATATTTAACCCTTGTCATCAATGAAAATAACACACAAGAAGATCCAAATTCCTTTGTTTACATACTCCATGATCCAACAGCATCAACATCCACACTCTTCAGCATCCAAAACTCATGTACATTTAGGGTAAGTGAAGGTATGAGGTTTTCTAATTTTTAGTTATGCAATTCCTTAAAATGCTTAAAAATGTAACTTTGGAGAGTTCCTCACTTCCTTTTTCACATTGTCATATCTCTAGTTGGAGGGGGAATTCATGTCCATACCTCATATTCACATTTCACGATATATCACCTTTCAGATGTCATATATGTCCTTTATACACATGCCATCCTAACCAACATACTTTTCTAACAACTACTATTGCATTATGATTCAAAACGTTACATGTTTTGCAAATGATGATCATAGAACGAATGGTTGATTAAATGTTTTCAAAGTATTTTGATGCAACACAAAAATAACAAAAGTATTGTTACACAAGAACCAATACTAATAAAAGTTGGCTACCACACAAGTACCAATCAAAGTAATATGTTGCAATCAAATATTTTTCAAAATGACACTTTGCAAAAGGAACAAAGCTTCCAAATGATTATGTGAAGATGAAGAAGAATTAACATCAGCCAAAGTCCATATAAAAGGAAGATAATTCAAAAAATCAAATCATGATTTAAGTAAATCAATGCAATAGATTGCATGAGGACATGCAATAACTTGAGTTGGGGGGTATGTTGGGCCACCAAATTAGCATACATTTTCACTCCATTTTCACCTTTATTATCATTTTGTCACCTCATTTCACCACATTATCATTATATTTCCATTACCATATGGGTTCATAGTTTCATTTTCCAAGGTTATTTATTTTATGTATTTAAAGTGAATTTATGATTAAAATTTAGAAAAATGACATGTATTTGCTTATACCTAAAGGTGGAATGAGTTTGGTGACATGTGTAAGTGATTTGGAAAGTTCCAAGACACTCTTATGTGGCCTCCAAGGCTCAAATTCGAATTATCTTGAAGATTTGAAGGAGATTTGGGATAGGGGTCAAGCATACCTCATGGAGAAAAATCATGGATAAAGGAATATGTGTCTCATATTGGTTGTAACCATATGAATGATTTGTGGAACTAGGATGGATTAGTGGACCTCCATTAATGAGTTAGTTGCTTATGTTTTTGTATAAATAGGAGTACCTCCTCCATTCCAAGGAGAGGACTCTTCGAGCATGTATCCAACTTATGATGGAATAGAATAAAGCTTCATTTTACATAAATTTTCTTTCTATAGTTTTAGATATAAATTGTGTTAATGTAGTATATGAATTTATGGAATATCTTGTCACTTTGTTCTTAAGAGAATTGAGCTCACTCTAAAAAAGATCAAAGAAACATTCTATTTCATAATAGGTCTTATTTCATTTAGTTGCCTAGATGTTTGAGGATTTGTTTGTGATTGATGAATGGGTTTTAAATTAAAATATTATCAGCATATGAGGGGACAACCAAGGGTCTAAGTTAGGCTCTCTCTCTATTTGATTTGTATAATAATTGAAATTCATTCTTTTTCTTTTAAGTTTCAAGTTATTTCATTTCTTATGCTTATGAATGAATCTTAGTTTAGTTTGGATCAGTATATAAGGGGACAATCAAGGGACTAAGTTAGTCTCTCTCTCTCTCTATTTGAATCTGAACAACAATTAAAATTCATTCTCTTGTCTTTATTTCAAGTTTATGGTTTTATGTAATCAATGATTTCTTTTCAATCTATAATATTGTAGGGAAGGACAACCAAGACCTCCTCAATTAGGAGCCTCTTCCCTTGCATATTATATTGAATCAAAAATCATTTAGTTAGACATAGAGTTATTTGCCTACTCTTGCATATATTTTGCTGGCATCATCACAAGCTTACGAATATCCCTGGTTGATAATTTAATGAAAGCAATTTAAGAAATTAAATTGCCCAACAAAGGGCCCTCCTCTTTTGCAGGGATTGCAGTGATAAAGGTAGTGTACATTCTAGTTTAGCTGATTAATTTATAGTTTCTCATTGTTGTTGTACAAATCGTGGATTACATTCGATGTTGTTTCCATTTATATTATGTTGTTACACTAAGTTAATAAACACAATGGTAGTAACCAGCTAGAGTAGATATTAATTCCTGTGTGGCGTTCCTTTATTTTGATAGTTGTGAAGTGTGATTGAATTTTGTAGAGTGTTTTTATGTCTAGATGCATGGTTTGATTCAGCAATTTAGATCAGCGCCATCTTTTACTATTTTCTGCATTTCGTTATTCTTGGCTAAAGTGTATCAGCACAGACATTGCGAACTCCATTGAAACAACTAGACCTAGCTTGGGTTGACAATTAAATGTTGCAGTCTCAGTCAATTAAGATTGATTAAAACAGGTACACAGGTTTGAATTGGTACTGACTCATGGTTTGGCAACAATGGTCAGCATATTCTCCCTCCAGACCTCATGAACTTCTTACTATTCAAGGAAAATCCACCATGAATCATATTGTTGATATGGAGAACTGCTCTATATGGGGACAAGAATGGATGTCAACACAAGACTTAAATATCCTCGCACAATGGCATCAGGCTTGGAGAGCCTACACCAGAGCCCTCATCTCTGCTCACATAAGACTACAAGACAGAGAGGATGAGCTCATATGACACGCTCTAAAAGGGGATATTACACACTGAAGGAAGGATACATTTTCATACATGTTGATAAAGAACCTAGGGAACTGAAATGGTGGTGGAATTATTCATGGAAGTTGAAGAGTCCAAGTAAAACCAAGCTTTTCATATGGTTCCTCTTGGAAAACGAAGTACCTACGGGTGAAAATCTAATGAAGAGGTCCTTCTGTATAATGCCCCACTTAATCTTATCATGCAAATTTTATTAGTGTTTAAATTACTTGAAAATATTGACTTATAACTATCAAGAAATATTGGTAAATACCTTCATTTGGGACACTGTAATTTTTATTTACTGATATAAAATTTAGTATTGTTATTATTCAATTCCCAACTTGTCTTCTCAAATTTAATCTTAGATAGGATATGGTCTCCTTCCATTATTCCAAGTTAAATATCCATATCTCCAAATTGTCCTCTCAAAATCTCCTTGGGAGAAGATATGGTCCTCCCCAATTAATTAACAAATTAAACATCCATATATTATCCCCAAAATGTCCTCTCAAATTTACTTGGGAGAAGATATGGTCCTCCCTAATTAATTACCAAATTAAATATCAATATCTTATCCCCAAAATGTCCTCTCAAATTTACTTGGGAGAAGATATGGTCCTCCCTCATTAATTACCAAATTAAATATCCATATATTATCCCCAAAATGTCCTCTGAAATTTACTTGGGATAATATATGGTAAGAAAAGTAAAATGAAAGGATGAGGGGGTAGTTATGACATTAATGATAGGTGGTTGAGGTGGATGGGAGGAAGAGGCATAAAAGGGGAAGGATGATGAGAGGAGAGGGGGATCCTTGGTCTTGGTTCTGGTTTGGTTCTGTTTGGGAGGATTTTTTTTTGGAGGAGGGATGTGGAGAAAGAGGAGGGAGATCAAACTTGGTTTTGGAGAGTGTTTGTTAAACTTGGACATGCTACATCTGGTTGGACTTGGGCTCGAAGGGATAGGGAACCTGTGGAGGTTTCTTGGGCTAGGAATTACTTCCTAGTTGGCTGGGAGGAAAATCCAGTCAGGTAGTCAAGAGGAGCATGGAGCTCAAGAGCACCTCAACTAAGCTATTGGAACATGTATTATCTGTCATTTATTTTAGTTACTTAAATTGTTGCAAGTTATACATGTTGTAGATTAAATTAATTTATGTTCATGCTTATGATGTTTTATAAACCTGAAATTTTACTTGTTATGAAAATTAGCGCAATTTATTTGAATGAGTGTAATAGTTGTTAGGAGACCTATAGTTGAGTCCTCACACATGGTATCAGAGCTTAGGTTTAAAATCTGGACCTTGAAGCCTGTTACTTTGTCGAAAGTCGTGACCAAAACCAAAGAGAGTAGTACCCTCTTTATATCCCCAACCTAGCATCTTTTCTATCATGTCATGGAAGTAGTAAACAGTATTCATCCGAATAATCAGATCAAAATGTAAGGAATGTCACCTCTAATTCACATTTTCAAATCATCAGATATAGTTGAAGGAATGCAATGTGTTCCAAGAATATCAAGAGTTGCTTCCTTCAATTTTTTTTTGTTGTTGTTGCCAAAACAACAGTCTGTTGATACTCCAAGTCAAATCTTAGAAATTCATCGTCACTATTTTCCCCCATGTCTACAAGATGCCTGGGATTTTTTTTACATGCACTCCATTGGAAGCTAGGACCTATGTATTTACAATATCCTCATAACCAATATTTATATCTGCAACAATAACCTGAGAAATCAAAACCATGTGCAAATTCCATGACACCTACAATTGTACAAATTTCCTTTCAAATAAAGATTTTATTTTGTACCTTTAATGGAACTGTATCACAACTAATCTCCACTAGAAGAAATGTGATTCGATTGGCACACACAGATTTTGGTTTGCAGATTCTTTGTGATAAAAATGGCATTGTCTATCGACAGAATACTTATCAATAGAGTATCGGATCAGCTGGTTGTAGGTTTGAGACCTACATATGCCATTTTTGTGTTTTCGTTGTTGTCCCCAGTGACAGGGTTTCTATGTTGGCTCTCTTTTTTCCATTGTTCAATTTCCTCCTCACAATTTTTTTTAATATGGGGTCAGAAGGGTTGGAAACCCCGACCTCCCAACCAACCAATGAATTAATTTAACCATGCCAACCAATGTTGAACTAGATGATTCATTCGATGAGAGACTTACCACCTCTAGTTGAAGCATACTCCTACTCTCTGACTCTCTTGGCTCAGGATTAGTCCCTTATAAATCTTGAGAAACAGATTCTTCACCTGTTATCTGACCTTCAGATCGTGTAGAATCTAGAACCACGGAATGGAGATTTGAAACAGAGCTCTCAGATTTTTCACCAAAATCATAAAGAACTGTGAATGATCATCCTCCCTCTAAAGGCAGATATGATTGAAATTCATTATTAAATGTACTCAATTTCCTCATTTCCTTAGTACAAATAGAAGATTCACCTTGGATATTACTTGACTGTGCAAGGTGAGAATTGGATGCTTCTAGATCCACAACAGTCTTTTGCCCAATCTGGCTAGCATTATCAAAAGGGTTACCACCATCCATGGCTCCACTTGACTCTCCCAGATAATGACTCCTATCATTTGGGAAAGAATCATAGGCATGACCACTTCCCAAATCCCCCCATCTTCCACAACATCCAGTCACTATTTCTCTGGATTGACTACTAGAGCTTTCACCAAGTGTCCCAAGCTCAGTCCCACCATGTCATTTCAAATATCAAACTACTCATCTTATATGCCATTCTCTACAAGATTAGAACTGAATCAACCAAAATTTTCCTCAAGTCAATCCTTAATGAATATATCTAAATCACCCCTTGCTGATATAGACAAGGCCTGGATGGAAGACAATCTATTGCAGGCCAAACAAGCATTGAGTTATCCTCTAGAGACTTTAAGTATCTTTGATGAGGATATTCCTACGACTCTTTTTGATACATTTATATACCTCACATTCTAGCACGAGGAAAGTGAGAGGGCCAAGAAGTCTAGGTACGTGGGAATTGGGCACTCTAGGCTTTCATTTCTAGGTCAGTTTGTGCAAAGCCTTGCGTTGGCAGAGTTCTTTTTACAAAGGTACCCGAGGGAGGGACCTAATTGTCTTAGAGAGAAGGCTTTTGGAATGACCAACAAGAGGGTGTTTCCCTATTGGATCAAAGTTTCCAGCTTGGACAATCTGATATTCCCCTGCGATGATATCACTAGGATGAAGTGTCATGAGTGTGAACCTTCTATCAAGCAAGTATTCTAGTCACTTATGGGAGCAATTTACCTATGTTTTAGCATGGCGGAAATCTACCGTGTCCTTTTTTAAGCATTGGGATGGACCCAAATTTTGAAGATTTCCATCTAAAAGAAAGGCGACAACTAGAAGAAATTGATTATCTCTCCCTTGAATATGAAGGGAAGCAGCTAACATGGCAAGAAATGGTTGCATACGAGCATCCAGTCAATGCCTTATTTTCACATCCAAGGCCTTTCAGAGCATGTGTTCGTCCTGGTATGCATAATTTTTGAGGAAATATTTGGGAAGTAAATGATCTACCCCATGTTTTACATGGATTGGGATATCCTTTGCCCATGTCTAATACCATCACCACAATTTTCAGAAGCCAGTAAAGAAAAAAGACGTTCAATCTCAGGTTGATGGAAGAAATAATTTGAACAACAACTTCTTGTTCACTCTACCTTGATGGGGTAGGTCGATCCTGTGCAATATAATCTCTTCATTTCAAAACATCCTCCTCAACACACTTACAAGTCCCAGGCATGATACTAAGGTATAGGTACAAGTTTCTTTGTATCATCAGCTTAATATTTTGCAGCTTTTCGTCTGAATATTTGGAACCATTGTATATAATTCTTGCCTACACTTGATATCCCAGCAATAAAAGCAATATGCTTGACTGATTATTCACATCTACTACATGTACTGATACCCCGCAATTAAGAGTTGTGCTCGTTGATGAAAACTCTTGTACCTTGGAACTTCTATGTTTCAATGTCTATCAAGTTTGACTCAATTCATAATTTCCTGAAGATGTACCTGAAGGGAAACAATGGTCACTTTAACTGCCCCTCTACCTTTAGAACTTCGTTGTTTTTTTTCTTAGCTTCTTTGAATTCCAAACTATCAATTTTATCTTGTGAGAATTGCACAAGTGAATCAGAGTCTTGCAGAGACAGTTGCAGCTCATTATTTTGAGGAATAACATAGCTCCTCAATAATTGTTCCTGAATGTATACAACTAGTCTACCTTTATCTCATATGTTGACTTATGCACCACAAGTTGATCCAACACCATTCACATTCAAATCTTTATTTCTGCTATTTTTGAATACCTGCCTTGAAACCAAATAACCCGAAATACACTCCCTTTGATGAAGAGAGTCACCATGTGACTGTCTCCTCTCCAAATCATAAGTGTGTGGAAAATAAAGATCTTTGGCACAAGACATGCTCTTGGAAACCTTCATTGGATTGCCAGTTTAAGCCAACTCGATGCAACTTCTGATCTTGACCTTCAGTAATAAAATCAAAAGGTTGTCCTTGTTGTATGAAAAATTCAGGGTCCTATATATGGATATCAGAAAATTGTGTGTTGGAGGGTTTCTCCTAAATCCCATTTGTAGCCTCAGATGGTATGTCATGACAGGCCATTGGGCGAGGTCAAGAAGTGTATATAATCTTTGATAGGAACTATTCATCTCATCCATTTACAACCATGTTATCGATGGAGGGAGAAATCTGTTGAACATCTTTCAGTGTTTAATTGGATTTTCATTCCAACACCTCTGATGGGTGCCTCTGAGATGCTTTTCTTGGAGTGACAAATTTTCCTTGTTAGGTTATTTCAATTTCCAATGAATTCACTAGTTTTTCATTTTCTACTTGAGTTTCCTCTCCGTCAAGGGAGGGAAGTTTCTGTGGGATTACTCATCTTGAACAGTGTTGGAAGTTGTCAATTGATTCTAGCTTGGACCTAGTTTTGGCTCATTTTGGGGTTGAGATGTAGCTTAGCATTGCCATATTTTATTTGGGCTTTTGGTTACCATTTGAAATTCATCCTCTTTTGTTGATATCAAAGGAGCCAACATTTGTGTAGTGGTCAAATTTGCTTTATTCATGGAAATTATTACATCTGAATGGGTGTTGTTGTAGGAATGCTTTCTTCTTATCTATCTGAGATTCAAGTGTATGTTGTCATTATGCCATCCTTAACCCCATTGGGTCATTACTAATTTGGATGTTCTCAACAATGGGGAAGCAGAACTTTCATCACCTTAAGGGTTTCCATGGTAGGATCCCTCTTGCAACCTTAGGGAAACATCTTACGAGAAGAAATTACCCAAATTGTAATTTCATCTACCAACTTGTCTATGTCTTGAATGATTTGTTCACGAAGGCTCTTTTCTCTTGTATATGTGCCTATTGATATACCAACATCTTTTGCTATTGTTTCCCAAGGCATGCCTGTAACTAGATTTGCCAAAATCTCTCCACCCCTTGTTACAGCATTAGCCATAGTTGAGGGAACTTCTGGAAAAACCTGTCATGACATTATAAATAAATAAAAATATCATCACCAATGTATTAAGTTGAACCTGCAGTTGCATGTTTCCCAGCAAAGCATGCTTAAAGAAGACATCAAGACCTAGTTTATGAGATTGCAACAAGTGACTCACTTTACCATGATCAATGTTATGGACAAAGATGCTACAGTTCCTATTAAAGAAAATTCATGCAACAAAAGAACATGAAGAAGCTGGTCTTGTAATACCAAGTTTGACCTTTTCTTAAAACATATGAGAAACTTGAGGTGTTGCAAAACAAACACTGTCTATTGGACCATAATTTTAGGTACATCAAACTCAAGACGAACCAATGGAAAATAAAAGTAACTACTCAACACATAGGTTTTCTAACTATTTCCTTTCATATATTTTCTGCATCCAGAAATAGCAAAACAGATATGATAGAAAATCCTCTGGTGGAGATTCTAACTTCAAAATGGTGGGCTAGAAGTCACATAAATTAGGGATAATGAACTTGTCTTTGACTTTCTATGAAGTTTCCAAATAGTAAAATATTCTTGATGTTTTACCAATAGTGAAACTGGAGTCTGGAAGCCTTGACAAATCCCTCATCATCTACCATACAATCCTTTACATGGTAGCAAGAACACTGAACGAATGTGAAGCACTGGCTTTCATTAATAGATTGACTTAGCAATGTTGTATTTTGATAAGTGACACTTACAATGAAGGTATTTCACCTCATTCCCCATCAACCCTTCTCTTAGTCCACAAGCATCAAATGACTTCCATTTTCTATCACATGATTCAAATTCCACTAACATCCCATTCAATTCATCAACAAAGTTTTAGGGGCTCCTTTGATTGTGCTTTGTTGAAGAGGATGAACTAGATAGAGGAAACCATTTTTTTTTCATGTTGCTCATAAGAAAAGCCTTCAATCTGGGTTCATGAATCTTAAGTATGTTTCTATGTGCCAATATAATATTGGAGACAAGTTCATTCAATAGTCTCCTCAAGAATTAGTTGATCAGTTTTATCAAAATTTCAATTTACGTTAAAAAGAAAAAAAGAAAAAAAAAGGAGGCTAGAATGATGTTGATAGGAGAAAAATAAGTAAAAGCTTGTAAACCCAATGAAGTAAAGCTTAGACTTGGTCATACAAGTTCCTAGATATCTAACAATGAGAAAGGCAACAGTTAAAATAAAAATATTACAACGATGGTTAGGGTTAGTGCCATTAGATACTGATTAGAACAGTGGGGCTGAGTAAACAATTTTACAAGATTCAAAACTTTCTATATCCACATTCATTGCAGGCATTGACATCGAGTATTGGTCTTGTTCTTTTCTATTGTGCATTTCTTCCCTTTTGGTGTGTGATGACAAACGAACAAACCACAAGATCAATTGAATGTTTAAAGTAAGATGAGTACAACTATTGGTCACCAAGCAAATATTCCAGAATGTCTACCATGAGATAATGTCACTAGATCAGTGATTTCTGGTGATCCAAATAATCATTCAATGCTCTCAGTAACATGAAGAACCATATCCTGATAAGGTACTTGGGCATACACCACTTTAGACTTTAAATTTTAAATGCCCATAGGTGCAGGAGAACTTGGGTGTTTATGTTTTAGTTTGTGTCTAGAAACTCCCCCCAAGGAATATTTCTTGTTCATGTACATATTACATCACACATAATACTACTAATGTCATGACCAGAGGCTCAAGGTCTTTCTCTGGTACAATGAGTTTTTTGTTAATTTTGATGGTGCACTTCACAAACTTGAGACAGCCAAGTTCCATTGTTGTTAATAGTTATATGCCCTTGTAGTCTGAAGGATGCACCAATGTGGGATTTATTTTTGACATCATGTATCTCTGAATCTGAACTGCTCTTTCTTCTTAGATATTTTTCTGTAATCAAGAATTGTTGAAATTAATTAACTGCTAAAACATGTGAGAAAACTCATTCTGAAAGCTATAATGCCTAGAATTTTATCATAACAAACTACAATTCCATTTATGTAATAAGCCAATTTTTTTTGCATATTGTTAAAAAAAAAATTGATCCAGTTCATTGTTTCCATTTCCCATATATAACAAACATGTTGAAAGAACACAGTCCCACTTCTCAAGGAAAGGTTGTAACAGAGTTTACTACGTCTCCACTAACCACAATATCATAAGTAGTAGACATAATTACACCTCTTTTAAACTTATGGAATATTTGACCAGAGTTTATAGATCTACCTCAGCATTTGTAGCACAGGGAGGATCTGTCTCATACAAAGGTTGTACTTCATAGACGGGCATTTTGCAGCTCACTAATGCACTGAGATGAGATGAATTCTTCTGGACAACATCATTGGAACACTGGTCATCCTCAAAATTGTCTGCAACAACACAGTCTAGGACCTCAGAATCTTGCTTGGAATTACTTACATAGACCCATTTATCATCCTTTATAAAAAAAAAGGAAAGTTATCCATGTGAGTACTTGAGTTAACATGACATCTGGATCCCAAGGGCACATCCACCTCCAAACCCTTAGCTACATTCTCTATTGTTTTTGAAAAGCATTTCTCTTTTGACTTTGCAATTAGATCAATGGCAGGAGATATACTAGATCGGTCTCTCTCTTCATTCTTTTATTTAGCACTTTAAACAACCATGAGAAACTCTCCATTAGTTTAATTCACACCATCTTTGATCTCACCAAAGGCTAATTTGTAAAGATCTTGTTCAATGACAACATCCCCTAGAATAACATCACCTAGCTTGGACATTTCTCGTATATTGTTTGCCTCCATAAGATACATTTTCTTATCATGTCATAATTTTATTAATGATGGGCATCCTGCAGTAGTTTCCATTTTACTTAATCCACCCTCAAAATTTTCTTGTTTTATATTTGTAGAAGAGAAAATTGGCACTATATTTTTAATTGTCTCTGGAACACAAGAGTTTTGAGGTCTTCACTTCAGTTGAAGTCTCTGCACATAACAACTCCGCATCCATAGCTAGACTGTAATTTGGAACATGTATCTTTGGCATTTATTCCCACACATCTCAGCCATTGATGATTGTTAAATGATAGCATTTAACCTATCTGATCCGTTGTTTGACATCGAATGTTTGAAGGCGATGAGAGAATAGATTTGACTTGATCTCAAGGGTTTTGTAATGGGATAAAGTTGAATGGAACATGAGGGCTTCATGTTTGTTTCAAGGACATTTTTCCGAAGTTGATAGATTTTGAAGCTTGAACGAAAGGAAGTTGATGAGTTGCCTTGAACAGAAGTCCTGGAAGAAGTCAATACTTAAATCATGTCACCGACAAAGATGCAGAAAACATGGAAAATGGTTAGATATCATTTTGGGATTCAACTGCGTTAAGTAAGTCATTCACGTATGACCATTTCCATGAGAGGTAGTCGTAACTGACTAATTTCTCATGATTTTTGAATAGTTAACTTAGCACTCATTGCATCGGGTGATGCTCATAGGGGTGAAGAAGTGGGATTGAAACTAGTGAAATGAATCACATAGCATCAATCATCACTTCCGGGGCTTGTACCCGGTAACCAGGACTTCCCAGGAGGTCACCCATCCCAAAACTCCTCTGGCTCAAGCGCGCTTAACTGTGGAGTTTTCCCCACAATCAAGCCCACTTAGCTTGCTACCCCATTTGCAAAACCTTAGCAAGTATTATGCCTCATGAAGCATTCAAGTAGAGATCCCTTGACTCTTTTTGAATTTAAGTATGGGGGTTTACGCAGTGCATTATATTAGATATCATTTTGGGATTCAACTGCGTTAAGTAAGTCATTCACGTATGACCATTTCCATGAGAGGTAGTCGTAACTGACTAATTTCTCATGATTTTTGAATAGTTCACTTAGCACTCATTGCATCGGGTGATGCTCACAGGGGTGAAGAAGTGGGATTGAAACTAGTGAAATGAATCACATAGCATCAATCATCACTTCCGGGGCTTGCACCCGGTAACCAGGACTTCCTAGGAGGTCACCCATCCCAGAACTCCTCTGGCTCAAGCACGCTTAACTGTGGAGTTTTCCCCACAATCAAGCCCACTTAGCTTGCTACCCCATTGCAAAACCTTAGCAAGTATTATGCCTCATGAAGCATTCAAGTAGAGATCCCTTGACTCTTTTTGAATTTAAGTATGGGGGTTTACGCAGTGCATTATATTAGATATCATTTTGGGATTCAACTGCGTTAAGTAAGTCATTCACATATGACCATTTCCATGAGAGTTAGTCGTAACTGACTAATTTCTCATGATTTTTGAATAGTTCACTTAGCACTCATTGCATCGGGTGATGCTCACAGGGGTGAAGAAGTGGGATTGAAACTAGTGAAATGAATCACATAACATCAATCATCACTTCTGGGGCTTGGAAAATGGTTGTTAACTAAATGGATCAATAACTGAATCAGTTATTGCAAACCGATCACAAAAGAGAATTGGTTCCATTTGATCCATTTGGAATTCGATTCCTTGACTTCCAAATTGAATTTACTTATGTGGGATCCAATTCAGAAATAGTTATGACAGTACATTAGAAAGACAAATATTAGAGAGAGATTATGGATAAGTGCCTTTAACTAATAAAGTCACATGTTATAAATAACATTAAGTTAAACTAGGTTATTCATGTCTTAATGAAACAGGGTGGTTGTATGGGGTAGTCTCACTAAGAAGGGAATAAAATAGTAGGTGACCGAGTCAAGATATTGCCTAACATCCATGGACTTGAGATTGCGCTAATCATATTCACTGAAGTATTAAAGAAATTGTATGCATGAAACTTTTACTAGAACTTTCTAGTGGAATTGATAGTGCACTAATCCGTCGCTTGCCAATATTTTGTTTTTTTTTTTAACTTTGATACCACCTTGTAGCATATCTAGGTTCAAATTCTATTTTCCATTGCGGACAATTGAATCTTGTTTCAACTCTAATTGTTGTCGAGGGGTTTCACAAGGTTGTCACATGAGCATATGTGATGCCCATTTTGACTTAGATAGCTACCTATGCTAAGGCTCTATTTTGTAGTTCCATGTTATTTATTTATGAATGCTATGTAATATTGATGCATTTAGTTGGACAGGTGAAACTACTTATATAAATCATTAGGTGGATTAGGTATTGATGATGGAAATGTTTGATGTATGACCAAATGTATGACTTACTTGGTTACGATTTATCTAGTGCATGACTTATCAGAGTTATTGTTGTATCATATATGGCTTAAGTGGATATGATTTATCTAATGAATGACTTAGTGAAATTATGATTCATCTAATGTAAGATTTATTTCCAGTATGAACTATAGAATTGACACGTGGATACTAGACTTAATAACATGATGTTTAAGATCACTTATCTATATATATTTTGTTGTTATATATATGCATGAATGAGAACTAACCCGCAGATTGGAAAGAACAATATGATAACCAAGATTTACTCTTCCATTGGGGAAGGTCGAAACATCTACTGAGGAAAGGTATGATGTACATTGTACTATTACATTTTGTAGTGTGGTCCATATTAGGGTGTTGAACCTAGTCGTAAGGAGGGGTGGAGGTATTTCCCACCGTGTAACCTCCAAACCTGGAATCGTGGGAGGGAAGTGATGGACATACTCCCCTAGACGTGTGATGATGATTTCTAATTGCCTGTTGGGGAAGTTAGGTCGATATAGTCGACACTTCTACCATATTGGTTTTATCAATGGTTAGATTGGTATAGCCAATGCCATAGTATATAACAGCAGAGAATGGATAAGGTGGAAACGAAAGTAGGTTAGGAAGGATAGGAGGATATAGATTAGTCGGAGACTCTTGATGGGAAGTGGTATCATTTCCTGACTTATTAAATTTTACTACTATAACTCTCTCTCTATTTTGTTATGCCTTCGAACTCCTTCTATATTTTCACTCTAACTTCAGGATGAAGTTTTCTGAAGGAGGGGTGTATGTAATTCCCCACTTAATATTATCATGCAAATTTTATTAGTGTTTAAATTACCTGAAAATATTGACTTAAAATTATCAAGAAATATTGGTAAATACTTTCATTTTGGAAACTGTAATTTTTATTTACTGATATAAAATTTATAAATGTTATTATTTAATTCCCAACTTGTCTTCTCAAATTTAATCTTGGATAGGATATGGTATCCTTCCATTATTCCAATTTAAATATCCATAACCCCAAAATGTCCTCTCAAAATATCCTTGGGAGAAGATATGGTCCTCCCCAATTGATTACCAAATTAAATATCCATATCTTATCTCCAAAATGTCCTCTCAAATTTACTTGGGAGAATATATGGTAAGAAAAGTCAAATGAAAGGATGAGGGGGTATTTATGACATTAATGATAGGTGGTTGAGGTGGATGGGAGGAAGAGGCATAAAAGGGGAAGGATGATGAGAGGAGAGGGGGATCCTTGGTCTTGGTTTTGGTTTGGTTCTGTTTGGGAGAATTTTGTTTTGGAGGAGGGATGTGGAGAAAGAGGAGGGAGATCAAACTTGGATCTGAAGAGTGTTTGTTAAACTTGGACACACTACATCTGGTTTGACTTGGGCTAGGAGGGCTAGGGAAGCTATGGAGGTTCCTAGGCTAGGAATTACTTCCTAGTTGGCTAGGAGGCAAATCCAGTCAGGTAGTCAAGAGGAGCATGGAGCTCAGGAGCATCTCAACTAAGCTATTGGAACATGTATTATCCGTCATTTATTTTAGTTATGTAAATTGTTACAAGTTATACATGTTGTAGATTAAATTAATTTATGTTCATGCTTATGATGTTTTATAAACCTAAAATTTTACTTGTTATGAAAATTAGCGAAATTTATTTGAATGAGTGTAGTAGTTGTTAGAGGACCTATAGTTGGGTCCTCACATTCTATGAACTATCTCGGTGTTCACTTTTTCATTGTGATGAAGAATCAGACAATCATTTATTTATCTCTTTCCAATTTTCAGTCACGGTATGGAACCTCATCTACCATGCATTAAACATCAGCATCAGGTGGGGAGGTGACAATATCAACGATGCCTAGAATGGTTGGTGGAACATGGCCTCCCCTGGAAAACTAAAAAAATCTGACTCTATTGGTTTGTTGGGGCATTTGGCTTGGGCAGAATCACAAGATCTTTTCTGATATTGATTATCATCCTGAACATATCGGTGCACAGATCCTTGCAATCTACAATCTTCTACCTGATGAGGAGATCAGATCCAGTGCTCACTCTGTCCTTCTTGAGATCATTGATCATAACATTCCCTAGGCTTACTTTAACAGATCAACTCAAAAATGGTTGATGTCATGGAGGGGCAGTTTTATATCTCAATAACCAACATTACTTCAAATTACAATCTGGTTTAGGCTCGGGCACAAACAATTTCTCTGAATTATTTAGCCTCAAATTACTTATGTTATTTGCACATGAGAAGGGATGTTGACAATTACAGGTGTTTGGTGATTCATTGGTTGTCATTGATATACTTAATCTTCGTTCTACATGTCACATGCACACACTCAAGACATTACTTAAGGAAGTTCTTTTGATAAAATCACAATTCGATTATATTTATGTTCAACATATTTATAAAGAGAGGAACTCTCTTTCTGACCAGCTTTCCAAGGTAGGCGAGCATAGATCTAATGGAACTTTGTTTAATGGAAATGAACATTACCATTATTACCACCGCTTTTTCTTAGATCTACAACATGAAGATTTAGGCACAGAATGACCACCATTTTTTTTTGCGTGTCTTGGTTGTAGTAGATGATCTTTATGTCACTTTCATGTTATTTTTTTATTACATATATGTGTATTTGTCATGGACAACTCATCATATGAGCAGCTTTGGACTTATAGCACATCATGGTTATGACTTATAACAAATATTATGGCTTATCTGTATATGGATGTTAACACTGAGATGTTTCTTGAGTGTTGCATTTGCATATACAAAATGTAATTTTCACTATTTCATATAATGGAAATTACCATTTTTTCTTGGGGGGGGGGGGGTGGGGAATATTCACATATATACACTTTAATATATATATATATATATATATATATATATATATATATATATATATATATATATATTTGTGTGTGTGTGCCATTTTTTATTAATATATATAATTTTTTATAGTTAAATTTATTAGAATGTGTTTTTAATATAATAATAAGTCATCTTAAATTGAAAATATGGAGAAAAATTATAATTCATAAAGATGGGAATAATAGAAAAAAGGAAAAAATAAAATAAAAAATAAAAGTTAAATAAAACAAAAATTAGTAATTAATAGAAATAGAAGTTACTAAATAGCCTATAATAAGATCTCAAATAATCACCTTACAAATAAATAAATTTAAATCAAATAAAAAACAAAAAACAAAAACAAAAACAAAATTTGAATTTTTAATCTTAAATTATGAGTAAGCTACATAAATTTTTAGTTAAAAACAAACTAATACCCAATCAAAAATAAACCTGAATAAATAATACCACATTACAATAAAATAAATTAATAAACATTTCATTATTTTTATTAATAAAAAAATTAACATAGAATTTTAATTCATTTGTAAGGAGATTTTGTTTCCTTATATAAAAAAAGAATTCCAAAATAAAATATATAAGATTATTATACTCTTACAAATATTTTTATCCCCACTAACAAATATTTTTACCCCACTTGAGTTGCAAATGATTTTGACTAGAATTTGAAGTAATCTTAGAAATCTTATTATCTTCCATGTTACTTAACTTGTTCTTGTACATTAAGTACCTAGTCATATCCATGTTCTCAATGGGGGAAAGACTCATTTTTATGTGGACAATATAATAGGTTGTATGCCTTACAAGTTGGATCCCAAGTGAAATTGATATTATGCCACTTGTTAAAACTTCTAAACGTGAAGAATTTAATATCCTTGACATAGAAGGCTCTATTTTATAGTTGGTATAGAACATGATGTCATGCCACAAAAGGATTAAAGGCATATCTTGTTACATAAAAAAGAAAAGTTTTACTCACATTGGACTTCAAAAGAAATACCATTTCGACCAATACATGTGAATGTAGATCTTAGATATTATTGTAAATAAAATTTATATAGTAATTTGTTCTTTCACACCTCTTAATCTAACTTGTAAAAGAAAAACAATTTACATTAAACTTTTCCTTACAATGGGTTAGAACAAGATATTTACAATCTAAGAACTGAACAATATCCTCTTTATAAAAGACTTTAATGCTAAAAAAACAACCAATCAAGCTATTATTTAAACATAAATTCCAACCCTAGTCCTCCATAGCTAGTTGAGGACCTTGCTTCATGTTAAAATTGGAAACTAGGGCCAAACTCCATGTGGATCATCTTATTTATGGCAAGTGATATTTTTATTGGATCACTGTCGCTGAGAGGTGTAGGATTAATCTAAAGATCATTTGATTCCGATAAGTATTTATGGAGATATGAATTTATTTTGATTATGCAATTATTATCAAGCCGACAAGCAACTTGAGTAGGCTCAAAAGCCCAATAGACATGCCTAGTCATCATCTACATTTTAGTATAAATATAGAGGACTTGAAATCATTTGTAACACACATCCTCTTCATGTGTTCTCCTCCTCTCCACATCTTGGGTTTTTGGAGAAGGAGGGACACCTAAAATATACGTTGGATGATGCCCTAAATGCAGTGAAGGTGAAGGCCATATACATAACCTTAAATTATAATCATGAAGGAGAGGATCCTAGCCGCAGTTGAGTGAGATCTTTCCGCCGTAAAGGAAAGATTCAAGACACAGATTGAATGCCCTAATCCGTTGTCCTAGAAGGCTCCATACACAGTCCTAAAGGAGAGACCTAACCACCGCATTTAAGGGTGCCCTAGGCCACAACCAACAAAGGTCTGTATGCAGCAAAGGAGGCACATATACACAATCCATGGAGACCTTATACGTTGGGATTTATACGTTGTTCATGGAGACCTAAACACAGTCACTTATACGTTGTTCAAGATGATGTCAATAGTCCTAAACACAATCATTAATGGAGGCACATATACGCTGGTCAATAAGACAATGATATGCTAGTCAATGAGATATAGATACATTGTTCATATATACACTGGTCAATAAGACAATGATATGTTGTGTATCAAGACATATATATACGTTGTTCAATGAGACAGTAACACTGTCATGAAAAGGTATTATGAGCAGCATGATGTATGGGCAGCATTATGAGCAGCATGATGTATGGGCAACATCATGAGCAGCATGATGTATGGGCAGCATCATGAGTAGCATGATGTATGGGCAGCATTATGAGCAGCATGATGATATGAGCATGGGCAGCATAATGATGCATGATGATATGAACATGGGCAGCATGATGATGAATGAGATCATGAGCATGGGCAGCTTGATGATGAATAAGACCATGGAATATGTAGCATGATGAGCAGCATGAAGATGAGAGTAGCTCAGTGATCAAAGTTCAACACATGTGATAGTACAACAAGGTGTCACATGGTAATGTGCTGAAAATGAACGATAGGTGACTCTATGATAGGTGAAGGAGTCACCTTAGAGAATCAGTTGAAGCAATATGTCTTCAACTGATCTCTACCGATATCAAAATTCAAAGTTTTGACTTCTATTGTAATTGTACTATCTCTCTCTCTCTTCCTCTGTTGAACCTTGAAGAACATAAAAGAAGAATTGATCAAGGGTTTCCCCACATTGGGGTTTGTCCCTGGCAAGCGCCACATCCTATGTACTCCTGTCTTGGCTTGTCTTCTGTGATTTATATTTATGTTCTATTTGTAGTTTACTTTAATGCTGATGTGATTGCTAATCTAGAAAAGATAATGAGTGAAAATTGAAATAAATTTCTCTAGCATAGAACATACCTAAAATTAACATGGTATCAGAGCTAAGGTGAAGACAATGCCTAAGCAAGAGCCAGTAAAGTTGAGCAGAGCTTAGTAGAGTAGAGCAGAGCCAGCAAAGCTAAGTAGAGCTGAGCAGAGCCAGCAAAGTTGAGTAGAGCTGAGCAGAGCCAACAGAGTTAAGCAGAGCTAAGCAGAGTCAATAAGAGCTAGGCAGAGCTTAGCAAAGTAGTGCAGGGCACTGATGCCAGAGATAGTACAATCGAACATATGGATCAACAGATGGAGTTCTCCCTAGTTGAGAGGGAGTGTTAAAATTGGAAACTAGGGCCAAACTCCATGTGGGTCATCTTATTTATGGTAGTTGATATCTTTATTAGATCCCTCTCGTCGAGAGGTGTAGGATTAATATAAAGATCATCCGATTCCGATAAGTATTTATGGAGATATGAATTTATTTTGATTATGGAATTATTATCAAGCTGACCAGCAACATGAATAGGCTCAGAAGCCCAATAGACATGACTATTCATCATCTACATTTTAGTATAAATATAGAGGACTTGAAATCATTTGTAACACACATCCTCTTCATGTGTTCTCCTCCTCTCCACGTCTTGGGTTTTTGGAGAAGGAGGGGCACCTAAAATATACATTGGACGATGCCCTAAACATAGTGAAGGTGAAGGCTATATATGCAACCCTAAATTATAGTCATGAAGGAGAGGATCCTAGCCGTAGTTGAGTGAGATCTTGCCGCAGTGAGGAAAGATTCAAGACACATATTGAATGCCCTAATCTGTTGTCCTAGAAGGCTCCATACACAGTCATAAAGGAGAGAGCTAACCCCCGCATTTAAGGTTGCCCTAGGCCACAGCCAACAAAAGTTTGTATGTAGCAAAGGAGGCACGTATACACAATCCATGGAGACCTCATACGCTGGGATTTATAAGCTGTTCATGGAGACCTAAACGTAGTCACTTATACGTTGTTCAAGATGATGTCAATAGCCTTAAACGCAGTCATTAATGGAGGCACATATATGCTGGCCAATAGGACAATGATATGTTGGTCAATGAGACATAGATATGTTGTTCATATATATGCTGGTCAATAAGACAATGATACACTGTGTATGAAGACATATATATATATGCTGGTCAATGAGACATAGTAATGATGTCATGAAAAGGTATTATGAGCAGCATGATGTATGGGAAGCATTATGAGCAGCATGATGTATGGGCAGCATCATGAGCAGCATGATGTATGTGCAGCATTATGAGCAGCATGATGTATGAGATCATGAGAAGCATAATGATGTATGAGATCATGAGCAACATGATGTATGGGTAGCATCATGAGCAACATGATGTATGGGCATCATTATGATCAGCATGATGATATGAGCATGGGCAGCATAATGATGCATGATGATATGAGCATGGGCAGCATGATGATGAATGAGATCATGAGCATGGGCAGCTTGATGATGAATAAGACCATGGAATATGCAGCATGATGAGCAGCATGAAGATGAGAGCGGTTCAATCATCAAAGTTCAACACATGTGACAGTACAGCAAGGTGTCACACAGTAATGTGATGAAAATGAACAACAGGCAGCTCTATGATAGGTGAAGGAGTCACCTTAGAGAATCAGTTGAATCAATATGTCTTCAACTAATCCTTGCCAATATCAAAAGTCAAAGTGTTGACTTCTATTGTAATTGCACTATCTCTCTCTCTCTCTCTCTCTCTTCCTCTGCTAAACCTTGAAGAACATAAAAGAAGAATTGATCAAGGGTTTCCCCACATTGGGGTTTGTCCCTGGCTAGTGCCACATCCTGTGTCCTCTTGTCTTGGCTTGTCTTCTGCGATTTATATTTATGTTCTATCTGCAGTTTAGTTTAATGCTGATGTGATTGCTAATCTGGAAAAGATAATGAGTGAAAATTGAAATGAATTGCTCTAGCATAGAACATACCTAAAATTAACATTTTAGCTAGTATATACAAAAGAAACTCTAAAGGCTTCACCAAGAAATTTTTTGGTACTAAGTTAATCAAGTTTTATGGTTCTAAAGATCTAATAATTTACAATGGTCTAACAAAGTAACCAAACTCCTATGTGGTGATTTGTATTCATAAGCTTGGCAGTAGTTTCAGAGATTATATGATATCTAATATCCTTACAAACAAATTGTAAATTTCAACCTCTTAAACAATCATGATCATGACCCTAATCAATAACATTTAATCATAAATATTTCCATGCATAAAGTCTCATTAAAAAAAAATTATGATAATCAAAAGCACTTGATTTTCAACAAAAATAAACATGAAATTCTTGGAAACATTTAAATAATCAACTAAATCTCCTATCAAATAAGAACAACATCAATGATCTCTATCATATTTCAAAAACAACCCTCTCCACTCCCATCAACAAGTTTTCTATTAAGGTGTCGTGTAAAAATGAAAATATAATGGACAATCCTTGGTATGATAAAGAGAGTAATATTGCTAGGAAATTCATTAAGCATGCTTCTAATTAGTCCTTAAAATATGACAAGATAAATAGATACAAAACCTTAATCAAAAGGAAGAAAAGGTATCATATAAATAGAAGAGAAGAAAAACTCTGTACCTATCTAAATTAGATTTTAAAACTTTTGAGATAAATTCCAACTCATAAAACTATATAAAACAATATGATTCTCTTGAGGGATTAGAATTGAATAGTGAGTCATGAAATCTTAGCAAATCCCCTAATATCATCCAAACCATTTCTACAAACAAAGAATTATTTTCTATAAGTGAATTCAAAGCAGAGAATATTATTAGAATGGCACAGCGGAAAAATCTGATTACCTACCTAAATATCACTTCATTGGGAAGTTCAGATCTAAGGGTGGAAGGAAAGACATATGCCTTGGTTACAATAAGTTCAACCATTATGCGAAGGAGTTTCTGAATGGTAGAGACACATCTCTTGATGAAGATAACAATCATTCCAAGGACATCTTCAATGATCAAAGGAATGACTAGTAATATAGTTCATCAAGGAGAAATGGTCAACTCTTTAAAGAAAGCAAGGAACCCCAGGAACTTCATCGGATACCACCTATCCCGAAAAGGATGTAGGGAATGTTACCCCTCAATTGAATGAGGGTAACTTGATTCATTTACAGAATCTCTTTTATATACCTGATCGCAAGAAGAACTTGGTATCCATGTCAGCAATGGAAGTTAAAGGTTACAGGGTGGCACTCATCGATGGGAAGGTATGTGTTTGAAAAGAGATTTTTCAAAGATGTTTTTGAGTTTAGGATTGTATCAAGTTGTAGGAAGTCCACTGGGGACCATGTCCATTAACATAGCACTGGAGGTCTGTGAGTCAGATGGTGATTGGGATGCCTGAATTCAAAAAGAGCATGAAGGTACATGTCTGAGTTGTACTTAAGGAAAATATTATAAGGGGACCATTCCCCTCATGCCACAGGTCCACAGGTTTGGAACAACCCGAGGAGTTAGAGATTCATGATCAGGAATCTCATGTATGCAGGTGGTAGAAAGCCCTCTATGGCTTGAAGAAAATCACCGTGGGCATGGTATGAGAGGATCAATTGTTGTCTAATGAAGCTGAGATTCACTAGGAGTGAAATCGATCCAAACCATTACTCGAAGGTTGTGGATGATAGACCTCTCATACCAGCACCTATGTCTGACAAGTGAAAACCCTCTCATTTGTAGGAGATAGAGGGAGTTGGATTCCGAATGTTGAAAGATAAACTGCAAGCCTATGACTACCTCGAGGATCTGAACTTTCAGAAGTTACATGGTAGTAACGTTGGACCAGATTTGGGAAATTCCTCTGAGTTTCATAAACTCATTCGCATTGATGTTCTTGGTGAACCTTTGTCTGGACATATGTTTTGCAGTTAGTATGGTGAGCTCATATTTGGTTAAGCTTCACTGGATTGGTGCCTAGAATCTTCTAAGATATCTTCAAGGCATAATCTCTCATGGATTGAGATACATTTACAGAAATATTTCAAATGTTGAGTGGGAAGGCAATGTGGAGGATCACTAGAGCACTTCTCAGTGCTGGTTCTCCTTGGGATCTGCCGATATCCTGGATGAGCAGGAAGAAGAATTCAGTTGTTATAAGTACGCCAAGCCCAGATACATAACTACGAGTATGACCTCGTATTAAGTTGCCTAGTTTTGGAAACCCTTCAGTGAGCACACATGATGAATACCACTATGATTCTCTATGACAACCAGAGGTGGAATTCGATTATTGAGGAATCCCGTATTCAATGATTGCTCTAGCAGATAGACATCAGATACTGCCTTATCTGGGATATGGTAAGTCAGTGAGCAAGGAGGCTCCATCGCACTGAGATGATATCCAAGCCGCTACACTTTGTCAGAGCCCCGAGGAAAGATCAAATTTGTGATTTTCTCGAACTACTTGGAGTCGTCAAGAGACCCTTGTAAAAGGGTCCTGCATGTTGCATACATTGAGCTCTAGGAGCTCTGGTGTCTTGTGGTTCTTACTAGAGCAACATACAACCAAAAGGTGACTCACCTTCCCTTGGTGGTGCGCACTGGGACAAGATGATTTGCTCTCTTGTGGGACAAGATGATTCTCTCTCTTGTGGGACATGATGATTCACTCTCCTGTGTAGCAGGATGATCAATTCTCCTATGAGGTCTAGATGATGTGTTCTCTATGATGATTGTGTAGAAGGATGATTAGTTCTCCTATGAGGTCTGGATGATGTGTTCTCCATGATGATTGTGTAGCAGGATGATTAGTGATTAGTTCTCCTGTCAAGGCATCCTACCCATGCAGTCTGGGACTCATGGGGAGTACCTCTCATCTTATCAATGAGTAGGGAAATGAGGATAGGGACCATAGTAATACTGATGGATGCATCGTTGTATCTACCGTACTCCCTATGCTAGGATGAGCTTCATTGATATGGGATTAATGATACTGGTCTGGGACTAGTTGTAAGAGTTGTACCCACTATGATGCTAACTTCGGGTCGGTTGAGACTGGTCTGGGACCAGTGGTACGTACTCTGAGACTGACTTTGGGTCAATGGAGACTGGTTTGGGACCAATGAGAGTGGTACATACTATGATGTTGACTTTGGGTTGGTTGAGACTGGTATAGGACCAGTGGTACACTCTTTGAGGCTGATGATACTGGTCTAGGACCAGTATTAGGAGTGGTACCCACTATGAAGTTGACTTTGGGTCAATTGAGACAAGTCTGGGACCATTGGTACACACTCTGAGACTGACTTCAGGTCAGTGGAGAATGGTATGAGACATTCTCAATCAATTCTTCTTCTTCATAGTTCAGCAGAGCTAAGCAGGGCAGAGCAGAGCCAGTAAAGTTGAGCAGAGCTTAGTAGAGTAGAGCAGAGCCAGCAGAGCTAAGTAGAGCTGAGCAGAGCCAGCAAAGTTGAGTAGAGCTGAGCAAAGCAGAGCAGAGCCAACAGAGTTAAGCAGAGCTAAGCAGAGTCAATAAGAGCTAGGCAGAGCTTAGCAAAGTAGTGCAGGGCACTGATGCCAGAGATAGTACAATCGAACATATGGATCAACAGATGGAGTTTTCCCTAGTTGAGAGGGAGTGTTAAAATTGGAAACTAGGGCCAAACTCCATGTGGGTCATCTTATTTATGGTAGTTGATATCTTTATTAGATCCCTCTCGTCGAGAGGTGTAGGATTAATATAAAGATCATCCGATTCCGATAAGTATTTATGGAGATATGAATTTATTTTGATTATGGAATTATTATCAAGCTGACCAGCAACATGAATAGGCTCAGAAGCCCAATAGACATGCCTATTCATCATCTACATTTTAGTATAAATATAGAGGACTTGAAATCATTTGTAACACACATCCTCTTCATGTGTTCTCCTCCTCTCCACGTCTTGGGTTTTTGGAGAAGGAGGGGCACCTAAAATATACATTGGACGATGCCCTAAACATAGTGAAGGTGAAGGCTATATATGCAACCCTAAATTATAGTCATGAAGGAGAGGATCCTAGCCGCAGTTGAGTGAGATCTTGCCGCAGTAAAGGAAAGATTCAAGACACAGATTGAATGCCCTAATCTGTTGTCCTAGAAGGCTCCATACACAGTCATAAAGGAGAGAGCTAACCCCCGCATTTAAGGTTGCCCTAGGCCACAGCCAACAAAAGTTTGTATGTAGCAAAGGAGGCACGTATACACAATCCATGGAGACCTCATACGCTGGGATTTATAAGCTGTTCATGGAGACCTAAACGTAGTCACTTATACGTTGTTCAAGATGATGTCAATAGCCTTAAACGCAGTCATTAATGGAGGCACATATATGCTGGCCAATAAGACAATGATATGTTGGTCAATGAGACATAGATATGTTGTTCATATATATGCTAGTCAATAAGAAAATGATACACTGTGTATGAAGACACACACACACACATATATATATATATATATATATATATATATATATATATATATGCTGGTCAATGAGACATAGTAATGATGTCATGAAAAGGTATTATGAGCAGCATGATGTATGGGCAGCATGATGTATGTGGAGCATTATGAGCAGCATGATGTATGAGATCATGAGAAGCATAATGATGTATGAGATCATGAGCAACATGATGTATGGGCATCATTATGATCAGCATGATGATATGAGCATGGGCAGCATAATGATGCATGATGATATGAGCATGGGCAACATGATGATGAATGAGATCATGAGCATGGGCAGCTTGATGATGAATAAGACCATGGAATATGCAGCATGATGAGCAGCATGAAGATGAGAGCGGTTCAATCATCAAAGTTCAACACATGTGACAGTACATCAAGGTGTCACACAATAATGTGATGAAAATGAACAACAGGCAGCTCTATGATAGGTGAAGGAGTCACCTTAGAGAATCAGTTGAATCAATATGTCTTCAACTAATCCTTGCCAATATCAAAAGTCAAAGTGTTGACTTCTATTGTAATTGCACTATCTCTCTCTCTCTCTCTCTCTCTCTCTCTTCCTCTGCTAAACCTTGAAGAACATAAAAGAAGAATTGATCAAGGGTTTCCCCACATTGGGGTTTGTCCCTGGCTAGTGCCACATCCTGTGTCCTCTTGTCTTGGCTTGTCTTCTGCGATTTATATTTATGTTCTATCTGCAGTTTAGTTTAATGCTGATGTGATTGCTAATCTGGAAAAGATAATGAGTGAAAATTGAAATGAATTTCTCTAGCATAGAACATACCTAAAATTAACATTTTAGCTAGTATATACAAAAGAAACTCTAAAGGCTTCACCAAGAAATTTTTTGGTACTAAGTTAATCAAGTTTTATGGTTCTAAAGATCTAATAATTTACAATGGTCTAACAAAGTAACCAAACTCCTATGTGGTGATTTGTATTCATAAGCTTGGCAGTAGTTTCAGAGATTATATGATATCTAATATCCTTACAAACAAATTGTAAATTTCAGCCTCTTAAACAATCATGATCATGACCCTAATCAATAACATTTAATCATAAATATTTCCATGCATAAAGTCTCATTAAAAAAAAATTATGATAATCAAAAGCACTTGATTTTCAACAAAAATAAACATGAACTTCTTGGAAACATTTAAATAATCAACTAAATCTCCTATCAAATAAGAACAACATCAATGATCTCTATCATATTTCAAAAACAACCCTCTCCACTCCCATCAACAAGTTTTCTATTAAGGTGTCGTGTAAAAATGAAAATATAATGGACAATCCTTGGTATGATAAAGAGAGTAATATTGCTAGGAAATTCATTAAGCATGCTTCTAATTAGTCCTTAAAATATGACAAGATAAATAGATACAAAACCTTAATCAAAAGGAAGAAAAGGTATCATATAAATAGAAGAGAAGAAAAACTCTGTACCTATCTAAATTAGATTTTAAAACTTTTGAGATAAATTCCAACTCATAAAACTATATAAAACAATATGATTCTCTTGAGGGATTAGAATTGAATAGTGAGTCATGAAATCTTAGCAAATCCCCTAATATCATCCAAACCATTTCTACAAACAAAGAATTATTTTTTATAAGTGGCATAGAGTTTTGGGTCAATGACTTGCAAAATGTAAAGCTAAGGTCATCAAAGGCTCTCAAGCAAAATATTGAACATTGAAGGGTCTATTGCTCCTCACATCCATAAGCTCTTGAATTTAGTAGTCAAGCAGTGATTCCCTAAACAATGGACTCAAGGTCTCATTATATGTATTTTAAAAATAGGGGATAAAATAAATCCCTATAACTATAGGACCATTGTGATTATCTCCTTTTTAGTCTTGTTTTATGGAATTATTTTAGAAAGTAAGATCAACATGTGGCTAGAAAGTCGTGGAAAAATAGCGAGATGCTAGGTTAAATTTAGGAGTTATTATTAAATAATTGACCACCTTGTTATGATTAGGATCATTATGGAGGAGTGTTGCGAGAATAAAACCAATCTCATGTGTTGTTCATTGAATTTAAGAAATATTTTGACACAATGCCCAAGAATAACCTTTGGAATAGGTTAGAAAAACTAAAAATTCCTCTTAAGTTGAGAGATACTATGATAATATTGTGTGAGAACATTATTACTAAGTTTGGTAACATTAAGGCTAGTTAGAAGAAATAAATTGTAATATAGGAATCAAGCAAGATTTCCCTTTGTCTGCTACCCTTATTGGCATATGCATTAACAAGTGAGAGGCTTTTTTGGAAGAAGTTGGTTGTTTCAACTTGACTCTCACTAGTATAGTGATCATCATTTTGCTTTATACTAACAATATTATTCTTATGGTGAGATGTCCGATTGGTCTTGACAAGAAACTAAACATCCTTAAGCGTTTATATTTTAGTACAGGTACATATATTAACAGTGAAACAATGAAGGTTATGATAATTAAATCCAAAAAACTGGTTACACTAATTTCATGTATAACAACAATACCTTGAAGGAAGTGTCTCGATACAAATATCTCATAATTGATCTTCATCACAAACTTAATCACAACAATAACATTGAGAAAAGGATAAATTGAGAGTGGAAAGGTTACTATGAGCTTGAAAATAGTTGTAAGTTAGAAAACATTTGGCTATGGGATAAGTAAAACTCCTTTGTGAGACTCTCATCACCCATATTATCTTATATGATTGTGAAGCATGTGCGTTTTAACCCCGTACGGAAATTACCTGCATACGAATCCTAAAACACAGAAAAATAAACAATGCAAGAGCATAACACATAAAACACATATACATAGAGATTTTCTCGCTGGATCCCAAAACCGGGACTACTAGCTTGATTTTTCATTATGTTCCTTTCAATGTTACAATAGATATTTATACATGCCGAAGCATCCAATACCATGGACTGAAAACCATCGCGTCCAATACCATGGACCGAAAACCATCGTGTCCAAAAAACATGTGCGAAAACCATGCACAAAACCATAGGTGGGTCTACCCAACCTAACATAGGGTCCAAAACCAAAATTTTCTGGGGCGCTGCCTCGGACTCCATAAAGTGGGGTTACGCGTGCCCTTCAAACCCCTTGTTAACTACGTGGAAAGAATATAACACAACCCAACAAAGCATGGGGCTACAATTTTCTTAGAGAATAGTGGAGAAATAGAAATCCAAAATCATTTTATAACTTATAATCTAAAAAATAAGGGCAATACGCTCTATCTTATCCTCATCATAGAAGAAAGTCTTTCCCCATTAAGAGAATGACTATGACTAGGTGCTTCCTAAAGTACAAGAACAAAAAAAACATGTAAGATAAAAAGCTTCCTAAGATTGTTACAAATTCAAGTCAAAACCACTTAAGGTTGAAGCAAGGGTGGCATAAAGATGTCATATCATGGCTAAATTTCTCAGGAATAAATGAAGATGTTACTTTATTATTATTGCATTTAAATTTAAGCATAAATTTTGGTGGGATAAAGAATTAGAAGATAAAATAAAATTAAGATACCATAAGGAGGCGATCAATTCCAATTTAGAAGATCAAAAGTATCTATTTGTTTTTTCCATTGACAAAAAAAAAGAAAATCCACGCTGTTAAAATAACAACAAACTCTTACAACCTCCAAAATGAATGACATCAGATAGTTAACCCTAGTTTAAAGACCAAAAGTATCTTTTTTTTAATCATTGAAAAGGAAAAAAATCCACATTGTTAAAATATCAACAAGTGAAAGAGGGATATAACAAGACCATTGTGGTGTGTGTTGTGTAAAAGTCATGAAGAGAACATTCCTCACATGTTTCATGAATGTGAATAGTCGTTGAAAGTGAGGCAGGAAGCCTATTCTCGTCTGATATCAATAAATGTTCTACCCAGAACTTGGGACGAAATGATGGAAGGTCGAACTGCTCTCATACCCCAATCTCAAAATCATCTTTTAATGAGATGTTGGACTACGCTTACCAAGTTTCTATGTTGGTCTATTTGGCTCACATGAAATAATGCAATTTTTAACAAGGCAAAAAGGCCCATGATTATTTCCATTAAAGCTATTAATCTCTTATTTGAAGCAATAACAATGCGAGGGTACAAACAAACAGAATTGGAAGCTCTTTCTAAAAAAGAACAAGCATAGGTTCAAGTGGGTACTAAGCCTTGTCAAATTTGTCAAAGACAACAAAGGCCCACTTCAAACGGAAAATTCTACATCTAGATTAGTGAAGAAGAGTTTCAACAACATTTAAGGTCACAGAACTCAAGCATCTTGTCTTTTGATGGATCCTCGCAAGGAAACTCGGGAGCGACAAGAGGTGGAGGGGTCATTTATGGCCTCGTTGAAAATGAGAAAATAAGGTATGCTTGGAAGTTAGGAACCACAACCAACAATCATTCTGAATTTTTGGCACTTTGGCCAGGTTTAAAAATAACACAGGAAAAAAGAATAAAAAACTAAACCATCTATGAAAATTCAATGTTAGTGATCTAGCAAATTCATACCCTCAAGGGGAAAGCTCATGACAGTGCCTTCCCAATAACTCGTAGAATATCCAATCAAATTCATTGTTTTGAGCATATAAAGTTCTTTCATGTTCTTTGGAAATTGAACACCAAGGGAGACTCAATGGCAAAAATGAGGGCAGGATTGCCGCAAGGAGACCCACTCAACCATGGTAATAAATGTTACTTCCTAATTCCTTAATGAAGTAATTGAACTATAAGAAAGTTTGGGACATTGGCCCAAGGTGCAAAAGTACAAAAGGAGCAGAGGTTGCATGTGGTCTTCGAGTAGTAAGGACGCGGGCTTGTTTTAAGAAGGTGGGACGTATCCTAATGAGGTTAGTGCATGCCTCAAGGGGTAGCATAGAACAACTAACCTTCCACGCCACCTAGCGTAATCAAACAATGAAGGGACAATACAAGTGGCATGGGTTATTAAAGACCCTGAGTCTCTGTTATGTGCAGAGAGATTGAGAAACATTCTCTGCATTTATGCCGGGAGAATTACATGCTTAAGGTACAAAGATCTATATCAGACCTTGGAAGCTTGCGTCTGTTAACTAGAAAAGGCAGCGACTGAGGATATTTAGCTGTGTAGAGCAATGGGTGCAGTAAGGCATCGTGACGAACCTGGAGGTGTTCTATGTTGTGGAGTTTTTGTAATCTGATGTTTAATGTTTGTTTTAATTTTAACTAGTATAGATCCATTTTAAATACAGATTTAATATAAGCTAAAGAGATCTAATATTTTGTGCAATTTTTTTTATGAGTCTATATTATTGAAATGTTTTGTATAGTTATTTTATTTATTTAGTTTTTAGACTTTTGAAAAAAAATATATATATATGAGGGATATTTTTTTTTTTCTCACTTCTGGTTCACGGATACCATGGTCAGTGGTCCGCTACGTCCAGGATCGAAAGTCTCTAGGGTGGACCCCACCCGAAGGGGGTCACACCCCTCGGCCATCACAGACCTAACCCCAAGAGCTTTCGGGTTTCGACCCTGTGACCTCCCATTGGCGAGGCCCCGGCTTGACCGATTGAGCTAACCCTTGGGGCTATATATGAGGGATATTATTTAAATGTTTTGTATAGTTATTTAATTTTCTAATTTTTAGATTTTTAAATTTTTTTATTTTGGCGAATATGAGCAAAATTTCAATTTTGATGACAGATGGACATGGTTACACATCATATTGGGCTGTAGAATGAGCCTCTCGGCTCAATTAGCTTATATGTTATGTCGTTATGTTAAAAGAAGTAGAATATTTTGGCAGTGTTATAAGCACCTGCAAAGTGGAATAGTAGTAGAGCTCCCTTTTGCGTACTCGGAGTTGTATTGCATGATGGAACCATTGACAAATGTAAAGGGAACTGGCCTTGTAACTAGCTTTTGATTAATATAATTATTCTACTCATTTCTTTCAACAAATTCTCACAAGCTTCACAATAAAATCATGAGGGGTTAGACAATTCTCAAAACATGGATTAAAAGAATTTTTTTTCTTCATGACACTAAAAAAAAAATTAAAGATAGAAATTACTTTCATTCACATTAAAACTCAATTTCAAAATATCTATTATAATACCAGTCTCAATTTCAAAATATCTATTATAATACCAATTTTTATAATTTTTTAACTAGTCAATATTATAATGATTTAAAAATACTTATCTTAAAAGTTTAAATGTTATTTTAAAAAATAATATACATTATTATTATTTTTTTAATTTTAGGTTATATATATTAATTTTTTTAATTTAACTCCATTATAAACCTACAAAAATATATTACTTTCCTATTTTTCAAAAAAAATATTTTATTTATCTTTCCCATACATATATATTCCTTATCATAATTATTCATTTCATTAATTTTGGAGGAGATATTTTTTTTAAGATAGTGGTTACGATTTTTAATTAAAAATCCTAACTACGGTCTTAAAAAATTATCTCCTCCAAAATTAATGAAATGAATAATTGTGATAAGGATAAACAACATAGTGAATAATTATGATAAGGACAAGCAATATAGTCCAATATGGTGGTGAGCCATTTTCCATACGTACATATATAACCAGTACATTCTTTAAAAATTAAATATATTTGATAGGTATGTTGATAACAAAGTCAATAGAAATGAATTAATATATTAGGAGACAAAAGAAACCGAGTGAGAGATATGGATGGAGTCGTATTTGACCTAGATGATAATCATGTCTATCTTAGAATAAAGAGTTTCGATAGGTATGTTAATGTTTAGTGGTATGAAGACTAAGACATGGAAAGGCGGTAACGCATGCGGATATATTCACATATGCTTATGGCATTGTATGTGACAATATTTTTAGTTTAGAATTTTGATAATTGCAATAACATTGTGTATATAACTTTGAAATTAATTACCACCAAAATTTTACTCCATTAATTACAATCAATGGTGCTTATTTGGATCCATCTTCTGACTCTTCTCTTGTAGTTTTTTTCGATGAGGCTTTTAAGGAAATAGGAATATTTTAGGTTGTTATTATGAAGCTTAAAAGTGTTATAGGAAGATTGGTTATATGGTTATGGCTGGATATTTTGGATTTTGGTTGAGGTGAAAATATCTTTTAAGTTTTTTAACACAATTTTCATTCAAGTCGAAACAAAAATTCACAAATATGCCTTAAACTATAAAGGGATTTGGTTCAAGTGTATGAGGTGCCACTCATATGGGCACCTATGTGAAGATTGAAAATTAGGACTGTCATAGAAGAAATGGGTAAAAAAATCATATGGACTCGGACAACTTTTTCTTCACAAATTTAGAGTGAGATAATCAAGGAAAGGGGTGAAAGGATTTGGCCCCTTCCTCAGAGTCTATTAGCTATGAAATTTTCGATCAACAAGAACCGGTAACAACATCAGACCCCCCCGGAACAAGCCCAAGAGATCACGAACCTACATATTTCAACAAACATGGATTCGATGACGGATATGAGCTCCCTACTTCCTCCTCACTCTTTTACTTTTGATTTTGTCACCTCACACTATATGAGTGTTTCTGCCCTGTGCCCTCTGCCAACTATTCAACCTCTGCTCTTTAGAGTCTTGTACTTGTCCCCCTCTCTCCCACAATTCCCCTTTGTCCCCCTAATTACCCCTCATATAATATGTCCCCTATCTCAAACCTAGCATTTATGTTGGGTGACTCTCTTTCCCCCCCAAGCCCCTGTGGCATGTCATCTATACAGTGTGCATTCTTAGGTTTCCCATAAAGTCCTTGAGGACTTAATATTGGTAGAATTTGTCTCTAAACCTAGTGGAGGTTTGGGGTTTTTAGACTACTCTCTTCCACATAACTCGGGTAGGGGAAGAAAATCCCTCATCTTACTAGCCATGAAATAGGTATTGTCAAAGGTTAAATTAGGAAAGCATAAATCCATCCCCAGGGCGCTTAGAGGATTGGCCCTAGTGAAGGCCTTACTATGAGAATTTTATCTTGGAACATTGGGGGTCTGGCTAACCCTAAAAAACATTGGCCCTTAAAAGATTAATTTCCACTCTATCCCCTTAGGTTATCTTTCTTTAAGAAATAATGGTTGAGGGCTCCAAAGAAAAATTTATTCTCTCTGGCCTTCTCCTCAATTGGTCTTTTCATCACACGGATGTTGCAGGAAAATCTGGAGGACTAATTTTGGGCTAGTCGACCTCTCTCCTACATTTTTTTGTGGTATGGGCTTCCTCTTCTTACATGGATACATCTCTCTTTGACAGGGACAATGGTTTCTTTTTCACTAGTCTAAAATTTTATAGGCCTTACACTAACAAGAAACCATTTTAAAAGAACATTTTTCAATCTGCCCTGTTTTGGATCAGATCTATTATGCATTAGAGGGACCTAAATTTTCACCCTAGGTCGATTGAAAATATGGAGGCCTTCAACCCATATCAATCCCTTAATTGATTTTTTTTTTGGACATCCTATAATCGATGGGTTTGGTGGACATTATGCCTTCAAAAATCCTTCGCACCTGGTCAAACAATAGAATTAGCGATGACCACGTAGCTAAGAGTTTGGATTGTTTTCTCATTTAAAAAAGCCTCTTGGATCAATATTTGCAATTCATACAATGGGTAGCCTTCGAAAGGGGAGTGTGATCATGACCATATCATTGTGGATTTGAATACAGGGTCAGATAAGCCAATGAGCCCTTTTAAGTGAAGCCCAGGATGGTTGCAACATCCCTCCCTTGTGCAAAAATCAGGGATTCAAGGGTTCTCTACAACCCAAACCTTGGGTTCTCCCCCCCCCAAATCTAGTTTCAAGAGAATTTAATAAGAGCCAAAAAACCATAACTATCTGGGCCAATGAAAAATGAATTCATGGTGAAACTACTTACTAAAGTGGAGAAGAGCTTGCAAAACTCCTAGAAAATTCCAATAATTCCACCTTCGCGAATGAACAAAAAAATATCCTAAAATCTCATGAGGAAAAGAGGAGGAACCTTATGCTTAATCAGGAAAAAGAGTGGATGCTGAAAAACATAGCTTTACGGCTTCAATCAAGGGATGAAAATATAAGGTTTTTTCATATAGTGGCAAATCACAAAAATTCTATTAGTACTATTTGGGAAATTACAAAATCTGATGGCTCAAAAGCCTCCACACTCAAGGAAATAGTCGATGAAGGATGCTCTTATTTCAAAGATTTCTTCAAAACTAATGAACATGCAAATATAGATACAATTCTCCTTGTGGTTAGCTTCTTCCCAAAGTTTGTAAGTGAAGAAGAAAACTTGGATCTTATGAGGGAGGTCACTAAAGAGGAGCTAGAAATGGTTTTCAACAAATTCAAAATAGATAAAAGTCTTGGGCCACATGGACTCCCCATTGAGTTTTTTTTGGTGAAGAATTGAAGGGATTCATAGAGTACTCCAAATTAAATGTAAGGATCCTTGCTCTTTTTCATTCCACTTCTTGGCCCTCATTCTTAAAACACACAAGGTTGATTCTTTTGATAAATTCCATCCTATCTCTTTATGCAATTCCATCTATGAAATCATCTCCAAGATTATTGCTCTTTGCTTGAAGCTTATTCTTTCAGAACACATCTCCCTTGGTAAATTCAATTTTTTGAAAGACCATCAAATCCATGAAGCTATTGGTCTAACACAGGAGGTTCTTCACTCCCTTCACATCCAAAAACAAAAGGCCATAATTTATAACGTGGATCTATCAAAAGTCTTTGATAGGGTGTACTAGATCTATATCTTGTTATTACTTTAGGGAGGGTTCAATACATAATTTGTAGATTGGATATATGGGTGTATTAGCTCCTCCTCCATATCCCTATTAATAAATGTCTCTACTTCCCTCTTTTTCAATCCTTAGAGGGTGATTCATCAGGGGTGCCTTTTCTCCCCTCTTCTATTCCTCATGGTCATGGAAGCTCTAAACAGAGCCATTCTAGATGAAAAAAGGAGACATCTAATAAAAGGTATCTTTGTTATAGCACCATTTACCACTCTTGGTAGATCTGATGCTTTGATTATGGCATAGGGCAAACCTTCCTTCCAAACTTGGTCCAAAATCTTAAAAAAAATGTTTTGTTCCCTATACACTACTTTTCCCTATGATAAAAGTGTGTACACATTGGTCAGCATATACCCAACTCACGTACACATGTTAAAACACTTAAAAATATATATATATTTCCTTAATTTCGGGTAGAGTTCATGGGTTTTATCTGTTACTCACCTCTTATTTCCTGTGGCCCAACTGTTTCCCATCTGAAAAAACTTATTTGGAGAAGTATAAATAACTCTCTATGGGAAGGCCTTAAGGGAGGAGATATGAGATATTGATACTATAGTGAGATTATTCTTGATCGAATCTGACGAAATCCTTGTGCATGCTACACTCCCCAAAGCTTCAAGAAACTCTTGTTTCCTTATTAGAGATATCCTTCATATTTCTTGTGATATCCTTGTATTGGTGATGGAGGAAGATTGCTGAGGCTGGGAAAGGACAGTTCTACTTGGAGCCGAAGAAGGAATCAGGTCGTATTTCTCCACTTTACTTGTAGCAAAATTCAATAAAGGAATTTTATTCTGTTTCCGATATTAAATGTGTTTATGCATATATTTATATTGTAATTCGTTTATGAATCTTATATTGATGCGTAATTGTTCATTCATTTATATGATTTAAAGTTAATATCATGAACATGCTTTATGTTTCTACTGCTATATATGTTTCATTTGAATCATTTTTAGGTTTCGAAGACATCAAGAGAAGTTGAGTGTTTGCACCCTGCGGGATCTACTCAAACATAGGACTTCCAAGTAAGGACATGCTATAGCCACAACTACCACCCTACCAAAACCTGCCTTGGTAGCAATTTTGAATGGCTCCCCTAAAGCTGATCTTCCACTTATCCGAATGATCTGTTTTATTCCAGATATTTTAACTTGTTGCCAAGCCAAATCTCCATCTCCTAATGGTTAAACCCCTCTTTAAAAATCTGCCACATGATTCATTTCTAGCCCTTCCAAAACCCTCCATTCATTACCTCCATCGTAACCCTTCTTAACCCTCCAAAACCTTCTACCACTCCTCATTCCCATTATAACCCTTTATAATGAAAATCCTTCATCAATACGCATAAATCACCCCTTTTACTTAACCGCAACCAACATTAAAACACATCGAATGCCCCATCGCATATCGCTATCGGCTGGGTCCTAGGCTTATGTATATATGCTACCATCTTCCAGACCCGATGGTTTTATTAACCATGATATACATATATCGGGTTTGGAGCCATATCGCAATATCGCAATCGGCCCGGTCCAAAGCCTTTGTATAAGGCGTGCCACTGTTTACCGAACCTGCCGATGATTATAGACCAGAGCGCATAACATTTCAGGTCCGGCCTTATGGCCGGACATGGGGTTTTCCCATGTATTCTTGTGTTTTGGAAAAAAACGTTGAAGTCAGGACTTTTCAAAGGTAAATCATACACTTTGGACCCGCGAGGACTATTAAGTGTGAGATATATATATATATATATATCTATATATATATATATATATATATATATATATATATATATATATATATATATATATATATATATATATATATATATATATATATATATATATTTCGGGTCCGCCTACCCTGATTGCTTATCGCAATCGGCAGAGCCCAGGGGTCATGCAGTTAGCGGAGGGGTGATAGCCAGACCTGATAATATTTATAAGCCCCGATACATAAAATTTGAGGTCCGGCCTAAGTGATCGGAGCGGGATTTTCTTTGGATTCTCGGGTTTTACAAAATTCCCAATATAACAAAGGGAGTAGGTTTTTATTGTAAAGGGTGGGCCTGTAAAGTCCCGATAGTGTAATCGCACATCGGGAAGTGGAAGGCATGGTTACTGCGACCTACGGAGGGGCGATACCCGATTGCGATTAAGTGAAGCCCTTGAAAACCATGCCAAGCATATGGATTGACCGGGAAAGTGTGATGTTGCATGTGTTTTGTGCATAAATCCTTTTTCACGCTTGTGCCCCATAGTTTTATAAAAGTTAATGAAGGAAACATTTATGTTTTATTTGAACATTTCTGTTATATTGCTCACAATCATGAAGCTAATGATAACTATCTCTGCAGGTGAGAAGTAAAGGACGTAGGAGTGGATTCGAAGAGTTGTGTATGCAGAAGCATTGTGTTTGAAGGTCTGGCCTTGGGCATTTCAGGTTGGAATCCCACGTGTTTCCTGTGCATTCCGAAAGCAAACTTGTCCCAATTTTCATCATGGAAAGGTGACACACAGTCACCCTTTTATCAACATCTGTTCACTTCCTCAATAAATGAAGCGCTCCAGCGGATATGCTTTCTATGTGTCAGCGGTTTTGCTGATGATCCTATCTCGGTATACTCGATTTGTATATCGAAAACAGTAGGGGAAGATGAAGAGGCGGGGAAGGCCCAAAATCAAGGGCTTTTGCATAAGTATGACCTCAGAGGATGATGTTATAGACATATTTGGACACTGCAACCCCAATCACATATGTCCCTAAACCAAGGGCTTCTAAACCCCTAAAAGTGTTGTTTCATACCCTAAAGGATCAAGGTCAACTGATTACATCATTTCCCATAATTTCTCCTTGAAAAACTGCTCAGAACTGGTCAAAACTGGACCATACAGACTGCTCCATGCTAAGGTGCAATGCATCTCACCTGCTACACACAAAGGGTGCAATGCATACTAAAAATCCCTTCTGTAGGGTGTGATAAGCGAGAGAAAACAAATGGCAGAGGCAATTTTCTAGGTGGAAATCTAGAGAATCTTCTAGAAACTACTCATATGACACTTACCTCTCTGAATTCGCCCAAGGATGAGTAAGAGATCATAAAATCTCCAAGTGGAACCAAGAAATATCAGTGAAATGACACTAATCAAAATCCCAGAAGCTGACTCACCCCCCTGCAAATATCTATATATGGATCCCTCATCCTAGAGATCCAGAGGCTGGAATTTTGTATTTTGTAAGGAAGTGTTGTTGGTTTCTCTGTGAAGCATTGTATTGTTGGGTGATCTAGCTTTTCATGAGGTGAAGAGGGCTTTCATGCTAGGAGGATGGCACTGGATCAGACAGTTGGGTTGTAATCCTCTCTTCTACTACTTCTATCAATAAAGCTATTTGAGTTTTCCTCCATATACTTGTATATTTCTGAATCTTGTATTTGTGTATGCATTTGTATGGTTAATGTACATCTGATTCTACATTGTTTATGGTTATAGATCTCTATGCTTTGATGTTATCTTTCTGCTTTGATTCTATAGGTGTTCTTTGAAGCGAGACAAGTGAGAAAGGAGTGGCAAAAGATCTATCAAGGGAGAGAGGAAACAAGCAAAGAGACAAGCGAAAGACTGAGGTTGGTACTCTCTGCTTCTCTCTCATCTATCTCTCATAAAGGAAAACACAAGTTGCTTTGAATTGTTTGTTTCTAAGATAGCTACCCGTCTTAGTGGGACTAGAAAATCTGAATAAACAATAGTTTTCCCGGAAACAAAATGGAAAATTCGCTGGGGAGTGAATAGTTTGTTTGTTTGTTACTGTTGTTTGCTTTATAAACTATAGACGGAGCCTAAAGTTAAGCCAACTAGCCTTCAAACTACTTTTGCTATGCAACTGCAAAGTAGATCAACGTTGCTTCAGTCAATCTCCGGGTTGGTTTATGAACTAAACATATAAATTGCAAACATCCTAAGTGCCCTGGTGGTAGCTCAATAACCTCATTAGATCAGCCTCTATACTTTTTGTTTACTGCCTATCATAAGCTCAGCCTAAATCCTTGAACTTAGCTGCAAACTGTAGGTGAAAACCAAGCTCAGTCTCGTCCATGGACCATTGCACTGTCTCTCATTGGCAGTCTAGATGCATCACACCTCCCGTGTGCTACAGGTGAAATGCACCCCTGTTTCCCTTAAGGACAGGTGCGATGATTGAGTGAGACTGTTCCTCTCTCCAGATTTTGGTTTTTTCTTCATTGTTTTTAGCTCTATTCAGTAGTTTTGTAGCCTATGATTAGTATATCATTGTTGAAACCTTCTTCTTTTACATTATTCAACCTCCATTGATAAGGAATTGTGAATGTTTTTTTATGTATTTTTCATCATTTACAGTCCTCCTTTGCAAATAGTAGCTTAATTGAACTATCGTCTTTTGATTCGAAAGTGTCGCAATTGTTGTTTTCGGTCAAGAAAAAGAGTGTTGTAAAGTCTTCCTCTTTTAGATAGTCGATTACACTTTTACCATTGTATTTGATTTGAATTGTCACTTATTTTAAGTGTCGAAAGCAGTTTTCCATTCGAAAGTGAAAGTGTCGTCTTAGTCTTCCTTTCGTTTTTTGAAAAGAAATTGCTAAAGTGTTGCTTTGAGAAAAGTAGTTCAGATCTATACTTAGTTTTCTTTTTGTCATTCTCACATTAAGGAAACAGAAAAACAAATACATGCATGTGCATTTGCATTTGCATTTAGACTGCATGCAGAAATTGATTTAGGAAAAGTGCATTTAGTGTGTGCTCTCTGCTCTATGTTGAAATAATCTTACTCTTCTTTCCTTAGTAGCTAGGATTTTCATCACTAAAAGAAAATAAACAACTGTTTATCATTTACATTGCATATTTAGGAATTGTCCATCTACATCACGCAATGAACCTTGAAAGGCAAACTTCTTAAGAAAGATCAACTGTAAAATAAACCTCAATGAACGTAAAAATTCTTTGGAACCTAACGCACAACATCTAGAAGTCTAGGCTAGAGACATATTCTGGCATCGTAAAGCCTGGTAACTATCGTTTTCATCGTAGGTTGGGTGATTCCTCCTCTTGTGCTCCCACGTACCATCGAGTATATATTGGGAGACCACAATAGGTTGATGTCCTTTATCCTTAGGAAGTCATGTCTGTCGCCCTATCGATTGCAATGCACTGAACACAACATTCAGGAATAATTACTGTCGTACGTAAAGTCCTCTGTAATTTATCTATAATTTACCACCGAGGTGTATATTTCAATCCTATGATTGGTTTGGTAATCCCTCTGTCTAGATTTCCAGAGTAGTCACTTTCGTTCATTTTTAGACTCCTTAAAAGAAAAGGTCCATCTGAGCACTTGTCACTTCAGGCTCATTAAAAATCGAAGGCCACTAGAGTCATATTTAGTTTTTTCTCGACTCTTAAAAATTGAAAAATCAAGTTGTGTCAAAGTGTCATAAAGATTATTTTATTCGGAATAATATCATTGTTCCCTCATTGGTCTTAGGTTGAGAAAATGGAGTCCACCAATCAAGTATTTCCCCTTGGGGGAATCCTAGTCCTTTCTCTTCTTGGGGAGATATTGATGCTCCATACATGGCTACATTGTCCCTTCCAGGACTCACAATTGGCCTACCAGTATGGCTATTATCGACCTTTGTCGTTCAAAACACCGTAATTCCTCAGCAATCAAATCAGCAACCAGATGATACTAAAGATGCTCCCCCGCCTTCCACTTCGTTTGTTTCTCCCTCTCCTTCTTCCTCTTCGCTTGGTGAAACTAGTAACACTAAAAACCAAGTAACTGAGAAGAAGAAGAAAAAGAAAGGGAAGGAGAAGAAGAAGAAGAAGCCAACAGTGAAAGGGGGCAACCATGCGTCATCTGGTGAAAATCCACACACTGCACCATCCAAACCCAAATCTCCATGTGTCATTTGCAAAGGATAACACTATCATCGAGATTTTCCTTGCATCCCGTGGATCTTGAGAGACTGGTCTCCCCGCTTGCACAATCCGGTGTCTTCAACCTCTGTCGATCATGTTGAGAGTACACCATCAACTAGTGAAAATGAAGTCAATGGACAAAAGGGAAGATCTAAATTCCCTTGTAGGTTGTGTGAAGGCGATCATTCCCTCCACCATTGTCCTTTCCTAGATGAAGCTAAAAGAGTCATGGATAATCGTCCTGCTTCACCACAGCGACTTCCACCTGGATACAAGAAACTCTTGCCAAGTCCATCGCTAGTTGAAAATCTGACTGACACACCTCTATTGTCGGTCGAAACACCTATCATTGAAGATAAACCCTCTGAGTCCACATCGGACCAAAGTCAACAGGTCGAGACGGCAGTCGACCCAGTCTTGTCTTCAGAAGGTCCACCTTCAGATGATACAGTCTCCAAAGAGAATGAGAATGACACCGTTCAAATTCTTTTTGTTAACACAGAGTCTGATGAAAATGGGGGCAATCTACCCGTTCCTCTACCACAGGAGGGAAGTTGCTCGGTTCAAGAGATTCATTCGGCCGTGTATTTGGTCCCTCCTCTGAGCAATCTAGCCGTTTCCTTTGATTGGAATCTACTAGCGAGACCCCGCCTACCATATAATGTACCACTATGAATCATAGTACAAGCTTACAGAATGATCATGGCTGGCACTATCATAGATGAAGGGGCTTCTGTTAGTATCCTTTCCTCAACTACTTAGAAAGCACTTGGTTCGCCATTGCTTCTGCCTGAGATTTGAAATTTGTTAGGCTTCAACAAAGGAACCAGTGGACTGTTAGGGATCCTTCCAAATTTTCCTGTAACTTTGAGAAGGAAAACCATTCATCTGAACGTGATGGTAGTCCAAGAGCCTCTAGATTACAATCTACTCCTTGGGCGTGACTACATTTATAGCATGGGGGCTATTGTTTCCTCACTCTTTCGGGTGATGTGTTTCCCGTATGAAGGCAGAATGGTCCAACTCATTGACCAGCTTTCATTCCCTAGTTCAAACATGGCTACTAGTAAAATTCCATCCCTAAATGGTCTCTTTACACAAGGAATGTCTCATCAACCTCCAGTCCGTCCACCTGATGACCGCGAGTGATTCAGTTACTGTGACGAACCTAGGGAGCATGCGCCCTGGTCTGCGTCGGCAGGAAAACCCCAGATAAAAGATAAGTTTCCTCGTAGGACATATGACTAGTCTGAAACACTCGTCTGTTTAGGATATGGGATCAGTCTAGAATAGGATTTCCTCATCGAAGGTTATGTGATTGGCAGTGGATCCACACCTTTCACCTTTGTCTATTTCGATGGACAAAGCCAAGGAAGTGTTTTGTCTGCAACGTGGACAAAACAACCTTGCTTTAATGCAAGAACTTCCATATGGTAACCTGGAAACTCTACTTTTATTTATACCTGGGGGCATGCAAACCTTTTTTACGCAAGTGAAAAGAGACCAGCGTAACTCTAACCCCATAATTTTTACTAAATTCAACTACTTAAGTTAGGTGATTGGTCTGATCCACCATTCACCTTTGCAGGGGCCAACGACACCGGCAAAGCAAAGGAAATGTTTTGTATGAAACTATCCTACCTAACCTCAATAGTTCATTAACCCTTAGGACAGTAGTCGGTCGTTCCTAACTTGCATACAAGAGGCACTGGAGCAAAGTTTTGCATGGGGCGAGCTCCCTAAAAAATGAACCTACTAATTTGAGACATCCTTAATAAACGACTGGTACAAGCAATGTTCCCACAAAGTTCAAGCTCGTTAAAAAATAAACCTAGAAATGAGCATATGTTCCCCCAAAGTTCAAGCTCATTAAAAAATGAACCCACCTTTCGGTAAATAACCTTTGGGATCGCATTGCTATCAGCTTTTGAGCCTTGGTCGTGTTTTTACCATCACCTCCACTCTTTTAGCCGATCATACGCCTCCACTTGATTGTTTACCCTTTTGAGGAACAGATGCAATGAGAGATTCAGTTAGCCACCTTCTTTACACTACCGTGATTGAAAAGTTCCAAACTTACCTGGAACCAGTTGCTACCTGAAAACATCACTCGTTCCTCAAAAACGAGTCTCTTTTAAGCTATTTTTAGACTCGTAAAATATGAAAAGTTTGTCGAGCAATTGGCCTCTCCAGCTTGTTAAAGTGATTGGAAGTGCCATCCCTCCTCTATATTTTAAAATTTTTGGACCTGAGGGATAATTATACAAAAATATCGTGCGCTTGTCTTTTTCAGCTCGCTAAAGTGATCGGAAAAGTAATCCCTTTCATATTATTTTATACTTTTTTAGACTTAAGGGAATATACTACGAAAAAGGACTACTGGAGTTTCCTTTCCATCTCTTTTAAGAATCGCTAAAACTAAAAAGGACCGAGTTATCTTTATCATTAAACTTGTTAAAACAATAGCGACAAACTTGTCCATATGGACAAGAGCGAGTTTCACTGTCGCTAGGCTCGCTAAAACATAGCGACAGGTTTTCCCGAAGGGAAAATTATAGAACAAGAATATGTTATCCTCCTCAAGCTTGACAAAAATAAAGAGGTACTGGTTATCAATGACTTAGGAAAAAGGGAAGAAAACTTGAAGAACTTCATCGGTAGCAGGTCGCTCTTGAACATGACACTTTCACTCCATCACCATGATCAAGTCGGGTTGGATTATTCCATTCATCGGTCATATCACCATTGGTCCTCTGTACCATCCATTTTTGGGGTTAACGCTACCAATCCATTACAATGTCGCTAATATGTTCAAGAAAAGTCACTCAGAGAGTTCACCAACCCAGCTAATGCCTCATCTGCTGCAATACCTTCATGCTCCATTCTTTCATGACCGCCACCTTGAACCTTGTATCATCCGATCGTTTTCACCTCCACAAAATTATTTGCTCCATTTCATGTTGTAGATGTGGGATTCATTAAGGCCCTCCTACGACGAGTCACTTCTTGTCGACATCAGCTCATTATCCAAGAAGTTGTCTTAGGAACAACCCTTTCAGTACCTTGAAGCTTGCATGCCTTAATGGCAAGTTTCTCACTTCCGGCAACAGGTTTACATCAATGGCCTTCGACTGAAAGATTTTGCGTGGTGTTCGAAATCGACTCATGTATTCACACCACATGAATTGTATTGTAGTACCTTGAGGGTCATTATCATTATCGGTGATTCCTCTCGCGCCTGTTAACAACTTACATCATTGGCTAGTAATCAGGCGATGTCTTTCCATGTTCGACATCAGAATATCTTTTCACATGGATCAACTTGTACATCGGGCGAAGATTGAACAATTTTGAAGACCCTGGATCTAGTTTCATCTATCTGGGTTGTGATATATTCAAGAAAATAAAGATATCAAATGTACTCCATAGATACATAGATAATCATCCAAGCTAAGGGATGATGGCTCTACCAGAATCATTAGTCTACCACACAGACGGTTGTCTGTCCTATGTACATGAAAATGAATTTATAAAGCTGAGCATGGGAATGCCCACCTCAGCTAGATCATGAAAATATTATGAATATAATGTATTTTATTGTATCTTATTATAGTTCACCTTCCAGTTCGAAAAACCTTGGATCCTCATGATAAAGCATTTCACTTGACATCAGAAGATTTATGACCTCATGCTTTAGGGGGAAACTGTTATAAACATATTTTGGCACTGCAACCCCAATCACATATGTCCATAAACCAAGGGCTTATAAACCCCTAAAGGATCAAGGTCAACTGATTACATCATTTCCCAAAAGTTCTCCCTGAAAAACTTCTCAGAACTGGTCAAACTAGACCATACAGACTGCTCCATGCTAAGGGCGCAATGCATCTCACCTGCTACACACAAAGGGTGTGATGCATACTAAAAATCCCTTCTATAGGGTGCGATGAGCGAGAGCAGACAAATGGAAGAGGCAATTTGCTAGGTGGAAAACCAGAGAATCTTCTAGAAACTTCTCATATGACACTTGCCTCTCTGAGTTCGCCCAGGGATGAGTAAGAGATCATGAAATCTCCAAGTGGAACCAAGAACTATCAATGAAATGACACTAATCAAAATCCCATGACTCACCCCTCTGCAAATATCTATATATGGATCCCTCATCCTAGAGATCAAGAGGCTGGAATTTTGTATTTTGTAAGGAAGTGTTGTTGGTTTCTCTATGAAGCATTGTATTATTGGGTGATCTAGATTTTCATGAGGTGAAGAGGGCTTTCATGCTGGGAGGATGGCGCTGGATCAGAAAACTGGGTTGTAATCCTCTCTTCTACTACTTCTATCAATAAAGCTATTTGAGTTTTCCTCCATATACTTGTATATTTCTGAATCTTGTATTTGTGTATGCATTTGTATGGTTAATGTACATTTGATTCTACATTGTTTATGGTTATAGATCTCTATGCTTTGATGGTATTTTGCTTCTTTGACTCTACAGGTGTTCTTTGAAGCAGGACAAGTGAGAAAGGAGTGGCTAAAGCTCTATCAAGGGAGAGAGGAAACACGTAAGGATACAATCGAAAGACTGAGGTTGGTACTCTCTGCTTCTCTCTAATCTATCTCTCATAAAGGAAAACACAAGTTGCTTTGAATTGTTTGTTTCTAAGATAGCTACCCATCTTAGTGGGACTAGTAGATCTGAATAGACACTAGTTTCCTGGATAAGAACAATTTGGCTTCATTGTAAATAAGGAGGACTATTTTGGTCGAATAAAGAGCTTGTAGTTTCTTATTTATTTTCCTTTGCTTTGAGGTGTTTTGAAGGAGGGTGTTGTTGTTGGCATGAATATAAATGTGATTTATGTTTATGCATATTGATGGCACACTGTTCATGATTAGTCTTGTTTATTTGAATATGATTCAATTACATGGTTAACTTATGAGCGATCTCTAATTCAAAACCGTATTAAACACCAGTTGCTAGTTTATTTGTACGGAAAGGAATGTGTATTCCTGTATGAGTAATCTGATTGCAATCAAGCTCTAATACAACCTTGTTCATCTATGAACTCAATAATTGATTCTTTTGGACTTGGAATTTATTTATGGTGTTTAATCTCTTTTATTTTGCTCCTGCAGGATAGATTAGGATAGCTAGAACTAGATTAGAGTAGTTAGAAATTGTGTAGATAGGATTCAATTCATAGAGGTTAGCTATTTTATTTTGTTGATTTAATTGAATTCTTCCTCCCAGAAGCAATATTTCAAATCATTTAACAGTTTACGGGGTCCCTTAAAACCCGTTGGAACTAACCATCCCAAATGAAAGTAGGTCTAATTAGGGCTTGCGATCGGGTTAGTTCCCCTTGTTGGTATAGCGAAAATTTGCCATGTCAGCAGGACACTCTTACACAGTTCAGTAGAATAAGAATTTAGGTTGATTGCCTAAGCATTTCTTGTTGTGGTTTGCCCTCCGCTCTGTTGGGGTTGTCAACCCAAGACCCTAGGGTGTTCTCACCCGCAATAGAATTGGCGACTCCACTAGGGATAACATTCTTGTTATTCCTGGTTTGGGTTGTTTGTTCTCAAATCAGGGTTCAATTTCTTGATTGCTTGCTTTTACAGTGTTGTTTGATCCATTAGTGTCCCAGGCATCAAGTCTTATTTTTTTATCAAACTTCTGTTTTTGTTTTTTCCTAATTAAGCTTTGTATATGCTATTTTCCTGGGTTACAGTCACGTATACACGCATGTTTCTTCAAGCAGGCTCACGTATACGTGAGTTTCTTGTATGAGAAACGTGGGTGCATGCTTATGTGTCTTTACACAGTCGCGTATGCAATTTTTTGAATTATTTTTTCAAATATTTTTGCCCAGTTAGGTCTACTGCCTGGTGATTTATGTTGTTGTATGGTCATCTACTGTCTAGAGAACTCAGTTTTCTTGCAAGCTTTCTTTTTCAAAATCTCCTTCTCATTGAAAAGCCTTTATTGGCCTAGGATTGCTTCTTAAGCAAGTTTGTAGTTTGTGTCTTAGGTTCAAGGCTTCACTTTGAAGTTCTTGGATGTTCTGGTTTTCTAGAACAAGAAATTGATTTTGATTTCATTTTCAGCCCAGATTTCAAGTTCCCTTGCTTTGTTTTTTTGGTGGCCTTGTTTCTTTTCATGCTTCTTTGAGAGTATTTTTGGCAAGTTTGAAGGTATTTCTTTCTTGAAATTTTTTCAGTTTGCCAAAATATTTTGTTGTTGTTTAGTTCAGTTTGTGCAAGTTTTTAGTCTTTCTTGTTTCAAGTTTCATTTATTTATGAGTTTTATAACTTGCAAGATTTAAAGACTCCTTGTACTTATTTCTTGATCTTTCGAATTTTAGTAGTAGTTTTGTGACCTCAAAAAGTTTTTTTTGTTTCCTTAAAAGAAAAAACACAAAAACATCGCTTTTGTTTTTCTTTTTCCAAGATTTTGGTTTACGTTTTTTTTTTGTTTTCTTGTTGAGAAGCAAATTGTGATCTTTCACAATTTGTTCTACTTGCTTTGGAGAGAGATTTGTTTTTAATTTTTCCTTCTTCATTTTCAAATTCGCTTATTGTCTCTATAAAGAACCTCATTTTCTTATGAGTGTTGTTTAGGATCTTGCATCATCATTTTGACTTGCATTAGGTTAGTTTTCATTTTAAGCATTCTTAGTCTTTTTAGATTTTGGGTGTGTGTGGATTGTTTCAGAAAAGAAAAGAAAAATATTTTTCTTATATATAGGTTTTCGTAGAACCCAAGTAGAAATCACTCTTCATCGAAGAAAATGACTGCATCCATATAGTTAGTTTTCTATTGGTTTCTTTTGCGTCATAAAACATCATCAGTTTCACTCTCATAATTTCCCCTGACGTAAAGAATAACTATATAAAATCAAGTGATCTAATAAAATGAACTAGAACTTTTATTGTTGTCATTAATAAACACCAACAAGTTTAGGTTCAGTAGGGCCTTGGAATAGGTGAATGGAGAGTTAGCTCTCCAATGCTGCTCAAATTACAAAACTTAGAAGTTGAATAAAGAGTGAAACCTAATATCCTTAGAAAGATCGGGAAAGCTCCGTGATTGGGAGCTAAGCACAAGGGAGAGTGAAGACAAGGAAGAGAGATACCCCCTCTCCTACTTGTTGGATCCAGCCTCACGACTATTCCGCCCGGCTTCTGATACGAGTTGGTATCCATAGTTCCTTTCCTAGGGATCACATAGGTGGCTGCATAGGGGAATCTTGTGGAACTTGAGGCCGACGTTGCATCAAGTTCAGTAGTACTTCTAGAGGGTACCCTTGTGAAGCTTGGGTGCTTGCACCGAAAGGTTTTTGTCTAGAGGTCATAGTAACTGCTTCTGATACCTTCGCTAGTAGGCCTGGGGTGTAATTACCCCAGACTATTTTTTGAAGGCCCTTGATTTTTACTTTCTTGTATTTTGGTGTCCGATCCTAATCACCTAGAGCGGAAATCCTTGAAATTTTTTTATTTCTAGTATCTTTAGGGACTTTTAGAGAGTGCTCTTTTCTCTTATTTAGCCTAGCTTTACAATTTTTTGAGTCTTTCAGTATATCTCTTTAAAATAATTCAAAGTGGCTGATTGACCGACTCGTCAGTCCAAGAGACCTCGTGGGCTATCACCTACAAGTCCTGAGCCTTCTCCTTAAAGGCATAGGATAAATCCTACCAGTGGTTTTCAACTGATGGTAGCAGATGCATCGAAGATTGGTCCCCCGGTTGGAGTTATTGATTCCCCAGATAGACCTAGTACAAGTAGAGAGTTAGAGAGGAACACTCTAGTTCTTTCTCGAGTCCTCTTCAAGTCGGAAGACAATATTGAGGTTGAGCAGATTTTTGATTCTATTGCAGCTCCTAATTCTCCTCTTCCTCCTGATTATCTAGCTATTTTATTATACGTCAAGACTCTGGCCAACAAGCCTTTGAGCCCACGTTTATATCTATCTTTTCCTTCGATGACCACTGTTGGAAGCATGGAATCCATGACAAGTGCTATGAGTATGAAAACTCTAGTATCTATACAAGGAGGAGGAACCATTGCTACACCTTCTGTTACTCCTAGCACGACTATATTTGGTTCTACTTCCATTCCATCTTCGAGTGGAAATTCTCAAGTTGTTGCCTTTGGCATTTCCTTTTTCCCTTTTGGAATGTCGACCAGTGTGATTCCTTTGGTTCCTTTAAGTATTCCATCAGTTGCCTCCACATTCATGGCAAGTGGATCAACTTCTTTTTAGGGTTTCCCATTTATGGGTGTTCATATACCACATTCCAATCCAACTTTGGGATCATTGCCTTTTTCCTCTATGGGTCAAAGTTATAATTCGTTTCAAAGTTGGACAAACCCTGTGATTAGTTGGTTAGGAGCTGGGAATCAATATTATTTTGGCCAACAAGGGAATATGCCATGTTCTTATATCAGTTCTTTCCAGAACGTTTCTACCTATGATAATGCATGGAACGCTTACCAAGGGCTCTCTTCTCCTTTTAACACTTCTCTAGGGGGAAACTTTACTAGTTACAAAGGTTTTTTGGAAGGAGTTGGTCAAAATCCAATTTTTTCTGGACCACAAGGAGCTCCTTATGGTTTAGTTAGATATATGAATTATTTTAGGCAACCTATTGCCTTCACAAATCCAAGAAAACCTTTTTAGAATGTTGGGAGTTTCGCCCACACCTTGTGGAATCCTCAGGGTCTGCCACGACTCCCTTTTTTCGCAATGTTAAACTTGTTAGATCTCTCTAAATTGACTAATGATCCGATTAGGTATAACCCGGTTTTGCCTCCAGTCCCAACCAAACTTCCCTCAAATATACTAAAATTCGAGGGGAAGACTAGTGAAGATTCAGGCGACCATGTAACCACTTTCCAGTTATGGTGTTCATCCAACTCCTTGATAGACAATTCAATCAGGTTGAGATTATTTCAACATACCCTAACTGGAAATGTGGCTAAGTGGTACATAGAACTTCCAGGGGGCACCTTCAATTCTTTCGGTGATTTGGCTACTATCTTTTTGAACCATTTTCAATTGCTTGTCCGATAAGATGTTGGAACTGCGCTTCTAGCTAATTTCCAACAGGATCAGGCAACTCACATTTCGGATCATATCCAGGAATGGAGGAGAAGGAAGAGGCTCATTAAAGTCGATATTCCACAAGAATTTCTTCTTGAATGGTTTCTTAAATCATTACAGCCTGAGATCTCTAAGGACATGTCTCTCTCCAGTGTTTTCATCGAAGAGCAGGCTATTTTCAAAGCCCAATAGTTTGAACCTATATATTCTCAGTCTGGGTTCTTCAAAGAATTCTACCTGACCCTCCTAGATCCAAGGTGGATATAGCCAAACCAAATCCAGGTCCCATGCTGACGAGCTATCTAGATCAATTGATGCCAACACAGCTAACCTATTGAATCAATTACATCAATTGTCTTTACAAACTGCTTCTTCTATGCAGGCATCATTGTATGTATCTACACCTTCCCAACCAATGTCTATAAATGTCATCCAAACTTCTAACCCCAAAGGAAACCAACAATCCAACGGGAAGAAGAAAGGACAAGGTAGGAAAAAGAGCCAGGATGGGAAGGGAAATGCAAACAAACTCGACAATGATGTCAGAGGGGGTAGGAAAGAGTCCAAGAAAAAATTAAAATTTCCATGCGAGTTATGCAATGAGGATCATTTGAATCATCTCTACCCTAAGACCCAAGACGCTCAATGCTTGTTAGTGTAGCAGGGGTCCTCTAGCTCCTAGGCTGTCCTCACTAACCCTTTTTCCCCAAGGGCAGTAATTACTTGTTGGTGCAAACTCTAATGTTGGTACCCTCGCAGGGGGCAACCAAGAAGGGGATAATTCGTCAAATGTCTACATGATGAGTTTGCATATCGACGTCGCTACGCGATCGTGTGATTACAATGAATCGAAACCATCTAAGGCTAAGTTTTCTTTTGATGCCTTAGAGCCACTCCATATTGAGAGGTCCTCTGTTGAGTCTATACCTCAGATACTGAAAGGCTATACAAAGTGCTCGACCATTAACCATAATGCTAGGGCAACCCAGAACTACTCGATTGTAGAAGATTTTGCTTATATTCCTTGTGCTATGTCAATGTTAGAGGTACTCCAGTCGTGCCCCACTTAGAGGAGTGAATCACTCTTAGCAATTGAAGTAGTAGATCCAAAAAACCTCTACTGCTCACTTTTGATATGTCAAATGTCAAAAAGAGATTCCCCCATCATATGGCTTTTCAGATAAAGTCTACATATTGAAATACCAACATCTTTTGAACTGTTATTGATGAGGGAGCTTCCACATGTGTGATGTCCATGTCATGTTGGAAGGCCATTTTATCAGCTCATGTTGTTCCTTTACCGACTTTATTGATAGCATTTGTTGGACATTCTCATAGGCCGCACCTGATTATTCCAGCCTTTCCCATCTTTGTTGGGGGAAAGGTGGTAAATATTGAGGTAGAAACAGTCTATGTGAATCTTGATTACAACCTCCTCTTATGCAGGAATTGGATTTATGAGATGGATGCCATAGTGTCATCATTATTTCGCATCATTTGTTTTCCTCATGAGGGGAGGATTGTAAAAGTTGATCAGATGGACTATTCTCCGGGTGACTCCCATGCATCTTGTGATTCTACTCTTCGATTAGTGGACAATACTAGGCAACCTATCAAGACTTTAGGAGTTGGGATGTACTCTTCTTTAATGGGTATTTTTTTATCTTCCTTCTCCTTCAGCTAAAATCAATACTATTTCATCCTCCAAGGGACCTTATCGAAGAGAGTTCTTTCGAACTCATTATTTTTCGAACCCTTGGCCTTTACCTTCATCTAACACCACATTAGATGGAGGGCGGGAAGGTGGAATGGCATGTCCTATGTCTGCAACAGAAATTTCTTATCAGTCTATTTTTAATTCTACTGGCTTCCATCCTATTCCTTTCTCACCAGAGGAGTTAGATGGAGATGTGGCTCTCGCCTAGACCCTCGATTCAACTTCGGCTTAGGATTACTTAGATATAGTCTTACCATTCGAGGAACAAATCCTAGAAGCAATGATGGGTGTTGATAGACCATGGGATGATCTACGTCATCATTCATATTTCCTCCCTCATTTGCAAGAAATTGAGTCGAGTTTTTCCAGTCCTTCTACTAGTGATGTTCATACAAGTTTAAGCCCTTTGGCCCCAGTACAGTTTTCTATTGAAGGTAACATGTGTGTTATCTCACAAACTGTACCAGTGAACATCTCTAGGAACCCTAACATAATCGAAAATGTCTTCATTGGAGCTGACTGTTCCCCTGAAGAAATTCAAACTTATACCGATCTCTTGAAAGAGTTTCTTGATGTGCTCGCTTGGTCTTATGAGGAAATGCCTAGAATAGATCCATCTATTGTCTAGAATGAGATCAAGATATAAAAAAATGATAAACCTATTCATCAAAAACTTTGACTGGTTAATCCTAGAAAAGCAGTAGCTATCAAAGATGAAGTCAAAAAGCTACTAAAGGTGGGTTTCATATACCTCGTTCCTCTGACTGAGTGGGTCTCTAATCCAATCCCTGTAGAGAAAAATCAAGGAATTATTTGAGTATGTATTGACTTTAGGGACCTAACTAAGGCTTGTCTGAAAGACAATTAACCCACACCCTTTATTGATCAAATTATTGATGAATGTGTGTGTAATGAAATTTTTTCGTTCATGGATTGATTCTCTGGTTACAGTCAAATTACTATCTGTCCATAATATCAGCACAAGACAACCTTTATTTGTCCTTGGGGTATGTTTGCATACAAAAGGATGCCTTTTGGCCTCAAAAATGCTGGAGCCACTTTTTGGTGGGCCATGTCTTATGCTTTTCACGAAATCAAGCATGTTGTCTAAGCATATCTTGATGATTTAGCTGCTCGTTCTTGAAATAGAATTAATCACCATAAACACCTTCAGTTGATCTTTGAGTGCTACCATTTTTGTAAAGTCTGGTTGAATCCGAATAAGTGTGTTTTCGCAGTCACATCCGGATAGTTGTTAGGATTCATCGTGTCAACAAAAGGGATTCATGTTGATCCCTTCAAGGTTGAGGCAATACTTCGATTTCCTCCCCCATCTTCCATATGTCAACTTCAAGGTCTCTGTTATCACAAAATCATCACAGAGGGTTGCAACTAAGCATGATCTCATGTAACTATTTCAACCTATCTTTAGACCAAAGATCAGCCTCTTTGATCAGAGAGGGCTCTCTCAAAACTCTTAATGAAATCCTTCACACACTAGAGGGCTAACTCTTTATCTTTTTATGAAAACATAAATGGTTGGAAACACACCAAAATGAATCCCATTGGGCTATGGAGTCTACAATATCAAGTGAACAAGAAAAACACAGTGATCTCATAGAAATCAAGGCTCTAAGCATTACAAGTCAAACAAATTCCACCACACATAGTCTGTTGTATACACAGGAAGTCAGAGCATATAATCATGAGTTCTGAGTGATTGCATACAACAAAACCATAAAATAACATAAAATATAAACCACCATCACTTCATTTGACCATGATAACACTTCGAGAATCTTGAGAAGAGTATAACTCTGTTTTTACTATTACTTTCAAAAAGGTCTTACAGTGGCCCAAAACAACACACTTTTTCTATTAAGTATCCAACCTTTTTTACATATCAATTCTTCCTATATATAGCCTATCAAAAACTACTGTACGAGGCTCCTCAACGAGCATGAAGGGAGTTCGTTCTTTTTACATAAATGACCTTAACTATGACATAAACCAACTGATTGATTGCAAAAGTTATGATGCTACGAAAACAGGGGATTCCATCATACTGGCCCTTTAAGTCTCCTTCCTTGTATACCCTGCTATGTTCTTCGAAGCTTGCCACCTGTATCATTGCCGTAACAACCATATCCAAACTAGAAGCATGTTCAATGTATATACAGCTCCGGATTCTTGATGCAAAGATGATTCAAACAACCGAAAAGAAAATGAAGCCTATATTCTTGGTTGCTGCCCCCCTCGGTGTCCATATATTAATGATCCATCTTTGAGCCTTTTACACCTTGGATAGCCTCGTGTGATTGAAGAGAATTCATGACCCAGCCATCTCAGAACTAGACAAGTGTATCATCTTACACCTCAGCAGCTCTATCCAAACCCTAAAATTTCGGAGATAAAGTGACTTTTTAGCAAAAAACAAAACTTCGCCTTTTTCTTTGAATATTTACCTTTGGCCTCCTTAACAAAATATCTGACTGATCTTCTATACTCCCCAGGCTAGTATTAGACCATCTTTTAAAATATATGCTGACCTCAGCATTCCACTTCAAGCTTTAATCATAACCAGTCATCTACAGCAGTTTCGTAGCGCGCTACGAAACTGCTGTAGGTCATTAAAATCAATTTTATGAACCTCAAAACAGTATCACTTCAAATTTATAATTCTTCAGTCATTCCATACAAGCAAAAAGACACAAAAAGTCTCAAAAACCTTTGACAAGATAGTGACCCAAAATATATCAAAATTTGAGAACACACAATCCTCCTTGAATCATTTAGCTAGCTTGTCTAGCTTTTCTCTCAGACTGATGACCTCCTTCTTCAACTTCTTATTTTCTGCTTTCAGACTTACATTCACTTGTTTCATAGTTTTTGCTTGTTTTAAAGCTGGTATTGTCCATACATAGGCATCGGACACCGAACTAGCTTGACTGATCATTCTTGCTTTACCTTTCATCACAGCTTTCCTATAACTGGTATACCTTACTGCCTTCTCTTTAAAAACATTTGAGACCTGAGGTATCTCCTTACTGACTCCAGCTTGTTTTTTGAGGGCAATCACATTGCCACTTTGACTTATAACCACCTTTTTGTCCTTACTCTTGTTTTTAGCTGCTTGGACCATTTCAGAGAAAATTTCAAGTGCCTCTGTCCTAGGCATGTCTGAAGAGACTCTCTCTTTTTGAACCTTTTCTGCTTCCTTCATTTGCCTCCTAGTCATTGGTCTACGGGGTTTAAAAGCATACTCTACCCCTGGTTCTTCAAACTTTAATTTTTTAGAAGCCTTTGACTTCTTTGAACTTTCAGGTGAAGATAGTGTTAGATCAATGTGCATTGGCGATACCAATTGATCTTGTTCAATTTCAAGGGGTTCAACTTGAATTGGGTGCTCTTGTTCTAATTCAATGGCTTCCAACAAATCATTTAAACTACCCTTAGACACAGGACTCTCTTCCACATGAGCTAACTTTCCTTTTTCTTTGTTTAACTGGCCTCTAGTTCTTACTCTTGAAATCCTTTCCACTTTACTAGACTCAAATTCATCTTTTCTTTTGTGAGTCTTCTGTTTTGATGATTCTGGTGTTTCTTTAAGAGACAACTTAGAAGCTTCCTTTTCAGATACTTTAGATGACTTTGAAGTTTTGATTACTGATGCTTCAGGAGTTTTTTCAACTGCTAACTTAGGAGTCTTCTTTGTTTTAGCTTCAGGTGTGTCTTTGACTGTTGCAGACCTCTCTGGCTTCTTTGTTTTAGCTTTGGGCTTGCTATGGTCTGTTATTTCTTTTCTAATCTCGGCCAAAGTAGTATCCTCACTCCTATCTTCTTTTTCTCTTACAGGTAAAGGAGTTAGGCCCGTTTTACTAGGGAAACCGACCATGAATACAAATGAGTCCCAGTCCTTACCAATTTTATGTAGGCTATCCAACACCAGTAATTTAACCAGACCATGATGGAAAAGAGAAGTTTCATAGGCTTCCTTCTTCAACTGAATTTTATCACACATCTTAGTAATACTCCTGAATAAGTAAAAGGGTATGTCTATGGAGCTCTTACCAGTAAAGTGTAGCAACAGCTTGAAATGATATGAGTAAACTTTGTTGTATCGGCCTTCACACGTCAAATACTTCTGAATGCATGTCAATAATGTAGCATAATTCTCCTTAAGATAGCTCCTTGGGACAGCTCTGGAGAGATCTTCGTCCACATATGGTGCCTTTAAGAACTCCTTACACGGACCCATATCAAACTTGAAATTCTTGAACCACTCTTGACCACCTCTTGGGATTTCTGTGACTTTAGAAATGACTTCAGGGGAAACCGGGAACTCCAGCATGGCCACTTTTGAATTTAATCCCGTAAAATTCACTGCAAATGCTTTGGTTACTTCTGCATGTCCACCTTTGAGCTTCTCACAAAACCTCCAACAACCAGTAGCTCTGAATGCCTTTGCTATTTCCTCATCCCTGAGGGTTACATCTAATCCCTCCGGTTCTGTTCTCACACATCTCCCTGAACGATGCTCTTTTTTCTCCATATTTCTTAGCACAATTCTTCACAAGGGAATGACAATGGTTTGCAGCACAATAACAGTTTTTACGCTGTAGAAATCAGGCTCGCTTGCAGTAGTCTGTTTAGGATAAAGCTCAAGCTTTTCATAAAGCAGAGAACATTCATTTGTTATGAAAAACATATTATGACACGACCACTCTCTATAACGTCCCCCAAACTGACACCTAACTCAATGAGATCAGACCTGATGGCAAAGTAATGGCTAATCATGACATACAAATGGTGTGAGGAAACAATCATGACCGGACACGTGACTCATCACCTTTCGGATTAGACAGTTAAGGAAAAACGCTGCATAAAAACCCGAAACCCCGATTTCGTAGCACGGGTAGTTCAAATTTAAGGGAATGCGCTACGAAATCGCTGACAAACGAGCCGCTACGAAAACGCGCAAACAGTTTTTAGCAGCAGAATTGACCAATCATACCCGCGCTGCGAAACTGCGCAAGTACCTAAGACATGATACCCGCGCTGCGAAACTGCGCAAGTACTTTTGACAAGACATGACATAACTAATTATGATGAAAGATGACTAATGCCCTTTCCTTTACACGAATTTCATTCATAACTCTTGCATTTTCAAAATTTAAAATTGACACAAGTTAACAAAGCTATTTACAAGACCACAAGACTCTTCAAAACTCATGGACAATTATCATATACATAGACTATAGTTTCTGGTGATAACAGCGGCTCCACTAGGGATAGTGTGCCCCTGTGGTACACTAAGAACACGTAGTACCAGTGCTTTATCCATTTATTACACTCACATCTGGCTTACAAGCATTCCTCTCAAACTTTGTGGGCCTTCTCCTCGGGCTAAAATCTGCTAGTTCAACTTGTCATTTATTGCTAGCACAAAACACTTCAAAAACCATGATTATTTACAATGATCATGAACTACTTGGCAAACTTTTCACTGATAATAATGCTTTAAGAACCTGCCATTGACAGGCCCACCAGCATACTGTGATCCATCAACTTCTTGCAAAATATAAGTATTGTTTCCATGGAAAGCAGAGATTACATATGGTCCCTTCCATAAACTCTCAAATTTACCATGTTTGCCCTTTTCTTCAATCCTGGCTTCCCATTTCAAAACCTTGTCATCAATTTGAAAAGTCACATCTTTAACCTTTTTATCAAAAGCCCTCTTGACTCTATTCTGATTTTGCTGATAATCTTCAACCACTTCACTTCTTTTTTCTTGTAATGCAATCAATTGATTGATTCTCCTTTGTATGGCATTTGGCTCTTCCTCAAGTCCTTGAATTAATTTCATAACTGGGACACCAAGAGACGTTGGAAAAATAGCTTCTGCTCCATACACAAGTTCATAAGGAGAGGTTCCAATAGATCTTTTAGTGCATATGCGATCAGCCCATAATGCATACTTCAGTTTCAAATGCCAAGTTTTCTTGTTTTCCTCCAACAATTTCTTGATAATCCTCACAAGACTCTTATTTGAACTTTCAGCTAAACCATTGCCTTGTGGATAATAAGCTGTTGAGTGACCAAGAGTAATATGATATTGATGGCAAAAGTTTATCATTCTTTTAGACTTGAATGCTTGAGCATTGTCTGTGATAAGCTTGAGTGGACATCCAAACCTTGACAAAATATTGTTCTCTAAGAAAGAAATAATGACTGCATCATTAGCTTGTCTAGTTGGTACTGCCTCTATCCACTTTGTGAAATAATCTGTGGCTGTAAGTATCCACCGATGTTGGCCTGATGAAGAAGGATGTATCTCACCTATAAAATCTAGCCCCCACTGCTGAAAGGGCGCTTCTACATAAATAGGGACTAGAGGCATAGGCATGAGTTTTCTTTTACCTTCAAACAACTGACATTCATGACAGGCTGCAACCTTTTTATAGATGTCTTTGAACATGGTGGGCCAAAAATACCCAGCTCTCAATATTTTGTTAGCCGTAGCCTTTCAATAATGGTGACCTCCACAGTCTCCTCTATGAAATTCTTCAATCACCTTATCAACCTCTTCTTCAATCAAACAACTTAGTAGAATCCCTCCAGCATCCTTCCAGAATAAATTCTGCTCATTAACAAAATATTTAAGAGATTTCAGCTTAATAAAACGAGCTTTAGACTTGGGAAGATTATCAGGGGCTCTGTTGTGTTGTAGTACAAATGAGACATCCTTATACCATCCAGATATCAGAAATTTTTCATTAATTTGAACCAACTCTTCCTCTTCTTCAAAAATTTCTGATATTTCTGCATTAAAGTTAATATCACTGCAGTCTAAATTTGAGTGAGTTAGTAGCTCTGCTAACCCTTGACCTTTCACCAATTTAGTTGGCCTAATTTCAATATCATATTCCAACAATTTGGCTATCCATTTCCCTCTTTTACCATCCGGGTCTGCTTGTGTGAGAATTTCTTTAATAACAGCACTTGGCACAAATGCAATAATATGAGAATGAAGCACATAGATTCTGAAATCTTTGATTGCCTTAACCAAAGCATATGCTTGTTTTTCTAAAATGTTATACTTTAATTCAGCATTTGCCAATGTTTTACTAAAGAATGAAATAGGCTGCTCCATACCTTGATTCCCTTTCTGCAAAAGAACCCCAGCGATTGTATCTTCAGAGGCATAGGTGAATATTAAGAATTCCTTGGAGAAATCAGGACTAATAAGAACCGGCGCTTGGGTGAGTGCTTTTTTAATTTCTTCAAATGACTTTCTTGCCTCAGCTGTCCATCTAAAGTCTGCTCCTTTCTTTAGCATTTTTGTGATATACTTAACCACCTCTGCAAAGTTAGGAATGAACCTCCTAACAAAATTGACTTTACCAAGAAAGGACTGCACTTCTTTCTTACTCCTTGGCAAATCCAATCTTGAAATAGCACTAACTCTATTTGGATCTATTTTAATGCCTTCTTGAGAAATAATATGCCCAAGCAACTTACCAGAAGTCAATGCAAAGATGCTTTTAGTTGGGTTCAAAGAAATGCCGAACCTTCTACACTTCAATAATATCTTCTCCAGATGCTTTAAATGATCTTCCTCTTTCTTTGAAAAGACTGTAATATCATCAAGGTACACCACAACTGATTTATCTTTCTCTTCTGCAAAAGCAATGTCCATAGCCCTTTGGAAAGTCGCCCCTGCGTTCATGAGGCCAAAAGGCATCTTGGCATACATAAATGTGCCCCATGGTGTGGTAAAAGCTGTCTTCTCCTGATCCTCTGGATGAACAAGGATCTGATTGTAACCTGAAAAACCATCTAACATTGACATTCTCTGAGAACCTACAATATTTTGCAACATGAGATCCATCTTAGGAAGAGGGTAATTGTCTTTAAGTGAAGCCTTGTTTAAATTTTTAAAATCTATGCAAATCCTTATTTCTCCATTCTTCTTCCTAACTGGTACCAGGTTGGCTAACCAATTAGAAAATCTGATAGGAACAATAATCTTTGCATCATACAACTTCTTAACCTCTTTCTCAATTAATGGCATCAGCAAAGGATTTATTCTTCTCAATTTTTGCTTGAATGGTTTCTCATTTGGTTTGATGGGAATTGTATGTTGTATAACTGAGGCATCATACTGTTTGAGATCAGTATAATTCCATGCAAATACATCAATAAACTTCTTCATTAATTCAATGTACTTAACTTTAAGATCAGCTGATAAAAATTTGGAAATTTTGACCCATCTAGGCGCTACTAAATCACCTAGATTGCAATTTTCTATTTCTTCTTCATTTGCCTGCAACCTTGGCGCCTTAAAAACATCATTCTGATCAAAAAGCTTCTCAAGTGGAATCAGACCCTTAGGAATAAGATTATTTTGTAGCTGCAACACCTCAGACTTTTCTTTTGTTTCCACTAGCATGTTTTGTTGATCAATTTGACAATTCTCAAATTCTCCTTTCAATTCTAAGAAACTTTTCACCTGTTGGTCATCTTCAAATACTTGCCAATTCAGTATATTGTCAGGGATCACTGGTCTATGGCGGACTTTCACTTCATAATGATCAGAAGTATTCTTAGGAATGACAAAAAGACTAGCTGCTACAGCAAGGGAATCTGCCATGGAATTCTGATCTCTAGTCTTAATATTGAAAGTATATGACTGAAATTTCTCCAGTAATTCTAACACCAAATTCCTATAAGCTCTCATTCTTACATCTTTTGTTTGATAAGCCCCTTGAACTTGCTTTATAACTAGTTCAGAGTCTCCATACACAGCAATGCTCTTTGTCTTTAACTCAATCAAATTTTCCAAGCCCAAAACCAGGGACTCATACTCGGCCATATTATTAGTGCAATCAAAATTGAGCTTATAGGATAAAAACTTACTTTCATCAGTTGGAGACATAATCCAAATTCCAGCACCAGCGCCTTCTTTACCAGCTGCTCCATCAAAATACAAAGACCAGCAACCAGGGATGTCTTCTTTATCATTTTGCTGCTGCTCTACACACTGATTTTCTGCCTTTCCTTTCTGTGACTCTTCTCCCACTGATTCATTAAATAAAATTGCTGACCCCAAACCTGTGTCACAAGAATAAATTGGAAAATTTTGTGGTTTGTCTTTACTACTCACCATATATGCCATTCTTGTTTCACGGTATAATCTTCTCTGTTCTCCAAAAACCGGAATAGTAGCAAAAGTCAAATCCATTTGCATAGTACCTTTAATCTTAGCTGCCCATGATCTTGAGAGTAAAATCCCAAATTTAGGTGGAACATCCGCCACAACAATATCCATGACAGTGGTCTTGGCTGGGATTTGTGTTAGTGATACAACCATATCTTTAATTAACCCAATACAATGAACCCTCTTAGAATCAAAAGAAAATAGATCTTTATAAGGTCTAGTCACTTCCAATCCTAGCCTTTCCATAATGACTTTGGGCATAAGGTTATGAGATGCTCCTGAGTCTAGCATGGCATTATGAAGAGTCATCTCATGTATATTGATACTTATATAAAAAGGAGGAAATTCATCATTCTGCTCATCTTCTAACCTTGGGCCTAAACAAATGATAGGATTGTCTTCTTGCAAATTTAAGATATCAGCTCCTCCTGGAGGAGAGTTAAGCATTTCCACAATCTTACTCCTATATTTGTTTACTTTCAAAATCTCATTAAATGGGACTGAAATTTTGATTTTAGCCATCTCATTTTCTATGTTAAACACAGGATTAGATCTTTCCATTTCCTTAGGAAGAGCAAGAACTTGACTAACCTTCTTCTCAACAGGAGAATCATTGTTTTTATCAGCTTGCTTAGGCCTTTCTTGTTTGTCCTCCACTGCTTTTGAAACACTCTTTTTGGGCTGAGCTTTATTTGCTGAAATAGGCACCTCTCTATTTCTGAGATTATATTGCTTTTGAATTTCAAAAATGGCATGCTGATACCCTTTTAGAAAATCTGAAGGTTCTTCCTCAACTTTCTGTTGACTAGATTCATCATGTTCTTCTTTTGTTAAAAAGATTTCTGAATCTTCCTCACCAAGGCAATGAATAGCTTCCTCTGGTTCCTCAGTCTCTTCCTCACCATCTACCATATTTTGCTGAAATGGAGGTCTTACAGGAGGATCAGCTGGCTGATTTCTGTTTTCCCTTGGACGTTGTTGATTTTGAGGTCTCCTAAACTGAGGATTTCTAAACCGAGACTCTTGTTGTGCTTGAGAAGCAGCAGTATTCCCAAGTGCTAGTTGATCCATTAACTTTTCCATAGTCTTCATCATGGTTTCAAATTTTTCATCTTGAGCTGAAGTGGAAGGCCTCTCCTCTTCCTTAAGTTTGGTCTTAGCCATCTTAGACTTTTTAGCAGCAAGTATATTTACTTCAACTTTGATAGCATCATTTTGCATATCAGCCAATGTAGCAGACTCTCTTTCTCTGAGTAAGAGGGAAAAATCAGATTCAAAAGACTCAGCATATCTTAATTGAGCCAAGGCCCCAGGAGGTTTTAAGTGAGCTGGAATGGAATTATAAATCTTATTGAACCTCTTAGAAAAGCTTTGAATAGTCTCATCTGGAGCTCTTCTTAAATTATTATATTCAGTGAGAGCCTGTACTGGATTAGTTCTATTACCCCACTTTCTCAAAAAACTATCTTCAAACTCAATCCAACTGTGAATGCTACCAGCTCCCAAGGCTTTGAACCATTTCCTAACCTCCCCAATAAAGGACTGAGCAAATAATCTCAATTTGACATCTTCATCATCTACTTCATACCTATCAATAAAGTCATTGAATCTATCTACATGCTCTTCAGCTGTGATGTCTTCATCCCCTCCCCAGGTTGGAATCTTAGAAGCATATTTATTTGGTAAGTCATGCAAAACAGCAGGGAGGGCCAAAGGGGCATACCTTGCAGGTACAGCCATGATGAAAGGAGGAACAGCAGCAATAGGTATGTTAGGACCAGAGCTAATATGAGATGAAAGTTTAGGACTGTTTGGACTTACAGAAGCAGAGGACAAAATATGAGTACGAAAGGGACTATTAGGACTTTGTAACCCACCAACAAATGAGCTCCAATTTGGGAGTGGTAACCCAATATTTGAGTTAAGCAGAATTTCAAAAGGATCAAGCTCCTTAAGCTGTTTTAAATCTTCTCTTTCTAACAAAAGCTCAGAAGACACAATTTCCCAAAACTCCTCTTTATCTTTTTGTGAAATTAGAGAAGAGGTATCAATCCCTCTCTTTTGTAAATCCAAGATAATACCTATTACTTCTTCTTCATTTTCAGACCTTAATATGACCTCTTGAACCTTATCATCCACAAGTTTGTTTTCAGGACTTCTAGAAAACTCGAAAAATAATGATTTTGAAATACTTGAAGTACCTGGTATATCAGAGAGCTTCTGTTTTCTCCTTGAAATGGTATTAGGATTTTCCACAAGCCTATGTGGATTTGGATCAGGGTTACTCCTTGTGTACCTTCCTTTCGAAGCCACTTTTAAACTTTTCAAAAACAAATGGAGTCACCAAGGTAGAGTGCAACCTCGAAAAACATTTGAACTCCTGCTACCTTCAGAAATTCAATCTTTAGCTCCCGGCAGACGCACCAAAATGTTATCACAAAATCATCACAAAGGGTTGCAACTAAGCATGATCTCATGTAACTATTTCAACCTATCTTTAGACCAAAGATCAGCCTCTTTGATCAGAGAGGGCTCTCTCACTACTCTTAATGAAATCTTTCACACACTAGAGGGCTAACTCTTTATCTTTTTATGAAAACATAAATGGTTGGAAACACACCAAAATGAATCCCATTGGGCTATGGAGTCTACAATATCAAGTGAACAAGAAAAACACAGTGATCTCATAGAAATCAAGGCTCTAAGCATCACAAGTCAAACAAATTCCACCACATATAGTCTGCTGTATACACAGGAAATCAGAGCATATAATCATGAGTTCTGAGTGATTGCATACAACAAAACCATAAAATAACATAAAACATAAACCACCATCACTTCAGTTGACCATGATAACACTTCGAGAATCTTGAGAAGAGTATAACTCTGTTTTTACTATTACTGTCAAAAAGGTCTTACAGTGGCCCAAAACAACACACTTTTTCTATTAAGTATCCAACCTTTTTTACATATCAATTCTTCCTATATATAGCCTATCAAAAACTACTGTACGAGGCTCCTCAACGAGCATGAAGGGAGCTCGTGCTTTTGACATAAATGACCTTAACTATGACATAAACAAACTGATTGATTGCAAAAGTTATGATGCTACGAAAACAGGGGATTCCATCATATTGGCCCTTTAAGTCTCCTTCCTTGTATACCCTGCTATGTTCTTCGAAGCTTGCCACCTGTATCATTGCCGTAACAACCATATCCAAACTAGAAGCATGTTCAATGTATATACAGCTCCGGATTCTTGATGCAGAGATGATTCAATCAACCGAAAAGAAAATGAAGCCTATATTCTTGGTTGCTGCCCCCCTCGGTGTCCATATATTAATGATCCATCTTTGAGCCTTTTACACCTTGGATAGCCTCGTCTGATTGAAAAGAATTCATGACCCAGCCATCTCAGAGCTAGACAAGTGTATTATCTTACACCTCAGCAGCTCTATCCAAACCCTAAATTTTCGGAGATAAAGTGACTTTTTAGCAAAAAACAAAACTTCGCCTTTTTCTTTGAATATTTACCCTTGGCCTCCTTATCAAAATATCTGACTGGTCTTCTATACTCCCCAGGCTAGTATTAAACCACCTTTTTAAATATATGCTGACCTCAGCATTCCACTTCAAGCTTTAATCATAACCAGTCATCTACAGCAGTTTCGTAGCGCGCTACGAAACTGCTGTAGGTCATTAAAATCAATTTTATGAACCTCAAAACAGTACTACTTCAAATCTATAATTCTTCAGTCATTCCATACAAGTATGAAGACACAAAAAAGTCTCAAAAACCTTTGACAAGACAATGGCCCAAAATATATCAAAATTTGAGAACACACAATCCTCCTTGAATCATTTAGCTAGCTTGTCTAGCTTTTCTCTCAGACTGATGACCTCCTTCTTCAACTTCTTATTTTCTGCTTTCAGACTTACATTCACTTTTTTCATAGTTTTTGCTTGTTTTAAAGCTGGTATTGTCCATACATAGGCATCGGACACTGAACTAGCTTGACTGATCAAGCTTGCTTTACCTTTCATCACAGCTTTCCTATAACTGGTATACCTTACTGCCTTCTCTTTAAAAACATTTGAGACCTGAGGTATCTCCTTACTTACTCCAGCTTGTTTTTTGATGGCAATCACATTGCCACTTTGACTTATAACCACCTTTTTGTCCTTATTCTTGTTTTTAGCTGCTTGGACCATTTCAGAGAAAATTTCAAGTGCCTCTGTCCTAGGCATGTCTGAAGAGACTTTCTCTTTTTGAGCCTTTTCTGCTTCCTTCATTTGCCTCCTAGTCATTGGTCTACGGGGTTTAAAAGCATACTCTACCCCTGGTTCTTCAAACTTTAACTTTTTGGAAGCCTTTGACTTCTTTGAACTTTCAGGTGAAGATAGTGTTAGATCAATGTGCATTGGCGATACCAATTGATCTTGTTCAATTTCAAGGGGTTCAACTTGAATTGGGTGCTCTTGTTCTAATTCAATGGCTTCCAACAAATCATTTAAATTACCCCTAGACACAGGACTCTCTTCCACAGGAGCTAACTTTCCCTTTTCTTTATTTAGCTGGCCTCTAGTTCTTACTCTTGAAACCCTTTCCACTTTACTAGACTCAAATTCATCTTTTCTTTTGTGAGTCTTCTGTTTAGATGATTCTGGTGTTTCTTTAAGAGACAACTTAGAAGCTTCCTTTTCAGATACTTTGGATGACTTTAAAGTTTTGATTATTGATGCTTCAGGAGTTTTTTCAACTGCTAACTTAGGAGTCTTCTTTGTTTTAGCTTCAGGTGTGTCTTTGAATATTGCAGACCTCTCTGGCTTCTTTGTTTTAGCTTTGGACTTGCTATGGTCTGTTATTTCTTTTCTTAACTCGGCCAAAGTAGTACCCTCACTCCTATCTTCTTTTTCTCTTACAGGTAAAGGAGTTAGGCCCGTTTTACTAGGGAAACCGGCCATGAATACAAACGAGTCCCAGTCCTTACCAATTTTATGTAGGCTATCCAACACCAGTAATTTAACCAGACCATGATGGAAAAGAGAAGTTTCATAGGCTTCCTTCTTCAACTGAATTTTATCACACATCTTAGTAATACTCCTGAATAAGTAAAAGGGTATGTCTATGGAGCTCTTACCAGTAAAGTGTAGCAACAGCTTGAAATGATATGAGTAAACTTTGTTGTATCGGCCTTCACACGTCAAATACTTCTGAATGCATGTCAATAATGTAGCATAATTCTCCTTAAGATAGCTCCTTGGGACAGCTCTGGAGAGATCTTCATCCACATATGGTGCCTTTAAGAACTCCTTACACGGACCCATATCAAACTTGAAATTCTTGAACCACTCTTGGCCACCTCTTGGGATTTCTGTGACTTTAGAAATGACTTCAGGGGAAACCGGGAACTCCAGCATGGCCACTTTTGAATTTAATCCCGTGAAATTCACTGCAAATGCCTTGGTTACTTCTGCATGTCCACCTTTGAGCTTCTCACAAAACCGCCAACAACCAGTAGCTCTGAATGCCTTTGCTATTTCCTCATCCCTGAGGGTTACATCTAATCCCTCCGGCTCTGTTCTCACACATCTCCCTGAACGATGCTCTTTTTTCTCCATATTTCTTTGCACAATTCTTCACAAGGGAATGACAGTGGTTTGCAGCACAATAACAGTTTTTAAGCTGTAGAAATCAGGCTCGCTTGCAGTAGTCTGTTTAGAATAAAGCTCAAGCTTTTCATAGAGCAGAGGACATTCATTTGTTATGAAAAACATATTATGACACGACCACTCCCTATAACGTCCCCCAAACTGACACCTAACTCAATGAGATCAGACCTGATGGCAAAGTAATGGCTAATCATGACATACAAATGGTGTGAGGAAACAATCATGACCGGACACGTGACTCATCACCTCTCGGATTAGACAGTCAAGGAAAAACGCTGCACAAAAGCCCGAAACCCCGATTTCGTAGCGCGGGCAGTTCAAATTTAAGGGAATGCGCTACGAAATCGCTGACAAACGGGCCGCTACGAAAACGCGCAAACAGTTTTTAGCAGCAGAATTGACCAATCACACTTGCGCTGCGAAACTGCGCAAGTACCTAAGACATCATACCCGCGCTGCGAAACTGCGCAAGTACTTTTGACATGACATGACATAACTAACCATGATGAAAGATGACTAATGCCCTTGCCTTTACACGAATTTCATTCATAACTCTTGCATTTTCAAAATTTGAAATTGACATAAGTTAACAAAGCTATTTACAAGACCACAAGACTCTTCAAAACTCATGGACAATTATCATATACATAGACTATAGTTTCTGGTGATAACAGTCTCTAAGGAAAATAAAATTTCTTAAGGAGATTTATAGCCAATTATGTCGAGTTCACAAAAGGATTTATGAATTTTCTTAAGAAAGGGGTCTCATTTTTATGGGATGATTTCGCGCAATGATCTTTTGATGCTTTGTAAAAAACATTAACCTCTACTCCATTTTTGAGTCCACTTGATTATAGCAGAGATTTCCTCTTGTATCTCACTGTTGTAGAATCAACCATTGGTATGGTTCTGGTTTAGGAAGATGATGCCTTAAATGAGCATGTAATCTACTATCTAAGTCGAGGCTTGGTAGGTCCTGAACTGTGCTACTCTCCCATCGAGAAATTAGCTTTGGCAGCTGTCCATGCTATCCAGCGGCTTCGGAATTACATTTTGCTTCAAAAAACATTTGTCTTAACAGTTGCCAATCCATTTTAGTTTGTTCTTAGTAGGCGAGTAATTGGGGGAAAATATAATAGATGGATTGTGATTTTGCAAAAATTTGATCTTGAGTTCATGTTAACTAAATCTAAGAAATCTTTAGTATTTGCAGAGTTGATATCAGAGCTGTCTTGTGAGGAAGAAATTATTCACGAGGAAAGTTTTCGTGATGAACACTTATATCATTTTTCTTCACAAGATCCTTGGTATGGGGATATCATTATATATCTCCAAACTTTGAAGCTTCCTCCCGCTTTTTCCAAATATGAGCGTAGAAATTTGCATCACCTCGCAAAGAATTATGTTATTATAGGTGACACATTATATCATCGCGGGATTGATTCAATCCTTAGGCGTTGTTTAAACTTGGAAGAAGCTGAGTCAATTCTTAATTATTGCCATAGTGGATCTTGTGGCGGTCATCTATCCGGGCTTGCAACAACCCAAAAAAATTTGCGAGCATGCTACTTTTGGCCTTCGATCTTCAAAGATTTTATTGAAGTAGTCAAAATATGCCATCCTTGTCAGGTATATACTCGGAAAATGTGTGCGCATCTAGTTCCGCTTTTCCCTGTTATCATCATTGGTCCTTTCACAAAGTGGGGCATTGATTTTACTATTTGTGATCCGCCTTCAGCAAGAAATCACAAGTACATCATAGTGGTCGTAGACTACTTTACGAAGTGGGCTGAGACCATGCCTACTTTTAAGAATGACAGTGAAACAATGGCCTTGTTTTTCTTCAATCAAGTTATTTCCTGGTTTGGTATCCCTAAAGAGATTGTCACAGATCATGGCAATCATTTCAAAAATCAACTGATATCTGAATTGGCTCTCAAGTTGGGTTTCCGACAGGAGAATTCATCTCTGTATTATCCTCAAGCCAATGGGAAGGTTGAAGCCATGAACAAATCCCTTAAAATCATCCTAAAAAGGACAATTAACAAAGCTAGATCCAATTGGCACATCATGTTGTATCCAGCACTTTAGGCATACTGAATATCAGTTAAGACTACCACTGACTTTACTCCTTTTCAACTGGTTTACAGGTTGGAATCTATATTTCCTGTTGAATGTGAAATTCCTTCCCTTAAACTAGTTGTTGAACTTCTTCCAGAGACTTCTAATCTCGAGGAGCGCCTCGTTCATTTGGAGCATCTCAATGAGTAGCATCGAGAAGCCCATAAAAAAGGGTAAAAACTCAATACAATAAAGTTGTCCATCTTAGAAATTTTTTTGAAGGTGATGTTTTCATGGTCTACAATTAAGACAAAGACACCTTGGGGATAGGCAACTTTAAGTCTATGTAGTATAGTCCCTTTATAGTCAAGTGAGTTTTGAAAAAGGGAGCTTATGAATTAATTGAATTTGAAGGAAACAAGTTGTTGGAGCCAAAAAATGGGCTCTACCTTAAGAATTACTTTGCTTAGGCTTCAGCCGAGCACTTACTTGTTTGTATATATTGTATGTTTGTACATATATATTTACGGTTTTAGTGATGTCGATATTTTTTATCTGCTTTGGCAAGTATTCATGGACAATTCAATATATTTAGGATTCACCGATGGTGCAAGTAGGAATACCCGAAACCTTGCTTCCGCGGTTTGGGTGATTTATTATCCATCTGGCCAGTTGATAGTTTCTAGAGGAGTATGTATCGGTATTGCTTCGAATAATATTGTCAAATATACTATCGTTATAAATTTTCTATCCGAAGTAATATCTCTTGATATTGATTCATTAGTGGTTTATTTAGACTCACAACTGGTGGTATCTCAGTTGAATAACGTTTATTGAGTACGAGATCCCTATTTGTATCGCCAATTTCTGAGAGTATAGTTGTTGCAACAATCATTTGTTTATATCGCATTTGTTCACATCTCACAATCAGAAAATTCTTTAGAAGATTCTATTGCTAATCAAGCATTGGATTGGCATATATATCATTCATCAAATTAGAAAACATAAAAAATAAAAGAAGTATCATCTGTATATATGATCATCATAAAATCGCATTTATATAGATAAAGTGTTTTTTTCCAAAATAATTTACAAAAATCGGGACAAAATTCCCTACAAAATTTGGGCATATTCCCATCATCATGTCTAATCATAAAAATATATGATCATCTATCTAGCTGGCTCAGGATGAGAAGCTAGAAAATAAACAATGCATTGGCCACACGCCAAAACAGATGCACCAAGTCCCGTGGTACTCCTACCATGCGATGTTGTATTTCCTCAGGTAAGTCCTCTATGGTTATCATGGGTACTTGGTGAGTCAGTCTCACCATGTTCCTGTGAACGGCATGGAGAACTCTCTCTATCTCAGCTGCAGCCCCTTCGGCATCTCTTCCATGATGCCTATGTCAAGGAAATCCATCAGGTCTCACTGGCCCCACATCTGAAACATGATCACATATTTTGCAAGTGTCATGTCTCATAAAAATATCTTTTCATTTATATTAAAAATCCAAAAAAATCTTAAGAAATTCAAAAAATCAAAAATTGTTACCTATGGCGCCCCATGTTGCATCTGGTGGAAATACTAAATCTGGATCTCCTCGAAAATCCATCCTAGCATAGGGCTAGTCATCGACTACGATGACCTGTTGATCCCACCATCCGAAAAACTCGTCATCAAAATTTATCCTGGGGACATCATCACCCCCTAGGTGTTTCATTAGTTCATTCCATTTGTCCATCCATAGATCCCTCAGGCTACTGATGATTGATAATAGCTTGGGTCAAAGCCCAGGTACTTTCTCAAAGAAGAACAAGCATAAGATTGTGCCGTATCCAAAATTCTTTGTCTAGCCCTTCTGAATGGAAGTGAGTTGGTTCTTCATGTTGGTCAATAGAGGTGTACACCAATCAAACACGGTAGTGAGGCATTCCACTGCTAGGCTCATGGATACATGTGAGGCCTGATGTAAACTAGTAGAACTGTTTACCCTAGCGATGGTAAATAGTAGGATCTTCAAGTATAAACTCTGTATGTGCTTGATTGGAATCTAAATTCGAATCTTTTTAGGATGACCAAGACAGTATATTTGGACGTAGTCTTCTACACTGAGACTACCTCTCGTCCTACTAGTAGAATGCACTATCTCTCCCCTTTGAGAAAGACCGATAATGAAGTAAATATCTTCTATCTTGATCCTTAGGGGCATCTGATCGATCATGAATGCATTATCCTCTACACTCCAGTAATGAATAAGCAACTCAAACAATTTTTTATTTACCTTCATGTTTAGCATTTTAAATAATTTTAGCAAGCCACAACCTCTCAAAGAATATAAGGCGTTTTGATCCTCCTTTACTTGGTTATCAATGGCACTATGCTCTCTTTCTCGCGAGGTGATTGTCATCCTACCCAAAAAATATGTTTCAAATCATTAGATTTATGTTTCAATTTTTTTACTCACGCACACGCGGGTTCCCTTTTTACACAATCGCATGTAGGGCCCTCATATATGCAGGTTACCTGTATTCAGCCCGCGTGTACGCAGAGTTGAAATTTTTAACATATTTTCTTATGGTCAAATTATGAAAAAAACATCTAAAAAATATCACAAATGATTAAAAGCATGATAAAAGGGCTACCTAGAAGTTTTGGAGCGATTTGAACAGTTGGATTAGATGGAGGAAGTTTGTTTGAGTTTGTCTCCACAGTCCCTTGCTCAAAACACAAATGACAAAATGTGAGTCCAAAAGTCCTTATATAGGTTGCAAAATGAAAATTATTTTTTTAAAATTTGATTTTCATCTTATGAAGTTTTTGATCTTTTGGCTTGGAGTGTTGGGAATTGGTTGTCTTTACAAGAAATTTTGGAGACTTCTTTGAGAAAGCGTTTTGGTCCCATCACCGTAGACCCATTATGGCAGGTATCGTTTTCTTATTGGTTAGGGAATACCACTTTCCACTTGATTTTGCATACTAGCCTCCATACTGCGATATGTTTGCCATAGGGTCGACCCCATCGTGTCTTGGTTCACAAACCATTTTCACTCGCTGATTTTAAAATCTAGAGCCAACCTTTACATGGGCATCTTAGTTAGATCCTCGCTAAATTTTTTTGCCCATGTTTCTATATCGAGTAGGCTCGGGACTCATCTTTAGTGCCACCATTACTTGTGCGTTGTGTTAGCTACCTATACCAATAGGTTTCATATTTCATGATTGGCTATGAAAGGACCAAATATGCTTTGCTTTGATAACTCAAAGATCACATATTTCCAAGATAATCCAATCTATGTATATAGCTAGGTATGGACTTAAGATTTTGATGGATGGTCCAACAGTCTAATCTGGATCATTCCATGGTTTAAATTTGCAGTTGTAGAATAGAGAAGAAAGTCTGTCCAAACTGTTTAATCTTGGCAAACAAGTAGTTCAGGTAGAGAAGAAAAGGCTCCCAACAGCTTAATCTGGGACCTTGGAAGAAATAAGGGTAGAGGTAGATAGAAATAACAAAGAAAAAGCCAAAGAAAAGAAAAGGCAAGTAAGGGTCTGCAAGTCCAAGTGCACCCTCCAAGAAGAAATAAAAAAATGTTAGGCAAATAGTTGGGTAAGTAGTTGGGGGTTGCAGAAAGGTTATCTTTACCATTGCAGATGTGTTAACTGTGTTTACCAAGGCAAAGTCTATCAATTGACAAGGTGTTCACCTTCATCAAGTTACAGCAAGGAGCATGACTAACCTCCCTCTTTCCCCCTTCCATTTCATTACTAACATCCCCTCTTCAGCTGAGATTCATGGAAGAAGATCATGGTTTCATGGTGGTTCTTGTTCATTCGAAAGCCACATTTCTTGTGTAAAAATCTTTTCATTTTGATCTACTCTTTAAACCAAGTGTTTCACAAACAGACTCAGTTTTTTCTCCCTTTGTTCACCCCCCATCCATATTAACTTTAACTTTACTATGTAAATCCCTATATCACCTTTCCCCTACTAGTATTAAACACCATGGTGTATAAACCCCAAATTTTGTATAAATACCCCTCCCCTTGGCATTATAGCCAATAAGTCCTATGACAGGGATCAAAGTGACATCTGGCCACTTGGATGAACCTACGCCTCATCTACCCCCCTTTCCTCAAGTCATTCCACTCACTAAACTGTTATTTGCCAAGAAAAACCTTACAAAACCCCTTTACCCATGAAAACCCTTTGAAACTACCAAAAATCCCGAAAAAACCCACTTTCCGTTGCCTAACCAAAAGTTTGCGCATATATTCGATTTTCGAAATATATTGAAAAAGCATTAAAAAATATGTATTTATTCCTCCGCCCGCTGCCTTATCCACCTATCACGTCATCGCCCCGACAGCCGTCCGATCTGATCTAGAGCATCCAACGGCTCTTATCACATCGGAGCGGCTCCGACGTCCGCCGTTTACTCGCCGTATATACCGGTCACGTCACTCCCCCGATAGATGTTGGATCGAGCCCTCCAGATCCGACGGTCAGCATCGATATCGGAGCGGGTCTCACGTCCGACGGATATCGTCCGATATCCATAAAATGGTTACGTCACTCGGCAGCCACGCGTCCTCGCCACAGCTCGTCGGAGGTACGTCTGACAGATTCCCCCCCGTACCATAAGCGGTGCGATATGAAACCGCTGGCTGTTTCCGGTTTCGGCTTTTCCGCCTATGCTACGTCACCTCCGCGTCATCCCACGTCACTGCCACCATGCCGTCATGTCAACCCTTGTGCCCGACCATCGGCCGACCTGTCCTGCCACTTCACCATCCCCGTGGACCAATCAGAGCCTGCCACCTCACCTATGACGTCAGCCGGCCCTGACCCCACCTACGACGTCACGCTGACGTCAGCAGAAAAACGCGCCAAAAGTCTAAAAAGCCAATAATATGGTGAAATTTCACGTTTTTTCACATTTTTCTCACAAAATACATTGTTGCTCCTGCATGCGACTTTCACGTCCAAAGTCCACCAACCTGCAGAACCCGACCATGAGATCGGAGGAGCGCCATTTCCACAGTCATCCGTGACCATTGCCTACTCCTCACCAGGTATTTTCCACCATAAATCCTTCACGTACCTGCTTTATCTGTTTTGTCCCTCAAAAGAGCTTAGAACAGAGAAAACGCTTGAATTCACCGGCAGAAATCCCTGCACCTGCCCCTTTGACAGTTGTGGACTCGAAAACTACCAGCCGAGCCTTGTTTTACCTGCATTTTCATTGAAAAAACTAAGCTCTGACTGCGCAATCGCGGAAGACTCATTCAAACCAAATTTAACTACTGAGAGAGACAAAGAGAGGCCAAACATTGGTCCTAGTTGCACTATAAATAGTATTTCAATTGCTATTTCCTAGAACCACTCTCTGTTCCTGATAATTTCACATCCCTGGTACAGAGGCATTCCTCTGTACTGTCCTGCTCAATCAAAATCACTTTGCACTTGATTCAAAATCCTCCTGTGCAATGGAGACACCTGTAGTACTAAATGTTCAACCTCTGAATGCCCCTCAAAAGAACTTGAAATGGCAAACCTTGGCAGATATGGATTACCAAATTACAGAAGAGAAGCTTATGAGCAGCAAATTCCACATTCATCTGTTGAATGAGTTGAAAGCCAAGCATGAAAATGGGACAGATATATTGGGCTTATGGGATTCTTTCCTCCCTACTTTCAAGCTCCCTCAGGTCAACCAATTCCCTGAACTAATCCACCTCTGTGCTGAACAATATGATGTTTCTCAGAGGGCTGTTGTTGACCCATCTGGTTCAGTACTTTTTTATGTTTCCCCCCAAGCTATCAGAGACATGCTTTGCTTCAACCCTCAGAAGAAGTTGGTTCCTTTATCACTGGTAAACCTGATAAAACAAGGGGATAAACTCACAGATGCTCAAATTGTCAAATGTAATCAATTATACATCAAAACTAACATTGTGATGTACCCTCCAATTATTCATGTATATCTCAATGAGCTGGGCAGAGACCTTGCAGATATGATTTCTCGCATCTTTGGATATAGTTCAATTGAGTATATTGATGCAACTGTGCAGGTAATGATGCTTATGTTTGCTCCTGGCAAGTCACCAATCTGCTATGACTATGCCACCTACATATCAGACAAGATTCATGAGCAATTGATGAATTTAAGGAGAGATAGGATGTTCAGATACACTTCCTACATCTACATTTGATCTTGTACCATCAACATGAGAAGTTTCATTTTTCAATCAAAAGAATGGATGCCCAAGGCAATCCTAGATCAGTGGTCTATTGGCCTTCTGTCTTCCACATTAGACCTGAGTCTCCATACACTTACTGTGAATTCATGGATTTGTTCATCCATCCAGCTATGGCAATGCTGATGAGCTCACCTCCTCCAAGACTCACTGATGACATGCAAAGGATTCTTCAGATGTCCAAAGCTTACAGCATTGGGGATTGGTACTTCTATCAAAACCACGCTATCATCAGGATATATGGGTGTGATCTACCTCCTTTCAAACTACCTAAGTATGTGCCTATGAGGCTATTTGCCCTAGAGTACTTTAGGCAATTTGGCAGAGTTGATGTGCTTCACTTTTCAGGAAAAGGTAAAAAAGCACAGTTGAAGGTCAAAAGCCAACATGGCCATTTTATCTATAACGAGAGGGAGCAAGGATGGAGGGAAGCAGAGAGAATGCTTGAGGCCCTTGGCCTGCAAACCAGTTTCATATGGGTACCCTATGACCCTAATCATTTCATATCTATGAGGAGGCTCAAATATAAGTTATCTGCCTATGATCACCATAGCATCCCTCACATTGAAAAATATGCAAACCAAGACAAATGGAGGAGAGGGACCTTAGAAGAGCCCTTGTCACAAGAAGAGCTGAACAAGAGGGCACTAAGGAATCTAAAGAAGATGGCTGACCTTGAGCTTTGTTCACAGGTATTCACACTTCCAAGCACACAAACGGGAGCAGCTGAATCCTCCTCAACTGCCAAGCAGCAAACTACCAAGGCCACTGAGAATATATCCAGCAGAGGCAAAGAAAAGGAAATGGAGACAGAGCAGACACATCAAGAGAAGGAGCAGTCACCTCCAGTGACTCAAGAGCAGACAGATAAAGAAAGGCAGCAGCAGGCAGAGCAACAACAGCAACAAGATTTGCAGCAAGAAGAAGGGCAACATGACAGACAACAGCCCTTACAGCAGGAGAGAGTAATTGATACTCCAACTTCCACTGAGCAACAGGCTCAGAACATAGTGCCTCCTAGGCCAGAAGTCACCACCGATGCCTCGGTCCTCCAAACTCCTCAAAAGGAGGACTTAAGCAGAAAAAGGGATAGAGAAACTCCCCTCACTTCATCTATCAACCAGGGAGAAAAAAGACAAAGATTAAATGATTTTTCAGAGGAGGACATAGCAATAAGACAGGCATTGGGCATGGGCCCACCCAGCAGAGAAGCTTCAGCAAGTTCCTTCCAGCATGAACAGGACAGGACTATGGGAGGGGAGGTCAACTCCTCCAGCCAGCAAAAAGAAGGACAAGTAAGCATCAAACAACAATTTATAGACATCAAAAGGAGGAATGAGCCTATCAAAATACAGCTGTACAATCATCTGCTAAACATGGCTCCTACTAATCAGCAGAGACTTTTGTCTGCCTTTGATGTAGGTGAAGGCAAAATGATCATGAGTCATTTTATGCCCACAGCACTGCAGCCCCAATCTGCCTCAGATTACCTCAGGACCAACCTGGAGGTCATGGCTAAAGACATACACCTAATGGACAAAATTGAACTGCACAAACAAACTGGTGAGATGGTGTATGCCTCCTTAGCAGATGAAACATTGGAAAATTATAAGCTAAAGAGCAGCCTCAATGCCACAGCCTCTCAACTGGAATTGGAGAAGGCATCATCCCAGGCAAAGGACAACAGAATAAGGTCCCTGGAAGACATAATCATTGAAATTGGGCATGATCCCAAAGATATTTCAGGGATACAGGAAATCTTGAAGTTGAGGGATGCTGACATGGCTGCCATGAGAAAGAAAATCAAGATCCCAGCTACCATTCACCCTCAGACAGATGAGGTAGCCCAACAAAGGCATGAGAAGGACACCACAGATTTGTTGATCTCCATTTATAAACAGCTGGTTCAAGCACAAGAGAAGTTGGGAGAATCAGAGGCTGCAAAGGCAGCATTACAGGCATCTCTGAAACAAAGAGAAGAAGGGCAGACTTCTCAGCCTCCTCCTCAAATCATCAATCTTGAGGAAACTGCTCCTATCACTGCCCCTCCTCCTCAACAGACCAAACAAACAACAACATCTACTTCAGCAGCGCCAACAACTACAGAGCAGGCCCAAAGCCTAGATATGCAAAAGCTGAAGAACGAAATCCAAGTCCTGGAAGCTCAAATGTTGGAGCTCAATTCAGCCAAAGAATCTTTGGCTAAAATCAATGATAGATATGATAAATCCAAACAAACTGTGGCAGAGAAGGACAGGGAGGTGAAAGCCCTCAAAAACAAAATAAAAGAGCTAGAGAATGAGCTCAAGTTAGATAAAGTGGTGGTCGAACTGAAAATAGTGCTATGGGCTAACATTGGTCAATCTATCAATGAGCAGTGGCCATATATTGAAACTATCCATGAGCAACTAGAGCTCATCCCAAAGGCACAGAGGGAGATTCACAGATCAAGAGCTCAATTGAGCAATATGCCTGAAGTGGCCACTAGAATGATCAATATACTTAACCATAGAACAAGTTCTCAGTTAGCTACCATGGGAATTACAAACAGAACTGAGACTATCCAAATGGTCAAAAGGGTTCTCACACTGAGAAACTTAGTGCAGACATTGGAGAGAAGAACCCAGGATATGCAGACTGAGGTGAACAAGTTTTTAGAAAAGTTTCAAGTGTTAGAAAGCAGAGGACTCCCTGGCTTACTGAACAGCGCAGGGAGATTGTTCACACATGACCAGTATGCTAAAAGGGTCAATACATTTGCCACTAGCCAGATCAATGATAAGCCCAGCACCTCAGAGGAAACAGGGCCAGCCACAGGACAATCTCTTTACAACAGAGTCGAGAATCTATTTTTTATAATGAATGAGATCAATCACCTGTTTGGGGTGGCTCCCAATTTCTTCAAATACACAGAGGCAGAGGAGGCAATGGATGTTATTCTCAGGCATCAACTCCCTACGCAAGAATGGTGGACAAATGCAATACAGAAGATTTTGTAAACAGGGAGCCACTTAACAATTTTGTTTCTTAAAGAATATCAGTTGTAATGCAGAGAACAATTCAACAAAATCAGCATGCATTATGGATTAAAGCTGAGCCAACTCAGCAGATGTATCGGCCAACAAAGCAGAAATAGAAAACTGCAGGTGGCAGGGCCGAGAAAATGCAGCGCAGCAAGAAATAAAGACACATTATCTAGCGTTAAAGCAAAACGGCTCAACCGACTCAATGACCTCCAAAGGTCAAATTACCCTCTGACAGACATAAAGAGCATTTATGCTGCATTCAAAGTTGCAATAACTTCTTTTCCTACTTTCTGTACGCATTTATGAAGATATTTTCTCTCTCAGATGACTCAATACCTGAGATATTTTGTATAAGCATTGCTATAAAGTCCCCTTCGTATGAGCTTGCAAGGGTGGTTGTTGATTTCTCCTAAAGAAATTCTTATGCTGTAATCCTTTCAGAAGTCTAATAAAGAAAGTGATGGAATTTCTCGGATTTCTGAAGTGTTGAATGCGTTCTGGTGTCTGTTGATAACTACTGGATTCCTGTGTATTTCACCATACAATAAGTCTCTGTAACTCTCTCTGTTAATTAGTTGTTTTGTTAAAATCCATATGTGTTATCTGATTTTCAATACTAAGCAACAAGGAAAAAGAATAACTTTCAGGATTTATTCACTGAGTACCCTGAGTTCAATCTGTGTTGTTTATGAATGTTTTCTTCAGCTGTAATCTAGATAAGTGTAATTCTTAATTGCTGCACTTTCAGAATACACCTTTCACAGTGGCCTTTGTCACAGGAATTCAAGTTATGCTCCTGTGCAGTGTGTTCACCTTCACCTCACCAACTTAATAGAAAATTCTTAATTGCTTTCTATTGGTTGACATACATCACCATTTAAGCTAATTTTGTTTGTCTAAGATACACAATAGGCCCTGCAGTTTGAACACCACCAATCCTGCATATCAAGTCATTTCGCAACTCCAGACTCCATTGCCCAATGGTATTTCACTATCTAAACGCTATATCATAAGACCTGAAAGAAATCCTTCAACCAAAACATAACCAAAACCTAAGCATAATAGCTAGCCTAAAACACCATCATAACAGAGACAAATCATAAAGAGAGAGCCCTCTCTGATTACAGTTTGGCTAGAAACTGTGATCCAAAGATTGGTTAGTGGTTACCCCGGCCGTATTCCCTTGGGAGTCATAGGGAACAACCTGGGTGTTAACATAATTGGCGACTCCACTGGGGACTGCTTGAGATTTTTTTTACTATATATCTTCCTTAAGCTGCTATCAAGCCTGAAATAAGTCAAGAGGCCTTTAATTTGTTTCTGTATTACATTAACAGTTTTAAGGAGGAGCTTGTTTTGGGAATCTTCATCTTAGCTCTAAGAATATATAACCATTCCAAATCTTCATCCAGTCCCTTCAGATATAAAAATTTCCCACAAAATCCTAAAAAACAGTTAGAAACTGGCTCCTAAGAAAAATCCTCGGCATACTAGGGAAAATCCTGACCCAAATCCACCCACCATTGTTGATAATCCAAATACCATCCCAAGAAACATTAGAAGGCAGCAAAAGCAGGAGCAGCCTGCTGATTTGACTTCAGAGCCAGATCATCCTAGCCTTATACCTACTCCATGCAAGGTCCTTTTCAGGTCTACCCCTAGTTCCCCTAGTTCACCATCCACATCTCAAAGTCCCCCTCTCATATCTTCATCCACTGCACATATCCCCTTGACCAACCTTCTAGGTTCACCCCTACTTGTTACCCCTGTGATACCCACTGTTCCTATTGTCCAAGCTGCCCCTGTTAATCCTCTAAACCCTGTAAATATGGCTAACAGATATGCACCCTTGCATATACCAGCTAATGCTGCAGCCCTACCCCAAGATTACCAAACCAAAATTTCATATTTTGACTCCAATGTCCCTCTGACAGCTGCCCAACATGCCAAGAGGATGCAAGACCATTTTGAGACCTATGAAATAGATGATGACAGTGTCAGAATGAGGATGTTTGTTCAAAGCCTAACTGGGGATGTAAGAACTTGGTTTAGATCCCTGAACGCAAACTCCATTACAACTCCTGCTGAACTGTATCAAGCCTTTACTAGTAGATGGGAGAAGAAGAAAGATCCTCTGCACATACTTGGGGAATATGATACTATCAAAAGGGGCCCCCAAGAGACTTTTTTGGAGTATTGTGCAAGATTTAACAATGTATATAACTCAATTCCACAAAATTTAAGGCCTCCTCCTGATTTAGCCTTGTACAAATTCCCTGATGGTTTTGACCCTGACATGGCCTACCAGTTGAAAGAGAGAGACTGTCAATCCCTTGAAGAGGCCCAGAGGGTTGCTGTCACAGTGGAAGCTAACCTGATTGCCAAAAAAAACAGGGCAAGGTTGGAAAAGAGGATTGTTTTCAAAGAGGAACCCTCTGCCTTTGATCAAAAGCTTGATGCCATATTAAATGGAGTGAAAAGATTAGGTGATAGAGTGGAATCGATTGAAAGAAAATCATCATGGGAAGCACCACAAAACAACCCTCCTAGGAATCCAAATTTTAGGAGAACTCAAAACCCAGGCATTGGCAAAACCGGTGCTGATCAAGATATAAGACCCCCTTTCCAAGAAAATTATGCTGAAACCTCCACTTCAGCAGAGCCCAATGAAGATCCTGAGATTAATTTAATAGGGCTGGATGGTGAAAGTCAAGTTTTCTTAACACAAGAAGATCATGAGGATGAGGAAATCAAACTGTTCCAAACTAAATCAGGTGAATCCTTTGACTTTAAACAAGGCTATGACACTGCTGTTTATGAAGTCCATAAACAGTACAAGCTAAGGAGCAGAACTGTGAATGTCAACCAGCCTGAAAAGAAAAAGGATAATCAGCAGCCTGAAAGAGTTATAGTCACACAACCTAGTGACAAACTAAATTCACCTACAGAAGAAGTGATTGTTGAAGAAATCACTGAGCCACTGTCCTTAAGGCAGCAGTCTCTGGACACTTCATCTTCTCATCCTAATTTAAATGTTACTCCTCAAGAGATGAGTAAAAAGGATAAATCTCAAAGTCAAGATAAAAATCTAGAAGGAGACTTAATGAACAAGGAAAGAACTGTCACCTATAACCCCAAGACCCAATCTGAGAAACCTTTTGATCTTGAAACAGAAATTGGCAAAATAAAAATAGCTATTCCTCTCTTGGAATTAGCCAAGCATGACAGATATAAATTGCAAATCAAAAGGTCCCTTCAACTCACTAGCAACAAAGATGATGTCAATGTACTGGATGACACCCCAGAACTCCTGTTTGGCCCAGAAGTGGATGGAAAAACAGTAATCACAGGGGTACTGCCTTTTTATGTCAGTTTACATATTCATGACAAAATATTACATAATGCAATGTTTGACTCAGGTGCCTCTCACAATCTCATGCCAAAAGCAGTCATGGAGAGATTGAATTTAGACATAACAAGACCATACAAGGATCTGTTCTCCTTTGACTCCAGCCAAGTCAAATGTCTAGGTCTCATAAAAGACTTATGTGTGTCTCTAGTTCAATACCCAAACAAGACAATCCTAATGGATGTGGTAGTTGCTGATATCCCACCTAAGTATGGAATGCTGTTATCAAGATCATGGGGAGCCAAACTCCAAGGTTCCCTACAATTAGACATGTCATATGCCACCATCTCTGTGTTTGGGCAACCAAAAAGACTGTACAGAGAAACACTAATGAAGTACATGGTCAGTAGTGAAGAAAAACCTCAAAATTTTCCTATATATGTTGTCCATTCAGACATAGACTCATACATTCTCTTCAATGATACAACTACTCCCTCAAAAGGTGAAGTTGAAACCAAGATATTTATACAGGAGGAAGATGCGAATGAGAGTAGTATCACTCATGAAACAACAATCAATCAAACATTTGATAGTGCTGCTGCCTTAGTTGTCAAGAACATCCAATTAAATGATGAGACTGTCCTAGAAAACAAGCTAGAGAAAAAACCACAATTGCTACTTACATTACCAGCCCATGAACAGATCATAAAACCTCCTCCCCAACAAGATATTCTATGGTTCCTTGAATTTGATGGCTCAGTCAACAAATTAGGGGCAGGAGCTGGAGTTTGGGTACACAATAAAGAAAATAGTCATGCAGAAGGCAGAGCCTATAGATTGAATTTCAGATGTACTAATAACATGGCAGAATATGAAGCTCTTTTACTAGGACTCAAGTTGGAAAAATTCTTACAAGCTGCCAGGGTTTCAATCATGGGAGATTCAGATTTAGTTATCCAACAAGTGAAAGGAAACTTTATCACCAATGACAAAAGACTAAGGACTTATAGGTCTGCTGTTGCTGAGGTACTAAACTTTTTCTCTGAATTCCAAATTACTAAAATTCCCAGAACCCAAAATCTGCATGCTCATAGTTTAGCCACCTTTGCAAGTACCTGCAAGTTGCCCTTTGAGCCCCACCATTGTTTTACAACTGAGGTAAAACACAGACCCTCCATACCAAACAACATCAATGATTGGCAAGTATTTGAGGATGACAAGCAAATAAACCATTTTTTAACTCTACAACAAGAATTTGCAGGATTAAATATTGACAATGAGACAGCAAGTCAATCACAAATACTTGAGTCAGCAAGTCAATCACAAATACTTGAGTCAGCAAGTCAATCACAAATACTTGAGTCAGCAAGTCAATCACAAATACTTGAGACAACAAGTCAATCACAAATACTTGAGACAGCAAGTCAATCACAAATACTTGAGTCAGCAAGTCAATCACAAATACTTGATGGAGCAAGTCCATCACAAATACAGTTTCAACAGACTGCTCAGCCAATATCACCTAGAACTGCAAAACAAATGTTGAATCCAACTATTTTCAATATAGAAAACATCCAGCAAATTCAACAAGTTGACTGGGAAGAGGGAGTGTCCAATGCTGAAACTGAAATCATTGAGCTAAAGGACAATTTTCTACCAACAGGCCTAACCCCACTAGAGGACATCTTTGATTCAAATGATATTTCCAGAAAACCAAAAATGCAGCCCCTAAATGCAGCCATTGAAGAGTGCAACATAGGTACAATTGACAAACCCAAGATAATTAAATTATTTGCTTCCTTACCTCCTGACCAAAAGCCAAAATACATTGACCTCTTCAAAGAGTTCCAGGATGTTTTTGCATGGAGCTATGAGGACCTAAAGTCCTATGACACCTCTGTAATCCAACACACTATCCCTCTCAAACCTGATCAAAAGCCCTTTAAACAAAAACTGAGGAGAACCAATCGTATGCTTCTCCCAGAAATGGAACAAGAGGTACATAAATTGTTCAAAGCAGGCATCATAGCACCAATCAGATTCTCGGAATGGATCTCCAACTTAGTCCCTACAAGAAAGAAGACAGGTGAGATCAGGATGTGTGTGGACTTAAGGAATCTAAACCAAGTATCCTTAAAAGACAACTACCCCTTACCCAAGATGGATCACATTCTTCAAAGGGTGGTGGGGGCCTCAAGGATCTCATTACTGGATGGATTTTCAGGTTTTAACCAGATCTTAGTTCACCCTGATGATCAGGACAAAACAGCATTTACAACCCCATGGGGAACTTTCAAATATGTAAAGATTCCTTTTGGCTTGAAAAATGCAGGGGCAACATTTCAAAGAGCAATGGACATTGCTTTTGCAAAGGAGATTCATGACTTTTTAGTCATTTATATAGATGAACTAACACCTTTTTCAAAATCAGACCAAGAACATATAAAACATCTAAGACAGATCTTCCTAAAATGCAGAAAATATGGAATCTCCTTGAACCCTAAGAAATCCCTCTTTGGTTTAGAAGAAGGCAAGCTCTTAGGACACATCATCTCAAAAGATGGCATTAGAATTGACCCAGATAGGATACAAGCTATCCTGCAAATTCCTCACCCAAGGAATGTCAAAGAATTACAAGGATTCTTGGGAAAAATCAATTCCTTGAGAAGGTTTATCCCAAACCTAGCAGAGCTAACCAGATTATTAAATAACATGCTGAAAAAGGATTCAAAAGTGAAGTGGACTATTGAAGCCAATCAAGCATTTGAAGGTATAAAATTGGCCCTTACCCAGACCCCAGTCTTGACCAATCCTCAGTTTGACAGAGAATTTATCATTTTCTCTTTTGCTTCCCAACATACTATTGCTATTGTTCTGTTGCAAAAAGATGACCAAGGAAATGAAAAGCCAATTGCTTTCTTTAGCAAGGCTCTTAGAGATGCACCTTTGAAGTATCAAATCATGGAAAAACAAGCTTACGCTTTAGTCAAAGCAATTAAAGACTTTAGGATTTATATCCTTTATTCCCATGTCAAAGCATATGTGCCAAGGCCTATTGTCAAAGACATTCTCACCCAAGAGAATTTAGAAGGCAGAAGAGGAAAATGGATTGCCAGCATCTTGGAATTTGACATTGAGATAAAACCTACAAAACTAATAAAAGGGCAAGGCTTGGCCAAATTAATGACAGAAACAAATTTTCAAGCCTTAGACATCAATCAGCTGGACAGTGAAACAGAGCTGGCGACTCCAAAGATCAATGTAGCCTTTGAACAATCCCCCTGGTACTCTGATATCTGTTATGTGTTACAAAACCTGTGTGCTCCCCCAGGACTGTCCAAAACCAAGTGTAGGTTCTTAAAAATGAAAACATCAAGATTTTGTGTGATGGATGGTAATTTGCTTTGATAAAACCATGAAGGTATATTGCTGCACTGTTTAATTGAAAATGAGATTAACAATACCATGCAAGAGTTTCATGCAGGAGACTGTGGTGGACACTTGTACTGGAAGTCCACTGTGGATAAAATACTAAGGGCTGGATACTACTGGCCCACCATGTTCTCTGATGTCAAGAAATTTATCACATCATGTCACAAATGCCAGGTGTTTGAGGGAAAAAGACAACTGCTGCCACTTCCTTTAAAACCTATTGCCACAGAGAGACCTTTTCAACAGTGGGGATTGGACTTCATTGGGGAAATTCATCCCTCATCTTCAGGCCAACATAGATGGATCTTAACAGCCACAGACTACTTCACTAAGTGGATTGAAGCTGCCCCATGCAGACAAGCAAATGATTCAGTAATCATTCAGTTCTTGGAGAACAACATACTGGCTAGATTTGGCTGCCCTGATAAAATAATAACAGACAATGCTGCTGCTTTCAGATCCAAGAAAATGGTGAATTTCTGCCACAAATTTCATATTACTTTGGGCCATTCTACTGCATACTATCCTCAAGGAAATGGCCTTGCTGAATCATCAAACAAAAGCCTTGTAAATATTATAAAGAAGGTGCTGGAAGAGAACAAAAAGAACTGGCACAAGAAACTAGTCAATGCCTTATGGGCAGATAGACTAACAACCAAGAGATCAATTGGGACCAGCCCATATGAATTGGTTTATGGATTAGAGGCCAGTTTCCCCTCTTCACTAGGAGTGCCTGTTATGAAGCTTCTTCAAGAAAGCCAAGCTGAACCAAATGATATGCAAAGAAGGATAAATCAAATCATATGTCTGCAGCAAACCAGAGATCAAGTTTTCAGCAGAGTCCAGGTATTACAAGAAAAACTAAAGAAGGCCTTTGACAGAAGAACTAAAGCAGAAGATTTTAATGTTGGTGATAGAGTCCTCAAGTGGGATGCAAGGAGAGAAGACAAAGGAAAACATGGAAAGTTTGATTCCTTATGGAGAGGACCATTTGCTGTCCAAGCAGTGCAAGGAAACAATACTTACTTCCTCAAAAGTCTTAGTGAAACTGACTTGGATGAAGGTCCTGTGAATGGCAGGATGCTAAAGCACTATTTTGAATACCACCCCTAAGTGCAGCATGAGCTTCCATTGTACATACCCAAATGTATATATTACTTTCTGTTTAAAATTGTAAAATGCAGTTTCTCAAGTGTTATTAGTTGTCAGCAAAAGGTGAAAAGAATCAGAGGTTTGCCAAGAAGAGAAGTACACAATTTTGGCATCTCAAGGCAGCAAAACTACAAGATGGATAAGAGTAAAAGGCCAAGGCATTCTGACCTGTTGTTCTTGGTATTTCAAATGAAAAACCGTCCCCATGTGGAGGCACTGTTAGCTACCTATACCAATAGGTTTCATATTTCATGATTGGCTATGAAAGGACCAAATATGCTCTGCTTTGATAACTCAAAGATCACATATTTCCAAGAGAATCCAATCTATGTATATAGCTAGGTATGGACTTAAGATTTTGATGGATGGTCCAACAGTCTAATCTAGATCATTCCATGGTTTAAATTTGCAGTTGTAGAATAGAGAAGAAAGTCTGTCCAAACTATTTAATCTTGGCAGACAAGTAGTTCAGGTAGAGAAGAAAAGGCTCCCAACAGCTTAATCTGGGACCTTGGAAGAAATAAGGGTAGAGGTAGATAGAAATAACAAAGAAAAAGCCAAAGAAAAGAAAAGGCAAGTAAGGGTCTGCAAGTCCAAGTGCACCCTCCAAGAAGAAATAAAAAATGTTAGGAAAATAGTTGGGTAAGTAGTTGGGGGTTGCAGAAAGGTTATCTTTACCATTGCAGATGTGTTAACTGTGTTTACCAAGGCAAAGTCTATCAATTGACAAGGTGTTCACCTTCATCAAGTTACAGCAAGGAGCATGACTAACCTCCCTCTTTCCCCCTTCCATTTCATTACTAACATCCCCTCTTCAGCTGAGATTCATGGAAGAAGATCATGGTTTCATGGTGGTTCTTGTTCATTCAAAAGCCACATTTCTTGTGTAAAAATCTTTTCATTTTGATCTACTCTTTAAACCAAGTGTTTCACAAACAGACTCAGTGTTTTCTCCCTTTGTTCACCCCCCATCCATATTAACTTTAACTTTACTATGTAAATCCCTATATCACCTTTCCCCTACTAGTATTAAACACCATGGTGTATAAACCCCAAATTTTGTATAAATACCCCTCCCCTTGGCATTATAGCCAATAAGTCCTATGACAGGGATCAAAGTGACATCTGGCCACTTGGATGAACCTATGCCTCATCTACCCCCCTTTCCTCAAGTCATTCCACTCACTAAACTGTTATTTGCCAAGAAAAACCTTACAAAACCCCTTTACCCATGAAAACCCTTTGAAACTACCAAAAATCTCGAAAAAACCCACTTTCCGTTGCCTAACCAAAGTTTGCGCATATATTCGATTTTCGAAATATATTGAAAAAGCATTAAAAAATATGTATTTATTCCTCCGCCCGTTGCCTTATACACCTATCACGTCATCGCCCCGACAGCTGTCCGATCTGATCTAGAGCATCCAACAGCTCTTATCACATCGGAGCGGCTCCGACGTCCGTCGTTTACCCGCCGTATATACTGGTCACGTCACTCCCCCGATAGCCGTTGGATCGAGCCCTCCAGATTCGACGGTCGGCGTCGATATCGGAGTGGGTCTCACGTCCGACGGATATCGTCCGATATCCGTAAAATGGTTACGTCACTCGACAGCCACGCATCCTCGCCACAGCTCGTCGGAGGTACGTCTGACAGATTCCCCCCCGTACCACAAGCGGTGCGATATGAAACCGCTGGCTGTTTCCGGTTTCGGCTTTTCCGCCTATGCTACGTCACCTCCGCGTCATCCCACGTCACTGCCACCATGCCGTCACGTCAACCCTTGCGCCCGACCATCGGCTGACCTATCCTGCCACTTCACCATCCCCGTGGACCAATCAGAGCCCGCCACCTCACCTATGACGTCAGCCGGCCCTGACCCCACCTACGACGTCACGCTGACGTCAGCAGAATAACGCGCCAAAAGTCTAAAAAGCCAATAATATGGTGAAATTTCGCGTTTTTTCACATTTTTCTCACAAAATACATTGTTGCTCCTGCATGCGACTTTCACGTCCAAAGTCCACCAACCTGCAGAACCCGACCAGGAGACCGGAGGAGCGCCATTTCCACAGTCATCCGTGACAATTGCCTACTCCTCACCAGGTATTTTCCGCCATAAATCCTTCACGTACCTGCTTTATCTGTTTTGTCCCTCAAAAGAGCTTAGAACAGAGAAAACGCTTGAATTCACCGGCAGAAATCCCTGCACCTGCCCCTTTGACAGTTGTGGACTCGAAAACTACCAGTCGAGCCTTGTTTTACCTGCATTTTCATTGAAAAAACTAAGCTCTGACTGCGCAATCGTGGCAGACTCATTCAAACCAAATTTAACTACTGAGAGAGACAAAGAGAGGCCAAACATTGGTCCTAGTTGCACTATAAATAGTATTTCAATTGCTATTTCCTAGAACCACTCTCTGTTCCTGATAATTTCACCTCACTGGTACAGAGGCATTCCTCTGTACTGTCCTGCTCAATCAAAATCACTTTGCACTTGATTCAAAATCCTCCTGTGCAATGGAGACACCTGTAGTACTAAATGTTCAACCTCTAAATGCCCCTCAAAAGAACTTGAAATGGCAAACCTTGGCAAATATGGATTACCAAATTACAGAAGAGAAGCTTATGAGCAGCAAATTCCACATTCATCTATTGAATGAGTTGAAAGCGAAGCATGAAAATGGGACAGATATATTGGGCTTATGGGATTCTTTCCTCCCTAATTTCAAGCTCCCTCAGGTCAACCAATTCCCTGAACTAATCCACCTCTGTGCTGAACAATATGATGTTTCTCAGAGGGCTGTTGTTGACCCATCTGGTTCAGTACTTTTCTATGTTACCCCCCAAGCTATCAGAGACATGCTTTGCTTCAACCCTCAGAAGAAGTTGGTTCCTTTATCACTGGTAAACCTGATAAAACAAGGGGATAAACTCACAGATGCTCAAATTGTCAAATGTAATCAATTATACATCAAAACTAACATTGTGATGTACCCTCGAATTCTTCATGTATATCTCAATGAGCTGGGCAGAGACCTTGCAGATATGATTTCTCCCATCTTGGGATATAATTCAATTGAGCATATTGATGCAACTGTGCTGGTAATGATGCTTATGTTTGCTCCTGGAAAGTCACCAATCTGCTATGACTATGCCACCTACATATCAGACAAGATTCATGAGCAATTGTTGAATTTAAGGAGAGATAGGATGTTCAGATACACTTCCTACATCTACCATTTGATCTTGTACCATCAACATGAGAAGTTTCATTTTTCAATCAAAAGAATGGATGCCCAAGGCAATCCTAGATCAGTGGTCTATTGGTCTTCTGTCTTCCACATTAGACCTGAGTCTCCATACACTTACTGTGAATTCATGGATCTGTTCATCCATCCAGCTATGGCAATGCTAATGAGCTCACCTCCTCCAAGACTCACTGATGACATGGAAAGGATTCTTCAGCTGTCCAAAGCTTACAGCATTGGGGATTGGTACTTCTATCAAAACCACGCTGTCATCAGGATATATGGGTGTGATCTACCTCCTTTCAAACTACCTAAGTATGTGCCTATGAGGCTATTTGCCCTAGAGTACTTTAGGCAATTTGGCAGAGTTGATGTGCTTCACTTTTCAGGAAAAGGTAAAAAAGCACAGTTGAAGGTCAAAAGCCAACTTGGCCATTTTATCTATAACGAGAGGGAGCAAGGATGGAGGGAAGCAGAGAGAATGCTTGAGGCCCTTGGCCTGCAAACCAGTTTCATATGGGTACCCTATGACCCTAATCATTTCATATCTATGAGGAGGCTCAAATATAAGTTATCTGCCTATGATCACCATAGCATCCCTCACATTGAAAAATATGCAAACCAAGACAAATGGAGGAGAGGGACCTTAGAAGAGCCCTTGTCACAAGAAGAGCTGAACAAGAGGGCACTACGGAATCTAAAGAAGATGGCTGACCTTGAGCTTTGTTCACAGGTATTCACACTTCCATGCACACAAACGGGAGCAGTTGAATCCTCCTCAAATGCCAAGCAGCAAACTACCAAGGCCACTGAGAATATATCCAGCAGAGGCAAAGAAAAGGAAATGGAGACAGAGCAGACACATCAAGAGAAGGAGCAGTCACCTCCAGTGACTCAAGAGCAGACAGATAAAGAAAGGCAGCAGCAGGCAGAGCAACAACAGCAACAAGATTTGCAGCAAGAAGAAGGGCAACATGACAGACAACAGCCCTTACAGCAAGAGAGAGTAATTGATACTCCAACTTCCACTGAGCAACAGGCTCAGAACATAGTGCCTCCTAGGCCAGAAGTCACCACCGATGCCTCGGTCCTCCAAACTCCTCAAAAGGAGGACTTAAGCAGAAAAAGGGATAGAGAAACTCCCCTCACTTCATCTATCAACCAGGGAGAAAAAAGACAAAGATTAAATGATTTTTCAGAGGAGGACATAGCAATAAGACATGCATTGGGCATGGGCCCACCCAGCAGAGAAGCTTCAGCAAGTTCCTTCTAGCATGAACAGGACAGGACTATGGGAGGGGAGGTCAGCTCCTCCAACCAGCAAAAAGAAGGACAAGTAAGCATCAAACAGCAATTTATAGGCATCAAAAGGAGGAATGAGCCTATCAAAATACAGCTGTATAATCATCTGCTAAACATGGCTCCTACTAATCAGCAGAGACTTATGTTTGCCTTTGATGTAGGTGAAGGCAAAATGATCATGAGTCATTTTATGCCCACAGCACTGCAGCCCCAATCTGCCTCAGATTACCTCAGGACCAACCTGGAGGTCATGGCCAAAGACATACACCCAATGGACAAAATTGAACTGCACAAACAAATTGGTGAGATGGTGTATGCCTCCTTAGCAGATGAAACATTGGAAAATTATAAGCTAAAGAGCAGCCTCAATGCCACAGCCTCTCAACTGGAATTGGAGAAGGCATCATCCCAGGAAAAGGACAACAGAATAAGGTCCCTGGAAGACATAATCATTGAAATTGGGCATGATCCCAAAGATATTTCAGGGATACAGGAAATCTTGAAGTTGAGGGATGCTGACATGGCTGCCATGAGAAAGAAAATCAAGATCCCAGCTACCATTCACCCTCAGACAGATGAGGTAGCCCAACAAAGGCATGAGAAGGACACCACAGATTTGTTGATCTCCATTTATAAACAGCTGGTTCAAGCACAAGAGAAGTTGGGAGAATCAGAGGCTGCAAAGGCAGCATTACAGGCATCTCTGAAACAAAGAGAAGAAGGGCAGACTTCTCAGCCTCCTCCTCAGATAATCAATCTTGAGGAAACTGCTCCTATCACTGCCCCTCCTCCTCAACAGACCGAACAAACAGTAACATCTACTTCAGCAACGCCAACAACTACAGAGCAGGCCCAAAGCCTAGATATGCAAAAGCTGAAGAACGAAATCCAAGTCCTGGAAGCTCAAATGTTGGAGCTCAATTCAGCCAAAGAATCTTTGGCTAAAATCAATGATAGATATGATAAATCCAAACAAACTGTGGCAGAGAAGGACAGGGAGGTGAAAGCCCTCAAAAACAAAATAAAAGAGCTAGAGAATGAGCTCAAGTTAGATAAAGTGGTGGCCGAACTGAAAATAGTGCTATGGGCTAACGTTGGTCAATCTATCAATGAGCAGTGGCCATATATTGAAACTATCCATGAGCAACTAGAGCTCATCCCAAAGGCACAGAGGGAGATTCACAGATCAAGAGCTCAATTGAGCAATATGCCTGAAGTGGCCACTAGAATGATCAATATACTTAACCATAGAACAAGTTCTCAGTTAGCTACCATGGGAATTACAAACAGAACTGAGACTATCCAAATGGTCAAAAGGGTTCTCACACTGAGAAACTTAGTGCAGACATTGGAGAGAAGAACCCAGGATATGCAGACTGAGGTGAAAAAGTTTTTAGAAAAGTTTCAAGTGTTAGAAAGCAGAGGACTCCCTGGCTTACTGAACAGCGCAGGGAGATTGTTCACACATGACCAGTATGCTAAAAGGGTCAATACATTTGCCACTAGCCAGATCAATGATAAGCCCAGCACCTCAGAGGAAACAGGGCCAGCCACAGGACAGTCTCTTTACAACAGAGTCGAGAATCTGTTTTTTATAATGAATGAGATCAATCACCTGTTTGGGGTGGCTCCCAATTTCTTCAAATACACAGAGGCAGAGGAGACAATGGATGCTATTCTCAGGCATCAACTCCCTACGCAAGAATGGTGGACAAATGCAATACAGAAGATTTTGTAAACAGGGAGCCAGTTAACAATTTTGTTTCTTAAAGAATATCAGTTGTCATGCAGAGCACAGTTCAACAAAATCAGCATGCATTATGGATTAAAGCTGAGCCAACTCAGCAGATGTATCGGCCAACAAAGCAGAAATAGAAAACTGCAGGTGGCAGGGCTGAGAAAATACAGCGCAGCAAGAAATAAAGACGCATTATCTAGCGTTAAAGCAAAACGGCTCAACCGACTCAATGACCTCCAAAGGTCAAATTACCCTCTGACAGACATAAAGAGCATTTATGCTGCATTCAAAGTTGCAATAACTTCTTTTCCTACTTTCTGTACGCATTTATGAAGATATTTTCTCTCTCAGATGACTCAATACCTGAGATATTTTGTATAAGCATTGCTATAAAGTCCCCTTCGCATGAGCTTGCAAGGGTGGTTGTTGATTTCTCCTAAAGAAATTCTTATGTTGTAATCCTTTCAGAAGTCTAATAAAGAAAGTGATGGAATTTCTCGGATTTCTGAAGTGTTGAATGCGTTCTGGTGTCTGTTGATAACTGCTGGATTCCTATGTATTTCACCATACAATAAGTCTCTGTAACTCTCTCTGTTAATTAGTTGTTTTGTTAAAATCCATATATGTTATCTGATTTTCAATACTAAGCAACAAGGAAAAAGAATAACTTTCAGGATTTATTCACTGAGTACCTTGAGTTCAATCTGTGTTGTTTATGAATGTTTTCTTCAGCTGTAATCTAGATAAGTGTAATTCTTAATTGCTGCACTTTCAGAATACACCTTTCACAGTGGCCTTTGTCACAGGAATTCAAGTTATGCTCCTGTGCAGTGTGTTCACCTTCACCTCACCAACTTAATAGAAAATTCTTAATTGCTTTCTATTGGTTGACATACATCACCATTTAAGCTAATTTTGTTTGTCTAAGATACACAATAGGCCCTGCAATTTGAACACCACCAATCCTGCATATCAAGTCATTTCGCAACTCCAGACTCCATTGCCCAATGGTATTTCACTATCTAAACGCTATATCATAAGACCTGAAAGAAATCCTTCAACCAAAACATAAACCAAAACCTGAGCATAATAGCTAGCCTAAAACACCATCATAACAGAGACAAATCATAAAGAGAGAGCCCTTTCTGATTACAGTTTGGCTAGAAACTGTGATCCAAAGATTGGTTAGTGGTTACCCCGGCCATATTCCCTTGGGAGTCATAGGGAACAACCTGGGTGTTAACACGTTGAAGACTCATTCTTGTTCTTTTGCGCTATTTTCTAGCCTAATATCCTAGAGGCTCCTTTGTGTTGAGTTGTACTGCTACATTGCATATTGACTATTTGCAACTTTTGGCCTTGAGCCAGCTTCACTTGGACTCGTGTTTAGGCCATTTTTCGACCATGTCTTTTGCAAAATCAATCTTGCAATCACTTAGCCTCTACAACTTGACACACGCTTTTACATATGGAAAGAACATTCCTTTGTGCATCCTTGACCAGTTTCACCACCTTGCATTGAGCATAGGAAAGTTCCCCTCCCAGGAACTAGAGCATATGTTTTTTTGACACTCATTCTTTCCACTGTACTATAGCATTCTTTTATTCCTTTTCAAGCTTCATATAAAAGAAAAAGACAAAAAAATTTATATATTCCAAAAAAGAGCGGGAACGAGACATTATTTCCATATTTGATGGTAGCTAGAGTCAGTCATGTCGCCCTTGAACAAAGCACTCAAAAGTAAGTCTTTTCCTCCATTGGGATGGGCTTAGTTTGACTTAGGAGAGCCTTAACCTTGTTATTAAGTCAGTACTCCTCCGAATGGTTACCTCTTCTAATCATATGGAGAGTTTTCTTATGCCTCCTGCATGACGAACTTATACAAAGTTATCATATGTTGCCATGTAGTCAAAATTGAGTCGTGCTTTTTTTCAAGGGAAGTAAACCTGAGTCGGCCTCTTTGCGGTGTCTCTTGACCTATTTTTCAGTTGGCCATCCCTAGTTGTCAGTGTCATGTTTGTTATCACATTAGCTATATTGGTCCTTTGCTCGTGCCAGTTTGAGAAGGTCTCCATTGACTTCTTATTGGCAGATCTTGTTCTTATCAACTACGACAAATTGCTTTGAGGGTAGATCTAGAGCCACACCCTGGCCCTATTTTCATTATTGATAGGTCACCTTGTGCTCAACATCGATCAGTATCATGGTTCTTTGACTGAGTGGTTTCCCTCGTGTTTAAAATCATCTTTCATTACCACACATTGGGATTCATGCAGTGCCTTGGTTTCCATTTGATCCTATTGGTGGATTCCTCGCTTTTGTGTCACCTTTCATTATTGGTTGGTTCAGAAGGTTTCTATCGTGCACTAGCCACATCTTATGTACGCCAGAAATGTGCTTCGGTTGGGTTACTACATCTTTGTTCATCTGATTCCTTCCACATTATTGGCTTATGGGTTACACTCACGCTAAATTGATGAAGGATGCCTTAACGCCCTCCTTCTAGCAAATCGTTTCCCATCGACTTCAGTTCATTGCTCTGGGAAGGAGATCTAAAGTCCATTTGGTAGTACCTTAGGGTTTGCAGTCCTTAGTGGCATATTCCTTCGCTATCGATAGTGGGAAAACATCATTGTCTCTTGATTGATAGATTCTTCCAAGTGTTCGACTACATCTCATTTATTTGCACTTGTTAAATTGTATTGGGTACCTTGACTCTCATCATCATTATCGGTGAGTAGCCTCATGTTTGTTAATGGTATACATCAATGACCAGTAATCAAATTATTTCTCACATGGTCGACTTCAGATCATGTATTCCCATTATGTAGAAATGTACCACAACGGTCGGTGAAGACCTCATGTTTGCATCAGCATGTCTTGATTCACTTGTCATTTGCTCTTGTTTCTGCTAGTTGACACCATCCACCTTATATGTTGCAATTCATTATAGTGATATCTTATATGTTGGCACCCGAGTTGCAGTGTAGTACCATTTATTCCATCATGTTCACTTGGTACTAGTTGGATCAGTTTCTTGACTTTAGTGATCATCTTCATACTTCAGCATCATTGATCAGCTCTTTATGTGTGATATTCAGACATTTACTTTCTTGATTATGATCATATGATCCATTATGTATTTAAAGTTTCTTTATACTTGTATGCATATTGGATCCGCTTTTGTACTTGATATGCGACCATGCTTTACTATTTCTGAGCATGGGTATGCCCGCCTCAGACAACAGTTTCTTCTTGATCTCTTTTGCTGGCTTAGCAAGATGAATTCTAGTGAACTCCTCCTTGGTCTCAGCATGATTCCTTCTATACACTTAATACATTTTGGCCATCATGTACCCCTTCTGACCTCATATATTAGGGGGCATCTGTTATAGCACCATTTACCACTCTTGGTAGATCTGATGTTATGATTAAGGCCTAGGGAAACCCTTCCTTCCAGACTTGGTCCAAAATCTAAAACACAGTGTTTATTCCCTATACGCTACTTTTCCCTATGATAAAAGTGTGTACACATAGGTCATCATATACCCAACCTGCATACATATGTTAAAACACTTAAAAAAATAAATTTCCTTAATTTCGAGCTGAGTTCACTGGTTTTACCTTTTATTCACCTCCTATTTCCCGTGGCCCAACTGCTTCCCAACTAAAAAACTAATCTGGAGAAGTATAAATAAACCTCCATGGGAAGGCCTTAAGGGAGGACATATGAGATATTGATAATATAGTGAGATTATCCCTAATCAAGTCTAAAAAAATCCTTGTGCCTCCTGCACTCCCCAAAGCTTCAAGAAACCCTTCCTTCCTTGTTGGAGATATCCTTCATCTTTCTAGAGATATCCTTGTATTGGTGATGGAGGAAGATTGTTGAGGCCGGGAAAGGACAGATCTAAAGGATGGTTCCGCTTGTAGCCAGAGAAGGACTGAGGTCGTATTTCTTCACTTTACTTCTAGCTAACTTCAATAAAGGAATGTTGTTTTGTTTCCAATATTAAATTTGTTTATGCATCTATTTATATTGTAATTCGTTTATGAATCTTACATTGATACGTAATTGTTCATTCATTTATATGATTTAAAGTTAATTTCATCAACATTATTTATGTTTCTACTCATGTACATGTTTAATTTGAATAATTTTCAGGTTTCTAAGACATCAAGAGAAGCTGAGGGTTTGCACCCTGCGGGATCTACTCAAACGTAGCACATCCACATAAGGACACTCTTACACAGTTCAATAGAATAATCATTTAGGTTGATTACCTGAGCATTTATTATTGTGGTTTGCCCACCACTCCGTTGGGGTTCTCAACCCAAGACCCTAGGGTATTCTCACCCGCAACAATCTCTATCACAAAAAGTTTCTTCCTAACACATATTTTATTCATAGATGATATTATTATTGTTTTAGCTTTGGACTATGGAAGCCTCCAAGTTATCAATCACATTTTGGATACCTTCCCTTTGGCCACCGGAATGAAGATAAATCATGACAAATTTTCCCTTCTTGGAAGTGCACTTGATCAAGGAGAAGTTGATATTATCAATGGGATTCTCTTAAAATTGCATCTCCCTTTTGGGGGGCCTTTGAAATATTTGGGTTTTATGCTGCCAAACAATTATAAGAAAGATTATTGGGCTTGGCTCATTGTAAAATTGGAACTCAAAATTATAATATTTTGTAATAAATGTCTCTCCAAATCTAGTAGACTAGTATTATGTAAATATATATTGGAAGTTATTCTAGTGCGTTGGGCCTCTCTAGATTGGATTCCAAGGGTACTCTAAATAAGATCAAGCAAATATCTCTAAGATATATTTAGGTACAAAAAAAATATAGAAAACTTGTTTCCCTCTCTACTTAGCCCTCTATTAGCTTCTGAAATCCTTGGGGGGATAGGGTCTAAGGGATATCACTTGGTTCTCTAAGGCTCTATCAGCCAAGGGAGATTGGAAGTTGATCAATGGTTCCTATCTTTGGTCTCAAATCATGGAACAAGAATAGATCTCCCCATCCTCCTTGTTGGAATAGATCATATCTCCAAATAAATTAACCTAGAATGGATCGATTTATAGAGAGCTAGCATAAATTCAGTGGACCTCATAAAATCCACCCTAAAATGGAAGGTGGATGATGGCATGAATCTTGTCATTAGTAAGGACCCTTGAATCAGTAGTAGGGAGACACGGATCCTAGCTAAGATATTCATTCAGACATTAAATGATTAGGGATATTTCTATATGTGTCAAGTCTCAAATAGGATTGGATATATTGAAATACAATCAACGAAATATGCAAATGAAATTAACCTTGAAGATCACTTATCACATGAATGGCCTCTCTATTCAAACTAATTAAAACAATTTCCCATTTCCTTTTTTGCAAATGAGAATTCCTTGATTTGGTCTATGACCTCTTCTGGTCACTACAACCCAAATTTCAGATATCTAACACTTTCAAAGAGATAAAATATGCCTCCCCCTCCTAGGTGGTCAAATAAACTCTAAAAATTCTCCTACCCACCAAATTCAAAGCTTTTCCTGTGGTTGCCATTAAGAAACAAATGTCCCACATTTGTAGGTTCTATAAAAAAATTGCCTTTCATAGGTCTAAGCAGATGTTCCTTGTGCCTCTAGGAGTTGAAATCCATTCCCCGTATCTTTATTCAATGTCCTTTCATCCAAAGTCTACAAATAAAGTCAAAAGATAAAATGGGCATAATACTCTTGGAGTGGAATCTCTGTGGAGGCCTATTTAGTAGATTGGTTAAACATAAATCCAATGGAATCTATAAAAAAACTACCTCTGATGGTTTGCTAAGGTATCTTGCTAGAACAAAATGCTACCATTTTTTAAGACCAAAGGAATTCATACATTAGGGTGGTTTGTAATAGTATGTATTTACATGACTCTTTCCCTAAGAAACTCCTAAATCTTTAAAGCCATCATCACTCAAAAAAATTCCATTCAAAAGGATAAGCCATGGGCTTTCTTTGATAGGGAATATAGTACAAATCCTTCCTTGGAAGGGCAGGGGGACTCATTTAATTTTCATAACATCATATTTTCTCCTTTTTGTGCAGTATTAGATCAACAACAACAAAAAATTGTGCAATTATTTGCAATTAAACTACTCCTCCAACTAGTTAAATTTTTTCATATAAATGAGTTATATATTTATGGGGATTGTATGAATGTTTTCAACTAGATGAATGGGAAAATTATTTTAAATAACCATCCTCTCCTATCATTTTATCAAAACATCTCCAACAAAGTTATAAATTTCTCACACATTTCCTTCTCACATGTATACATGGGAAGAAATCAAGAATCCAATTTCCTTTTGAAAAGAGGATTGGCATTGGCTAAAGACCAGTGGGAAATCAAAGAGAACAATGAAGGTGTGCTTATAATTCTCTAGCTCTGCCCTAGGGAATAACTAATTCCCTTCTAAATCTTATCTATTTGTTCAAATATATATATACTCTACTTTCTTTCTTGGCATATATTTCTTTTGTTTCATTGGATTTAAGAGAATTTGAACTCTATTCAACAACTTATAGCTTGAAAGAAGACTCCTCAACATGCAATTTTGTTTTTTCTATAAATCATAGATTCCTATTATTGTTTAGAGGTGAAATTTGCACTCAAAAATTATAGTCAACATGAAAACAAATGGATGTGAATATTATTTAGGCTTGTAGAATACACATTTTTTGGGCATTTTCCTTCTCTATCCAATATTGAAAAAAACTTTTGTTGAAAACGATAAGAAATTGTAGCATACAAGTTGATATGGATGCTCTTTCTTTATGATAGGAACTCTCTATTTCTTTTCACGAGATTTTGGATATAATAGTCAGATAAGATGTAACCTAATTTTGGATAGTGCTTAATATGTATGTTATGAAACCAGCTCGCAAAAGATAGAAAATATAGATAAATGCCTTCAAAACAAGCCTCTTCGAGGGGGGAAGCTCCTTTACATATCACAAATGAACAATTCTTGGATGATACAAATGACAAGACCTCCTTTCTATATATAAGAGTCTAAGGGGTCATAATATAATCAAAGCCAACATAACATAATAATGTAAGGGTACAACAATAACAATAGTGGGCTTCTATGGGGTACAATAATAACAATATTGGTACTACATGGACATAACAATATAATAAGGGGGTTTCACTAATAACAATAAGGGGTTACAATAGTAGTATAGGGACCTAACATGCCCCTCTCCTTCAAAAAGTATTGTCCTCAATGCTTGAGTAGTTCTAGATGCTTCTGTATAAACTTATCATCCTTCCATGTGGAATCTTCAGCGGGTAAGTTCTTCCACTTGATGAGAAACTCTGAAATTGATCAATTTTGTAGTTGTCAATTCCTCGGTTCTATGACTGCTTCAGGTTCCAATATGATTTTTCCTTCCTTGTCAAGTTCTAGCAATATTGTTTCTGGAATCTTCTGCAACTTTTGAATGAGTTCCCACCCTACTTCGTCATTCTTCCATTCATCCCTTACTTCATTTATAGAATTTGGTTGGATATATACCAACCTCTAGCATTTTGGCAACCATACATTCAATTTCACTCCTCTGGGCATAGGGATATCTGTAAGGCCTGATGTTTGGAGAAACACTTCCTAGAATCAAATGAATATAATGATCATGATCACAAATAGGTAGGAGGCATTTGGGAGTCTCAAATACCTTGGAATGATTGTCCAAGACTTTTTGGAGATCTAGAGAAATAGATGATTTCTATGTGGGAACCTCTAGCAAACATAATTGTGCAATTACTCCTCTTTGTTCTTTCTTTAGAATCTTTGTCATTCTGTTAGAGATGATTATCTTTCCTGGTTTCCCTGTGATACCCTTTAATTCAACTTCCTTTCCTTCCGAAGAAAATTTCATGAAAAGTTCTTGAAAATTAAAAGTTGTTGTACCCGAGGATTGTAGCCATTGGAATCCTAATACAACATCAGCACCACCCATTGTAATGGAAAGCATTGGGCTATTCAATACATATTATCCCATGGATAGCTCGATATGATGGCACTGTCCACAGCAATTTATGGTTCCTCCACTTGCAACCATCACTTGACACTCTGGTGTTGGATATAGGAATCAATTCAATTCCTTGGCTATCTTACAATAAATAAAATTATGGGTACTTCCTGAATCAATCAACACTATTACCTTTTTCTTCTTGATATGTCCTTCTATCTTGATAGTGTGAGGAGCGGTAATTCCGGCCAATGCATTACAAGATATGGTCGGATTCATTTCTTCTTTCTCGATATGATCTTTCACTTCTTGATATGTCCTTCTATCTTGAGAGTTTGAGGAGTGATAGTTCTTGCCAATTCTTTACAAGATATGGTCGGATTCATTTCTTCTTTCTCTGGGGTTGGTTCTTGGTGTATGCCCTCTTCTTTTGATGTTTCCTAATCCTTTTCTTCCTCCTCTTCACAATCTATGTAAAATAATTTATTCTCAGCACACTTTTTCTTTTTTTCTTCCAATTGTTGTGGTGTAAACCTTGTAGGTTATGGAAGGCTAGGAGAAAAAACACTTCCATATTTATAGTTGTGAGTGGTGGGATTCCTTGTTTCCATAATTGCTCTTTCAATTTTTCTTGTCAAATTGAATGCCTTCTCCAATGAATCAGGTTCCCAAAGACGAACCTCATGTTGAATGTTATCCTTTAAAGTCCCTATGAAGACATCAATCCTTTTCTTCTCTCGAATATCATTTACCCTTATATTCAATTTTTGAAAGTCCTTAATGTGCTCTACCATTGAACCCTTTTGTTTGATATTTATCACTTGGCTAAAGAAGGTGTTTCTCTTTGTATCCTCATAATGTGCTATCATTTCCTCTGTGAAAATTGACCACGTGACAAGTGGTTTACAAGAACAAAACCCTTCATACCATAAAAATTGATTCGATTCTAAATATAAAGATGCAATATGTACCTTTTGTAACAATTGCACCTCAAGTAAATCAAAATATTTCTCCATCTGTAGTATCCACGTTACGGGATCCTTGCCATAAAACTTCCTCATATCTATCTTTGGAATATGCTGGATCTTCAATCCAATGTAAGACTCTATGAAATCATGATCAACATTAATTTTTTTCTCATCATGAGTTTCCTCTACTACCTTTTCGCCATTAGGAGGCATTTCTTGTAGTGGCTTTGTCCCACCTTCCTTCAAACCTTCCATATCTTTCTTCAAATATTCCATGCCTTTCTTCCAATATTATTTCATACCATCAATATCAACTTCCATGGCATAGATAAAACTATTTATCTTATCATCGATCGCATTCTTCAAATCATCCATCAAATTTTGATTACTAGGTGTTTCTATTTTCTAGATTCGAGTCATTCGTTTTCTTTCTTTTAGGATCTCGAACTTCAATCTATTGTATCTCTAAAAATTCAGATCTCCAAGTTCTGTAATTGCGACCTACAGTATCCCTCTGCGTCCTCCTTCCAATTCCACAAGTCTGATTGAAATTGGATTCTCCAAGAAAGAGTTATGCCCACTCTCCCAAGATGACTTGATTATATACTTTTTCAGTAGAGCGAACTTGTACGAAGTGCCACGTGTCACTGTTTTGACTTTCAGACTTGAAAACGATACACCGAGAAGTAAATTCTGTCCTTTTTCCGTAACTTCTTACAAAATTTCAATCTGATGCTCAAAGAGAAAGCTATGACGATTTTCCCAAGGTCTCCTATTTGGGATGTAACTCGGGATCCTACACAAACCCTAAATGTCTTGGACGATATCTCTAAAAATATAGCGTAAAAAGATCTAAAATTTGGGCCTGAGCTTCACCATGATTTCTGCTCAAATGGGTTTTAATTTCAGAGTCTAAAACTTCATAGAAACAAAACTATAGCGAAAATTCCATGATGACCTGTTTGAGATGGAATTCTGGAGCTTGCAAACACCCTAGTTTCCTAAGATGATATCTCTGAAAATATAGCAAGACAAGATCTCAAATTCGGACCTGAGGAGCATCGTGATTTCAGCTCCAATGGTTTTTTTTTGTAGCTTCTGAAATGTCACAAAAAAATTTATAGCGAAAATTCCATGCTGGCCTTTTTTGGAGCAACGAAACCCTAGAATCCAAAGCTCTGATACCAAATGTTATGAAACCAGCTCACAAAAGATAGAAAAGATAGATAAATGCCTTCAAAATAAGCCTCTTCAAGGGGGAAGCCTCCTTTACATTACACAAATGAACAATTCTTGGATGATACAAATGACAAGACCTCCTTTCTATATATAGGAGTCTAAGGGGTCATAATATAATCAGAGCTGACATAACAATAATAATGTAAGGGCACAACATTAACAATTGTGGGCTTCTATAGGGTATAATAATAACAATATTGGTACTACATGGACACAACAATATAATAAAGGAGTTGCACTAATAACAATAAGGGGTTACAATAGTAGTATAGGGACCTAACAATATATATGATCAAAACTAGAGAGGTATATAGGCCATTGGCCGCATAAAGACTACGTGAATGCTATATGCTAGATCAACTTAGAATGATATTATAAAAACATATTATATTACAATAAATTTCATTACCTATTGACATATGCAAGTGTGATATATTCAAATCAAAACATGAGTAAATTAATGTAGTACATTTAAATACATACATAGAACAAAGGTGTGTGGTGCTTCCTTTCCTCTAGTAGCACATTGCATCTTGAACCCATTATTAACATAAACCCTAAGTTTAGTGCATTCATACAATTTTAAAGCAAGATAATACTCTCACAACATGGATACTAAACTTTCTTAGAAAGTAAGTTTATTCCTAAGTACACAAGTTATGTACTTCACACTTAAGCAAGTGTGACATAAATTTTCTCAATGATGAGAGAACATTATCAATATAATTTCTTCAATAACACATTTTTATATAATAGGGATCACACTTTTATTCCTAATGCAATAGGAACTCACAAGTTTTCTCAATTATTAAACAACATTATCAATCTAATTTCTTCAATAACACATTTTTATATAATGGGGATCACAATTTTATTCCTAATGCAATAGGAACCGTCGTTGTTACTTTAGCATGATGTAGTTTTAACCTATGTTACACCGTTAGATAGTAGTGGCACACCAAAACAATGTTCTTCGAAACATTCCTTTGCAACCATTACATCACGTTTTTACACAATTTATTGTCACACTTGACTCTACATGAAACCAATGCTAATTATACATTTGATTCTTGAATGTGACCATCGTAAAACCCTTAACGCACCCATCTCAATAATTTACTTGTCATTGCACTTCATATCCTACATGATCCACATATATGATAAAATCATTATGATTGACTAGGTCAACTTAAGATTTGTATTAGTGCTTAAATTTGACTAAGTTAATTATCCTCAAGTTAATCAAATTTAAGATTTGTATTAGTGCTTAAATTTGACTAAGTTAATTATCCTCAAGTTAATCAAATTTAAGATTTGTATTAGTGCTTAAATTTGACTAAGTTAATTATCCTCAAGTTAATCAAATTTAAGATTTGTATTAGTGCTTAAATTTGACTAAGTTAATTATCCTCAAGTTAATCAAATTTAAGATTTGTATTAGTGCTTAAATTTGACTAAGTTAATTATCCTCAAGTTAATCAAATTTAGGAATTTCGAAAATGAGCACTTTTATCATTTATATCCACTATTAATAAGGTTAATCACTAAAAACAAAATTATATTTATATTTATTTATTTGCTCCATACGTCCATAATTGTACTCCTCATATGCCTTAGAAAAAATATTACAACATTATTTGGTTTTGTAATAATTATTATGTGATCAATAAGTAAGTTTTGTAATAATTATTATGTCTTTAGTGCATACATTCTTCATATAATTGTTAAATTTAGTTTTTATTTTTTTAATATATTATTTAAAATTTCGTCACACGTATTAACTATAAACCTCTTTTCATTTATTTACGAAATATTTTCATATATAAGGGGTTTGAGGTGTAGGCGGGTTTCTTTATCATTATGATGGAAAAATAATAGATATTTATGATTTGGGTCTTGAAAAAGCTTAAAAACTTGGTAATAAGTAATATGCACTCTTGAATGATCTTCTTTTAGGTAAAGAAGCTAACGTCAAAGCATTAATGTCCACTCGGGATTCCTCCATACTTATTAAAGAAAAGAAATGCTATGTAAACCCTTTTTGTTGGATAATAAGTTTGTATTATCATTGCTCAAGATCAAAAGGAGGTAGGTATATTTGTAGAAATTCCTACTGTAGATCAACATATTATGAAATATACTAAAACACAATACAAGATCTATTTCTACAACACTTTGCGGAAGCTTAATCGATCTGAGATCTGAGTAAGATCAAGAGAACACATATAACTGAGAATGAGAAATCAATCACACATAACACAGAAGAAATAACTCGGAGAAAGTCTCAGCCTAAAACCCCAATCTTTGTATTATCATACAAGTGGAAAATCTTATTTAAGTTACAAAAGAATCAACTGTCAAGCTATCCTGCTCTCTGTGAAATCAAAACAATACAACTCACAAATTGAATAGACATAGCATATGTCCTTCTCAAGCCCTCCAAGCCTCCTATTTCCTTGCGTAGTTTTTCTTGGGGTCCAGTGAAGCCACATGTGTGAATTGGCCTCATCACACTCACTAAACTTGAAGAAGTAACTGCGCAATCCTCAAGGAAAGAAGTCCTTTTGCATGCAAGGAATATTCACAATGGAATATTCTAGCAACTGATAGTACACCGCCCCTTCATCTGATCTCAACTGGGTCTCTGTCTGAACTGACATGCATGAGTTATTTATGAGAGAATACTCAATTATCTGAAGTGCAGTAGTTGCATGCATGCAAGCATTAACTAACTGAACCTACATTAATTCAACAAATTGTTTGAATTAATCTAACTGGACTTGACTCCTTTAACTGAGCCAACTAATTACAACTCATCCTTATCTCTTTAACTGATGGATAAATTCCTCAATTAATGGAGAAATTGTTGCATGTCCCCATATAGACTTCATGTTTGATTTTCCTTAACTAATTAACTCAAGATGAATTAATTAATTATTTTACAAACAACTGCTAAGATCAAATTCGAATTTTACTTCACTATTTTAGTTTAGGGATTGACTAAAATAGGAAGGTATCCCGAAATGCTATTTTTAGCACTTCCATTTTTCATTCCTTATAGCTATGTTCAACACTGGTTGAACTGCTATTTATAGCAGTGCTATTTTTAGCATTTCTTGTTGCTATTTTCAACACTCCCTCTCAACAAGAAAGGGATTATCAGTAACCCAATCCTATCTTTATGGAACTCGAACTTGCATTTTGACAATGCCTTAGTCAAAATATCTGCATCATGTTCCTCGGTCGAAACATACAGCAACAACATGATCCTCTTGACCACATAGTCTCGAAGATGGTGATACCAGATATCTATGTGCTTGGACCTGTCATGAAAAACTGGATTCTCAGAGAGTTTGATACAACTCTAGTTATCATAGTAGATCACTGTAGGATCCATCCTTTGACCAAACAATCCCACTAGAATCTTCCGCATCCAAATGACCCCACAGGCAGCCTGATTAGTAGCCATGTATTCAGACTCTCTGTTTCCTACTGTACTAGGAAACTGCAACTGAACCAAGGTTGAAGATTCCTCCAGAAGTGCTCTTCCGATCTGATGGACTCCCTGCCCAATCCGCATCTATGAAGCCCTGAAGCTTCACTCCCTATGTTAGTCTGTACCACAATCCGAACTAAGATGTGCCTCTGAGGTATCTCAACACATACTTCACTGCCTTCCAAATCAGCTTGGTAGGCTAAACCATAGCTTGACTTAGCTGGTTCACCACAAAGCATAAGTCGGGTTGTGTGTTCACCAAATACATAAGTGAACCCATCAGTTGCTGATAAATAGTGGCAGCTACTACCTCACCTGAAGTAGCATCCTCCTTCCTCCAGTTCCTAGCTAGAGGAGTCTGCATGGGCTTGCACTTCTCCATGTAAAAGCACCTGAGTATCTCATTGGCATACTTGCCTTGAGACACAAATATTTCACCATCTTTCGGCCACACCTCCATGCCTAGAAAGTAGTGCATAAGGCCCATGTCCTTCATCTCAAACTCTCTTGCAAGGTCCTCCTTGCAAGACTATATCAGCTGGTCATCACCTGTCAAAATCAGATCATCGACATAAAGAACAATGATCAATGGTTTACCTTCTACCATGATGTGGTAAAGGTTCACATCTGCTTCACTCTTGGTGAAGCCCAAACCGGTGAAATAGCTGTCAATTCTAGTGTACCAAGCATGGGGTGATTGCTTCAGCCCATATAAAGCCCTCTTGAGTCTGCACACATGCAACTCACAATCGAAGGTCTCGAAACCCTCTGGCTGCTCAATGTAAACCTCCTCCTCAACCTTCCCATTGAGGAATGTTGTCTTCACATCCATCTGGTGGATCTTCCACCCCATCTAAGCTAATATTGCCAACATCGATCTAATCAATGAGTACCTTGCTACAGGAGCAAAAGTCTCATCATTGTCAATCCCCTCGACCTATGAGAAATCTAAGGCAACAAACCTTGCCTTCTGTTTCTCAACACTACCATCAGCTGCCTGCTTTACCTTGTAAAGCCATCTAGAACTCACCACTGACTTGCCCTGAGGCCTTGGGACAACATCACACACACTGTTTTGAGAGATAGAGTCGTACTCATCTACCATTGCATCAACCTAGACTGGTTGTTGAACTGCCTCCTCGAATGAAGAAGGTTCAGTATCTACACACTCCCTAACTAGGGCCATGTATCTAGTGTATCGCTTGACTGACCTCCTCTATCTGCGCTGAGAAGATGGTTGTCCCACATTTTCCATGCATCTAGCATCAACCTGTCAGCTTCCCTTGAGCATTTCTGCCCATCTCTGGAAGTCTCAGCATGAGTGGATGTATCCACTCCTAGATCCTCTGCATGCGGCTGCTCCACATCAATTTGAGGCTCCTCCTCCTTAGGAACTGAAGGTTCCTCCTCTGCATGAAACTTGAGCTCCCTCTCAAGTGACACTTACATGGCTTTTTGCTCGTCGAACTTCAGGTCCCTGCATACCACAGTCCTCTGAGTGGAAGGTAGGTACACCCGATAGTTATGGGGTGTATCTGTGTACCCCACAAGTATTCCCAACTCCGTTGTTGGGTCTAGCTTCTTCCTAGCGTCTTTGGTCACATGAAAATGAACTAAGGATCCAAAGATTCGGAAGTGACTTACATCAAGTCGCTTCCCAGAATAGGCCTCCATAGGTGTCTTCATCCCCAGTATACGGTGCGGGATTTTGTTCTGCAAGTATATTGTTGTATTGTATGCCTTAGCCCACAAATGCAGTGGTAGGCTTTGGCCATGCAACATCACTTGAGTTTCTCCCACAATTGATATGTTCTTCCTTTCGGCCACACCATTCTGCTATGGGTTATGGGGCGCCGTCAGTTCCTGTTTAATTCCTTCTATAGCGTAGAAGTCTTTAAACTGTTAGGAGACATACTCTCCACCATTGTCACTACACAAGGCTTTTATTTTATTTCCATATTCTTTCTCTACCAAGGCTTTAAACTCACAAAACCTCAAGAAGGTCTAACCCTTATTTTGCATAAAGTAGATCCAACATCTACGAGAAAAATCATCAATAAAAATAACATAGTACCTTTGTTTAGCAGTGGAAGCTGTAGAGAAAGGTCCACAAACATCTGAGTGAACTTTCTCCAGGATTTCTTGAGCTCTACTGTCTCAATCCAGAAAGGAATATTTCGCATACTTACCCAAGGTACAACCTTTGCATGTAGTCGTCTGCTCAAGTTTTCCCTTGGGTAATCTAGTAGAAATTTGCCGCATGATCTTCAAGGCTGCATGGTGCAAGTGGCCCAGTCTTATATTCCATAGCTCACCAACATCTTGGTTCTACACCATCTCAGCTTTGGAACTCAAAGCAGCACAGTCGTCTACCTCCAACTTGTATAGATTCTTAACTCGAATCCCTATTTGCTTTGTATGTCCAGTACCGATATGCCTTACCTTTCCTTTACTAAAGACTACATAATAGCCTTTATATTCTAGCATAGTGCCAGACACAAGATTCTTCTTTAGACCTGGTATATACTTTACATCAATCAGTCTGAGGGGGGCTCCATGCTCCCTTTGAAACACAACGGTACCTTCACCTAAAACACGGTACTTTCCATCATCGCCCATCTCGATCTGCATCTAGAGATCCTTCTCCTCCAAGGTACTAAAAATATTCTTGTCACCTAACATGTGTAATGAAGCTCCATTGTCCAGGTACCACACACATCCCACCATGGATGAAACCATGCATGTGATAAGCGAGAAATTTAGCTCAAACTGTGAGGCCAGTGCCTCACCATCAAATCCCTTTGAGGAACCCATCTTGGATTTATTTTGTGGACAATTCGTAGCATAATGGCCCACTTCATGATAATGAAAGAATCACACTTTCGATTTGTCAATCTTCTTCCCACCATGGGAAGAATCGGATTTGGAATGGGATGCCTTCCCTTTCCCTTTCCTTGCCTTACTTGCTAAGGTTAGATTTTCCTCATCATCTTGCTTCGATGAGGATCCATCTTTGGTGCATCTTCTTATTTCCTCCTCCATCAAATCTGACCAAAGTCATTCCCAGTGTGGTAGTTTTTCTCTTCCATTAATAGAGTCTTGGTAGCTATTCCAACTCTTAGGAATACTGAGGAGTGCAAGACTCACCATGTCATCATCAGCAGTCGTGATACCTACACTTCCAAGCTCATCCTTGCAAGTGGTGAGCTTGTTCAGATATGTAGAGATCATGTCGCCCTTTTCACACTTGATCTTACAAAGCTTGTCTTTCAGCGCCAGCTTCCTCTGATCGTTGTTGTTTTGATATAAATGTTTCAATGTTTTCCACATCAAAAACAGTGTCTCATTCCCATGGAGGCTCGAGACAATGTGGCCTCGAACTCCCTCCAGGAGGATTCTCCTTGCTCTAGCCACACATTTATTCCATTCCGCCAGTTGAGTAGCATTAGTTGGCTTGGGGACTTCTTGATCAATGAAGTCCTTTAGACCATTATCCTCTAATACTGCCTCCATGCAATCCTTCCAGGCTATATAATTCGAGCTGCCATCAAGGGCATACTTGAGTCTTAAACCGCTGACTGCCATTGGTGAAATTGAGATGTGATAAGAACTCGATTTCTATATTCAGGAACCACAAACTTCAAACTTCTCCTTCTTGTATATTTTTCTTCACCTTGATCACCTTTGCTCTGAGACCATGTATAAATTCCCATGTAGATCAATAGATTATGCAATATACTAAAACACAATACAAGATCTACTTCTACGACACTTTGCAGAAGCTTAATCAAATTGAGCAAGATCAAGAGAACACATATAACTGAGAATGAGAAATCAGTCACACATAACACAGAAGAAATAATCCAGGGAAAGCCTTAGCCTAAAAACGCAATCTCTGTATTATCATACAAGTGGAAACTCTTGTTCAAGTTACAAAAAGAATCAGCTCTCAAGCTATCCAACTCTCTCTGCAATCAAAACAATACAGCTCACAGACTGAATAGACGTAGTATATGTCCTCCTCAAGCCCTCCAAGCCTCCTATTTCCTTGCATAGTTTTTCTTTGGGTCCAGTGAAGCCACATGTGTGAATTGGCCTCATCACACTCACTAAACCTGAAGAAGTAACTGCGCAATCCTCAAGGAAAGAATTCCTTTTGCATGCAAGGAATATTCACAATGGAATATTCTAGCAACTGATAGTACATTTCCCCTCCATCTGATCTCAGATGGGTCTCTGTCTGAACTGACATGCATGAGTTATTTATGAGAGAATACTCAGTTATCTGAAGTGTAGTAGTTACATGCATGTAAGCATTAACTAACTAAACTTACATTAATTAAACAAATTGTTTGAATTAATCTAACTGTACTTGACTTAGTTAACTGAGCCAACTAATTACAACTCATCCTTATCTCTTTAACTCATGGATAAATTCCTCAATTAATGGAGAAACTGTTGCATGTCCCCAAATAGACTTCATGTTTGATTTTCCTTAACTAATTAACTCAAGATGAATTAATTAATTATTTTGTAAACAACTGCTAAGATCAAATTCGAATTTTACTTCACTATTTTAGTTTAGGGACTGACTAAAATAGGAAGGTATCGTGAAATGCTATTTATAGAATGCTATTTTTAACACTTCCATTTTTCATTCCTTATAGCTATGTTCAACACTGGTTGAACTGCTATTTATAGCAGTGCTATTTTTAGCATTTCTTATTGCTATTTTCAACAATATTCCATAAAACCTCATAATTTCATGTGAAGGAAGAACTGAATTCTGAAGTCGATCTCTGGGTTAACAAAGTGGCCAATTTAAGTTTAGGAGAACATGTAAAAAATAGGAAGCATTTTTGTTGTGTCAACCCTTGTGATTTGGTATGGTAAAGAAGATCAATTAACATCAAATCCTCACATGATCTAACACCAAACACATCTAACTCCATTACATTATAATGGGAGTATCAAGGACAACTCCTAGCCTCCAAATCATGTGAATCATTACCATTACTCATTTATTGAATTTCTTGTTATATTTCATCATTAGCTCTATGGGATAATGGAGTATTTGAGGTTTGGAAATGGGAGAATATGTGATATAATCTTGAAGATGACCAACCTCATAGTAAGTGTTATCTCCTCATCCTAGCTTCCTATTGAAATTCCAGTTAGCATATTTGAAACTAGAAAGATTCTCAAAGGAATGTGGTAAAGGTTGTTATTTAGGCTTATGTTGAAAGTGTTTTAAATTCACTTTATAGGAAGTGAATTTGGGTTTTTATCTTCTCTTTTCTAGCTTTGTTTTTTTTATGTGCTCATTCATAGAACTACCTTTTGTGGGGCATAACATGGGGAAAATCTAGGTTTTGGTCTCTATTCAAATTTCAAGTTCCAAAGATGATAAGGGTTCTTTCCAATTCATTGTTTATTATGTTGATTAGAGACCCTTATATGTCCTCAACATCATTTTCTTGCTCCAAATTGTAGGGAATTCATTTATGGAGAATAGAGATGCTACAACCAAAGTGCAAGAGAATCAGCACCACGATCTCTCCTAGCATGCAACCATCATGAGTTTACTAATTCAATAGAAAGAGGGGATTGATATCTTAGAAAGAAAATGTAGTATGTTGCAAATGTTAGCTCTCAACCTTCACAACAATTTTTATCGACGGTCTCAAACAATGAGGTATTGGTTAACTCTTCTTAGGTTGAACCTCGGGAAGAGAAATGGTCCACTAATTGAAGGAACAAATGGATATTGAGCAACAAAACTTTTATTTTTCATATGTTAATTACAAGGAAACAAATAGTCATCATGTATTGCGTTAGATGTTATATTTTTTTGTGATTGGACTTTAAAAAAAAAAAAACAAATATTTATTATATAATTTATTATAAATTCTTTTTATCTAATAAAACTTGGAATTTTTTATAAAATATCGTTAACATAACTATGCCTTTTTAATAGGTCCCAAGGGGGCATCTCAATTGGTGATCGAAGTAATCTGAAATCTGTGAAAACTGAGAGATCCAAGGTTCAAATCCCCCCTAATTGTGACCATGTTTATGGAGAGGAGCACAAGTCGTCAACCCCTAAAGATCTTACTAGTAGTTACATGTCAGCAGGTTGTTGGTTTCCTTTGGGATATAAGAAAAAAAATATTTCCTAGGGGGGTAGCTCAATTGGTTATCGAAGTAATGTGAAAATTGTGAAAATTGAGAGATCCAAGGTTCAAAATCATTCGGTTGTGACCCGATTTATAGGGAGGAGGACATGCCATAGACCCGAAGAGGTTTACTAGTAGCTATGTGTCAGGTGGTCTTATGGTTTCCTCTGAGATACAAAAAAAAAATGAAAATTCTCAGTGGGGAAAATTAATTGGTGATTGAAGTAAGGTGAAATCTATGAAAAATGAGAAACCCAAGGTTCAAATCCCCCTAGTTGTGACCCTGTTTACAGAAAGGAGGACAAGTCATAGACCCCTAGAGGTTTACTAGTAGCTATGTGTCAGGGGGGCTATTGGGTTCCTATAGGGTACAAAAAAAAACTATGAATTTTTAATATAAACAATATTTTTAATGTACATTATATAAAATAGTATTTTATACTATAACATCAATTTAAAATATAAATAATATTCCTTTCATAGTTATTGTCAATTTCGATCTTAGAAAATTGATTATTGATTACGTTTATAAGCTTTTTTAACCACACTACTAGCAATTAGAGATGGTATTACAATTGTTGCATCACTCCATTTGAGTATCACTTGGTTTTAATGTGAACAATACCTTGCAAGTTCATTAGTAATTAAAAATAAAGCACAATATAAAACAACATTTTTAACTCTTCATGTTTTTACTTATAAAGTATAGATCGGTCAATTTGAGCGAGGTCTATGTTGAGAAATGGAAACAAGAAATTCCATTTTAATTTGTCCTTGAATTAAACTAAGAATTAAAATCAAATTATATTCTCATAGCAACTTGTAAATAGTTAATTACGTTTAATTAACTTAATTAGCTTAGGAATTTCGAGTTGGAATTATTTTTGTAGTCATGTGTATGTTCTCCTTAAGTTTTAGGGTTCCATTATGAGTTAGTGTTCTAGTATGAGTTTAAATTGAGTTGGAAATTAGATCACTTAGTTTATTGAGTTAAGTTCAGTGAAATTAGTTCCAAACAGTTTGAAGAACTAATCAAGATTTAACAGTCAGTTGGTGCACTAGTGCATCCACAAGTATCACTCTAGTTAACTGAAGATTCACTCATCAGAAACTCATGCATGTCAGTTTAGAGAAAGACCCAGTTGAGACTAGTGTGTAGGGACAATGTACTATTAGTTGTATTATTTACTAGAGTGTAAATATCATGCATGCATCAGAGATTGATCCTATGTTTGGATTCTGTTGTTTTGGAAGCATGAATTCCCTTCAAATACAAGTTATTCATCCTAGGAATTACGCAAGAGATAAGGGGCCTGGAGAGCTCCAGAATTGGCTAAGTGTTGGCCAAGAGCTAGCTTGTGAGCTGAGAGAGTTGAGCATACTTGTGTGGAATTGTTCTAGTGAGAACAAGATTTTTATCTTCAATCATATTTCTGGTATATGCAATACATATAACGGGATTTTGAGCAGTGGATTTCCCTAGATACGTCTTGTGTTATGTGCCATTGATTTATCTTCTTCTTCTTCTTATTATTTTCATTAATCTATTGGCTTCCGCTAGTTGAAAGTAGAAGTAGATTCTTGTCATGTGCTTTAGTACATTGCATGAGCTTGTGAATCTACAAGATTTTCTACATGGTATTGGAGCTAAGAACAGTGTACTAGAGGATATTTCAAAGTTTTGAGTTTTGGGTTACAAGTGAAATTCAAATTTGCAATACATACTTTAGGATCGGCATATGACATTCTACGGTTTACGGCTTGAGTATGCTTTGGAAGGCAGCTTGAATTTTATATCCTGGAAGGACATAAAGGAGGTTGTGCTAGAGGATAATGGCTTGAAGGAATTCATTTATCAAGAAATTCCTAAGCCAATATCATCGGATGCACATAATTTGGCTAAATGGAAGAAGTGTGTGGCGAAGGCGAGGCAAATAATCCTTGAGGGAGTTTGAGACCACATTGTCTTAAGTCTCCATGGGAGAGAAAATTTGTATGCTATGTGGAAAGAATTGACAGAATTGTATCAAAACAATAGTGAACAAAGGAAATTGGAACTAAAGGACAAACTTTGAAAAATCAAAATGGAGAAAGGTGAGACGATCCCAAAATACTTGACCAAATTCACTAAGTGTTGTGATGAACTTGAAAGTGTTGGAATCATGATTGTCGAGGATGATATGGTGAGTATTGCTCTTATAGGACTCCCAAATAGTTGGCATAGTTATCAGGACTCTGTTAATGGTCGAGAGAAGTTGCTAGATTACTGTGGTCGGATTTTATGCAGAAGGAGATCAAGAGGAACACCAGGTATGGCTCTTCATCAAAGATTGACGATGAAGAGAATTGTACCTTAGCAATTAAGGCGAAGAAGGGGAAAGGGAAATATTCCCATTCCAAATCGGATTCTTATCATGGAGGTAAGAAGAAAGAGATGACAAAAGTTAAGTGCTTTCATTGTCATGCGCTGGGCCATTTTGCTACAAATTGTCCACTCAAGAAGTCCTCAAGAGGAGCGGAAAGTGAGGCTTTGGTCTCTCAATTCGAATTGGAATTTTCCCTCATTGCATGCATGGTGTCATCAATGATGGGAAGTGTATGGTACTTAGACAATGGAGCTTCATTCCACATGACTGGTGACAAAGAGTTATTCAGTGACTTGGAGGATAAAGATCTCGAGATGGGTGACGATGGGAAGTATAATGTTACTGGATTGGGCACGATTACTTTACAGAGGGAGAATGTGGATCCACTCACCTTGAATATTGTTATCTATGTTTCTAGGTTGAAGAAAAACTTGGTATCCATTTCCATGCTTGAGGATAGAGGCTATGATGTGATCTTCTTGAAAGGAAAGGTGTTCCTTCGACACATAGCCACGGGTCAAGTAAAGAAGATAGGGATTCAAGTGAAGAATCTCCATAAGCTGGAGGTAGATGAGTGTGTTGCTTTGTGCACAAAAGTAGAAAGGGTGTAGAGGCAAGACATTGGTGAGTTGTGGCATAGGTGATTAGGCCACTTGCATCATGGGGCTTTGAAGATATTACAGCAGATCTCTACCGTTCTTCCAAAAGGTACACTTGAGAAAGTTGATACATGTAAGGGGTGTACTTTGGGAAAATACATCAAGTATTCCTTTCACAATAGAGACAGTCAAGCAGAGCTTATTCTAGAGTGATTACATTCAGATGTGTGTAGACCATTCTCAACATTATCCACGACCAAACACAGGTATTATGTTATATTTTTTGACGACTTTTCTCAAAAATGATGGATATTTTTCATGTAGAAAAAGGATCAAACCTTCACAAAGTTTTGTGAGTTTAAAAAGTTGGTGGAGAAAGAGTTGGGTAAGAAGGTTAAATATCTATAGAGTGATAACAATGGTTAGTAGGTCTCAAACGAGTTTAAGAACTTCTATGCAACAAAAGGGATTAAACGTGGAGTTGACGGCACCCCATAACTCTCAGCAAAATGGGGTGGCCAAGAGGAAGAACAGAAGCATAGTAGGGGCAGCAAGGGCGATGTTGCATGATCAGGACTTACCACTACACTTGTGGGTTGAGGCATGCAACATAGTGGTTTATGTTTAGAACCGTAGCCTACATCGGATACTTGAGATGAATACTCCAGAGGAGGCTTATACTTGTAAGATGTCAGATGCTGGTCACTTCAGGATTTTTGGGTCATCAGTATATTTCCATGTGACCAAAGATGCACGGAATAATATTGAGTTGATAGCATAGTTGGGAATATTTGTGGTGTACACTGATAGACCTCACAACTATCGGGTGTACTTTCCAACCAATAGGATGACAGTGGTTCACCGGGATGCCAGGTTCAATAAGGAGAAGTCCATGCGAGTTTCCCTTAAGAGGGAGCTTGAGATACATGCAGATGAGGAGCTTTTAGCTCATAATGAGGAAGAGCCTTAGATTGATGTGGAATAGCCACATGCAGAGGATATGGGAGTGGAGATATCCACCCAGGCAGAGTCTTCTAGAGAGGGAAGAAAACACACTAGAGAGGCTGACAAATTGTTGGATGATGCATGGGAGAATGTGGGAGCACCCACTTCTCAGCCCACACAAAGGAGGTCACCTGAGAGGTACACTAGATACATGGATCTTATGGCTGAATTTTTTGTGACATAGACAACTTCCTTTGAGGAAGCAGTGCAGCAGCCAGTTTGGGTTGATGCCATGGTGGAAGAGTATGACTCCATAGTTCATAAAAATGTTTGTGGTGTAGTCCTGAGACTGGAGGACAAGTCAGTGGTGAGCTCCCATTGGCTTTACAAGGTAAATCAAGCTGCAGATGGTAGTGTGGAGAAGCATAAGGCTAGATTTGTGGCCAGTGGCTTTTCACAGATAGAGGGTATTGACTATAATGAGACCTTTGCTCCTTTTGCAACGTACTCATCAATCATATCTATCATCATAGATGGGTTGGAAGATACATCAGATGAATGTAAAGATAGCCTTCCTTAATAGCATGATTGAGGAAGAGGTGTACATAGATCAACCGGAAGGTTTTGAGACCTTCAACTTTGAGTCGCATGTGTGTCAGCTCAAGAGAGTGTTGTATGGGTTGAAGCAAGCACCCTGTGCTTGGTACACCATGATAGATAGCTACTTCAACGGGATGGGCTTCACGAATAGTGAAGCAGATGTGAGCCTATACCACATAGTGGTGGAAGGCAAATTGTTGATCATTATACTTTATGTTGATGATCTCATACTGACAGGTGATGATCAGCTTATCAAGTCTTGCAAGGAGGACCTTGCAAGAGAGTTTGAGATGAAGGGCATGGGCCTTATGCATTACTTTCTTGGAATGGAGGTATGGCAGGGAGATTGGGAGTTGTTTATGTCTTAGGGCAAGTATGCCAATGAGATACTCAGAAGATTCCACATCGAGAGTAGCAAACCCATGGAGACTCCTCTAGCAGGTAACTAGAGGAAGGAGGATGCTACTTCAAGGGAAGTTGTGGAAGCTACTATTTATAGGAAGCTTTTAGGTTCACTCATTTACTTGGTGAACACATGACCCAATATGTGCTATGCAGTTAACCAACTTATTTAATCGATGGTTTGGCCTACCAAGTTGTATTAGAAGGTGGCAAAGCATGTGTTGAGATACCTCAGGGGCACTTCTCAGTATGGATTATGGTACAAAAAGACAGAGGGAGTGAAGCTTCAAGGCTTCACCGATGCAGATTGGGCAGGGAGTCCATCCAATAGGAAGAGCACATCAGGAGGGACCTTCAATATTGGGTCAACGATAGTTTCTTTGTACAACAAGAAGTAGAGATCGGTTGCACTCAATTCGCCAGAGGCAGAGTACATGGCTACGAGTTAGGAAACATGTGAGGCCATCTAGATGATGAAGATCCTAATTGGTTTATTTTTTCAGCATATGGATGCAAGTATGATTTACTACGATAATCAAAGTTGTATCAAACTCTCCAAAAATCTCGTTTTTCATGATCGGTCCAAGCATATAGATATCCAATATCATCACCTTAGAGATTGTGTATTGAATCAGATTATGTTGTTAGAGTGCATTCGCATGGAGGAGAAAGATGCTAACATTTTGACAAAGGCATTGTCAAGATGTAAATTCAAGTCTCACAGAGATAGGATTGAGGTAGTTGTTTTGGAAAGTTTTAGTGTCTATGGATAAACGCTTAAACCCCTAGACTAGTAGCTAAGTATAGAACAACAGTGCAAAGAATTCTCTACTTTTTCTATGACCAATAGATTAAATAAGAGGAAAAGAAGCCTACCTGTAGCTTTCACTTACCCCTTATCTCCCTTGACCAACTTTATTACTCCTCTCCATACTTAATCCGCTTGAAGAGTACCTGCACACAGATAGAAGACAAAAACTGATCAAAGCATATGATAATGATCTATTGATTAAATATAGCATGGAATCAAGTACATGATACACATATGAAGCATAAATGAATAACCCAAGCATATAGAAAAAGCTTTGAACACTTTATTAGTAAAAGGAAGAGTTACAACCCAATTTTCTCGATTAAGCATCACTCCTCCAGTTCAATCCCATCCTCGCCTCATAACAAGAAAGACCTTTTGACATCATTACAATACTTAGAATCAACTCAAGTCTCATACTAACAGCATCTCCCTATAATTCAATGCTTTCCATCCCCTGATCACTTAGATGAGTGGTCTTTTTATAGGTGAATGAAGGAAGTTATGCCATAAATGGTGATAATGAATGCCCTCCAAAACTTAGGATTTAGTTCCATGGAGGAAGGGATAAAGGGATTGATGTTCCATAACTCCCTACCTCATCCAAATACGAGCTCAAAGGAGTAGACAAACTTGGGAAACTTCTAGATGCATCCAATGGATAAGAATATTTCCAAACCCCAATGTTATTTCACTCAAATTCGTCCAGCGTAGGCCAAAGAGGGCTCAAGTGCATTGCATAGCACCCTATCAGTGTATGGTCTGCGTTGCACTGCACCCTAATGAAGGTTTGTCTGCGCTGATCTTCTTAGAGGCATTTTTTGGATGATTTCAGAGATGGAACTTCTTGCGAAGCTAGGCATTCTGATGGTTGACTTCCTTAGGGCATGTAACAACTAAATTAAGGTTTGATGGGCCCTAATAATACCGATCTGTAAGTTGGGGTTGATGTGCCCAAATGGACCTGTAACAGTTTCCCCCTAAAGCATGAAGTCGTAAATGTGTATGTCGAGTGAAATGCTTTATCATGTCGAGAGGAGGTTTTGAAGCGAAAGGTGACCTGCATCAATTACAATACATATATCATGATAATTTGATTTTTTTCTCATGAACTTGCTGAGGGAAGGCATACCCATGCTCAGCTTATAAACTTTCATTACATGTACAAATATAGTCATCTATAGATATAGACCCATGAATGGATGACCATGAATGTAAGGCCACTGTACATTTGATTTAGTACTCTTGAAAATATTGCAGCCCGGATGGATGAAACTAGATCCGGGGTCTTCAATCCCATTTAATATTTCACTCAAGTACAAGTCTAACCATGTGAATAGGTGATCTGAAGTCGAGCATGGGAAGACATCGTCTGATTACCAGCCAATGATGTAAGTCGTTAATAGACACGAGAGGAATCACCAATAACGATGATGACCCAAAAGGTACTACAGTACATTTCACATGGTGTGAATAAATGATTTGATGTCGAACACCATGCAAAGTCTTTCGGTCAAAGGCCATTGATGTCAACCTATCGCCAGAAGAGAGAAACCTGCCATTGATGTATGCAAGCCTCAAGGTACTGAATGGGTGTTTCTAAGTCAACTTCTTGGTTGATGTGCGGATGTCAAAAAGAAGTGACTCATTGCAGGAGGGCCTTGATGTATCCCACATCAACAACACGAAACGAGGTAAATTATTTTGGAGATGAAAAATTGACTGATGACAAAAGGTTCAGGAATGGCGGTCATGAAAATGAAGGTTTACGGTATTGCAAAGGATGAAGTTTGAATTGAATGACTTCTCTTGAACATGTCGATGACACTAAGATGAATTGGTATCATTAACCCAAAACAAAGTAATGGATGGTATGATAGACCAATGGTGTGATAACCATCAAGCTAAATGACCCAACCCACATTGTCATGGTGATAAGGTGAAAGTGTCATGTTCAAGAGCGACTTACTACCATAAAGTGTTTTCCCCTTTTTCCAAATTTCCCCAGTCATTACTGAACAGTGCCTCTTTATTTTTTATCAAACTTGAGGAGGATAACATATGCTTGTTGTATAATTCCACGCTTCTGGTGAATCCATCGTTATTTGATGCTTTAACGAGTCTAGCAAAGGTGAAACTCGGTCTTGTCTAGATGGACAAGCTTGTCGCTATTTGATGTTTTTAATGAGTTTAATTACAAATATAACTCAGTCCCTTTCATGTTTAGGGAGTTTGAAAAGGGATGAAAATAAAACTCCACAAGTTCTTTTTCATAAGTTAATCTCTCAAGTCTGAAAAAGCGTAAAATAATACAAGAGAGATATCATTTCCTATCCTTTAATGAGCTGGAAAAGACAAGCGCTCGACCATCTTTTCATGTTTAGAGAGTCTAAAAAGAGCTTAAAGAGGACTCCAAGGGGGTTCCTTTTTCATTTTTAACAAAGCTCGAAAAAGAGATAAAATTTTGCTTTGTGGTCAAAGATGTTCAATTTACATTTGAGCACGTCGAATTCTACATTTCAGTTGTTAAACCTGCTCAAAACACCATTAAAATATATTAAAAATACCTGTTTCATGGATAAAATGAATAAAAACTAATGTTTACTCAATTAATGTGCAAGAAATAAACATAAAAACAAGTTTTACCATTTCGCATTTACCCTTTGATTTTGGTACTTTGGAGCAGTTTTTACCTTGAAGTTCACCAACCGATTGTGAAGGATTTAGTGGACCATTCCTCATGCCGTCTACACTAGGTAGGAGAAATCTCTGTTCTCTTTCATTTCATTCCATTCATTTTCAGTTTCAGGCAAAAACTTTGAGTTTTTCAGGTCCCTAGGGCTTCAATTTTGAACTCTGGAATCAGCGCAACCTTTCAATATCAAAAGGTGTGCTGCATTGCACACACCTAGAAGGTTGCATGCATTGCAGTGCACTGTCTCTAAGGTAGGGGTGCGCTAGGCGCAAAACCCAAATTTACATAGCTAATTTCTCCCAAATTTTGCTCTCTTTTTTGCCAGAAATGGATCCTAATTTGTCTAATGGTTGTATTGCATACATTAATTAGATGAAAATGGTGATTATATGGAGAGAACGAGAGCACAAAGAACAAGATATCATTGCCTTAAACAATCAAGGTACGGTTGAGGCCCTAAGGAATTGCGGGCTACTCAAGTATTTCAGACTATCTAGCATGCGGCAGCAGATTGAGCTTTTACAGTTCCTTGTTCGTTCATGGCATCCTATTGCTCGGGTCTTTCACATTAGGGATGGAATGATCCCATTTACCATCGATGACATCTACTTTCTAACTGGACTATTGAGGCGGGGTGCCCCCATCTCACTATCTGGATTTGCCAAAGGAGATGAATCAGTGAGAGACTACATATGACAGTTCTGCTGGGAAGGTGCACAACCTAGTAGAGACGAAAAGATTAACATTAGGGATGTTAGTGATTTACCATTGAGGTCGATCCTCTTTACCATTTCCAAATTGGCTGGCAGTGCGACACTACACTTGGAAAACAGATCATACATGCAGTATGCTTTAGAGTGTTTAGAGCCAAAAGTGTTCAACTGGTGTGAGGCAGTACTTTCATCTGCGAAAGAACAACTGATCAAGGTGAAAAGCGGAAAGACAAAGAAATTTGGCTATGGGTCGATCCTGATTTCTTTTGCCTTGGAGAGAATTCCACTTATGCAGCCACAACTTGTTTCACTAGGTGTATCTAGACCTAGGGATCCACAGATGCAGAGATGGGTAGATCTTATGGCTAGGCATGCTGGTCAGTCATTGATCTCATTTACCCCTGCATTCTTTGAGTGGTTTGATCGATAGGATATGGCCATCGCAGAATATCCATATTTAGGAATGGATTTCCGTGGTGATCCAGACTTGATGTTACCAGTTGGAGCACAGTGGGGTGCTATCGATAAATTGTTTGGCCAAAGTGTTTTTTATTTTTAAAGTTTCTACGCTTTTTTGGGTTTTTTTTTTTTATTAACTCAAAGACTAAAACAAAATCATTTTTATGTATGCATATGTTGGACCTATTCGAACTGTGGGGCACCAACAAGAGGCAGGTGGGCCAACACAAAGACTTGTTGGGAGAGCAGTTCTCCGAGACTTAGATTTAGCCGAGACATTGGCTGAGCTACAGAACCACATAGATGGTTTGACCCTAGGTATTCTAGATGTCCGGATTGAGGAGTTTCCTATGCGAATGCAACACCACACCATTGGTGTGCTGAGTCATTGGATGAGACTTTTACGCATGATAGCACAGGCTGTGACCTTTTACCATGAGAACCACTAGTTTACTTACATATTTTCTGCATACATTTTGAGTTTTTAGGTAAGATGACCAATTTTTGTCTTGGACACAAATTGTTTGTAAAAACTTTTAAAACAACTATATATTTTACTTTCAGAGTTTTATTACATTTAAGTGATGCAATCCTATTCAACTGATGATGTGAATTGAAAATATTTACTTTACATATGTCGTAAATGTCTATTTAACACATAATTCGTTAAAGAATCAATTAATGTGTTTAGATTTCTTGAAATATGCTGATATTGAATAAACTCAAAATACCTTTCCAAAATACGAACTCTAAGGAACATGTGATGAATTGCTAGGTTCTGGACGGTATAAACACCAGTAAGTTAGAGTACAACAAGATGTGAGTCTAGCATAATGATGATTTAGTGCATGCCAAGTGAAATCGCATCAGAGAGAAGTTCAATCAACGTGCTATACTCAGCGATATTGTTTGTCAATTGACCAATACAAATCCCTCTAAAACTCACTAACTCGCCACTTGGAGTGAAAATGGCCCATGCTGCAAAGAATAGATTCTATGTACTACGACTATTCCCATCGACATAACCAAAAAATGGTTCCGAAAAGTTCGACATCTGCAAAAAATTCAAAGTGGATTACTTAACAAAATAAGAACTCTGAAAGAAACACACACACACATGAAATCAAAGCATATATGCAGTGAGTTTAACTACACTTAACTAAGCATAGTAACGTTTAAGGTACAGACCATTTCGGGGCTGCGAAAATAGAATCCCATCATAATCCACTAACTTGTAGGCACCTTTCGTCAAAACACACTTAACAATATAAGGGCCCATCCAAAGTGGTTCAAATTTTCTTGCGCCAAGTTTATCAGACTCCTGATCATAAAGCAAGACCAGGTCACCTTCTGAGAAGACACGAGGCTTGAAATTTTTATCATATTGTGCCTTAATATGTTTCTTGTGCACTTCGTTAACCAATGTGGCATCACGACAAGTTTCATCCAGATGGATTAACTCTAAGAAACGCGCTTCTTCTTTAGAAGTATCAGGTAGCAGGTCAATCGCGATTTTGAGAGACGATATTTCACATTGGATTAGTAAGATTGCTTCCAAACCATACACCAAATGAAAGGGTGTAAATCCAGTCACATTTCTCACCGAGGTTCAATATGCCCACAGAGTCGAGTACATGATTAAATGCCAATTTCTTTTATGAACTCTAATCATTCTTTGCAACATGTGCTTAAGGACTTTGTTGATAGGCTCAACTTTTCCATTAGCTTACAGGTAGTATGGAGTAGAACTATCATGTGACAGTCATAACTTGGTGGTCAGCTCAACCATCATGTGATTGAAAAAATGCGATGCACGATCTATAACTATGGCTTGTGGTACACCAAACATGGCAACCACATGGTTGAAGAAAGCTAAAGCAGTCGTTTTGCCATTGTTGTTCAATGTTGGCATTGCCTCGGCCCATTGGTAAAATAGTCAACGACGAATATAATATACCCATGCCCCCCAGTCGAGGTGGGGTTACATTTCATTAATTCAATGCCCCATTTGGCGAATGGGCAAACATCAATGACTGGATGTAGTGGTGCAGGTGGTAATCTAGTTTTTCGGTCAAATATTTGGCAAGCATGGCAACTTCTAACATCAATAATGCAATATTTGAATATGGTTGGCTAGAAGTAACCAGCATGGAGAATTCCTTACGCGGTAGCGTAACTAGATAAATGTCCACCATAAGCACTTGAATGACATTCATTCAAAGCTTTTTCGGCTTCCTCATGAGTGAGGCACCTATGTAAAATTGTATCGACACCACGACGATAAATCGTATCACCAATGATCAGATAATCTTTGGCTTGATTACAAATGTCTTTGAATTGGAATCTTCTTCCAATTTCTCCTCTATGGCAATCAAACCTGGTGGAAGAACTTCACCGTCAAGTCCGTAAAAGATTTCTGGTCTTGATGAAGTTGAAGTTTCAATAGTTACTGATGTCTGAGGGGTAATCGATTGATCGTCTTCTTGTAAAGTAACAACTTCTGAATGTTCAAATTCAAAGTCTAGATGTTCAGGTAAATGAACAATAGTTTTAGTAAAAGGTTCCTGAACAACTTCAAGTTTAGATGTAACTTCTGTTTGAACTGGGATAGATTCTGGATTAACTTCTAGTTGAACTGATTCAAATTCAGAAGTACTTTCTTGTTGAGAAATTTCAAGTTGAGGATCAACTTGTGGTTGAACAACTTTTGTTACTATTTCACTAGGATCAGTGCTAATGTCCTCAGGTAATTGTGAAACTTCCTCTTTAGGAACAGATGTACCAGAAATGGTTGGAGTAACTGGAGTCTCTGTACTTACCGAAATAGATGATTTAGGTAACTCAGATGAAGAACTAGGAGTTCTAGATGTACTAGACTCAGTTAAGTGAGATCGCTTTGCTCGAATTGTTGTCGCTTCAGGAGGCAAAGGCGGTTTGCTCGCTGTTCTCCACGAACTACGGGGTATGGGTTGATGTTCCTCCATGATTTTTGATTAATTTTATTATCAAAAAAGAAATAAACAAAAAGGGGTATACTAGGCAAAAGGTTTACCAAGCAACTGTGAACTGTAGAATACCTCCTGGCAAACCAAGAAGTACAAGCAGGCAATCTCCCCGAATGTTGTGTTCGATGTATCACAATTTACAAGGCAGCTGACTCGATTACTTAAGTATGGATAGAAACCTAGATTTTTCCTCACATATATACCCGAAGGTATGTGGAGGCCCAGTTCGTATAAGCTTTGTCTAATGCAAAACCGCACAGTGAGAGCATTTCCATATACTTTACGTACTGTAACACCGCCCTATATACTCGAAGGTACGTGGATGAGCTTGATATACTCACGTACATGGAATGAGGTATCACACTTAGGATGTATTGCACACAAGTTAGCGACAACTACTTTGTTTTACGATGTCGGAACACGTCTCTAGCCTAGAACCACTAAATGTTTGCGTTAATGAAAATGCTCCATTAGGTAAATTGATGTTTATTTCAAGTTTATCTTGCTTAGGAATTTGACTTTTAATTTCACCACGTGATGTATTATGAAATTCCTAGGAATGCAACTATCATGATAAGCATTCTTTCCATTCAATTTAACGATGAAAATCCTAGCTACTTAGGGATAGAGCAATCAGATTTCTTTTGATCAAAGAGAAAAGAGCACAATCGAAATGAAAATTCCCTACACTATTCCTTATTAGCACACACAAACTTTTTCAATGCAACATGCATGCATTTCTTTTCAATTTCCCTTAATGTGAATGAAAAAAAAGGAAAACTAATGCACAATCGATCAATAAACTCTTTTCATAAAAATGACGATTTTGCGACAATTTATTTTCAAGAAAAGGAAGACTTTACGACACTTTTGTTTTCAAAGAAATGAGGAATTATGACACTTTTAACAAAAATACTAATCATTTGCACACATCAATCAATTGATCTTTTATGAATGAAGATTTGACGACAATTCAATTTTCGAAGGAAAAGACGATTTAACGACACTTTCTTTCGCTAAAGATCAATTGATCAAAACTAACTTTCGACTATAGATTGAAAATGAAAAATTAAATACATAAGAAACAATTATCAAGCCTCGTCTAAGTAGGTCTAGGTAAGGATATGAAACACCATTTTCAGAGACAAGACATCGTTGACATTCAGCAAATCTTTCAAACAGGAGAAAATTGGCTCAAAAACTTCAACTCCTAGATGGGAAACTGGCCCTCAAGGGATCAACACAGGTAGAAGTGAGAGATAGTGCACTGAATTGCACTAGATCTATGTGGGAAGTGCATTGCAATGCATTGTGTCCTTCATTTGGCTGCGCTAGTGACAGTAAGCAATTTTTAAGGCAATTTGGCACAGTTTTAACTCAATTTTCAATGAAAGAATACTGAAATTCAATCAACGACCACAAGTACAGTATGTAGAAATGTCTTAAGAGGCTGATAAGCTACTAAGATGGATGATCGCTCCCCATTGGAGTCACCAATTTGTTTTGGGAAGTTTTAGTGTCTACGGATAAACGCTTAAACCCCTAGACTGGTAGCTAAGTCTAGAACAATAGTGCAAAGCATTCTCTACTTTTTATATGACCAATAGATTAAATAAGAGGAAAAGAAGCCTACCTGTAGCTTTCACTTACTCCTTATCAACTCTGTCGCTCCTCTCCATACTTAATCCGCTTGAAGAGTACATGCACACAGATAGAAGACAAAAACCAATCAAAGCATATGATAATGATTTTTTGATTAAACATAGCATGGAATCAAGTACATGATACACATATGAAAGCATAAATGAATAACACAAGCATATGGAAAAAGCTTTGAACAATTTATTAGTAAAAGGAAGAGTTACAACCCAATTTGCTCGATTCAGAATCACTCCTCCAGTTCAATCCCATCCTCTCCTCATAACAAGAAAGACATTTTAACATCGTTATAATACTTGGAATCAACTCAAGTCTCATACTAATAGCATCTCCCTATAATTCAATGATTTCCAGCCCCTGGTCACTTAGATGAGTGATATTTTTGTAGGTGAATCAAGGAAGTTATGTCGTAAATGGTGATAATGAATTCCCTCCCAAACCTAGGATTTAGTTCCATGGAGGAAAGGATAAAGGGATCGATGTTCCTTAACTCCCTACCTCATCCAAATATGAGCTCAAAGGAGTAGATAAACTTGGGAAACTTCTAGATGCATCCAATGGATAAGAATATTCCCAAACCCCAATGCTATTTCGCTCAAATTCGTCCAGCGCGGGCCAAAGAGGGCTCAAGTGCACTGCATAGCACCCTATCACTATATGGTCTACATTGCAGCACACCCTAATGAATGTTTGTCTGCACTGATCTTCTTAGAGGCAGTTTATGGTTGATTTCAGTCATGGAACTTCTTGGGAAGCTAGGCATTCCAATGGTTGACTTCTTTAAGGCATGTAACAACTGAATTAGGGTTTGATGGGCCCTAATAATATTGATCTGTAATTTGGGGTTGATGTGCCCAAATGGACCTGTAACAGTAGCTGATAATACATTTCTTGCTGAGAGGGAGTGTTGAGAAATGGCAACAAAAAATTCCAGTTTAATTTGTCCTTGTATTAAACTAAGAATTAAAATCGAATTCTATTCTCATAGCAACTTGTAAATAGTTTATTAACTTAATTAGCTTAGGAATTTCGAGTTGGAAGTATTTCTGTAGTCATGTATATGTTCTCCCTAATTTTTATGGGTCCAATATGAGTTTAAGTTGAGTTGGAAATTAGATCACTCAGTTTACTGAGTTAATTTAAGTTAAATTAGTTCCAAACTGTTTGAGGAACTAATAGAGAGTTAATAGTCAGTTGGTGCAATAGTGCATCCACAAGTGTCACTCTAGTTGACTGAAGATTCCCTCATCAGAAACTCATGCATGTCAGTTCAAAGAAATACCCAATTGAGACTAGAGTGCGGGGACAATGTTCTATCAGTGGTATTATTTACTGGAGTGTAAATATCATGCATACATAAAAGATTGATCCTATGTTTGGATTGCACAGTTTTGAAAGTATGAATTCCCTTTAAATACGGGCTATTCATCCTAGGAATTACACAAGAGATTAGGGTTTTGGAGATCTTCAGAATTGGCTAAGTGTTGGCCAAGAGCTAGCTTGTGAGCTAAGAGAGATGAGCATACTTGTGTGGAATTGTTCTAGTGAGAACAAGCTTTGTATCTTCACTCATATTTCTGATATATGCAATACAGATGGTGGGTTTTTGAGAAGTGGCTTTCCCTAGATACATCTTGTGTTATGTGCCATTGATTTATCTTCTTCTTCTTCTTATTGTTTTCATCGATCTATTGGATTCCATTGGTTGAAAGTAGAAGTAGATTCTTTTCCTGTGCTTTAGTACATTGCATGAGCTTGTGAATCTACAGGATTTTCTACAGTCTAATCCCCACATGTTTTAGGTTCAAATCTCATAAGGATGGTTTAAGGATGGAAGCCATTTTGGGGGAATTAAACTATCTCAAGGGGTGTCCAAACTTGAATGAACTTCACACAATCCTAGTGATAATATGCAATAGCATCCCACTGTGGGTAGATCATTCTTCAATCCATCATTCTTCATCCAATAAATAGATTGGCCCTGACCTAAACTTAACCCAATTACTATATATATAATCATTTTTTAATTAATTTAAATCAAACACTTATAAAATATAAATATAACATTTCATTTTTTAACTTATATTTTCGAACTTAAGAAAATAAATGTGTATATTATTCATTTTATTAATTAAAATTATCTATATTATTATTTTATTTTTTTCATTTTTTTATCAATTTTCTTTTTCATTATAGCTAAGTCAATAAATTATATACATAAGAGCCGCAGGCTTGCAGTGTTCTTCCAAAAAAGGGAAACAAAAGATTCATATAGAACTTATGTTTTATCCATAAAAGAGAATTCATTTTTTCTACTAATCCACAAGATAATCAGGGCAAGCACATAATCCCACAAAACCAATATCATTGAAAATTATGCATATTCAGTAATCTATAAATGTTGACAGACCATGCATCATTCAAAAACTAGACTAAGAATAAGTAGAACATCATACAAAGAAAGAAATTGATATCACCCTGAGGAATTGCACACCTCTATGTGAACAATGTTGGTGTTGGGCTAGTTGGATTGTGAGGCATTTTGTATTTGAGTTGTGGTTCCAAATGGTCGAAATAAGTGCTCATGGTCATGATATGAGAGTGCAAGTACTTGACTTCTTGATGAATGCTCTTGAAATGTAGAAGTCATCCAAGATCCCTCCTCTCCCCTGTCTTGCATTAATTTTCCATTTAGGGTCTTGGTGTGCTAGTAAAGTTGAATTTCTTGAAGGTATTGATTTTGTCTTCCCCTTGTGTGACCCACATCTATAATCCAACCCATAATAGCTACATTAACATCCAAATCGGTGAGGGAATGGTGCTTTTTCATAATTTCTTCTTCCATAGAGTTAATTTCTACCTTGATATAGGAGGGAGTGTTTGTGTGAAATCTTTGAGCCACTTCCCTATCTTTAGTAACCACACAAGAGTTTATCTCCATGTATTTGGAGGTCCCTTCAGCCCCTCAGCTTCTAGTTTCTCTTCTAGGTCTCATTCTATGTCGTGGCATAGTGCAGTGGAAACTCCAAAAACTATGAAAACATTTTGCCACAACAGTGCAAATTGAGTTTCAAGACCAAGACTGTAAAATCCCAATATGAAATAGTGGCTTTGAGACTGAATAATTATCCCTTTTTGCCTGAACTAGATAATAGGGGCTCAAGGAGACTTGCCATGAGAATCTCACAAGAGAGAAGGAAACCATGTACTCCATAACTAAATTTAGGTATAAAATACCACCTGATTGTAGTTGAAGGTAGGATAAAACCTCCTCATAAAATAAATTTTTAGGAAATTACTTAGAGTGTTGAGTGAGACTATCCCAACTAGGAAAGAACGAAGAGTGGAGATTCTCACTAGCAAAGCTCCAGGGAGAAAAGAAACAATAAACCTCAACTAGACTATAGAAGAACCGAATTTGTGAAGTCAAAAATGAAAACTCAGTAAGCTTACCTTTGTAGTTGCATGCCCCAGGTTTGCTTTGAGTTGGGAGAGAACCCTACCAGATTGAGAAAGCTAATGCTAAAAATCGTGAGTGAGGGTGAGGTCAAGGTGTGGGGGGCCTAAACCTCCCAATCCTGAGAAACATTCTATTAGACAAATGTAGTGTACCTGAGAAAGGAGATACCATATTCGCTACTTGTATCTAACTTTTCTGGTGTAAGTTAGATTAGCTAAATGCTTATTCAAAAATGGAAATAGCCTCTACATAAATAAACTTGATATGAAACCTCCTATACACACGTGATTTTAGGTGTCCTATAGTCACAAAATTATTAACATGGTAGGGTAGGGTGGTTACCTCTTCTTGTGAGTTTAAAGCTCTAAGAGGTGGTGGAACCACCCCTTCCCATCTGTCCCATTCTCAAGTATGGTGGCCACCCCCATTAGGAATTTTTTGTCCTAATTTACTAGGTATTCTAATTGGGGAGACCATTCCTCCCCTCTACTATAAATACATGAGGAAGCATTAAATAGAGAGGGCTTGGAGAAACCAATGTTAGCTATCATATCAATGATTATGTTACCTGTGCATCTCATATTCAAGGTAATTATGAATGCAATGGAGTCTAGAAGTAGGTTGATTTAGGATATGTAATTTTCCAGTCTCCAAATTTTGCATATCGTATCTATAGGAGCATCTTATATGAGATAACATAGAGTGTGGATAGCAAGATGTGAATCTCCTTCCACCATTATTTTATTGTAGGTGTTCCTTATGGGTATGTGGAGACCATTTTCCATAGCTACAAATTTCACTGCATTATTATTATTGAAACCTACATAAAGGAAATGAAAAAATCCTAGGCTATCCCAGAAGGCATCACCAAAGCCTTTTATGCTTGGGTTTCCTTTGGAAGCACCATAAAAGTTGAGTTTTAGGAAGTTATGAGAGGTTCTGGGGGGCTAAAGACGAAGGTGGACAGGACTTCCAATGAGGCGTAGGAGGAAGAATGAAAAATAAAGGTGGGAAGAGAAGACCAAGAGTTAGGAGGATGGATATTTTTATGGTTTTGAGTCTCGATCCTTTTCTTTCCATTATTGAATTAAGATAGATTCCTTAACATAATGAAGAAATCTATCCCACAATACCTCCTATGAGGAAGAGGATTTATAGAATATTTTTTTATTTTTCTCCTTCCAGGTTAACCACATGATAAACCCTAGAATCAGGGTCTAGGCTCGATTGATGATATGATTTTTGAAAGGGGAGGCTTGCCAAAGATATATTATATCAAATGTATCATTAGGATGGTAGTCAGTATTCCCAAAAGTTTGATGAATACATTACAAAAAAGTACCTGAGAAAGGATAGGAGTTGAGGATATGTTTTGAATCTTCCTCTATTAACTTACATAGAAATCAGATTAAAGGGCCTTCAAAGCCCTTTTCGTGAATTTAGTCCCATGTGAGGCATATTCATCTTGCAACTAGCCAATGGAAAATCTATACCTTAGGATATAAGTTACTTCCCCAAATATGACATCGTACTCTATGCTTAGGGAGATCATGATATCCGATTAAAACAGAGAATTCTTCCATGATGGAAAAGACCCCTTCCTACATATATACCCATCAAAGCTTGTCATTCCCCTCTACTATGGGGATTTTTCTATTGTTTAACTCTAAAAAAATCTCAAGACCTCTAGTTTTCCCTAGAAGAAAAGGCCAATCCTCAATCCTTTTCCATTCTCTCCATTACTCACAAGACATGAAGTTTCTCCAATAATCCTTTACCCATTATATGTTATGTCTATGCATTACATCATCTAGCCCTGCAAATCAATCAATATTTTCTAATTTCAGAAGTTGTTGCCACACATATTTTTTAAAAAGTGTGGTATTTCCATCCCTTATTTCCCAAAATTTGTGTTGTTGTATTTAGGAATTTATTATATTTTGCCAAGTTGTAAGTAGAGGAACTCGATGGGAAGTCTTGACCTATAATTCTGTCTTGTTGAGTTGGATAGGGGTTGTATTTTATATTCCAAACCTGTCACCAGAGTTTCTTTTCACCTTGTAGCCATCTCCACCAAAGCTTTGCTCTAGACACTTTTCTAAGCTCCACTAAGTCTCAAAGGCCAATACCCTTTGTGTTTTTGGGAAGGAAAACTTTATCCCACGCTACTAATACCCATTTTTTCTCAATCATTTCCCATCTCCATAGGAATTATCAATATATGCTTTGAATATTTTTTAGAATTGGGTGTTGCCATTGCTAATAGATGATACAATGGAAGCACCTGCAAGATATATTTAAGAAGGACTAGTCGACCAACCAAGTTTAGTGATAGGAAAGTCCAATTGTCTAGATTTGAGGAGATGTTTTATATGAGGTATTTCCATAGGTTGGATGTGAGAGAGATATCTATTATTGGAGCTCCCAAGTACGTTTATGGTAGCTCACTTTTATTAAATCCCAACATGCATACCATGTGATTTTTCATTTCCATGTTAGTGTTAAAAAGCTAAACCTATGATTTATCAAAATTGATGTCCATACCTTAGTCTTTCCTAAAATCATTAAGGAATTATCAGATGGAATTGGCCTACCTTGTTATAGGATTGCCCATAAGCATTTTGTCATCCATTAATTATTTATTGGTAAGGGAGAGATCGTCTCCAAAGATACAAAGGACTTTAATTTTTCCATTGGCCGCTACTACTTTCAATGACTGACCAAGTCTTTTTGTGACTAGAATGAACAAGAACGGTGATAATTGGTCTCCTTGATAGATGCCCCAAGAATAGTTGAAAGCATGTGTTGGTAAGCCATTAAGCATGATGAAAAAGAGTGATGTGGAGATTAAATCTTTGATCCATTCTATCCAATCCTCTACAAAACCAAAGTCCTTTAGAATAGCAAAAATATACGAGCAGTTATGCTTTTCGAAATCCTTAGACAAGTTCATCTTGATAAGAATTCTTTCTTTTCTACTATTTTTTAGTAAGTGAATGGACTCATGGGCTACTATGATGCCATCCAAAATTTGATGGTCTTCCACATAACCTGTTTGTTTTGTAAAAATGAGGGAGATCAAGAGGGGCTTTATTCCATTGGAAATTATTGTGGATAGGATTTGTAAATTACTTTTAATATAGATATTGGGAAGAAATTACCAGTCATCCTAGCATGCTCATTATTGGTAGCTAAGGTGAGAAAAGTCACATTCAATGCTAGAGGAGGCGATCTAGATCTCTAATATTCTTCTATCAATCACAAATCTCAATTCCTAAGAAGGTCCAAGTTACTTGAAGGAATTATGTGGTTAAACAATCCAGCCCTGGGGCCTCATTCATAAGCATGGATTTGATTGTGTCTTCTACCTCCTAGAGAGTTGTTTTATGTATTAGTGTAACACATCCTTCCACATTTACCCATTTTAACTAGCCTATCAAGGTAAGCATGAGATGAGGGCTACTATGACATGACCCGACCTCATAAGTACAGTCAAGTAAGTGGATTAAAAAAACTAGAACTTTATTGACCTTCATTAGGAGCTACAGGACACCCAAGAGCTAAACAACCACTCCAAGTGCCCAAAGCCTGAGCTAAACTACCTTTTTTGTGAATTGGGCCCCCAACCACATGCCTAACAAGACCTCAATGTAGTTATAGGCCTTGAAACACATGCATAAGTCTATAAGGGTGTGGTTATGGCCCAAAAATTCTAGTTCATAGGGTGTGGTCCCAGATTCTGAGCCACCATTTTAGGATAGCCTCCAGACCACTGCCCATAACTCAATGATACTTTCCAAAGTGATAAATAAAATCATGAAAAATCCATTCATACATAACTTGATCAAGGACTTGACTTAACTAGACATAACCATGACAGTCATTTTGTCAAACATATGGTAAACATGTAATCTACAGGTCATGAAAGTATATCTGAACATAGGGTTATAAAACTTATCTGAGAATCACCAAGAATTTCTAGTGCCCTCTCATAACATTCATCTCATGCATTCATTAAAAATTAATCAACTAATCAAAGCATATAAAGATCCATAGGTAGAACCTATTATGAAACCATGCTTATAACCAGTATATAACAAGACTAATAACAATAATAGAATAACTATCAAAGCCACATAATAACAAGTACAATTATTCATAGAATACAATAGGAAAGGAGCTCTTATTAACATATGTAAAATCCAACCAAGTCTGGGACTTCCATGCACCACTCAACCATAAATTGTGTTGAACCAAATATTACTTTCAGTCAATCACCCTCGTGCCATATTTCAAGCATGAATGTGGGAACTCAAGAAATAAACAACCAGGGATTCACAAATATTACACCACCTCCACCCTCATGCTCTCTTGATCTCATCAAAACTGATTAATACATCACATACGTACACCAAAACATAAACAACCAAGGCTTCCTGGAGATTAAATCACCTCCACCCTCAGGCTACTGCAATCCCACCAAAACCGGTCAAGAGATCACAATGCCCAAAACAAGCTTGGATGCCTCATAATTTATTTGCCATTACCTTGAAGAATTTCCTTGTCTCCACCCACTTGTTGAGGGCTTCCCAAATATTAAACCACCCCCAACCCTTTGGAATTTTCTTGAGACAACCTCACTCGATTCCAAAATCTTCCAATAATCCAAAGCTCAACCAAATAAAAGAAACCCATCACACCATGTCTATCTAGAAATGGAAATTCAAGGCTAAAACCATTGCCACACCTAGAAAAACCTATGCCAATGACAACAAGAGAACCAAATACACAAATGCATGTACCATACATACAGAAACCAACTAGGAAATCAAACATGCAACTTGTTACCTGCCAGTCTTCCCATTGAAGCGACTTGATCCAACTTTTCATTGCTTGTACCTTTCTTTCCTTATCTTTCCTTTACTTTACTTTCTCCAATGCTAGAGTACTCCAAGAATTATCTAAGTGTGCAATAGTATGAGAGAATAGAGAGAGCTCCAAAATTGAGATAACAAAAGTTATGAATTAATCCTCATAAGCCTTTTTATTATTGAGGCCTCTATTTTCTTCAATTTCCCTCTCATGCAAACCTATGACCTTTCATCTCCCTTTTCTCATATTTTACTTTATTTTCATAAATAAAATGCCAATTAATTCCTCTTTTCCTTTCCAGATCCTTTTCCAATGCCTTTGCCAATTTATTTAGCCATAATAAACAACAAGTGATGTATGATGTTTTTCCCAACATTAAGCTTGGAATATGTGTCCCATGACCTCGGTCTTATTCTTTTGCCTTTATTAACTTTATTACATGAAATTTTAACTCGGGGCTATTACAAACCTCTCCCCCTTTGTTGTGGGGAAAAATGCCTATGCAGGACGATCCTATCCACCTAAGGTGTGACAGTGCCTTAGCAACAAACAGAGACAACTATTCTAGTATTCTTCCTTTATGAATTAAGAATGAAGAGAGATAGATGGACTAACCGGTGTCTTTCGTTTGTCCCTCGATCCGGTCTCTCTTCTCTTTGAAGGTTCCCAGTTACTTGCCTTCTCGCTCGCCCAGCTTCAAGAGGTTTCTGCAAGATCACAAGAAGAGAACACTACACAAGACATGGATTCATATTCATAACTAGTTTAGGATTAGAAATAAACTAAACATACTAATGCAATCATACATCAAAGATACATTAGTATATAGGAGAAACCAAGATAGCTTTATTGATGAATAACAAGGTTCAGGAAGAGATACAACCCAGAGGGCTCCAATCCAACATTTCCTTCCCAGCAAATGGAATTTCTATCTTCACCCCCTTTAAAGCATTAAGCACCCAATGATTCCAATCTCAAACCAACAGCAATTCTTTGCAATAACAAAATTCCAGCCTCTAGATCTCATGGAGGAGAGATCCATATATAGATGTTTGGAGAGAGGATGAGTCAGCTTGAGATCTGACTAGTGTCCTCTCCCTCTGTCAGTTCTTGATTCCACTTGGAGGTTCTTGCTTCCACTTGGAGATTGGGAACCTCTTACTCATCACTAGTCGAATTCACTGAGGCAAGTGTCATTGAGGAAGATTCTGGAAGCTTCCTGGGTCTTGACACCTCTTGGAATGAACTTGCCATTTTTCAACTCTCGCTCAGCGCACCCTGGTAGTGCTTCTACCTGCGTTGCAGTGCAGGTAGCCAGTGTTGGCTTTGACATTCAGCGTAGACAGCTAGTGGAGCCACTGAATTGATCCTGAATTGACTTGTTTTTGAGCAGTTTCTGGTGGAGAACTTCTGTGAATTGCTGTGGTTTGTTAGCCTTGTTCCTCTAGGGGTAGGAACAACATGTTTAGGGACTTTGGATCCCTTAGATTATGGACATTTCATGCTCAATGCTGTAAGGCACAAAAATGTCTATAACAGTTGCCCCCTAAAGTATGAGGCCGTTTATCGGGTGAAATGCTTTATCAGGAGGATCCGAAGTTCATCCAATGCTGGGAGGAGACCTGTAATAAGATACGATACAATACATTATTTTTCATACTGCTTTCATGATCTAGCTGAGGCGGGCATTCCTATGCTCAGCTTTATAAATTCATTTTTTTGTACATAGAACAGACAATCGTCTGATGGTAGACTGATAATTTTGATGAAATTATCATCCTTTGGGTAGGATGGTTATCTGCTGCAATGATGTACATGTCAATGTCTTTATCTTTTCTGAATATATATCGCAGCACGGATGGATGAAACTAGATCTGAGGTCTTCAAACTCGTTCGATCTTCACTCTAAGTACAAGTCGATCCATGTGAGAAATGTTCTGAAGTCGAACATGGAAAGACATCGCTTGATTACCGGTCAATGAGGTAAACCATTAACAAGCGCGAGAGGAATCACCGAAAATGATAATGACCCTCAAGGTACTGCAGTACAATTCACGTGGTGTGAATAAAGGACTTGGCATCGAACACCACGCAAAATCTTTCGGTCGAAGGTCATTGATGTATACCTGTCGCCGGAAGTGAGAAACTTGCCATTGAGGCATGCAAGCTTCAAAGTACTGAAGGGGGTGTTCCTAGATCAACTTCTTGGATAATGAGCTGATGTCGACAAGAAGCGATCCGTCAAAGGAGGGCCTTAATGAATCCCACATCAGTCACACGGAACGAAGCTAATGATTTTGATGGAGGTGAAACGATCTGTGACATATGATTCAGGGTGGCGGTCATGAAAGGATGAAGGATAATGTACGGCAGTGGATGGGACACGGTTGACTTTTCTGAACGACTTCTCTTGAACATATGGCGACACTGATGCGATGGATCAGTAGCATTACCCCAAATATGGATGGTATGGCGAGACCATGGTGATGTGACCGATGAATGAAACAACCCAACCCGATTGTGGTACGGAGGAAAAGTGTCATGTTCAAGAGCGACTTGCTACCATCAAAGTTTTCTTGAGTTTCTCCCAATTTTTCCCCAGTCATTGCTGACCAGTACCTCTTTATTTTTGTCAAGCTTGAGGAGGATAACATATGCTTGTTCTATAACCTGCCCTTCGGGCAAGCCCATCGCTATGTTTTAACGAGCCTAGCGATAGTGAAACTCGTTCTCATCTAAAGACAAGTTTGTCGCTATTTAATGATTTTAACGAGTCTAACGACAAAGATAACTCGGTTCTTTTAATTTTTAGAGAGTCTGAAAAGATACATAAAGTTAACTCCAAAAGTCCTTTTTCGTCATCTAATCCCTTAGGTCCGAAAAAGTATAAAACAATACAAAAGGGATGAGTTTTCGATAGTTTTAACGAGCCGAATAAAACAAGTGCTCGATCTTTTTGTGCAATAATCCCTCAGGTACAAAAAGATTAAAATCTAGAGGAGGGATAGCACTTCATGTCCCTTTAACGAGCTGGAAGGCCAAGGACTCGGCAATCTTTTCATATTTTACGAGTCAGATGAAAAGAGCTTAAAGAAGACTCGTCTTTTGAGGAACGAGTGATAAAACGGGTTAGCAGCTGATTCCAGGTATGGGTTGGAATTTTCCAATCATGGCAGTGTCACAAGGATGGGTAGTGAAATCACTCTTCGCAGCTGTTCCTCAAAATGGGTAAACAAGCATATGGAGGTGAATGATCGGCCAATGGAAAAGTGGAGGTGACAGTGCAAATACGACCAAGGCTTTAATGGCTGATAATATTACATTCACTGTGGTTATTTACCGGGATAGTTCATTTTTTAACGAGCTTAAACGTGGGTGGAAACATTTTCTCGATCTTATGTTTATTTTTTAACGAGCATGAACTATGCGCTAAAACTGCTCGGATCTTGCATTTATTTTTTAACGAGCATGAACTGTGTGCTAAAACTGCTCGATTAATCCAGTCATATGATAAGAATGTCTCATTGAAGATGCTATTTTTTATGGAGCTTAGATCTTACAAAGCTTTGCTCTGGATCCTTTCGTTATGCAAGTTCGGAAACGGCTAATCCTACGAGTTTAAAGGGTTAGACCTACAGGTTTAAAGGGAGGACCTAAAAATTTAAAAAATAAATAGCCGCCCCTTGCTTGCACTCCAAAAGGTTTGCATGCCCCCAGGCATAAAGTACAATTTCAAGGTTACCCCTTCTTAGTCCAATAAAACATTTGTTTTACCGGGAGAGGCCTACCTCTTTCAGGTTACCCAAAGATTGTCTCGTTAATCTTTCAAACAAAACACTTCTTCGGCGATACCTACCGAAATAGACAAAGGTGAGAGACTTCGTCTGTCAACTCACATAACTTTAACAAAAGAATCTTATTCTAGAATAACCCTCTTCTAGCATGGGCGGGGTACAGACTAGTCATATTCTCTCGCGGAAACCTACCCTATACCCAAATTTTTCCTGCCGAAGCAGACCAGGACGCATGCCCCCTGGGTTCCAGTCATATCCTCCTGGATTACTTGCGCTCATCAGGAGGATGGAGCGTGGGTTGAGACATTTCTTGCGTGAAGAGACCATTTAGGGATGGTATATGACTATTTGTGATGCATGATCCGAGAAATGAAAGCTGGTCTATGAGCTTGACCACTCTTCCTTCGTGCGGAAAACACATTACTCTAAAGAGTGAGGAGACGATGGCTCCCATGCAATACATATAGTCTCGTCCAAGGAGTAGGTTATAATCCAAGGGTCCTTGAACGAACATCACGTTCATTTGAACGATCTTCCCTTTCAATGTGATAGGCACATTGGGGAGGATCCCTAAAGGTCGACTGGTTCCTTTATCGAAGCCTGTCAGATTTCTCATTTCAGGAAAAAGCGTCGGTGAACCAAGCGCTTTCCAAGAAATAGAGGAAATGATACTCACAGATGCCCCCTCATCAATGATGGTGCCAGCCATTACCATTCTGTATATTTGAACGATAATTCTGAATGGTATGCTTGCTGGCAAACAGGGTCTGCCTAGTTGGTTCCAGTCGAACGAGACAACTATGTTGCTTGGTGGTGGGACCGAATAGACGGCCGGGTATGACTCAGACGAAGTTCCTTCCTGCGATAAAGGAATGGGCAAATTGCCCCCTCGTTCGTCGGAGTCTGTGTTGATGAAGAGAATTTGGACGGTGTCGTCTTTATTCTCCTCTGTGATGGTATCATTCGAAGATAGAGCCTCTGAAGGCAAAACCGGGTCAACTGTCGCCTCAACCTTTTGACTTTCATCAGGTATGGATTCAGACAGTTCATCCTCAATGATAGGTGCTTCGGCTGACCACCTGAGCGGGCCAGCCGAGTTCTCAACTGGTGAAGGACTTGGCAGGAGTTTTTGATATCCAAGAGGAAGTTGCACTGGTAAAACCGGGCGATCTTCCAAAACTCTTTTAGCCTCATCTAAGAAGGGACAACGGTGGATGGCATGGTCTCCTTCACACAGTTTGCAGGGAAATCTAGCTTTCCCTCTCTGTCCTGTGGCTTCACTTTCACTAGTTGACGGTGTGTTGTCAACATGGCTATCAGAGGTTGACACCACCGAAATGTGCAAACGGGGAGACCAGTCCCTTAGTATCCGAGGGATGCAGGGAAAATCTCTGTGGAAGTGGTCTCCCTTGCATATGACACATGGCGATTTAGGCCTAGTCAGTGCTGTGTGTGGATTTTTGTCAGACGACACTTGTTTTCCCCCAGTCGCTTTTGGCTCCTTCTTCTTCTTCCCTTTCTTCTTCTTTTCCTTCTTCTCCTTAGGAACTTGGTTTTTTGTTTTACCAGTTCCGTCAAGCGAAGAGGAAGGAGGATAGGAAGAATTAGATGAAGTCGAAGGCTGGTGGGTAACTCTGGTCTGGTCTAACTGTTGACTTGACTGTTCAGGAATAGTGGTGTTCTGAACAACACTAGTTGAAAAGAACCAGACCGGCAGGCCAATTGTCAGTCCTGGAAGCGACAATGTGGCCATATGGGGCGCACCAACATCTCCCCAAGAGGAGAAGGGACTAGGATTTCCACCAAGGGGAATTCCTTGGTTGGTGGGCTCCATCTTCTCAACCTAAAGATCAACACAGGAATAAAGGGTGATTTTTCCGTTTAAAATAAATTTTTAACGACGCTTTAGACACAACTTTCTTTTTCAATTTTAAAGAGTTGAGAAAAAGCTAAAGATGACTCTAGTCTCCTTCGATGTTTTAACGAGCCCGAAGTGACAAATGCTCGGATGGACTTTTTCCGTTATAGAGTCTGAAAAAGGCCAAAAGGAACTGCTCTGGAGTTCTAGGCAGAGGGTGTGCCAAACTTTTCGCAAAACGGAAGAATACTTTTAGGGTACGGGCGGTCGATCTTCCTGAATGTTGTGTTCAGTGCATTGCGATCAGTAGGGCGGCCGACAAGGCTTCCTAAGGATAAAGATTTTATGCCTATAGGGGTCTCCCAATATATACGCGACGGTACGTGGGAGCACAATCCGTACTGGCACTATCGTCCCTCAGGAGGAATCACCCACCATCAACGAGATCGACAGTCACCAGGCTTTACGACGCCGGAACACGTCTCTAGCCTAGACCTCTATGTTGTGTGTTATGTTGCAAAGCGTTGTTAAGTTCATTCAATTTATTTTAGGTTGATCTTTTTAGAAGTTTGCCTTTTGAGGTTCACCACGAGATGTATGATACAATTCCTAAATGCAGTCTAAAGATGATAAGCAAGCTTTATATCTTTTCAACTTATGAAAATCCTAGCTACAAAGGGAAAAGAAAGACGCCATCTTTTCTCAAAGAGCATTCAGCACACTTTAATGCATTTTTCCTAAATCAATCATGCAAACTATCAAAATGCAAATGCACAATGCAGGTGTTTGTTTTTCGCTTTCTTAGTATTGATACCTACAAAGAAAGCTTTTTGTACAACTTTGAATTTGCTTTTAAATGACAAATACAAACAAGTTTATTTTTTCGAAATCAGAGAGGGTAGAAGAGATTACAACACTTAACGATTTTCGAAATGAATACTTGTTTCGACACTTAAAAGAGACAAACTCAAACCAAAAGCAAAAGTAAACGTATAATCAACTGCAAACAGCCAATGAAATTTCTCCTAAGATCACAATCAAGAGATCTGAATCAAAGGCTACAGGATGACTATTTCACTCTTGCAAAGGAAAACTGTAAATGACGCCACAAACACATAAAAACACTCACAGTTTTTTTGTACAAAAGGAGGCGGAATTTAAGCAAAGAAAAGGAGTTATAAGACTGGTACCTATGCTGGTTACAGGCTGCAAAAATCAGAGATCAAAACAAGGCAAAACAGAGCAGAGAACCCCAGCTGCACAAGGCCTAACTGGATCAGCGCAACCTCAACACAGGGGTTTTGACATTCAGCGCAGGTAGCCTTCACGGGACCTGCGTTGAAATGCAAAAGCTCTTCACAGGATCTGCGCTGAAGGAGAAACGAGAGTTTCTCACTCGGTTCTGGGTCACAGTTTGCTATTTAATCTACAGTTTCAGGCCAAATCAAAGCAACAAGCAAGGTACAATCAAAGGGATGATTTGAGGGGGTACTAAGATCTATCACAAAGGATCATCAAATCATTTGTGAGTCCATTTTTCAGATCATAGACAAATCCAGTGGTTGGATCAAAGCAGCAACTGTCTACTTTGCATCTGAGAATAGCAGATGCAGTTCGATTGTTGCCGTTGAGTCTACGAAACAAACAATGATAGAGACACAAATAAAATTACTAAACAGATCTCCCCAGTGGAGTCGCCAATTTGTTTTGGGGGAAAATTCCTATGCAGGACGATCCTATCCACCTAAGGTGTGACAGTGCCTTAGCAACAAACAGAGACAGCTATTCTAGTATTCTTCCTTTATGAATTAAGAATGAAGAGAGATAGATGGACTAACTGGTGTCTTCCGTTTGTCCCTCGATCTCGTCTCTCTTCTCTTTGAGGGTTCCCAGCTACTTGCCTTCTCGCTCTCCCAGCTTCAAGAGGTTTCTGCAAGATCACAAGAAGAGAACACTACACAAGACATGGATTCATATTCATAACTAGTTCAGGATTAGAAATAAACTAAACATACTAATGCAATCATACATCAAAGATACATCAGTATATAGGAGAAACCAAGATAGCTTTATTGATGAATAACAAGGTTCAGGAAGAGATACAACCCAGAGGGTTCCAATCCAACATCTCCTTCCCAGCAAATGGAATTCCTATCTTCACCCCCTTTAAAGCATTAAGCACCCAATGATTCCAATCTCGAACCAACAGCAATTCTTTGCAATAAAAAAATTCCAGCCTCTAGATCTCATGGAGGAGAGATCCATATATAGATGTTTGGAGAGAGGATGAGTCAGCTTGAGATCTGACTAGTGTCCTCTCCCTCTGTCAGTTCTTGATTCCACTTGGAGGTTCTTGCTTCCACTTGGAGATTGGGAACCTCTTACTCATCACTAGTCGAATTCACTGAGGCAAGTGTCATTGAGGAAGATTCTGGAAGCTTCTTGGGTCTTGACACCTCTTGGAATGAACTTGCCATTTGTCAACTCTCGCTCAGCGCACCCTGGTAGTGCTTCTACCTACGTTGCAGTGCAGGTAGCCAGTGTTGGATTTGACATTCAGCGCAGACAGCTAGTGGAGCCACTGAATTGATCCTGAATTGACTTGTTTTTTAGCAGTTTATGGTGGAGAACTTCTGTGAATTGTTGTGGTTTGTTAGCCTTGTTCCTCTAGGGGTAGGAACAACATGTTTAGGGACTTTGGATCCCTTAGATTATGGACATTTCATGCTCAATGCTGTAAGGCACAAAAATGTCTATACCCTTAGGGGAACACCAATCTTGGTGTTCTATGACACCTATGACCATCAAGACCATTGAAAACCAAAACATACTTCCCATGGAGCCTTATGACTTAGCTTGATGCACTATTTACAATGAAAAACCTATTGAAAATAAAAACCAACACGGCAAACATGACAACATGACAACCATACCTCTTATTGGAGCCTTATAACGTAGCTCATTGTATTATTTACAATAACACCCATACATAAATATGTACATATACAAAAACTCATTTGCCTCAACTAGAAAACAATGAAGGTTACATAACTTGCATTTGATCAACCATATCCCATGAAGCTTCATCAGACCGAAAGTGCTTCCGCTACACTTTAACTTGCTCGATTGCTTGGTTCCGGAGCATGAGTTTTTTCCGCTGCAATATGCATTGACTAGAATTCTCATTCTAGTTCCACCGAAAATACAGATCTGTCAATCACATGATTAACATCCTTCACATGTCTTTTAAGAAATGAAACATGGAAAAAATCATAGACTTTCACTGTTGGAGGCAGTGAATTTTGTAGGCCATTGGTCTGATCCTCTCAAGGATCTCGAAAGGCCCGCAATACCAAGGTTCCAACTTGGCATATGATCCAATCCTCAAGGAGCTATTTTTGGGCTTGATGTGCAAGTACACATGTTCCCCAACCTGAAACTCCTTAAATACCTTATGTTGATCTGCATAGCTCTTTTGTATTTCATGTGTTGCATTTATATTCTTCTTGATAACATGCATTTATTATTCCATCTCTGCCAACATGTCTAGTCCTATCAGTACCCTATTCATTGGTTCACTCCAACTGATGGGAGTATTACAACTCTGCCCATAAAGTGCCTCAAACGGACTCATCCGCAGTGACTTCTGATACCCATTGTTGTAAGGAAACTCAAAAAATGGAAGATAATCCTCCCTCCTCCTATGTTGGTGCATAACATACATCCTCAACATGTCCTCTAGAATCCTATTGACCCTCTCTATTTGTCCATCTGTCTGGGGATGATAAGTTGTATTGAAGGCCAACTCTCTACCCAAAAAATTGCAAATAACGCCTTCCAAAACCTTGAAGTGAAATTGACATCTTTGTTGTATATAATCTTCTTATGAATACCATATAATCTCACTATCTACCTGATGAAGACCTAAGCTACTTCACTAGCTGAATTAGTAGATTTCACTAGAATGAAGTGAGCTACCATGGTCAACCTATCAACCAAAAGCATGATGGAATCATGCTTTCTAGATATCTTTAGAAAATCTATGATGAATTCCATGGAAATGACCTCGCATTTCCATTTTGGAATCGAAATTAACTGTAATAGACCACTTGGATGCTTTCGTTCTATTTTACTTATTGAAAATCCAAACATCTTGCAACAAACTCAACTACCTCTTTCTTCAAATTTGTCTAGTAATATAACTTCTTCACAGTTGTTAGAATCCTCTATTATCCCAAATGACCTCAATATGGCTTAACATGAAATTCCATCAAGATAAGATTACTAAGTTCATTTTTGTTTGGCACATAGATCCTGTCCCTAAATCTCACCAAATTGTTGAGAAGTGTAGCAATAAAGGCTCAATTTGACTTAGCCTTGGTCAAATTGAGAAAATCAAAATTTCCACATCAGTAGAAAACTTGAAGGTAGTTAACTGGGGTGACATGGCTCTTGTCACTGGCTTATCTTAGTAAATTTGAGTTAGTGGGCTTGGAGTTCAATTTTCATGTGTTGATTGCTAATTTATATCAATCAAGTTCAATTATTTCTAGTTATACTCAGTTAAACTACTTATAACAATTAATAGAACTAGTTGAAGGTTAGTTGTGTAGGGGGACAACAGTCTAACTCAAAGATCATATGGTTAACTAATCAATCAACCAAAAATAGATCATGCATGTAAGGAGTTTGAATTTCTCAGCTATGTTGGAGATTCCAAGGCAGGGTAATATCAGTTCTGGACTAGTCTTGAATGTACAGGTGTTGCATGCAATCAGTTACAAATCCTTGGGAAATTCACCATCAATTTGGAGGAAATTCCTAAAGAATACGAGCCAATTTCCTCAGGGTTTGTATAAGGAAATAAGAGCTCTTGTGGGGGTAGAAATTGACTAAGTATGGGTCAGAGCTTCTCATTGAGTAGTGAGAACAATTATTCTTTTGCAAGTTGAGCTCAGAGCTGGAGCTAGCAATTGTAATAGATTCTCTATTCATCTGATTAATGAAAGCAGTCTTAAGGGGATTTTACCAGTTTCTTTCCCCTAGATACATATGTGTAATTGTGTATGTGATTGATGCATGGTTGTGAATGTTGTTCTAAATTGTGAGTTAATTTTCGTAGAGCTATAGAGTAGAATTACGTCTCTTGATTTAGATTAAATTTCTTGAGCAATTGATATTCTATCACCAAATTTCTACATGGTATCAGAGCATGATTCACTTTAGAACAAGAATTTAAAATTTATTCCTCCAGAGGTTTGAATTTCCAGCTTCAGTGTAGCAGGATTTCCTCAGAGTTGGGAGAATGCCCTTCAATGGGCTGAGATAAGAGTATGCCTTGGAAGGTAGCTCAAATTTCATTTGTTAGAAGGATCACATGGAGTTAGTGCTTGATGAGAATTGCTTGTTGGATTATATCAAGAAAGACATTCCAAAACTAGGATTATTCGATGCCCAGAAACTAGCCCAATGGAAAAAAGATGTAGCCAAGGTGAGGAGAATAATTCTAGAGGGAGTGAGAGACCTTGTGGTCTCAAGTCTCCATGGAAAAGAAAATCCTTTCTCAATGTGGAAGACACTGACTAAGCTATTAAATAATAGAAGTGACCATAGAAAATTGGCCCTCAAAGACAAACTTTGAAACATCAAGATCCATAGGAATGATACTATTCTACAGTATCTCTCCAAATTTACACAAGTTCAGGATGACCGGGGAGGGGTTGGGGAGAATTTTGCAAAATGTGACCTAGAAAGCCTAGCTCTTCTAGGCCTTCCCAAAAGTTGGCATAACTCCAAGGACTCAATGAACGAGAGGGATAAGTTATCAAATTGGGAATGCTTATGGTCTGATTTGGTACAAGAAGGAATCAGGAAAAATACTAGAGATGGAGTTTCATCCAAGGGAGAGGATGAATAAAATTTTTCATTGGTTGGAAATGGTAACAGAGGAAAAGGGAAGAAATCTTAAACCAAACTACAATCTAGCCATGGGAGCAATAAGAAATACCTTTCCAAACTAAAATGATTTAATTGTCATGAATATAGGCACTATGCTACAAATATTTTGTACAAGAAGTCTGGGAAGAAACATAAGGGAGCAGGAGGTGAAGCATTGGATTCACATTTAGAGCTAGAATTCACCCTGATCACATGCATGGCTAGCACTGTGATGGGGAGTGTGTGGTACTTGGTATCAGGTACCACATTCCACATGACAGGGTGTAGATATTTTTTTAGTGAACTGGAGGAGAAAGACCTTCATATGCATATTAAGCTTGGGGATAACAGGAGTCACAGTCCTACCGATATTAGTATGGTAACCTTTAAGAGGGAGTCATGATTCAAAGATGCCATTTTTGTATGAGGCCTGAAGAAGAACCCCATTTCTATAGCATTTTTGGAAGACCATGGTTATGATGTAATATTCAGTAAATGGAAATCCTTTATGAGGCACATAGCCATTGGAAAGGTGAATCAAATCAAAGTTCATGTGAATAATTTGTATAAAATTGATGTGGGAGATTGTGCTACATTAAGAAGTAAGGAAAAGAAAGCATAGACTTGAGATGTTGGTGAACTCTAGCACATAATATTTGGTCATTTGCACCTTCACGCCCTTAAAATTATGCAGCAAATAACCATTGGCCTCCTGTTACACTAAAATTTGTCACCATGACTATTTGCAATCAGTATGGCTCCATCAATAACCATACTGTCCTCCTTGGCAAGTCTTATACCTCTACTCCTCATGTCAAACTCCAAAAAAGAGAGAAAGCCTTTAAAAATCATTATAACTTTGGTTCCGCACTTTCTCTTACTCTTACCTGCGAGCCTGCACCTCAAGTACATAATACCTGCATACTTGTACGCTCTGTCTGTAAAGGGGTGGGTGCGTACCCCTGTAAAAGTCAAAAGGCACAAGTTTTACTTCAAAAAACTTACTTACGGTTGATTCTAGAGCATTCTAGAAGATGGTTTGACGTGGATTGAGCGCCTCCAGATCGTTCATGCATCCCAATGAAAGAGGAACTTATCCCATGAAGAGGGGAGCTATCCCTTTGAAAGAGGGGCTTATCCCATTGATGGTGGACCTGTTTAACTTCCTCCAAAGCATTATAAATACAGGCATTGGGCCAAAGGCAAGGGAGGTTGAAAGATGAACATTCCTAAGGGTAGATGCTGCTGAAATTAGGACTCCCTTATAGAGCTTGAGAGGAGAGATCACATTCCTTTCTTAGCTTCATTTGGAAGTGGGTGAGCTTTTCAAGTAGAGGAGAACTCTTGTTGGACCCTGGGAGGGACCTGCACAACACCAAGGCATTGGTTGTAAGGTTTCGTTTGTTTCCAATTAATACAATTAAGTTTATTTTTCTCAACAAGTTGTTATATATAATTTGTTTCATAAACATGAATATGTTTTATTATATGAGTTATTCAGGTGCTATGTAATCGTTTTCTTGTTTTTGTATGCATGCTTCAAGGAGAGGAGCTCATCTGGATCGAAGAGGCTTGGCCGCTACAAACAGCGTTGGACTAAAGGTAAGCCTTAAACACCTGGTTGCTCTTATTTTAAATGCATATTTAGGGAAAGATAGTGCTTGATTGGTTTTTTTGTCACTAGAAAAGCCTTAGTTTCTAGGGAGGTCAGTTTTTTCCGCAAAATTGACTCTTTCCGCATGACAAAATGGTGACTCCGTTGGGGATTTGATTGTTTTCCTTGTCTATACTTTGACCTGAGAAACTGTATTTTCTATTTCTGTTTTTGACTTGATGATTGTGGGATTGGGTGAATTTAGTTAATTTTGAGTTAGTTTTCATTTTTCATAGTTTTGGGAGAGGTACGCACCCTCTGAGTTAAGCACAGTGCGTACCTATTGTAGAGCTATAACTAGGGTCTCTCACACCACCAATTATTCCACATTATTAAGTCAATCCGGGATCGTTTTGTTCTTGCAAGGAGTAACTCAATCCGAGGCTGTTCTATCCAAGTAGTGCTCGGTAGTATAGCGTTCTAATAACTTGAAAGGAAACAAACACTAAGCTGTAACTAAACCAATTCAGGAAATGAAATCACACAAGGCAGATGATCAGTCAAGGGTACGAAACCACTAACCCTTCCCTTTAGAAACTGATAAAGAAAGAAAACCAAAGCATGGGCTTATAGGTCAGGGAGCTAGGCAGCGTTTTGCTGGGCTCACGACAGCCTTAGGCCTGCTATCACGCAAAAGCAATAAAGGCAGATTGGTGAAAGTAAACTGGAACAGCAATTCTTAAAATGGAACAGTAGTAAAGAAATGGAACAGCAGTAAAGAAATGGAACAGCAGTAATGAAATGGAACAGCAAACTATCATAAACAGGAAACGTCAATCATATAAAATGGAACAGCAAACCCAAATGGAACAGAAACCCAAATGGAACAGCAAATCCAAATGGAACAGCAAACCCAAAAGGAATAGCAAATCCAAATGGAACAGCAACTCCAAATGGAACAGCAAATCCAAATGGAACAGCAAACCCCGAAGTATGTACACGGTCTATACTACTGCAGCGATCCGAGAGTAATGTGTGATGTGACTGTGTTTCTGAACAAGATAATATTATCTTCAAGCCTCACAAATACTTATTTCATATGAATCCAATAATGATAACATTCATACCAATATCTTGCTGTAGAAATGCAATTCGAATAGATTCAGTTTGTGTAATACAGAGACGTGAATTAAAGAACTTATTCAGATTTCAAATATTAATTAAGAAACATAGTCTATCAGAACAAAGAGATATCGGATTACTGTAATGAAAGAAATATGCAAACCACACAAATCACCGTATGATACAACAGCGAGTGACCGTCGGAGCTGGGCCCTTGGCTACGATGGTACACTGCTTAGAGTTACTTCAGATGTAGAAACGAAGTGAACACCAAATCCTTTATATTGATTGCATTAACAAAAGTGTACAAAATCAGATCTTACAAAAGCTCAGTGATCAAAATCGTTCTGAGTTTTTAATTAAACAACAGTCGTCCCCCACGCTCGGTGGCGTGGTACCTTTATATAACAGAAATGACGGAGATGTCTAGATACAAAAGATAAACTTAAAGCAGTGATCCCTCAGGATCGAAGATCCTGAGGGATTCGCTATTCGTTCGGGTCTCCTCTTTCCTTCTTGCGTTCTCCGTCACGATATCCTGCGTCCTTTTCCTGGGTTATTCAGCTCCAATTTTGCTTGATCTTGTCCGCATCCGGTTCCCTGTCGACGGGGCAGCAGTTACTTTCCTTGTGCTTCTCGTTTTTGCTCGATAATCCCCTATTTCCGCGTCCTTCTGCATAGAAAACATCGATTATTAGTAATTGAGCTTCGTTTGCCCATTTTCACACAATTTACCAAAACCCTTATGTTTTTAGGCTCAATATGCAGAAAAGATTAGAAATAGTATTGAAAAACCACTAGATTACTTATCAAAAAGCATACCTTCCAGGTGCTCCACACACCCCCCTGCTTACCCTGTTTCATGTCCTCATGAAAACATTGTAATTGACATGCAGGGTTGTGAGAGAGTAGGCCGGAGAAGGGATCTCTCGAAGAGGCCGACAACCATGATTAGCAACTAGATGGTCAAAGAACTGGTCTAACTGATCTGCAGGCATCTCATATAGAGCCTGATATCCAGGTGCAGGATGCCAAACAATTGGGTTGCGAAACCGATATCCCAACCAAAATGGGCCTGCTCGCAGAATCCGTTCCCCATAGAGACTCAATCGACTGGCAGCCAATTCAAAATTCTCAAAGTTAAAGGGTTCCCTGAGCTGGATGTTTGGGTTAGAGGTTCGGTATCGAAACTTTGCAGCATGGAAGGCCTGGTCTTTAATAGTCAGGAAATACTCCAGACCATTTCGGATCAAGTCTTCATGCATGGGACCTAATATCTTCATGACACCTGGGATCCTCATCATACTCCTATGCTCTCTCCATAATGCTGCTGGGTCCCTAGGTTCAGCTCGTACCCAAAGGTCTAAACTATTTTCTTGCCTCTGAAAGATGTTGTAAGCTTTAAACCATTTTAACTGATTCACCCCAAATGAGATAAAGGCTTGAAATTGTATATCGCCAATGAAAGGGCCAGGATTCAAATCAGTTTCCCGGTCTAAGACAAGGTTGTGCAAGTAGAATTCACATAACAATCTTTGAACTTTAACTCCATAGTGCTTGCAGCAATCTATAAAATCATTAACAGTGTTGATATGGATGGGTGCTCCTGCCCTAACAGCTTTTATTTTTAATCTCAAATAACGTTCAAGCAAAAACAAAGCATAATTTTTAGCAGGGGCTCTACAAGTCAAAACATCATTATACAAGGAACACAAGGTGTCCATCTGCTTAACAACACTATCTAGTCGACGAGTTACCTTAGCAACCTTTTCCTGCTCCTTCTGCCATCCTTCAAAGGCCTGGCTTTAAGACTGACTGATGTTTCGAAGTTGCTGTTGGAGCTCCTCATATCTTTCCTTGGGGACCGTCTGTTCTCGCAACTGCTCGGCCTCCTGCTGGGCTTCCTTCATCATTTTATGCAAGGTCCTGGTTTTCGGGTCTTTCTTCCAGGCAGCCGTAGAAGCTGGAAGTTTAACCTGGACCTTCCTATTGCGTTGTTTCGAATTTAGGACCCGAATTACACCCGAGGGGGGTGTTTCCGTTTGAACCTCTTTGCTATCCGTCTCCTTTTTGATGCGAACAAAGGGTTGGTGTGGTCTTCCTACCACCGGAGCCTCTTGCTGTTCCGTTGGAATGTCCATTCGTTCCTCCAGGCCAGATGGAACAGCAGTTTCCATTGGAACAGCACCCTGTTCCTTATTAACATTCGGAACAGCGGACTGTTCCTCAACAGTAGGTCTCCTGATGGGGTTTCGTCCTTCAAAACGAACCCTAACCCTCGGGGTTCTTGCTGCCGTGGTCCTTTTCTTTTGCCTTGTAGTTTTTTGTATTTTCATACTGGCTTTCAACATTCTGATTTGTTGCCGAAGTCTGGCTATCGTGCCCAGCATCCTCTGGTGCTTCTTCTTCAATTTTGCAATTTCCCTAGCCTCGGCAGAGGGTTTAGCCTTTAATTTTACTCCTTCTTCCTCTCCTGGAACATCTTCCGGTGCCCTGGGGACAGATTGTCCTGAATTGATGTCTTCTGCTTCATTACCGGGCAGGTTTTCTTCCCCTGCTTCTTCTGCATGCCCTTCTTCAGGTAACTCTTCTTCTGTGGGACCGTCAGGGATGCCTCCTGGACTGGAGGCTTGGTCGTATTCTCCCATGTTGGCCAGAACTGCTGCCAATTCCTCTTCTCCTGGATGGTCTTGCAACGGGCTACCCATAGATTGTGCATTTTCTTCCTCAATTCCTTCTCCTGGCTAGTTAGTTCCAGCCTCTAATTGCTCAGCATTTCCTTCGGGTAATTCACCTTCCTCTTCCGAAGGTTCGTCCTCGATTTCGATTGGTTGGGTCATAGTTTTCTGAATCTTTTCCAACCTTCCCCTTATTCGAACCAATCGAGCTGACTTCCTGGGTCTTTCAGGCAGGTTGGGAGTGCCAACAGGTTCTCTAGGTTCCTCTGGTTGTTCCGGCGTATCGGAGGATCGCTTCCGTTTCGACACAGCATGTTTTTCTGCCGCCAACTTCTTACGTTTCTCTGATTGTTCCAGTGTGCTAGAGGATTGCTTTCGTTTTGAAGCAGCCTGCTTTTCTGCTGCTGGCTCCTTGTGTTCTTTTGAACGTTCCAGTGTGCTGGAGGTTCGAGGTAAAGCCAGTCCCATTTTGACTGTTTCAACCAATTCCTCCCAAGTGTCTTGTTGTTGGGCAAGACTGTGGCTTATTATTAGCCGAATCAGTCCGTGGTGGCTAACAACCATCTCTGTGTGCTGAGCTTTCTTCAAACTTCAGGCCGCATCATGTAATAATGAATTTAAAAAGGCAGGGAGATTTACAGAGCATTTTCCCTTCAAAACAGCTAGAAGTTTTAAGTGACGAGCCCTTACCACATCTTTCCTCCCCTCGCAGGTGATATAGCTCTGCACTATTTTCGCTAGCTCGGTCCAGGGTTCCCCCAGTGTCGTCGGCAGAACTCCTTTCCCTTTGACTGTCAGACTTTGGCCTTCGCTTTGGAAAATTTCCATTGCTTTCTGCAGTCTTTCCTTCTTCAGCTCCCATCTGGGTCCAACAGCTGGTAATCCTGAGGTTTCTGCAATGATGTCCTTCGTGACTTCTATCCGCTTTCCTCCGACTATAGAGTGGTTTTCCTGCAGATTTTGCAGGAATTCCAACGCTACAGCCTCGTTCGATTCTTGCAGGCGGTTGAAGTAATTCAACCATCCTGCATTTTCCAGAATTTCGCGGGCAGCATCAGACGCGATCAGCTTGTGCGGTTCACTTCGGATTGTTTTCCCGCCCATAGCTTACTCTCAGAAATGAACTCGGGAATGGAACAGCAACTGTCCGTAGTATTTACCGAACAAAGAGGATACTCAATGCTATTTTAGGAAGGATTTTCGCAGAGCATGCATCAAAGAGAAAGATCGTGGGTGGCAGTCCGTAGAATGAGATCATCATACCGTTAAATCGTGTTGTTATTTTGCCCGAATGATGTGCAGCCACGTAACCATTGGAGTAATGAGGTCACCTCCCCCCCCGCGATCTGATAGGCTACCCCCAGCCGTCAAAGAGAGGAGCAGCAGCCAGTCGGGAGTCAAATCATAAAGTACAGCAGATGGAAATTATGCCATGTTGTAAAAAGACAGTGAAGTACCGAAATCGAGGCAGAAAAATGGATCGCTTTTAAGATAAGCCAGTGTGATATAATGAGGAACCGAGGGTTGGACGTCTGTCAACCGTACGAAGTCTCCAGTAGTCATTTTCAATTCCGTTGCCATGATTGGTGATAATACTCATGCGATAATTATATCAGGGTGTGACATATGATACATGCAAAGGAAATAAAAGACAAACAGACTTAATATCATACCTGTTGGTGTAAATATTACGACTCCAATGCCATTAACAGAGCTCTGCTGCCAACAGGTGTTCATAACCTTGGCAAAGTTGTTTATCTCACCCTCCGGAACCGTTATCCTTTGTGTATGTACTGAAGAGTGCTTCGTCAAAATGCAGGCCATTATGCTGGCTTGGTGACCAGATAACCATAATGCCATTCACAAGGTAGGCACGAAACGTGGTCAGGCCGGCTCGTGATGAGACCTCCTGTTCCAAGGTTTGCTTGTTATTTTTCCTTTGGACCATATCCCTGGTGTGGTGGCCGTAATGGGAATGCCACTTCGCTTCCATCCTTATGATCATGGTAGGCTGGCTCTGAATGAGACCCCCTATCCTGCATTTGACGATTTCATATCTTTATTTTTATTTTTTCTTTTGTTCTTCTTTTGCAGCACACTTCTTTTTCTTTGTTCAATTACACATAAGGGTGGCTCCGCACTCCTTAAGAGCGGGGAATGGTGGAAGAAGTCTTACAATCCCAACAGACAGATATAAATGTTTGCTCATATTCCTCAATGATGATCAAGGAAGTTTTTAGGGAAATCGACATGATAAAAATTGCCAAACCATGGTTCGGGAACAAGATAATGACAGTAAAGACGAAAGTTAGTGTCGCTCCTCTTATCTTCTTATATCTGCTGACTGTTAAAACAATAGCAATTTATGATATGCAGGTTTCAGTATAACATGCTTTTATGCTCATTGCATAATGTCATTGCTATATCTAAAGGATTTAGGAGAGCATAATCGCAAGACGTCCAAATAGATGGTGTCTGAGCATGTGGATGATTCGTCTTGCGGAAAATAGCGGTATTAACGACATTCTGCATCTTGAAAAAAAAGGAATATGCGAGTGTTGTTCCTTTTTGCAAAGGAACAGTAAAGCACAAAGAGTGTTGTTCCTTTTCGCAAAGGAACAACAAAAATCCACACGGGCTGTTCCTCTTCGCAAAGGAACAGCAAAAATCCACACGGGCTGTTCAAAGGAACAGCAAAAAATCCACACGGGTTGTTCCTTTTTGCAAAGGAACAGCAAAATCCACACGGGCTGTTCCTTTTCGCAAAGGAACAACAAAGCCCAAAAAGTGTTGTTCCTTTTCGTAAAGGAACAGCAAAAACCAAAAAGTGTTGTTCATTTTCGCAAAGGAACAGCAGAACAAAAAGTGTTGTTCCTTTTCGCAAAGGAACAGCAGAACAAAAAGTGATGTTCCTTTTCGCAAAGGAACAGCAAAAATTCCAAAACGCCAAAGTGATGTTCCTTTTTGCAAAGGAACAACAAAAATTCCAAAACACAAACATGTTGTTCCTTTTCGCAAAGGAACAGCAAAAATTCCAAAAGACAAACGTGCTGTTCCTTTTCGCAAAGGAACGACAAAATAAAAAGTGATGTTCCTTTTCGCAAAGGAACAGCAAAGCAAAAAGTGTTGTTCCTTTTCGCAAAGGAACAGCAAAAACAACAAGTGCTATTCCTTTTTTTACAAAGGAACAGCAAAACACCAAAAGTGTTGTTCCTTTTAAAAAGGAACAGCAAAATCAAACGGGTGCTGTTCCTTTTAAAAAGGAACAGCAAAATCAAACCAGTGTTGTGCGAAATAAGGTAACCAAAATACTACAAACAAAAGATGAAAAGAACATATATACAGGATGTTATGTACAAATTACGAAAAACAAATTGCTTAAGTTATGGGTGAGGAAGATTTCACTTCCTCTCCTAGGATCTCCAAATCAGTATCTTGCTGAAGCTGTTGACAAAAGGATTCCCGAGTAAGGGGTCTTCGATAGAGATGAACTCGGTGGCCATTTACTTTGAACGTATGTCCAGAACCGTCAATCGTGGTTAGAGTGAGGGTCCCATTGTCGTGCACCTTCTGGATCTCATATGGTCCTAGCCAACGAGTCTGGAGTTTCCTCGGGAAGTCCTGGAACCGAGAATCGTATAACAGAGCCCAGTCTCCTTCATGGAAGACTTTATTCTTTATAAGTGCATCGTGCCACTTAGCTCGCTGCTGTTGGATTAATGTTGTGTTTTGTAATGCAGAGAGCCTAACCTCATCCAATTCGTTGATTTGTCGTAGTCGATTGATCTGTGCCTCATTCAGATCTAGGCCGACCTCTTGTGCAGTTCGTAGTGTTTGGATCTCAAATTCGATAGGAAAAATTGGTTGTTTCCCAAACACCAATTGATAAGGTGAATAGCCTGTCGTACTTCTCCATGTGGTTCTATAAGCCCACAGAGCTTCAGGTAGCCGAGCAGCCCAATCACGCCTGTGTGATGCGATGGTCTTTGTTAAGATTGACTCAATTATCTTGTTACTGTTTTCTACTTGTCCATTTGCCTGCGGATGGTAGGGGGTAGTAATCTTATGTTGGATATGATAATTGTTAAGTGTTGCAGCTAGTTTGTTTCCAACAAATTGTGGTCTAGCATCTGTAATCACTTCTCTTGGAAGTCTGTAACATACAAACAAATGGAACAAAAATTGTATTACCGAATCTTCTGTAGCCCTAGCTAATGATTCAGCCTCAACCCATTTAGTAACATAGTCTGTTTCTACCAAGATGTATGTCCTTTGGTTTGAGGGTGGATTAATGGGTCCGACGAAATCGAGAGCCCATCGTTCAAATGGCTCAATAACCAGTTGTGGTCTCAGAGGCATTTCATCAGCTTGACCAGGTTTTCCTGCTCGCTGGCAGCTATCACAGGCATGCACAAATTTTTTCGCGTCCTTAAAGATTGTGGGCCAATAGTACCCTGCCTGTAGTATCTTATGTGCTGTTCTCTTGTCGGCAAAGTGCCCCCCGCATGGTCCACTGTGACAAGCCTTTAAGATGTCTAGGATCTCATCCTCTTGAATACACCTTCTGATTTGCATGTCTGCCCCTGTATGGAATAAATGGTCTCCAATCCACGAAAATCGTGTGCTTTTTTGAACAATTTGTTTTCGTTCCTGAGGGGTTAGGTGTTTGGGTAACTTACCCACTGCAAGGTAATTGGCGACGTCAGCATACCAGGGTGTGCGAACGGCAATGGCAAACAGATGTTCGTCAGGGAATTGATCTTCCACGGCTGCTGCTTCGCTTGATTTGGGTATTCTTGAGAGGAAGTCGGCTACAGGGTTCTCCTTGCCGGGTCGATCCTTAATTGTGATGTCAAACTCCTGCAACAGGATCAACCATCGAGTTACTCTAGCATTCGTGACAGGTTTGTTTGCTAGATATTTAATAGCAGAGTGATCTGTATATAACACAACAGGGTAACCTGTAATATAATGCCTAAATTTATTAACAGCATGGATTACGGCCAAAAATTCCTTTTCAGTAACAGTATAATTTAGTTCGGCAGAGGATAAATTCTTGCTAATATAGTAAATAGCGTATGGCTTCTTATCCTCTTCTTGTCCTAGGACTGCACCGATTGCTGTATCCAAGGCGTCCGATGAGATCTGGAATGGCAGATTCCAGTTTGGTCCTCGAAGGACTGGAGCAATTGACAACAACTTTTTCAATTCTCTAAAAGCCTGGTCACATTTATCTGTCCACAAAAAATCGACGTTACCCATCAGAGCATACCGAGGTGTTGCAATTCGTGAATAATGTTCTATAAAACGTCTGTAATATCCGGAAAATCCAAGGAAACTACGTACCTCTATTTGAGTAGTGGGGGTAGGGATGAGCAAAAGAATCTGAATTTTAGCAGGGTCTACCTGGATGCCAGCTGCTGAAATGTAGTGCCCTAGGATGATTCCTTCCGTCATCATCATGTAGCACTTCTCGTGGCTCAGGAAGAGTCTGGTAGCAATGCAGCATTGTAAAACTTTTTCCAGGGTATCCAGAGCTGGATCAAATTCATCCCCATACGGTGTGAAGTCGTCCATATACACCTCAAGTCCATCGTTTATTAGATCTGCAAAAATACTGAGAATAGCCCTTTGAAATGTAGCAGGGGCGTTACATAGGCCGAAGGGTAATACACGATAGGCAAACGTTCCCCAAGGGCACGTAAAGGTAGTTTTATCCTGGTCTTCAGGGGCAATTTGGATTTGGTTATATCCACTGAAGCCATCCAAAAAGGAGAAAAATTTCTTCCCTGCTAACGTGTCCAATACTTGATCTATAAATGGGAGGGGAAAGTGATCCTTTTGTGTAGCCTTGTTTAACTCCCTGTAATCGACGCAGATCCTCCATTTTCCGTTTTTCTTTGGTACCACCACAAGGGGAGAGACCCATTTACTGTCAGAGATAGGGTAAATAAAGTTAACATCTAAGAGCTTCTGAAGTTCATCTTTCACTATCTCTTTTAGGTGCGGGTTGAGTCTCCTTTGTGGCTGACGGACAGGTCTTGCGTCTTTCTCTATATAAATGTGATGGGTGCATAATTGAGGATCAATCCCCTTCATGTCGGGGTAATCCCATGCAAATGCATCTTTGTATTTTTGTAACAGATTAACAAGTTTTATCTCTTGATCTGGTGTAAGATTGGCGTTAATATTCAGAGTTTTACCAGGTTCAATTTCCACTACTTTAGTATTAGCAACAGCAGTTACTGGTATTGTCTGATCATGCGGATCTTTTAAGGGATCTTCTTCTAGCTCGTTGTCAAATGTTGCCTCTATCATAAGGCACTGCATATGTTTTCTAGCTTCAGTTTGACTAATAAAATTGTTAATGGCGTCGTCTTCTGTTTGATCCTTGAAGTCTAATTCCTTCTGTATGGTTAATGGAGATTTGATGTTGTTAGCGAGATATGATACAGGATAAGGGTTAGTTTTAATCATTGGCAGGCTTGGCTGAGCTGGAGGGTACAGAATTAAATTTTTGACATCGGGTCCTTTAGCTATAGTCATGTTTCCCTGCCGGCAGCCAATGTAGGCATCGGCAGTAGCAAGCCAGGGTCTTCCTAGGATTAACGGATGTCCATCTAGTCGGGTTTTAGGATTAATTACCAGGAAATCTGTGGGATACTCCCATGAATCTACGGAAACCATGACATCATTCAGAGTACCTTCTGGTCGAACCACAGATCGATCTACCAATTCTAACAGAGTAGAGGTAGGTTCTACTGATGTAATGCCAAGCTTTTGGCAGGTGGAGGTTGTCAAAATGTTGATTGCAGCTCCCAGGTCGACTAGAGCGTTAGTCAGGGTTTGGCCATAGATTTGAACGGTTACAATTGGGTTCCCGGGATCTTCATATTTGATAGGTGTTTCCTTTCCTGATAATAGGTCGGATAAAGTACCAACTACTTGGACTCTAGGGTTAGTATTTGTATTCCTCCTTGATTTTTTGATGCATAATTCCTTTATGGTTTTCGCATATATAGGAATATCTTGTATAGCTTGGAGGAATGGAATCTTTATATACAAATTTTGTAATTCTCCCAGAATGTCAAAGTCTGGAGGTTGTATAGGTCGAGATATGACTAATCGTTCTGGGAAAGGAGGAGAGGATGTGCTTTCTTGTTTATTGTTTTGCTCTTTGTTTTCATCCTTCCGTTGTGGGGTTTGTTCTACAGGTAACTGATTTTCAATATGAACCATTTTGTCTCCCTCTGTTTCTACTATTCATCCCGATCTTAACTGAAGATCGTTGCACTCCCTTAGGTCAGACTCAATCTCTGATGTGTCTATGATTTGAATGGATTGGACTGGCCTATTATTAGGATTGGGGTTGGGTTGGGCTGGGAGTTGCGGTCTCAGATTAGACTGGGAATTTTGTGGTAAGGCTGGCAGAGTTGGTTGAGGGAGTGGGATTGATCCTGCTGGCTGATATGTCGGTCTTGGCCAGCTTGTCTGCCAGGGTGAGCCTTGCGAAGTGGAAGGGGTCCACTGTGGAGGATAGGAACTATTCTGCCAATATGGTGGAGGATAAGGGCAGTTTGGCCAACCAAATTGGGACATCCAAGGATTCGGAGTAGGAAACATTTGTGGTGACCAATTTGAAAACGGGGGTTGGGACTGATTTTGCCACATGTTCTGTTGCTGAGTGTTGAACTGCGGGGGTTGAAAAGAAGAGGAGGGGTCTGAAAACATACCTGGTTGCCTAGGCTGCCATTGACGACGCTAGTTAACAAAATATGCTGGTTCTGACTCCTCTTCTGCTTCTTTGTATACTGCCTTCAAACCAGGAAGTGAAGGGCAGCTTTCGGTCAGGTGGTCCTTGGTGCAGATAGCACATATTTGGACTGTATCCAGTGGGCATTCTTTGTGGTTGTGCTTCTTCCTGCATCGTGGGCAAAAGATGGCTAGATTCTGCTCTGCCTCGGCTTGCTTCTGTTTGGCCTGCACAATGTCAAGTTGTGTAGTTAGTGTTCCCAGGATATCAGTTTTAAAATTTTCTAGCAAATTTCCAAGTTCCACCCGTGTTACTCCCTCTGTTAATGTTCTGTTATCTCTGGGGAAGCGATCATATTCCGCTGGTTTTATCCTCGTGCTGCCTCTTGAGCTCCTAATACACAGATCAATGATATCAGCAAAATTTTCCTGATAAATGTATCCTTTCCCCATGATGTTTAACGTTTCAATCCATTGCTCTCTCATACCTCTAATTAATGCAGTTTTCAACACGTTGTCAGGCAGAGGTAGTGATGCATAAGGGGATCTTTGCAAGTTATATTGGAAACGTTCCACATATTCTTCTAAAGTTTCATTTGGTCTGGCTGACATTTGAAAGATTTCATCTTTTAGTTCCCTTGACCTACAGTAATATTGGTATTTCTTTAAAAAGGCTTCTTTCATTTGGTCCCAATTGTTAATAACCCCACCACCTAAGCCCATAAAGCATCTCAACGCAGCCCCTTTTAATGTAGAGGGGAACAGTTTCAGTTTCTGGGGATCGGTGGTGTAGTCGTATCCTCTACATAATACATCAAATTCGAACAAGAATGCGTCCGGATCTTCTGATGTGAGGCCATGAAATGTGGGAATATGCTGGAGAGGGATGGCTTTCATGGGTGCATTTGCTGCAGAATCTACTATCGGATATTGCAATGTGGAGGTCTGGGTGTTTGGCTGATTCTGCGCCATGGGATCAAATATATGCCAGTAATCTTCAGGAATTTCCAAGAGAGTGTTCCTTGGTTGAGGAGGGGTAGTCTTAATAGGGATTGTCTTGACACCACTCCCTTGATCAGGGATGATAATGGCCCCAACTGTCTGCGGTGAATGAATTCCTTCAACAAGGATTTTCGCAGCGCTTCCCTTGTCCGGGCTATTCAAAGGCTGGTTTAATTCAATAGGAGATCTAGGTTCCTCAATTTCCCCTGTTTCTCCTTCTCCTTCACAAAGGTTACTTTGGGTCCCTTCGTGCAATGGTCCAGGAGTCAAATTTTCAATTTCTTGAAAATCCTGCTCCTCTGTTCGACTGTGCACCTCAGCAAAAGCTTCGGATGGTGATCCCGAGGCCTGAAGGGAACTAGTAGGCTGTTTAGAATTAGCTTTCTTATATCCTACTGATGGCTAAGAGTTGGCTTTCTTGTAGATTTCGTCTATAAAGGTCGTTCGTCCAAGGGTCACCGGCCCATTGGCTTTGGATGGAGGCTTTTGATCTTTTTCTAACTTTTTCTGCTTAGTCATGCACTCCAATTAAACTGCTAAATCCTATTTAACTGGCAATTCTACTAAGAGAGCAGACGGTGGAGCAGGGCTTTTACATGCTCCGTACGCAGGTTCTTACCTTCCATTTTTAAAATCCAACTCCCTCCTAGCAGATTTGTGCACTACTCTATAAAGGACAAATGGCTATTACTCCTTCCCCGGCAACGGCGCCAAAATGTAGAGCTATAACTAGGGTCTCTCACACCACCAATTATTCTACATTATTAAGTCAATCTGGGATCGTTTTGTTCTTGCAAGGAGTAACTCAATCCGAGGCTGTTCTTTCCAAGTAGTGCTCGGTAGTATAGCGTTCTAATAACTTGAAAGGAAACAAACACTAAGCTGTAACTAAACCAATTCAGGAAATGAAATCACACAAGGCAGATGATCAGTCAAGGGTACGGAACCAATAACCCTTCCCTTTAGAAACTGATAAAGAAAGAAAACCAAAGCATGGGCTTATAGGTCAGGGAGCTAGGCAGCGTCTTGCTGGGCTCACGACAGCCTTAGGCCTGCTATCACGCAAAAGCAATAAAGGCAGATTGGCGAAAGTAAACTGGAACAGCAATTCTTAAAATGGAACAGCAGTAAAGAAATGGAACAGCAGTAATGAAATGGAACAGCAAACTATCATAAACAGGAAACGTCAATCATATAAAATGGAACAGCAAACCCAAATGGAACAGCAACCCAAATGGAACAGCAAATCCAAATGGAACAGCAAACCCAAAAGGAACAGCAAATCCAAATGGAACAGCAACTCCAAATGGAACAGCAAATCCAAATGGAACAGCAAACCCCGAAGTATGTACATGGTCTATACTACTGCAGCGATCCGAGAGTAATGTGTGATGTGACTGTGTTTCTGAACAAGATAATATTATCTTCAAGCCTCACAAATACTTATTTCATATGAATCCAATAATGATAACATTCATACCAATATCTTGCTGTAGAAATGCAATTCGAATAGATTCAGTTTGTGTAATACAGAGACGTGAATTAAAGAACTTATTCAGATTTCAAATATTAATTAAGAAACATAGTCTATCAGAACAAAGAGATATTGGATTACTGTAATGAAAGAAATATGCAAACCACACAAATCACAGTATGATACAACAGCGAGTGACCGTCGGAGCTGGGCCCTTGGCTACGATGGTACACTGCTTAGAGTTACTTCAAATGTAGAAACGAAGTGAACACCAAATCCTTTATATTGATTTCATTAACAAAAGTGTACAAAATCAGATCTTACAAAAGCTCAGTGATCAAAATCGTTCTGAGTTTTTAATTAAACAACAGTCGTCCCCCACGCTCGGTGGCGTGGTACCTTTATATAACAGAAATGACGGAGATGTCTAGATACAAAAGATAAACTTAAAGCAGCGATCCCTCAGGATCGAAGATCCTGAGGGATTCACTATTCGTTCGGGTCTCCTCTTTCCTTCTTGCGTTCTCCGTCACGATATCCTGCGTCCTTTTCCTGGGTTATTCGGCTCCAATTTTGCTTGATCTTGTCCGCATCCGGTTCCCTGTCGACGGGGCAGCAGTTACTTTCCTTGCGCTTCTCGTTTTTGCTCGATAATCCCCTATTTCCGCGTCCTTCTGCATAGAAAACATCGATTATTAGTAATTGAGCTTCGTTTGCCCATTTTCACACAATTTACCAAAACCCTTATGTTTTTAGGCTCAATATGCAGAAAAGATTAGAAATAGTATTGAAAAACCACTAGATTACTTATCAAAAAGCATACCTTCCAGGTGCTCCACACCTATGCGCACTTTTGCTTTGTGCACAGAGCGTGGACGCACCTGTGTAAACAGGTTGCCTGCGTACCCTGTCAAAAATTTGAAAATTTTTAAATTTTTCTCTTTTTTATCAGTTTAGAATTTGTTTATAGGTTTTTAGCCACTGCCCAGACCTGCATGTGACTTGTCGGAAACTTTCCTTGGTTAATTTCATTGGCATTCTTGCTTTAAGCTTTTATCAATTGGGTGTTTTGAGTCTCTTTTTTGAGAAATTCTTAATTTGATTTCCTTTGGTCATTACTTGGAGGTTTGTCTCAGTCTTTTCACAATTTTGGGGGGGCTAAATTGTGTATGAGTGTTAATCGCCTTTGAGTGTTTTTATTTTTGATCTTTGGAACTCTCACCCAATTTTCTCGAATTGCACTTGATTGGTTCTTAGATTACATTAGAATCATCTTGTGTTTGAGAATTCTCTTGCATAGATCACATTTGCATAATTAGAATTCTCATTTTCAGAATATGAATGAAAAATGTGCATAGATTACATTTGCATACTATTCATGTGAACTGTGCATAGATTACAATTGCATAGTTTACATTCTGAAAAATCAATCATAGATTTAGATCAGTTTCTTTGATTTGAATTTACATATTTTTATGCTTGTCTTTAACACATAAAAATAAAAATAAAAAAATGTTTTGAAATTGATTTGCATTAGTTTTTCTTGATGAAATTAGTGCATTAGAGAATTTGTTATATTTTCTCTTAGTGATCAATTTTTGCATTGTTGGAAGTGAATGGAAACTCTCTCCTTACTTTAGTTAGGATTCATCGAATTGAAAGGATTACATTATCATATTCGATTGCATTCAGTTTTGAGTCGGGTCATAACAGCATTGGTTTCATATCCATTTACCCCTTTGAGTAATAACAACCTAAAAAACACAACGCTTAATTAAAATTCATCTAGTAATTTTTACATTTCTAGGGCTCTGATACACCAACATAGCTTAGGCTAGTGTCTTGGAGTAGGAGAGTAATTAACTCTCCAAGACAGTAAAAACAAACAAGTAGTTGTATCTTGAGGTAGGAAGAAATCCAATTGTTGCATTTATGCTCTGGGAAAGCTCCTCTTAAAGGAGAAGCACGAGATCGTGTCCGAACTAGTGTGGGAATCAATCCTTCCTCATTGGGAACGACGCCAGATATTCACGTATTAAAAATGGTAAACCTCGGATTAACCATTGTCGAGGAGCCTGGGGTCACTTGTTGGTAAACCTTGGATTATGTCAAGGAGCCTTCAAGGGGATTTAGCTTGCTACTCTACCCTTGCGTGCGTATCGGATCGTAGACTGTTCCCCCGGGTATATTTTTTTCAATTGGTAACCTTAGTGGCCATATTATTTAGGATTCTTCCTAAGGTGACAGTGGTGGGAAGATCCCACTGTACCTGGAGCGGACGTTGGCTAGACTCACTTGGATTTTATGGGGGGTTCACTTCACTCGATATGGTTAAGTGGAGGAACTTGGTCCAGTCTATTCATTAAGCAGGTTGCCAGGGTAACTTTTCCAACCGCCATTTCTGTACTGAATTCTGCGACGTTGGATTTCATCACCAACTAGTGTTTTCGGTATGGAAAGTTACTGTTTGTGTGTGGTTTGACTCCTAGATTTGATAGTGCATGTTAATTTGTTTGTTTTTACTTTTAGAGACCATAGGTGTGAATTGTGAATTGTTAATTTTAGTTTTAAATTGTTAATAAAATTCACTGAAGTTGAATATAATCGCAACTGTTCCGGAATTTACCAACCTAGGAACCCCTCTTAACGAGGATCCTAGTACTTTTCCTTTCTTTGGAAATGTTGGTCCTCCTTATATGGCTACTTTGTCATTACTTGGATTTACAATAGGATTACCGATATGGTTATTTTCAACTTCGTTGGCCCAAAATACTCCAATTGTTCCACCTCAACCGAATGCTTTACCTCAACAGAGTTCACCATCTCAACATCACCAACCTTTTGTTGACCCTTTACCTTCTTCACCTAATATTTCTTCCTCCATTTCTTCCTCTTCGCTTGGTAAAATCCTTGACGCTAGTAACCAGGTGTCTACGAAGAAGAAGAAGAAGCAAGATAAGAAAGAAGTCAACCAACCAACCATGGCTGTAAGTGTTAGTTGTGTTGAGGAAAACTCCGACATGCATCGTAAACCCAAATACCCTTGCAGGCTTTGTAAGGGTGACCACTTCCTTATCAATTGTCCTGGTATTCCAAAGGTCTTGGAAGTATGGTCAGAAAAATCTCATCAAATTTCCATTGATCCATCAACCAGTGATAGTCAGGTTCCTGGGAAAAAGGGTAAAGTTAGGTTTCCTTGTAAGTTATGCAAAGGGAGTCATCAAACTCACATTTGCCCTCACATGGATGAAGCCTCAAAATTGTTGGAAAACCTTACTGTTCCACAACAAGAATTTCCAACTGGTTACCGTAAACTTTCTCCCAACCTACCGTCAACTGACGGAGTGATTGATCTAATTTCAAGTACAGTCGATCACACTCTTCCAGTGGAGAGTGAAACTCATGTCACTCAGGTTGATGATCCATTAGTTGATTAAGTGGTCGATTCAATTTCACATTCGGTCGATCCCACTTTCCCTTTAGAGAGTGAACTTCATACCGCTCAGGTTCTTCTTGTTACAACAGATTCTTCTATGCCGGGGGGCATTTCACCTATTTCTATAGAACCCCCTCCAAGTACTGAGGTCTTTTCCTTTGATTGGAATAGACTGACAGAACTTCCTCTTCCTTCCTCCATCCCTTTCCAAATCATTGTCAAGGTTGGTGGTAGGGACATACGCCGCACACATGTAGATGAAGGTGCTTATGTTAGTATTTTATCCTCAACTGCTTGGAAAGCTTTGGGTTCCCCTCAGCTTGTGCCTATCACGCAGAATCTGAAAGCTTTTAACAGAACCATTAGTGAACCTTTAGGGATCCTTCCTAAGTTTTCTATTACCTTGGAAGGTAAAACTATATGTATTGATCTTATGGTAGTTCAAGGTCCCTTGGATTTCAATTTACTCTTTGGGCGAGACTATGTTTATGCAATGAAAGCTGTCGTATCGACACTCTTTCGTGTGATGTCTTTCCCTCACAATGGAAATATTGTGACTGTAGACCAGCTTTCGTTCCCTAGTCTTGTTTCAACTACCAATAATATGACACCCCTAAATGTTCTTGATTCTAAAGTGGTATCTACCCTGCCACGGGTTAATTATATGGCAACTGGTCCCATGTTTTCAGTTACCGATGTAAGTGAGCCTCTCACTGTTTGCTCATCTTCCTTTGATTTAGATCCTGTAATTGAAATGGAAAACTCTATGGGATTACTTGAATGCGATGTTCTTATCCCTTTTGAGTCCCTTGACATGTGTTCCTTCCAGAGAACTATTCTTCCTTCTGATGAAGATCTCTTGGAAGCCATGATCAAGGTGTGTCCATTGACATGTCTTTCTTCCAATTGGAAGCCATGATCAGTGAGAAGCGAGGATAGTTTTTTTCCTGTATCAAACTCGTTAAAAAATGAAACAGGTTGTTATGAGGACAGTTATTTTCCTATGTCAACCTCGTTAAAAAATGAATCAGTTGTTCAGAGGATAGTTCCTGTTACTGAGTCAACCTCATTAAAAAATGAATCAGGTATGAGGACAGTTCTTTTCCTGTGTCAACCTCGTTAAAAAATGAATCAATTGTTCAGAGGATAGTTCCTGTTACTGAGTCAACCTCATTAAAAAATGAATCAGGTATGAGGACAGTTCTTTTCCTGTCTCAACCTCGTTAAAAAATGAATCAGTTGTTCAGAGGATAGTTCCTGTTACTGAGTCAACCTCATTAAAAAATGAATCAGGTTTGAGGATAGTTCTTTTCCTGTGTCAACCTCATTAAAAAATGAATCAGTGAGCGAGGATAGTTTTTTCCCGTCTCAGCCTCGTTAAACAATGAATCAGGTATGAGGATAGTTTGTTCCTCTCTCAACCTCATTAAAAAATGAAATTGGATGCTTCGAGGAAAGTTCATGTTACTGAGTCAACCTCATTAAAAAATGAATCAGGTAGATTTTAGGTTATATAGGTAGATTGTAGAGAGTAATTATGAGCATAGTTCCTTGTCTTGTGTCAAGCTCGTTAAAAAATGAATCAAGGATTTTCTGAGCATAGTTCCTTGTCTTGTGTCAAGCTCGCTAAAAAATGAATCAAGGATTTTCTGAGCATAGTTCCTTGTCTTGTGTCAAGCTCATTAAAAAAGGAATCAAGGTTTTTAGAGCATAGTTCCTTGTCTTGTGTCAAGCTCGTTAAAAAATGAAACAAGGAGTCTTGAGCATAGTTCCTTGTCTTGTTTCAAGCTCGTTAAAAAATGAAACAAAGGGTCATAGGTTATATAGGTAGATTGTAGAGAGTAGAAGCGAGGATAGTTTGTTCCTCTCTCAACCTCGTTAAAAAATGAAATCGGATGTTTCGAGGAAAGTTCCTGTTACTGAGTCAACCTCGTTAAAAAATGAATCAGGTTCGAGGATAGTTCCTTGTCTTGTGTCAACCTCGTTAAAAGATGAAACAAGGTTAGGTTATGTAGGTAGATTGTAGAGAGTAATTATGAGCATAGTTCCTTATCTTGTGTCAAGCTCGTTTAAAAATGAAACAAGGGTTTTGAGGATAGTTCTTTTCCTGTGTCAACCTCACTAAAAAATGAAACAACTCCCACGAGTCTTTCCAAGATTTTGAAAGTAAACCTTCATTTCATCCACCTGGTTGAATGCAATGAAGCTTGGGGGGCATGTACCTTGATTTGCGTCATTATGCTGGGGACGTGCGAACTTATAACAAGCATAGTTTTTCGTTTCAAGCTTGTGTAAACATGAAACCGAATCCGAGCATAGTTCTTTTCCTGTGTCAAGCTTGTTAAAAAATGAAACAAATCCTCCTCTAATTGAGTCGAGAGTTTGACTAGATCTCATAAATGTTAAGTTGTATATTTAGGTTAGTTATTTCAGTTTTTTACATAATTTTCTTATAGTTTTAGGTCGAGTCTTTCAAATGATCTCGTACATGAACCTTCATTCCATCCAGCTTGTACTTAGTTGAATGAAATGAAGCTGGGGGGCATGCGCTCTAGCAGTTACGCTTAGGGGGCATCAAGCATAGTTTTCTCTCTGTTTCAAGCTTGTGTAAAAATGAAACTACTTTGAAGCATAGTTTTTCTCTGTTTCAAGCTTTTGTAAAAATGAAACCTATCTCGAGTCAATTTTAGTTATTTTCAAGACTCGTTAAACTCATGAAAATCTCGAGATTATTTTTCTATCTTTCATTCTCGTAAAACAAATGAAAATGCCGAGTTCTTTCCGTCTTTTCCTGCTCGTAAATTAAATTGAAAGTCGGCCAAATGAGTACATTTTTATCATTTTTTCAAACTCATTAAAACTTACGAAAAAGTGAAAACCATGAGTACATTTTTATCATTTTTTCGAACTCGTTAAAACTTACGAAAAAGTGAAACATCAAAGTCATCTTTAAGCTCTTTTCAGACTCCTAAAATGTGAAAATATTGCCGAGTTTTCTTTTTATCTCGTTAAAACAGAATTAAAAGACGGTCCACTTACAGCTCTTTTCCAACCGTAAAAACATGAAAAGATTGCCGGATTTTTGTCGTTTCAAATTCGATATTGGTTATAAAACGACGTGTCATTGATCGCTTTTTTACTTTTTTCGGGTCAGTGACACTAATAACGAAAAGTACTCCTTGGTCGTAAAAGATCAAGTGGTTCTCTCAAGTATTATTTTATACTTTTTCGGGCTTGGGAGACACAAATTTACGAAAAAGGTCAACCCTGGAGTCTTCTTAAGTTTTTCAGACTCTCTAAAATTGAAAAATGTCGAGTTTCTCCTATACTGGACTCGTTAAAATTTCACAGTAAAGGACATGTTCGATTACAAACAGGAACGGACCACTCCTTCTTAGGGTTTGAATCTAAACTAAGTTGGACTCATCCGAAGGATGAGCTTATAATCAAGCAAATGTTATCCTCCTCAAGCTTGTAAAAAATAAAGAGGTACTTGCCAGAAATGGTGGGGGAAAAGAGAGGAAAATGAGCCTATTTGTTATACTTTGTCTCGGAAAAACCTTATCACCACTCTTGAACACGACACTTTTCATTCACCTGGGTTGGGAAATCCTTTGCCTAATAGTTGATCAAACCACATTGAAAGTCTTCAACCGGTTTCTGGGTATTAACTTTGGGACAATTGTTACCAAACCATCTGTAGTGTCGTTATGTGTTCAAGAGGAGTCTTGCAAATAAACCATTCATCTGCAAAATATTTGTCATCCATCTTGACCATCCCTGAGTCAGTCCTTACAGCTACATTTCTTCAACTTGATCTATGATTTTGTGTTGTGGGCTTGCCTGCAACGGATCGCTTTCTATCGACATCAGCACATTATCTAGAAAGATGATCTAGAAATCATCAGTACCTTGAAATCTGCATGCCTCAATGGCAAGTTTCTCGCCTTTGACGACAGTTTACATCATTGACTTTCGATCGAAGGATTCCGTGACATGTTCGACATCAACACATCTACTCACATCTCATGGATTGTACTGGGTACTTTGAGAACCATTGACATCACTGGTGGTCTCTCTCACACTTGCTAACAGTTTACATCATTGACTGGTAATCAAGTGGTTTATACCATGTTCGACATCAACTCATTTATTCGCATGGATAGAATCGTACTATTTCGGGAAGAAGAAATGAAGACCCCGGATCTAGTTTCCACCATCCAGGCTGCGAGGAATTTTGTATTCATTATACAGTAGACTAATTATAAACAGATGGTTGCGTCCATACTGTGTCTACATATGTCTATGATTATGATGTATTGCGAAATCATTCCTATATCAGAGCAGTAGTTAGTTTATTAGTTAAGTTTTTGATCTGAGTATGGGAATGCCTACCTCAGTGATGATATGATCTCATATGTGTATTTTGTGTTGAATATTTGCAGGTTCTGACTGGGCTCTCCACAAGATAATCCTTGAAATGATAAAGTGCTTCACCCTTCCTAGATGATATAAAACCCTGATCTACTACAGACCTCGCACTTTAGGGGGCAATCTGTTACACTAAAATTTGTCACAATGACTATTTGCAGTCAGTATGGCTCCATCAATAACCATACTGTCCTCCTTGGCAAGTCTTATACCTCTGCTCCTCATGTCAAACTCCAAAAAAGAGAGAAAGCCTTTAAAAATCAATATAACTATGGTTCCGCACTTTCTCTTACTCTTACCTGCGGGCCTGCACCTCAAGTACATAATACCTGCATACTTGTATGCTCTGTCTATAAAGGGGTGGGTGCGTACCCCTGTAAAAGTCAAAAGGCGCAAGTTTTACTTCAAAAAACTTACTTTCAGTCGATTCTAGAGCATTCTAGAAGATGGTTTGACGTGGATTGAGCGCCTCCAGATGGTTCATGCATCCCAATGAAAGAGGAACTTATCCCATGAAGAGGGGAGCTATCCCTTTGAAAGAGGGGCTAATCCCATTGATGGTGGACCTGTTTAACTTCCTCCAAAGCATTATAAATACAGGCATTGGGCCAGAGGGAAGGGAGGTTGAAAGCTGAACATTCCTAAGGGTAGATGTTGTTGAAATTAGGACTCCCTTATAGAGCTTGAGAGGAGAGATCACATTCCTTTCTTAGCTTCATTTGGAAGTGGGTGAGCTGATCAAAGTAGAGGAGAACTCTTGCTGGACCCTGGGAGGGACCTGCACAACACCTAGGCATTGGTTGTAAGGTTTCTTTTATTTCCAATTAAGTTCATTTTTCTCAACAAGTTGTTATATATAATTTTTTTCATAAACTCCTTGTTCTTTATGATGAATATGTTTTATTATATGAGTTATTCAGGTGCTATGTAATCGTTTGCTTGTTTGTGTATGCAGGCTTCAAGGAGAGGAGCTCATCTGGATCAAAGAGGCTTGGCCGCTACAAACAGCGTTGGACTAAAGGTAAGCCTTAAACACCTGGTTGCTCTTATTTTAAATGCATATTTAGGGAAAGATAGTGCTTGATTGTTTTGTTTGTCACTAGAAAAGCCTTAGTTTCTAGGGAGGTCGGTTTTGTCCGCAAAATTGACTCTTTCCGCATGACACCTCCCTAAAGGATCACTTAAGCAATAGGATGTCTGTAAGGGTTGAACCTTGGGGAAGTATGTAAAATCCACATTCCATGATCAAAACAACAAAGAAAATGTAGTCTTGAAGAGTGTCCGCTCTGATGTTTGTGGACCTTTCTTGATAGGCTCCGCTACCAAACATAAATACTATGTTATTTTTTTTTATGATTTCTCTAGAAAGTGTTCGACCTTCTTCATGCGGAAGAATAATTAGAAATTCTCAAAATTTGTAAAATTCAAGGCACTAGTTGAGAAAGAGACTAACAAGAAGGTGACGTCTTTCAAGAGTGATAATGGAGGTGAGTATGTTTCAAATGACTTCAAGGAATTTTGTGCCAAAGAATGAATTTGAAGAGAACTGACAACTCCCCACAACCCACAACAAAATGGGGTAGTTGAGAGAAAGAACCATAGCATTGTGGAAGTTGCGAGAGATATGCTACATGACCAAGGTTTTTCGCTGCATTTGTGGGCAGAGGCATGTAACAAAACAATCTACTTGTAGAATTGGAGTCCTCATTGGATTCTTGGTATGATCACATTGGAGGAGGCTTCTTGGGGAGAAATTTGGATGTGTCTCATTTCAAAATTTTTGGAGCCTCTATTTACTACCATGTCTCCAAAGAGTTGAGGAAGAAACTTGAGCTGACAACAAATTTGGGATTTTTGGTGGGTTACACCGAAACTCCAAATTATTACGGGTGTACTTATCTTCCCTTAGAATGATAGTTGTGTGAAGGGATGTAAATTTTGATGAGGAGAAAGCAATGAGATTCTCTCTTTAGAGAGAGTTTCAAATCCTACCAAAAGAGGAGATTTTAGCTCCAGAGGAGGAGCCTCAGGAAGTTATGGAGCAACCACAAATGGAGCAGAGAGGAGGAAAAGTGGATACATCCACTTAAGAAAAACCATCTAGAGAAGGTATAGAAAGAATCATGGAAGCTAATAGATTGGTGTGGGTTTTGAAGGAGAATGTGGGAGATCCTTCAAATTTTCACAAGAAAAGGAGGTCATCTGAGAGGTACACTAGCTACATGGCTCTAATGAATGAGCTTGTAGAGACTAAGCCATCCTCTTTTGAGGAAGAAGTTGAGCAACCAGTTTGGATTGATGCAATGGTGGAAGAATATGAATCCATCATAAAGAACAGTGTTTGGGAAGTGATCCCAAGACTGGCAAATAAATCAGTTATGGGTTTGAGGTGTATCTTCAAGGTTAAGCATGCAGAAAATGGAAGCATAGAGAAGTATAGGGCTATTCTCTCAAGTTGAGGTACTTGACTATGAGGAAACATTTGCTCCCATAGCAAGGTATTCATCCATTAGATCAATTCTTGAAGTGGATGCGCAGATGGGGTGGAAGTTCCACAAATGGATGTAGAAATAGAATTTATCAATGGTGTTAATGAGGAGGAAGTGTACATCGATAAACTATAAGGTTTTGATACATTTGATTGAGAGTCTCATCTGTGAAAACTCAAATGAGCATTGTACGGTCTCAAACAAGCAACCTGAGCTTGGTACACATAGATTGATAGTTATCTCACTAGACTAGGCTTCACCAAAAATGAAGCAGATGTGAAACTCTATCATATTTTGGCAGAAGGTAAGTTGCTTATAATTTTTTTATATGCTGATCATTTAATATTGAAAGGTGATGAGCCACTTATTATCTCTTGCAGGGAGGAACTTTCAATGGAATTTGAGATGAAATAAATGGGTCTCATGCACTACTTCCTCGGGTTGGAAGTATGGCAAGGTGATGGGGAATTGTTTGTATCTAAAGGCAAGTATGCCACTTAGATACTATAGATATTTCACATGGAGATTTGTGAGCCCATGGAGACACCTCTAGCGACCAACTAGAGGGAGGATGCCACATCAGATGAAGAGGTTGATGCAACTATTTACCGGTAGCTAGTGGGTTCATTGATGTATCTTATGAACACATGAATAGACATGTGCTATGCAGTAAACTAGCTAGGCCGACCAAATTTTATTGGAAGTCAACAAAGCATGTCATATGGTACCTTAGAGGCGCTACTAAGTATGGATTATGGTACAGACGGATGAAGGGAGTGAAGCTACATGGCTTCATAGATGTAGATTGGGTAGAGAGTACATCCAATCGGAAGAGTACATCAAGCATAATTTTCAGTGTTGGGTCCACAACAATTTCCTGGTATACCAAGAGTTAGAGGTTTGTGGTTCTCAACTTAGAAAAAGTTGAAACATGCTTGCAAGTCAAGCAGTATGTTAGGCCATATGGATGAGAAAGATACTTATGGGACTATTTGGTTAGGAGATGGATCCAACTTTGATCTATTATGATAATCAAAGTTTCATTAAGTTCTCTGAGAATTTGGTATTTCACAATTGATCCAAGCATATAGATATCCAGTATAATCATTTACGAGACTGTGTGCAAAGGATGATAATGTTGCTACAATACATTCTGACAGAGGAACAATATGATGACATCCTAACAAATGCGTTGTCAAGAGGGAAGTTTGAATTCCACAAGTGAAGGATATGCTGGCATTATGGCTAAAGTGTTGTCCTTGATGGCAACCCATTCAGGTGAAAGATCACAGTACTTCAAGTCAGCAGCAGAGATTGATGATCAACTATCAAATATTGAAGAAAATAAGGGGTACGCAGGTACACCTTACATAAGGTGCGTACATACCCGCAGTTATCCCATTTAGGAGGTGCGTACCCCCAGTGCACACATTTCAAGGCAAAGAAATTCACATGTGGGGTTTTCTTATGTTTTACTCTTGGTATTTAGCCGACGGTATTGGGTTATTATGGTGTCGGCTCGTGGTATTGATCCATGTTTTAAGGAAGAGCTTTCCTATATAAAGCAAAGGAGATCATTTGGCTTGAGCATGCTTTGGGCTGAATATCTTATGAGGGCTAGATCTGGTCTAGATCTAAACAAGGCGAATCTACTGATGGACCGAGATCTCTTCGGCGCATGTTCAGATCTGACTGTCTGGGTTATTTCTGAAGTCTTGAAATCATCTATGCCCGAAGGTAAGCAGGTACAGTGAAAGAAAAGTGCGTACGTACGCAGGAGCGAAGCGTTTCAGGTGCGCCGGTACGCAGGCACAGAAGGGTTTCAGGTGCGCTGGTACACAGGCACAGAAGGGTTTCAGGTGCGCCGGTACGCAGGCACAGAAGGGGTGCAGGTTCGGGGTACGCAGGCACAGAAGGGCTGCAGGTGCATACATACGCAGGCACAGAAGGGTTGCAGGTGCGTACATACGCAGGCACAGAAGGATTGCAGGTGCGTACATACGCAGGCAGTTCAATGGACTCAGAGTGAGGTACGCAGGCTAGCAGTTGAGCAGGGTGCGTACATAAGCAGGCTAGCAGTTGAGCAGGGTGCGTACTGTAAGCAGGCAAGCAGTTGAGCAGGGTGAGTACAGTAAGCAGGCCAGCAGTTGAGCAGGGTGCTTACGTAAGCAGGCGAGCAGTTGAGCAGGGTGCTTACTTCTCTTAAGATATTTGTTTATCATTGTTGTGTTCTGGGTTTGGTCCTATTATTTTTTATCTGGTTACTACAGTTGATTGGGTGATTCTCTTATACTTGATAATCATTTGATGCTTATGGATCCAGTTTGAAAATTTATGAAAAGTGGTCCTTGTAAGAAAAGAAGTAGGGGGTTGTAGCTCCCTTCCAGGAGAGACTGGAAAACGAGAGAGAGAGTTGTAGCTCTCTGCAGGTTGCAGCCTGCGTACTGGTAAAGGACTGCACCAGTACAAAACCATTGTAAAAGGAGTTTCTAATTTGAAAGAAGATAGAGACATATTGCAGCAGGTGGTTTTCACCCACATTGGGTTTCCACCTTACATCTTGTGTTCTTTGGTGTGACTATCTGTTTTCTTTTGTTCATGCTTATTATTTTATGGTACTGACATGCAAAAATAATTCAAAGAACAAATAAAGAAGATTTATTAAAAGAGTTAGATAATACTAATTCACCCCCCCTCTCAGTATTATTTCCAACAGGATAACGGTGGTTGAAAATCCATTTCTTGCTAAGAGGGAGTGTTGAGAATGTTGAAATCTCTAAGTATTACCTATTAGAAATTTTATCTGTATTCTTATGGTTTATCTCTCCTACTTGTTAATCTCAAAAAAGTTATTTAAACATATAAATATCGAAATAAACACAATATAGTCTCAACCATCTACAGATCAACAACTGAAAGAAATAGAAAACACACAACTGACACCGTCATTTTTTGACAAATTGTCCCTGGAAAAACCCAAATTGGGAAAACCATTGCAACAATTCTAAGGGTTATTTTATTATGCAGTCTATCCTTGAGTACAATTGGGTTCTAAACTGGCTCACTCGACAGAGAAAATAATCCAGTAGTAATACCTCTCTATTCGGAAGCAGATATTCCACGAAATTCCTTTCGGCACTTCTCCAAGGCTCTATGTCATCCCTGCTAGCCTCTATGTAGCTCTTGAACACTCTGTGTCAGCCTTCCGCCTCTCTACATCATCTCTTTGGCCTTTTGTGTCACCCACGCAAGCCCCTTAGCCTCTTTGTAGTCTCTAGCTACCTTTGCATGGCTCTTGCTACCTCTGCGTCAGCCTCTTCCATCATTTCACTGACCCTCAGGCACTATCTTTGCCTCTCTGCTATGTACTCACTGCCCCTCGCTGAAACATATCACTTGTTCGAATTTTCTCAACAAACCCCGCTCTAGAAAATCAAATGATTGATCACTCTAGTGTGTTCTCCAACTAACCCTCAAGCCTCCTCTTATACTTTTCATGTTGGTCCTTCAACGGTAGAGATTACATCTCTAATCAATGACTAAGATTAGATTTGGCTTGATCCATGTCATTTGGAACCTTCTAACCTAGTTTAAATGAATACCCATTAATATTTTTTTCCTAAGTTTAGACTTAGTAACTCCATTAAAAATATTAATTATTTTAATATCTCTGTAACCGGATAGAATCTTCCCAAACCATTTTTGGGTCTTGGATATCTCATGTGCTTTAGCCTCTCCACCAATTTTCATGGCTAAATAACATCCAATTCTACCCCAAATCAACACTCCCTCTTAGCGAGGATTATGCTCTAGTAATAATCCACACTGAGCATCACTCTAATTATATGGCACCAATACTTATGCTGATGCTAGGCCTCCCCTCCCAACATCCTCTACACTATTGCATCATGTACTACGACCCATGGCCCTGCCACTACCACTACTACATTTGTACGTCAACTCCCTCTACATCCATTTTGTTGTTGGTCCTTTCTCCCAACATTGCATCTGCACTGCAACCCCCTCTCATCATGCTACATCGTGCTACTACTAACCGCTACTGCACTGCAACTCAGTTAATGAGAAGTAAGTAATTGATCCACCCAACTACTGACATCTCTGTTAGGCTATAAACACTCTCGGTATTGAAGCTCTCTCTACCGCTATCAAGTGCTCCCTCTACTGCCTCTACACTGCTGAAACAACTCCCTGCCTCTTGCACTGCTGCAAACCTCTCTGTGTCATCCTGCACTATTGCAACCTCCTCTGTGCCTCTCGCACTACTGCAAACCTCTCTGTGTCATCCTGCACTATTGCAACCTCCTTTGTGCCTCTCGCACTACTGCAAACCTCTCTATGTCATCCTGCACTATTGCAACCTCCTCTGTGCCTCTCGCACTACTGCAACCTACTAGCTCTACGTTGCCCGGGACTACTGCACTATAGCACTCTCTGCCACTTCATCCACATTTGCTTCTACCAACATCTGTTAGTTCTGCTACTCTCTCTTCGAGGCTCCCGTAGCAAGGTTCTGATACAAGAGTTTTGGTACCTCAGGGATCCTGACCCTCATCGCATGTAGTCCTCCTGACTACAACTTGATGTTTCCCCACCTCTTCTCTAGAGGTACATGAGCACTCATGGCACAATCGTCATCCTCCTCTGCCTCCTTTTCCGCCTTCGCTGGCGCTGCCTTGGAGTCAGACGTTTATCCCTTATTCTTCTTCCTCGAACAATGGTTCACATAATGACTTAGTTCCCCATAGTTGAAGCACTTAATCTTGGGGAGGTCCTTTTTCTTCCTCTTCTCCTGCTTCCACACAGATACCAGAGTTGGATTCTATTCCTCTTCCTCCTTGATCCAGACTCCTTTGCTGCTACTTCTCATCTTGCTTAGCCGTCTGATCTCTTCTTGGCAAAGATTTTCCCACAATTCTTTCCAATATGGAAGATTCGCCCTGCCTAGAATGCTCTGGAAAAATGTCTCCCACTCCTTGGAGACTGCGTTTAGGGAAATCCTCAACATCAGCTCCTAATCTGGCGTGGCCCCTATGGAAGTCATTTGGTCCTAGATCTCCTTCAATATCCTGAAGGAGTGTTCTATCTTCTCCCCCTTCTGCATCTGGTATGACCATAGCTGATTCTCATGTAACAACTTCCTCTACACATAAGTATGTTGGTACAACATCTTCAAGGTGTGCCACATTTTCTTTGTCATGTCCTTCTCGACAATATTTTGGACTACATGATCCTTGACCCCATCAAGGATGATGCATTTCACCTTGGTCATTACCTCCTCGTACTTCTCATTATCAGCTGGGTCAACTGGGATAGCCACTATTCTCAAGGCAAAGGCCTTGATGTGATGTCTATCTAGAATGGACAAGATCCTGGCCTTCCAGACCACAAAGTTGGATGCCCAGTCCAGCATGTCCTAATCCTTCAGTCCATTCATGGTCATCTCTCTACTCTTCCTTTTGACTCTTCCGAGTCTCTACTTCCCTCTGGAAGTTCTCTCTTCGACTCCCTCTGAGTCACTACTTCCAATCTGTAAGTTCTCCACTAGACTCCCTCTTAGTCTTGATTTCCCTCCTTGAAATCCTCCTGCCAACTGTCGAGTCACACCTCTCCGGTCTCCTATGCACCTGCAACATTGATCTGGATTCCTTGGCTAGAAATATGCCTCGGTAGCAACTCCCTCTGCCTTGGTTTTGCCCCATTAGCTATTGTTATGTATCGGCAGCAATAGCACCCCACCAGCTCCACTCCTCGCAATCTTCCAACGGCTTCCTGAGCTTCTAGGCTTTGCATAATTCCGATGTTGGCTGAAATGCTCCCCTAGCCAACTACGTCAACCCTCCTAATCTTTGCATGGCTCTTCATAAGCATTTTTCTTCCCTCCTCAGCCTCTGCGTTGGCCTCTCTCTGGCCCAAACTAATGACACAGTCCCTTTGTCATCACTTTCTACTAGGAACAACTTCTGTCGCTCGAGACAGTTGTTTCTGCTACAAATGCTCTGCTTCAGCTGGTGCCTTCATCTCTCCTATGATCTACAACCATGCTCTGGTACCATGTTGAAATCTCTAAGTCTTACCCGTTAGAAATTTTATCTGAATTCTTCTTGTTTATCTTTCCTACTTTTTAATTATGAACATTATTTAAACATATAAATATCGAAATAAACACAATATAGTCTCAACCATCTACAAATCAACAGCTAAAAGAAATAACAAACACACAAGTGACACCGTTATTTTTTGGACAACTCGTTCCTGGAAAAAAACCAACTTGGGAGAATTGGTGCAACAATTTTGAGGGTTATTTTATTATGCAGTCTATCCTTGAGTACAACTGGGTGCCAAACTCGCTCACCCGATAGAGAAAATAATCTGGCAGTAATACGTCTCTATTCGGAAGTAGATATTTAGAAAATCCACCCACGAAAATCCTTTTGACACTTCTCCAATGCTCTACATCAGTCCTACTAGCCTCTGCATAGCTCCTGAACACTTTGCATCAGCCTTCTGCTTCTCAGTGTCAGCTCTATGGCCTTCTGCGTCACCCACACAGGCCTCTCAGCCTCTATGAAGTCTCTAGTTGCCTCTGTGTGGCTCCTTTTGCCTCTGCGTCAGCCTCTTCAATCATTGCACTGACCCTTAGGCACTATCTCTACCTTGCTTCTATGTACTCACTACCCCTTACTGCAACAGATCACTTGTTTGAATTTTCTCAACAAACCCTACTCTAGAAAATTGAATGGCTAATCACTCTCGTGCATTCTCTAACTGAACCTCAAACCTCCTCTTACACTTTTCCTATTGGTCCTTCAATGGCCGAGATTACATCTCTAATCAGCGGCTAATATTAGATTTGGTTTGATCCATGTCATTTGGAACCTTCTAACCCAATTTTATATTAATACCCATTAATATTTTATTTTTCCTAAGTTTAGACTTAGGAACTCCATTAAAAATATGAATTATTTTAATATCTCTTTAACCGGATAGAATCTACCCAAACCATTTCTGGGTCTTAGAGATCTCATGTGATTTAGCCTCTCCACTAATTTTCATGGCTAAATAACATAATATTCTACCCCAAATAAACACTCCCTCTTAGCGATGACTTTGCTCTAGTAATACTCCACAGTGAGCATCACTCTGATGATACGACACTAGTACATGTGTTGATGCTAGGCCTCCTTGCTCAAAATCCTCTGTACTATTGCATCCTGTACTACTGCCCATGGCCCTGCCACTACCACTGTTTCATCCATACGACAACTCACTCTGCATCCATGCTGCTGCTAGTACTTACTCCCAACACTGCATCTGCACTGCAACCCCCTCTCATCATGTTGCATCGTGCTACTGTACTGCAACTCAGTTATTGAGAAGTAAGTAAGTGATCCAACCAACTACTGACATCCATGTCAGGCTAGAAACACTCCCGATGTTGAAGCTCTCTTTGCCACTATCAAGTGCTCCCTCTACCACCTCTACGTTGCTACAACAACTCCCTGCCTCTCGCACCGCTGCAAACCTCTCTATGCCATCTTGCACTATTGCAACCTCCTCTATGCCTCTTGCACTATTGCAGCCTGCTAAATCTGCACTGCTCGGGACAACTGCACTGTAGCACTCTTTGCCACTTCATCCACATTCATTTCTACCGACATCTGTCAATCCTGCTACTCTCTCTTTGGGGCTCCCATAGCAAGGATATGATCCAAGAATTTGGGTACCTTATGTATCCTGCCCCTCATCACCTGTAGTCCTCCTGACTACAACTCCATGTCTCCCCACCTCTTCTCTAGAGGTATATGCACACTCATGGCCCAATCGTCATCCTCATCTACCTCCTTTTCCACCTTTGTTGGTGCTGCCTTGGAGTCAGCCGCCTCTCTCTTATTCTTATTCCTACACATTAGTTCACATAATGACCCAGTTCCCTACAGTTGAAGCACTTAGTCTTTGAGAGGTCCTTTTTTTTCCTCTTCTCTTGCTTCCCCACAGATTCCATAGCTACATCCTCTTCCTCTTCCTTCTTGATCCAGATTCCTTTGTTGCTACTTCCCATCTTTCTCATCCATCTGATCTCTTCTTGACAAAGATCTACCCACAATTCTTACCAAACTGGAAGATTCGCCCTACCCATAATGCTCTGGAAAAATGTCTCCCACTCCTCAGAGACTGCGTTTAGGGCAGTCCTCAACATCAACTCTTGATCCGGAGTGGCCCCTATGGAAGACAGTTTCTCCTGGATCTCCTTCAATCTCCCGAGGAAGTGACCTATTTTCTCCCCCTTCTGCATTTGGTATGACCACAACTGATTCTCAAGTAGCATCTTCCTCTGCACGAAAGCATGCTCGTACAACGTCTTCAAGGTGTCCCACATTTCCTTTTCCATGTCCTTCTCGGTAATATGTTGGACCACATGATCTTTGACCCCATCAAGGATGATGCATTTTTCCTTGGCCATTTCTTCCTCGTACCTCTCATTATCAGTCGAGTCAACTGGGATAGCCATTTTTCTCAAGGCAAAGGCCTTGATGCGATGTTTATCTAGAATGGACAGGATTCTGGCCTTCTAGTCCACAAAGTTGGATGTCATGTCCAGCCTGTTCTAATCCCTCATTCCATTCATGGCCATCTCTTTGTGTAGAATTTTGTAGAATTTTTCTACATATCAGCGAGCTCTGATACCATGTAGAACTTTTTCTGCAAATCAACTAGCTCTGATACCATGTAGAATTTTGTAGAATTTTTCTACAAATCAGCTAGCTCTGATACCATGTAGAAATTTCCCACCTATAGATCACCTGGTAATGCAATGTACTAAAGCAAAACACTTTATCTACTTCTACAAACAATTTAGTGGAAGCTTAATCAACCATGAGCATCATCAATAAGAACACATATAACTGATAAGAAGGAATAAATCACACATAACACAGAATATATCACTGGTGAAAGCACCAGCATAAAACCCCAACATTGTATTATCAATCAAGTGGAAATCCTCTTCAACATACAAAAAGAATTAGCTCAATAGTTATCCTACTCTCTTTATAATCATAAGATCCTGATGATCTTCAATTAGAAGATGAAAATCATGGACTACCTAGGCCTCAATATATAGGCCACAAGTCCTTCAATCTCCTATAATACATATTTCTCTTGGGAACAGATCCTTCTCCATGCAAGGAATACTTACTAGAAATATTCAAGCATCTGATAGTACATTGTCCGTCATCTGATCTCAACTGGGTCTCTAACAGCACTAACATGCAATAGTTATCCATGAGTGAATTCTTAGTTATCTAAAATAATAGTTGTCACATGCATGCAAGAATTAACAAACTATATTTTATTATTTTAACAACTTGTTAAAATAATCTAACTAGACTTGACTAGTTAAAACTAAGTCAATTGATTCTCTCATTATAGAACTCATACTTATTCCCTCAATCAGTGGAGGAAATTAAGGATAAATTCCTCAATCAGTGGGACAACTCATGTGCATGCTCACAAAGACTTCAAATTCGAATTTCCTTAACTAATTAACTCAACTGAATTAATTAATTAATATTTCCAACTGTTGTTAAGACCAAAATTAATTTTACTTCCTATAGATAGACTAGGGATTGCTATAAATAGAAAGGGACCCAGAAATGCTATTTTTAGAACTTTATATTTTTAGCAGTTTCACCTCTCACCCAATGTGGCCAATGACCTCACTGGCCAAACTGTTATTTTTAGACATGCTATTTTTAGCAGGTATATTTTTAGCACATTCTAAATTTAACATTTCTTGTTGCACATTTTTAAACACTCCCTCTCAACAAGAAAGGCTTTCTCTCGAACCCGATCCTGTAACTCTGGAATGTTTTGCATGCAACACATCTACCCGGTCCACTTGCTCTAACAACACTTGGAACAAAAACACTCCCAACTGACCACTCTGTTGGGCTAGGAACATACTCTGATGTTGAAGCTCTACTTGCTGCTAACAAGTGCTCCCTCTTTGACATCTGCGCTACTACAACATCTCCATGCATCTCGCACCATTGCACACCTCTCTGTGCCACCTAACACTGTGCAAAACACTTGTGCCTCTCGCATTGCTGCAGCCTGCTAGCTATGCGTTGTCCTAGGATTCCCTGCACTGTCGCTCTCTCTGCCGCTCCATCCGCATCTATCTCTACCCAATCAGTCAGTTCCTACTTCTCCACATTGGGGCTCTCGTAGCAAGGTCTCATCCAAGAGGTTGGGTACCTCAAGGATCCTGCCCCTCCTCCTTGGGACGATCACTCTACATCGCCCCACCCCCTACCTGGAGGTATGGCTACATGTGATCCCTCAGCCCACTTGGCTCGAAATTTCCCCCTACTGGAGGTCTCTGCATGAGTAGATGTCTCTACTCGATCTCCACTCAACTTCCCCTGTTGTGGCTGCTCTGCATCCTCCTAAAGTTGCTGCACCAATCGTGGCTCCCCCACAATTGTCTGAGACTTCTTCTGCCTCTGTATGTTGAGAGGTAATATACCCTACCTCTCAACCACCAAATCTCTAACCTTTACCTTGCTCCTCAAGGCTTTGCATGCATCTTGTACCTCATCTACATACAGGTTCTTGGCTAGCACACCAATCTCTTTCCACTTTCCCGTCGTCACAAATTTTTTTGGAAAAAGAGATGATTTTAAATCACCGATATCTCCTTCATATAAACTCCGATTCAGCCGATATTTTTTTTGAATTTGGGTCTCTTTCCACAAGGAATCCAAATATGTTTTTTTTTTTGAAAATTTGGTACATAAATTTTTAGATCTGCTCTTCATACTCTCGGCCCAAAACTCAAAACTTTGAAATCTCCTCTCAGTATATTGTTCTTCCTTGATCACCTGTGCTCTGATACCATGTAGAATTTTGTAGAATTTTTCTACAAATAAGCTAGCTCTAATACCATGTATACCTTTTTCTACAAATCAACTAGCTCTGATACCATGTAGAATTTTGTAGAATTTTTCTACAAATCAGCTAGCTCTGATACCTTGTAGAACTTTTCCTACAAATCAACTAGCTCTGATACCATGTAGAAATTTCCCACATGTATATCACTTGGTAATGCAATCTACTAAAGAAAAACACTTGATCTACTTCTACAAACAATTTAGTGGAAGCTTAATCAACCATGAGCATCATCAATAAGAACACATATAACTAATAAGAAGGAATCAGTAATACATAACACAGAATATATCACTGGTGAAAGCACCAGCATAAAACCCCAACACTGTATTATCAATCAAGTGGAAATCCTCTTCAACATACAAAAATAATTAGCTCAATAGCTATCCTGCCCTCCCTGTAATCAGAAGATCATGATGATCTTCAATCAGAAGATGAAAATCATGGACTACCTAAGCCTCAATATATAGGCCACAAGTCCTCCAATCTCCTATAATACGTATTTCTCTTGGAAATAGATCCTTCTCCATGCAAGGAATACTTACTAGAAATATCCAAGCATCTAATAATACATTGTCCCTCATCTAATCTCAATCGGGTCTCTGAAAAAACTAACATGTAACAGTTATCCATGAGTGAATTCTCAATTATCTAAAATAATAGTTGTCACATGCATGCAAGCATTAACAAACTATATTTTATTATTTTAAAAACTTGTTAACATAATCTAACTGGACTTGACTAGTTAGAACTAAGTCAACTGATTCTCTCATTATAGAATTCATACTTATTCCCTCAATCAGTAGAGGAAATTAAAGATAAATTCCTTAATCAGTGGGACAACTCATGTGCATGCTCACAAAGACTTCAAATTCGAATTTCCTTAACTAATTAACTCAACTGAATTAATTAATTAATATTTCCAATTGTTGTTAAGACCAAAATTAATTTTACTTCCTATAGATAGACTAGGGATTGCTATAAATAGAAAGGGACCCCAAAATGCTATTTTTAGAACTTTCTATTTTTAGTAGTTTCACCTATCACCCAATGTGGCCAATGACCTCACTGGCCAAACTGTTATTTTTAGACATGCTATTTTTAGCACATTCTAAATTTAACATTTCTTGTTGCACAATTTTCAACACTCTGCTCTTCCTTTTGACTCCTCCGAGTCTCTAATTCCCTCTAGAAGTTCTCTCTTCGACTCCCTTTGAGTCACTACTTCCCGTTTGGAAATTCTCTACTAGACTCCCTTTGTTTCTTGATTTCCCTCCCGGAAATCCTCCTGTCAACCTTTGAGCCGCACCTCTCCGATCTCCTATGCACCCGCAACATTGATCCAGATTCCTTGGCTAGAAATATGCCTTGGTAGTGACTACCTCTACCTTGGTTTTGCCTCGTTAGGTATTGTACTGTCTCAGTAGCAACAACACCCCACCAGCTTCACTCTTTGCAATCTTCCCACAACTTCCTAAGCCCCAGCAACCAAAGGACTTAGCTTCTAGGCTCTGTGCAATTCTGGTACTGGATAAAATGCTCCCCTAGCCAATTGTGCCAACCCTTCTGGTCTCTGCGTGGCTCTTCGTGAGCCTTTTTCGGCCCTCCTAAGCCTCTGTGCTGGCCTCCCTCTAGCGCGAACTGATGACGAAGTCCCTCTGCATTAACCCTTATATGTGGCTTTCTGCTAGGAACAACTTCTATCACTCGGGAGAGTTGTTTCTGCTACAAATGCTCTACTTCAGCTGGTGCCATCAACTCTCCTATGATCTGCAACCATGCTCTGATACCATGTTGAAATCTCTAAGTATTGCCCATTAGAAATTTTATCTATATTATTATGATTTATCTCTCCTACTTGTTAATTACAAACAAGTTATTTAAACATATAAATATAAAAATAAACACAATACATTCTCAAACATTTACATATCAACAGTTGAAAGAAATAGAAAACACACAAGTGACACCGTTATTTTTGGACAACTCATCCCCGAAAAAACCCAGCTTGGGAAAACCGGTGCAAAAATTTTGAGGGTTATTTCATTATGCAGTACAACTGGGTGCCAAACTAGCTCACCTGATAGAGAACATAATCCGGCAGTAATACCTCTCTATTTGGAAGTAGATATTTAGAAAATCTGCCCCACGAAAATCCTTCCGGCGTTTTTCCAAGGCTCTGCATCATCCCTAATAGCCTCTGTGTAGCTCTTGAACACTTTGTTTCAGCCTTCTACCTCTCTATGCCATCTCTCTAGCATTTTTCATCACCCACGCAGGCCCCTCAACCTCTGTGTAGTCTCTAGCTGCCTCTGCATGGCTCCTGTTGCCTCTACGTAGCTATGCATGCTTCTGCATCAGCCTCTTCAGTTACCACACTAACCCTTAGGCACTATCTCTACCTCTCTTATATGTACTCACTGCCCCTTGCTGCAACAGATCACTTGTTTGAATTTTTTCAGCAAATCCCGCTCTAGAAAATCGAATGATTGATCACTCTCGTGTGTTCTCCAACTGACCCTCAAGCTTCCTCATATACTTTTCCTATTGGTCCTTAAACGACACATCTCTAATCAACGTCTAAGATTAGATTTGGCTTGACCCATGTCATTTGGAACCTTCTAACCCAGTTTTATATTAATACCCATTAATATTTTATTTTTCCTAAGTTTAGACTTAGGAACTCCATTAAAAATATTATTTGTTTTAATATCTCCTTAACCAGGTAGAATCTTCCCAAACCATTTCTGGGTGTTGGAGATCTCATGTTCTTTAGCCTCTCCACCAATTTCCATGTCTAGATCACATTCGATGTTATCAAAAATCAACAGATAAGTGTAGAAAAAAGGCTTAATTTGACTTAGCCTAAGTCAAATTGAGAAAATTCGAAATTTCCATATCAGTAGACAACTTGGAGGGTAGTTAACTAGGGTGACATGGCTCTTGTCACTCTATTGGTTCATTAAATTTGAGTTAGTGGGCTTGGAGTTCAATTTTCATGTGTTGATTGCTAATTTGTAGCAATTTAGTTTAGTTATTTCTAGTTGTACTAAGTTAAACTAGTTCTAACAATTAATAGAACTAGTCATGTTATGTTAAATTTTAAGCTTCTGTGGATGTCATTTGGAAAATTGCGATTCAGATCATCCACAGTATTATGTGTTTCTTGTCGACTTTTCGAATCCCAAAGGGGATAGCTCTTCAGGACATAATTGAGTGATAGATTGCAGGAAGAACTTATTGACCATACCAGAGAAATACCTAATGCATAAAATAAAAAACAAAACGCTGATTAATTTAAAAACTAAACCTAAGCCTACATGTAAAAGTTTTTTAAAATATTTAAATTATTATATAATTAATAATTATATGTGGCTATTTTATTATTAAGTAATTAAATAACAATTGATTTTTATTTTCTAATAATAAATGATTATTTAATTTATGCAAAACGTCTAAAATCGAAAGATTCTTTATTTTATCATGAAATAAATAAATTCATTTTTATTATTAGTAAATACTATTAATATCTTCTTAATAATAAGAAAAAAATTTATTTATTTAATTTTAAGTAATTTTAATAATAAAATATTATTAATAACAATAAAAACTTAATTAAAATAATTTAGATGAGAATATTATATTTAATTTTAACATAAATAATAATAAAATTAATTTAATATAATTAAATAATAATGTAAATATTATTATTATTATTATTATTATTGATTTATCTAGTTAAGAAATAATTATTTATTCTTTAACGAATAAATAAATAATTATTCTCATGAATAAATAATTAATAATAATGAATTATTTATCTATTAATACTAATTATTTATTTAATGATATTTAACAATTTAATTTAATTTAATCATTTCTTAATGGCTGTGAGTTAAAAATGTTTTATAAATTTTAAGATGTTATTATTAATTGTTAATTAAACAATATATTAATGGAGGTTAATTAAAAGTTTCATGAGTTATCTAGAGATTAAGGTCAAAAGAGAGGGATCATACCTAGAATCCTATACCTCAGAAGACCTCGAAGCGTTGATATGCCTAATCACTGGAAGCCAATTTCCACTAATCTCATTCCCACCAGCCTTGCTGAGGTTATTTGGACATTTCCTTATCTCAAGCACTTCTTTGATTTTCCTCTTTTTATAATGATCTTCCGTAGCAATAATTATGGCATTCTCAAGACAAACATGATGCTTAGTTTTTGAGGAGTGCTTTGCAAGGGTTGAAGTGCAAAATATCTCATTCTTGATATCTGCTCCATGTTCTTTAAGTCTTGTTTTTAAAGAACGCCCCGTCTCTCCAATATAACTTCTGTTGCAAGAACAAACAATCTTATAAACTCCTTTAAGTTGTTGCTCATCGATGTTGTCCTTGAAAGACCTCATTCTTTACTTAATTGTTCCACATGTCATAAATTGAGTGAATATGTCTTTCTTTCTTCGAACATTGGAGATCTTATCTGTAACCCCTTGAATGAATGGAAGGTAAATTGTCCCGCAATTTTATTTAGAGCCCTTAGGGAGGAATTTTCCTTCAGCTCTTTTTATAACTTTCTTAATATCCTTTTCCTTGTATCCTATATCTTTAAATACAAAGGTTAGGTGCTTAATCTCCTCTACCTCTACCTTGGTTTTGCCTCGTTAGGTATTGTTCTGTCTCGACAGCAACAACACCCCACCAGCCTCACTCTTTGCAATCTTCCCACAACTTCCTAAGCCCCAGCAACCAAAGGACTTAGCTTCTAGGCTCTGCGCAATTCTGGTACTGGCTAAAATGCTCCCCTAGCCAATTGTGTCAACCCTTCTGGTCTCTGCGTGGCTCTTCGTGAGCCTTTTTCGGCCCTCCTAAGCCTTTGTGCTGGCCTACCTCTAGCGCGAACTAATGACGAAGTCCCTCTGCATTAACCCTTCTATGTGGCTTTCTGCTAGGAACAACTTCTATCACTCGGGAGAGTTGTTTCTGCTACAAATGCTCTACTTCAGCTCGTGCCATCAACTCTCCTGTGATCTGCAACCATGCTCTGATACCATGTTGAAATCTCTAAGTATTGCCCGTTAGAAATTTTATCTATATTATTATGATTTATCTCTCCTACTTGTTAATTACAAACAAGTTATTTAAACATATAAATATCAAAATAAACACAATACAGTCTCAAACAATTACATATCAACAGCTGAAAGAAATAGAAAACACACAAGTGATATCGTTATTTTTGGACAACTCATCCCTGGAAAAACCCAGCTTGGGAAAATCGGTGCAAAAATTTTGAGGGTTATTTCATTATGCAGTACAACTGGGTGCCAAACTAGCTCACCTGATAGAGAACATAATCTGGCAGTAATACCTCTCTATTTGGAAGTAGATATTTAGAAAATCTGCCCCACAAAAATCCTTCCGGCGTTTTTCCAAGGCTCTGCATCATCCCTACTAGCCTCTGTGTAGCTCTTGAACACTTTATTTCAGCCTTCTACCTCTCTATGCCATCTCTCTGGCATTTTTCATCACCCACGCAGGCCCCTCAACCTCTGTGTAGTCTCTAGCTGCCTCTGCATGGCTCTTGTTGCCTCTACGTAGCTATGCATGCTTCTGCATCAGCCTCTTCAGTTACCACACTGACCCTTAGGCACTATCTCTACCTCTCTTCTATGTACTCACTGCCCCTTGCTGCAACAGATCACTTGTTTGAATCTTTTCAGCAAATCTCGCTCTAGAAAATCGAATGATTGATCACTCTCGTGTGTTCTCCAACTGACCCTCAAGCTTCCTCATATACTTTTCCTATTGGTCCTTAAACGACACATCTCTAATCAACGTCTAAGATTAGATTTGGCTTGACCCATGTCATTTGGAACCTTCTAACCCAATTTTATATTAATACCCATTAATATTTTATTTTTCCTAAGTTTAGACTTAGGAACTCCATTAAAAATATTATTTATTTTAATATCTCCTTAACCAAGTAGAATCTTCCCAAACCATTTTTGGGTGTTGGAGATCTCATGTTCTTTAGCCTCTCCACCAATTTCCATGTCTAGATCACATTCGATGCTATCCAAAATCAACAGATAAGTGTAGAAAAAAGGCTTAATTTGACTTAGCCTAAGTCAAATTGAGAAAATTCGAAATTTCCATATCAGTAGACAACTTGGAGGGTAGTTAACTAGGGTGACATGGCTCTTGTCACTCTGTTGGTTCATTAAATTTGAGTTAATGGGCTTGGAGTTCAATTTTCATGTGTTGATGGCTAATTTGTAGCAATTTAGTTTAGTTATTTCCAGTTGTACTAAGTTAAACTAGTTCTAACAATTAATAGAACTAGTCAGGTTATGTTAAATTTTAAGCTTCTGTGGATGTCATTTGGAAAATTGCGATTCAGATCATCCACAGTATTATGTGTTTCTTGTCGACTTTTCGAATCCCAAAGGGGATAGATCTTCAAGACATAATTGAGTGATAGATTGCAGGAAGAGCTTATTAACCATACTAGAGAAATACCTAATGCATAAAATAAAAAACAAAACGCTGACTAATTTAAAAACTAAACCTAAGCCTACATGTAAAAGTTTTTTAAAATATTTAAATTATTATATTAATAATTATATGTAGCTATTTTATTATTAAGTAATTAAATAACAATTGATTTTTATTTTCTAATAATAAATTATTATTTAATTTATGCAAAACGTCTAAAATCGAAAGATTCTTTATTTTATTATGAAATAAATAAATTCATTTTTATTATTAGTAAATACTATTAATATCTTCTTAATAAATAAGAAAATAATTTATTTATTTAATTTTAAGTAATTTTAATAATAAAATATTATTAATAACAATAAAAACTTAATTAAAATAATTTAGATAAGATTAATTATATTTAATTTTAACATAAATAATAATAAAATTAATTTAATATAATTAAATAATAATGTAAATACTATTATTATTATTATTATTGATTTATCTAGTTAAGAAATAATTATTTATTCTTTAATGAATAAATAAATAATTATTCTCATGAATAAATAATTAATAATAATGAATTATTTATCTATTAATACTAATTATTTATTTAATGATATTTAATAATTTAATTTAATCATTTCTTAATGGCTATGAGTTAAAAATGTTTTATAAATTTTAAGATGTTATTAATAATTGTTAATTAAACAATATATTAATGGAGGTTAATTAAAAGTTTCATGAGTTATCTAGAGATTAAGGTCAAAAGAGAGGGATCATACCTAGAATCCTATACCTCAGAAGACCTCGAAGCGCTGATATGCCTAATCACTAGAAGCCAATTTCCACTAATCTCATTCCCACCAGCCTTGCTGAGGTTATTTGGACATTTCCTGACCTCAAGCACTTCTTTGATTTTCCTCTTTTTATAATGATCTTCCGTAGCAATAATTATGGCATTCTCAAGACAAACATGATGCTTAGTTTTTGAGGAGTGCTTTGCAAGGGTTGAAGTGCGAAATATCTCATTCTTGATATCTTCTCCATGTTCTCTAAGTCTTGTTTTTAAAGAACGCCCCGTCTCTCCAATATAAATTCTACTGCAAGAACAAACAATCTTATAAACTCCTTTAAGTTGCTGCTCATCGATGTTGTCCTTGAAAGACCTCATTCTTTACTTAATTGTTCCACATGTCATAAATTGAGTGAATATGTCTTTCTTTCTTCAAACATTGGAGATCTTATCTGTAACCCCTTGAATGAATGGAAGGGAAATTGTCCCGTGATTTTATTTAGAGCCCTTGGGGAGGAGTTTTCCTTCAGCTCTTTTTATAGCTTTCTTAATATCCTTTTCCTTGTATCCTATATCTTTAAATACAAAGGTTAGGTGCTTAATCTCCTCATCAAGGTGATTGGTGTTGAAAACTCTAAGGGCTCTAACAGCAAGAGTGTTAAGGACCCCAAGTTTTTGGGATGGATGATGGTACGAATCAGCATGAAGATAGCTTTCAGTGTGGTTTTTCTTCCTAAAGACTTGGTGTCCCAATACCATCCTCCTTTCTGATCACAAGGACATCTAAAAAGGAATTCTACCTTTTTCTTCAAGCTCCATAGTAAACTTAATTTCTGAATAGATAGAGTTAAGATGATTAAAAAACTTCTCAAGCTCAACCCTACCATGAGTCCATTTTAAGTTGGTGTCATCAACAAATCTTTTCCACCATGCTGGTTTCAAGGGGTATGATTCAAGAGCCTTTTTCTCAAAATACTCAATGTATAAATTGGCGACTATTGGTGACAAGGGGTAACCCATTGCGACCCCAGATATCTGTTCAAAATAACTGCCCTAGAAACTGAAGAAAGTGGATCACAAACAGATCTCAGCAAGTTTCGCAGTTTCTGGATCAGTGACTTCTTTTATAACATGATAGTTGGAGGTTAGTTGTGAAATGGGAAAACAATCTAAATCAGATACCACCCAGTTAACTAATTGATCAGCCAAAAATAGATCATGCATGCAAGGAATTAGAATTACTCAAATGTGGTGGAGATTCTAAGGTAGTGTAGCATCAGTTGTAGACTAGTCTTGAGTGTAAAGATGTTGCATGCAATCAGTGATTAATCCTTGAGAATTGCGCAATCAATTTGGGGGAAATTCCTAAATAATAGAGGCCAATTTCCTTAAGATTTACACAAGGAAATAGAAGCTCATGTGGGTGCAGAAATTGACTAATTCTAGGTTATAGCTTCTCATTGAGTAGGAAGAACAATTATTCTTTTGCAGGTTGAGCTCAGAGCTGGAGCTAGCAATTGTAATAGATTATCTATTCATCTTATTAATGCAAGTAGACTTAAGTGGTTTTTAGCATTTGGTTTCCCCTAAATACATCTGCGAACTTATGTATGTGATTGATACATGGTTGTGAATTTTGTTCCAAATTATGAATTAATTTACACAGAGTTGTAGAATAGAATTTTGTCTCTTGATTTAGATTAAATTTCTTGAGTAGTTGAAATTCTATCACCAAATTTCTACACAAACCATTTGTCTTGACATGATAATCTACATCTTGATCACTTATACCCTACTGCTATATCCTATGCTTAAGCTGCTGGTACATGTCATCCTGTTGCCTTGCATGTAATATCTGATCCTATAAATTTATCCCATATGAACTCATAGTTGTTATGTGATTTACCTACACTCTTCTGCTAAGAGCATCTACAACCTTGTTCTCTTTACCCTTAATGTACCTGATAGAAGTGAAACTCACTGAACACATACAACCATCTAGCTTGCCTAACATTCATATTAGGTTGGTTAAACAAATATCTCAACCCATTGTGATCTCTCATCAACACAAACCTCCTGGAAAGAAGATAGTGCCTCCACATCTTTAATGCATGAATGATCGTTTCCAACTCAAGATCATGTGTCACGTAGTTATGCTCATGCTTATTCAATTTTCTTGACTCGTAGCATACCACCTATCCCTCCTGCATAAAAACTCCACTAGGTCCTCTCTCTTGCAAGAATTTGTTGACACTACAAACTCTCTATATGGATCTACAATCTTTATAACTAGAGAATTGTAAGCAACTGCTTCAACTGCTCAAAATTGGTTGCATATTCCTCCATCCATTCAAATTTCTTTCCTTTCCTCTACAAGGATGTAATAAAGTAGGAAATTTGTGAGGAGTTCCTGATGAACCTCCTATAATAACCTATTGACCCCATGAATGATCTGAACTCATCCACATTCCTAGGAGCTACCTATTTCGTGATAGCTATCATATTTTTTATGAAAATAGCAACAAGGAATGTTAAAAATAACATCTAGAAATTCCAATTTAATTTGTCATTGAATTAAATTGTGAATTAAACTTTAAATTATTTTCTCATAGCAACTTATAATAGTTAACTAAGTTAAGTTGACTTAGTTGACTTATGAATTTCGAGTTGGAAGTCTTTTTTAATTCATGTAAGTGTTCTCCCTAAATTTTAGGGGTCCAGTATGAGTTTAAATTGAGTTATAATTATAGATAACACAGTTTAGTGAGTTATGTGTTAAAAAAAAACTATATATGACAGAGAAATGCAAGACATATAATATGCGGAAAAACACAAACACATAAAATTAGAGAGACACATATATACGTGGTTCACCCATTTTGGGCTATATCCACCCCGAACAGCCAGTCCTTCCTTTCTATTATCCAGAAAAATGAAGAGACACAACCTACAGTAAATCCACTGTAATATCCTTTTTTTTCTCTCATAGTTTCACCTCTCTGTTTCTCGCTCTGAGAATACACACATATTCCACAGCCTCAATACAATACCCTCATAAGAGAGGGGTTGCCTTCTAGGGCAAAAAAAATCCTAAACTAAACATAAATTCTACCGTCAGATCATTCGCCTAATGAATGGCCCAGATTGACTAGAAATTACAATACTTTTACAAGGCAATTTTACATATGTTTTTAGCTTCGGGGGCACTGCCCCCAAAACCCCCACCGGGGGAACGCTGGCCCCCGGACCCCCATGGGGGGGGACAAGTCCCCCCCCCGTGTGGAGGGGTGTACAAGCTTCCTAGGGTATACTTCCAGCTGAAACAAAGACCTCTAAATAATCATGCTCCACACCCAACAATCTCCCACTTGGAGAATGATTGTAGCAACTCCACCGCTGCGTCATTTGCTAGACAATGACTCCTATTTAGACCTAGTTGTTTCTCATCTTCATCATCATCCTTGAAGACCAATTGAAACTAAGCATATTCTCAGTTTCTCCCTGGTTACAACTTTTGTCAACATATCTGCAGGATTCTAGCTAGTGTGTATCTTTTCTAGCTTCAACTCTCCATCTTCCAACATTGATCATATGAAATGGTACTTGAGCTGTATGTGTTTAGTCCTAGAATGAAATGTTGAGTTCTTTGCAAGATGAATGGCACTTTGACTATCACTGTATAACGTGCCCATATCATGCTTCTTACCCAATTCATCCATAAACCTTTGTAACCAAATCATTTCTTTACTAGCCTCTCTAGCAGCAACATACTTTGCTTCTGTTGTTGAAAGTGCAACAACACTATGGATTTTTGAAACCCAATTGACAGTTATTCCACCTATAGTAAATACATATCCTGTAGTGCTCCTCATGTTATCTCTATCACCTGCCATATCTGCATCAACATATCCCTCTAGAGAAATGTTTGAACCACCAAATCATAATGCTTGATTTGTGGTACCTCTCAAATATCTGAGAATCCATTTCACTGCCATCCAATGTTATTTTCCTGGATTGTTCATGTACTTGCTTACAACTCCCACTGCATGTGCAATATCAGGACTTGTGCAGACCATTGCATACATTAAGCTTCTAATTGCTGATGCATATGGAACTTTAGAGATATAATCCATGTCTTCATGGGTCTTTGGGCATATCTCCTTACTAAGTTTGAAATGGCTAGCAAAAGGTGTACTAACTAGTTTTGCATTGTGCATATTAAATCTTTTCAACACCTTTTGTATGTACTCATTCTGAGACAATGTTAATTTGTGATTTTTCTTGTCTCTAGTTATTCTCATACCAAGGATTTGTTTTGCAGCTCCCAAATCCTTCATTGCAAAGGAATTTGTAAATTTTATTTTGAGCACATTTATTTCCTACATGTTAGACCATGCAACAAACATGTCATCTACATACAATAACAATATAATATAGCTGCCGCCCACGGGGGTTTGGATTGACGGTGAATGGGTGCGCTGTTAAGGAACTCCTGGCGATAGGTCACCGGTTCAAATCTCCCGTGGGTACGTAGGTTAGTCTTAATATAGAAAAAAAAAAAAAACAATATAATATAGCTGCCATCATTTTGCTTTTTCAGATAAACACAATGATCAGAGTGAGATCTAGTATAACCTTGTTCAGACATAAACTTGTCTAATTTTAGATACCACTGCCTTGGAGCTTGTTTTAATCCATACAAGCTCTTCTTCAACCTGCACACTAGTTTCTCCTGCCCTTTTACCTCATATCCTTATGGTTGCTGCATATATATCTCTTCCTCCAAATCCCCATGGAGAAATGTTGTCTTTACATCTAACTGCTCAAGATGCAAATCTTCAACTGCTACTAGACTTAAAATAGTTCTGATTGAAGTCATTTTAACAACAGGAGAAACTATTTCATCAAAATCAATACCTTTCTTTTGTGCAAACCCCTTCACCACAAGTCTAGCTTTGTACCTCTGTTTTCCTCCATCTTCTTCCTTCAGCCTGTAAACCCAATTATTCTGCAATGTATTTTTACCTGCAGGCAACCTGATTAAGTCACAAGTCTAGTTATGCATTAAGAAGTCCATCTCTTCTTCCATGGCCAGCTCCCACTTCTTCCTGCTTTCAACCTACATTGCTTCTTCATAACCATCGGGTTCACCAGAATCAGTCAACAATAAATAACATAATGAAGGATAGTATCATTTAGGGCGTATACTTATCCTGGTAGATCTTCTAACACCACTTTCAAGTGTTCTGGGTGCCTGTTGTTGTTGTGGTGGTTGTTGTTGTTGTGGTTGTTGATTATTATTATTTTCAGGCACCTTTACTTTTTCAGTGATCTCATCAAGAACTGTGTATTCCTTGTTTTCTTTTTCCTGTTTCTTTTCCTGCCATTGATTCTTATACAAGACCTTTTCATTGAATATTACATCTCTGCTCCTAATGATTTTTTGATATTCATAATCATATAAGCGATAACCGAAATCAATACACCATATCCAATAAAGATACATTTCTTTGGTTTTTCCTCAAGCTTTGTTCTATTTTCTTATTAATATGGACAAAGGCCTCACAACCAAAAGGCTTTAAATAAGAGTAGTTTACCTTTTTACCTGTCCATGCTTCCTCTAGAACACCACCATCCAAGGAAATTGAAGGCCCTCTGTTTATTAGATAAACAACAGTATCTATAGAATCTCCCCAAAATTGTAAAGGAAATCCTACATGCAATCTCATGCACCTTGCACGCTCCATGATTGTTCTGTTCATCCTTTCTGACACACCATTTTCTTGTGGTGTTCTTGGAACTATCTTCTCTCTGTGAATTCCACGCTCTGAACAATACCTATCAAACTCTTTGCCACAATATTCACCTCCATTGTCCGATCTGAGACACTTCAATTTCTTTCCTGTCTCAATCTCAACCAAAGCTTTCCATTTCTTGAAAGTATCAAATACATCAGATTTATTCTGAATACAATAAATCCAAGTTTTTCTAGTTGCATCATCAATAAAAGTAACATAATAATGAGAGCCACTGAGAGATGATACCTGAGCAAGTCCCCGTACATATGTATGCACAAGCTCTAATTTTTCACTCTTCTTTTCTTTCCCAACTCTAAGAAATCTGACTCTCTTATGTTTTCCATAAATGCAATTCTCACAGAAGTCCAAGTCAACATTCTTCAAACCTAGTAACAAATTCCTTGAGTGAAGAATCTTCATCCCCTTCTCACTCATGTGTCCAAGCCTATGATGCCATAATGCTACATCTGCTCCTTTGGAAGTTAAAGCATTAACAGAGTTAGAAATACCATTGCATAAATACAATGTACCAACCTTTTCACCTTTTGCTATTACCAAGGCTCCTTTGGTGACCTTCCAAGCTTTATCTGTGAAAGTTGTCACACAACCTTCACCGCCTAACTGCCCTGTTGAAATCAAATTTTTCTTCAAATTTGGAACATGCCTTACCTCCTTCAGTAGCCATTGGTTTCCATTCTACTGTTTTACAAGAACCTTAACCATTCCAACAATTTTATAGGGTTTATCATCACCCAAACAGACTTGTCCAAAATCTCCTTGAACATAGTCATGAAAATATTTCTTATCAAGTGTGGCATGGAATGAGGCCCCTGAATCTACCACCCAGTAACCCGTAATATTTTCGAAAGAAATAATCAAAGCATATTGTAACACCTCACCTGTCACATTTGCTTCATGATTGTTTTCTTGTTGTGCATCTCCTTCTTTTCCCTTCCAAGATTTACAGTCTTTCTTTAAGTGTCCTTTCTTTCTGCATTTCCAGCACACTATCCCCGATCTGGACTTGGATCTGCCTTTCCTTGATTTACTGCGATATCCTAAGCTCTTTTCTCTTTCCATTTTTTTCCCCTAGACTCTGCACTCAAAGCATTACCAGATGTCTCACCGGAGCTTTTCCTTTCCTTGCTAAGGAAAGCACTGACAACATCATCAAACTTTAAAGTACTAGATCCAAAAATAGAGTTACTAATGGCCATTACTAAACCATTCCAACTTTCTAGCAATGAGCACAAGAATAACAGAGCTCTAACTTCATCATCAGAGATTACCCCTACAGAACTTAACTGACTTGTAACTGTTTTAAAATCATTTAAATGGTTTGCAACAGATCCACCTTCTGACATCTTCATATTAAATAACCGTTTCATAAGAAATACCTTGTTTGAGGCCGAGGGTTTTTCATATAGTTTCGCTAATGCCTAAATCAAACCCTCTATCATTGTTTCCTTCGAAATGTTGAAGGAAACCGATGCTGCAAGGCACAACCATACTGTTCCAAGTTCCTTTCTATCGAGAATGTTCCATTCTGCATCTGTCATAGCTGTCAGCTTCTTTGCTTTTCCGGTCAATGGTAGGTACAGATCTTTCTGATACAGATAGTCTTCCATCTGCATCTTCCACAGCAGGAAGTTTTGGCTGTTAAATTTCTTGACCCTGAACTTACCATCTTCCACCATTTCTCCCACTCGAATGAGGAACCCTTCTTTCCTGCGAGTTCATTAGCCAAATAGACCTTCGGCTCTGATACCAGTTGTTAGAAAAATTATATATGACAGAGAAATGAAAGACATAATATGCGGAAAAACACAAACACATAAAACTAGAGAGACACAAATATACGTGGTTCACCCAGTTTGGGCTACATCCACCCCGAACAGCTAGTCCTTCCTTTCTATTATCCAGCAAAATTAAGAGACACAACCTACAACAGATCCGCTGTAATATCCTTTGTTTTCTCTCATAGTCTAACATCTTTGTTTCTCACCCTAAGAATACACACATATTCCACAACCTCAATACAATACCCTCATAAGAGAGGGGTTGCCTTCTAGGGCAAAAAAAATCCCTAAACTAAACATAAATTCTACCGTCAAATCATCTGCCTAATGAACGGCCCGGATTGACTAGAAATTGTTATACTTTTACAAGGCAATTTTACATATGCTTTTAGCTTCGGGCGCGCTGCCCCCAAAACCCCCGTCAGGGGACCACTGGCCCTCGGACCCCCCAGCCGGGGGCGATTAGCCCCCCTGGACCCCCGCGAGGGGGACAAGTCCCCCCCGCACCACCCCACGTGGAGCGGTGTACAATCTTCCTGGGGTATACATCCGGCTAAAACAAAGACCTCTAAATAATCATGCTCCATACCCAACATTATGGTCAGCTAAGTTAGTTATAATTGTTTGTGGAACTAATAGAAGACTAACAGTCAGTTGGTGAACTGGTGCATCCATAAGTGTTACTCCAATTAACTAAAGATTTACTCATGAGAAACTCATGCATATTAGTTCAGAGAAAGTCCCCGTTGAGACTAGAGTGAGGGATAGTGTACTATTAGTTGTATGATTTACTTAGTTGTAAGTATCATACATGCAATCAGAGAAGGACCTATGTTTGGATTGTGCAGTTTTGGAAGCATGAATTCCCTTTAAATACGAGCTATTCATCCTAGGAATTGTGCATGGAAATAGGGGCTTGGAGAGCTATAGAATAGCCTAAGGATTTGGCTTGAGCTAACTTGTCAGTTGAGAGTTGATTATACTTGTGCAGGGATTGTTCTTGTGATAAGAAGCATTGTATGCTCATCTTGGATTTCTTATTAATGTAAGATAGATAGTAGGGGTTTTGAGATGCGGATTTCCCCAGATAAATATTGTGTTATGCTCCATTGATTATATTCCTCTTGTCGATTGTTGTTTTCATCGATCTTTATGGGCTTCCGCTGAAAAGAGTAGAGTAGATTCTTGTCTTGTGTTTTAGGAAATTACTTGATCTTTAATCTATAGGAAAATATACATGGTATTGGAGCATAATTCAATATAATAAAGGAGATTTCAAAGTTTTTAGTTTTGGGTTACGGTTGAAATTCGAATTTGCAATACAAACTTTACATGGCATTCTACGATTTGTGGCTCGAGTATGCCTTGGAAGGAAACTCGAATTATATAACTTGGAGGGACAGAATGGAGGTTGTGCTGGAGGATAATGGGTTGAAGAAATTCATTGATCAAGAGATTCCTAATCCAACAACATCAGATGTACAAAATCTAGCCGAATGGAAGAAGTGTGTGGCAAGGGCAAGGCAACTAATCCTTGAGGGAGTTCGAGACTACATTGCCTCGAGTCTTCATGCGAAGGAGACTATATATGCTATGTGGAAAGCATTGATAGACCATTTCCAGAACAAGAATCACCATAGGAAGTTGGCACTAAAAGATAAACTTCGAAAAATCAAGATGGAGGTGGGCGACTCAATTCCAAATTGCTTGAACTATAAGAATTTACAGGGTAAGTTCCTCAGATAGAACACTAAAGGAAACCACTCACAAATAGACCACAAATCAGTTCACCAGTATTCTCGACATGGTTAAATCCCTCAAAGATGGAAATAGTCCACAGCTTGAGCCAACATGACCACTTCAGGAAATTTATTAATGTAAAAGAAAGAAAATTTACATAAGCTTCTCTCATGAATGGTCACCTTACAAATGACCTTCGATGCTCTTTAAATAGATATCATGGACCAATCGAGTGTTAAGCCATAGATCAAGTGTAAGTAATACCAAGGAGAGAATGAATTGTCAGATAACTTCATGTTTAGAACATATTGTGACCGTCAGATTGTAAGTTACAAAAAGTACATACTAAAGAAACATAATATACCTAACTATACACTAGACCAAGTTATACTTAACTATTCGCTATGTGTCGAAATATCCTAACATCCCCCCTTAAGAACAACTTGGGATAGGATTGAAGGATGTACAAATATGACACAAAAGGAGAAGGAAGGAGGCATTAGAGACTATCCCCCCTTAGTGACAACTTCCTGAACTCCACCATAAATTGAAGTTTAGTAAACTTCCCCTCTGTGAGAGCCTTTGTAAAGATGTCTGCAACTTAATCATCAGTTGAACAATATTGCACTTCAAGAACATGGTCATGAATGAGCTTTCTGATGAAGTGCATGTGTAGCTCAATGTGTTTGTTGCACTGATGTTGGACTGGATATTTGCATAGTTGAATGGAACTTTGATTATCACACCAAAATGTAGTCAGATGCTACTACTAAAAGCCAAACTCTGACAGGATCTGATGAAGCCACAGGGCTTCCTTAATAGCTTCTACGGCGCCACGATACTCTGCTTCTACTAAAGAAAGAGAAATTGCACTTTTTTTTGTTGCAAGCCCATGTAATAGGTCCAGAACCAAGAGTGAAGACATAAACTGCAGTAGACTTCTGATCATCAGGGTCACCAGCCCAATCAAAATTAGTTAAACCAACCAATAGAGGAGATGCATAAACCGAGAAATAAGGCCAACAACAAAGGAAAGGTTATGATGGGTATGGGTCAGATACAAAAAATTTCCTACAAGCTGATAGTATAAGGTAGCATCAACTTTAGGGGAAGTACAAGTGACTAAAAGTTTGGCTCTAGACTAAAAGGGAGAAGGGGCTAGCTTACAGTCTTCCATGTGAAAGTGGCGTAGAAGATCACAGGCATACTTGGACTTGGAAAGGGAAATACCTTCCTTGGATTGCAAGACTTGAAGACCAAGAAAATAATGCAAGTGTCCTAAGTCTATCATTTCAAACTAATTCTTAAGGTTGAACTTCATATGGTTTATAAGGTTGGGATCACTACCAATAAGGATAATATCATCAACATAAAGAATAATAATGATAAGAGACTTACCCACTTTCTTGGTGTAGACAATATTGTTAGAATGACACCTAGAAAAGCCAGTATCTAAAATAAAGCTATCCATTTTGGCATACCAAGCTCAAGGGGCTTGCTTGAGACCATAAAAGGATTTCTTAAGTTGACATACAAGGCTGTAGTCTATTTGTATAAATCCAGGAGGTTGTTCCATATAGATTTCTTCATGGAATTCCTTATGCAAGAAGGCAGATTTAACATCCATCTGAAGGACTTCCCATTTGAAAGAGGAAACAAGGGAAAGAACAAGGTAGATAGATTCCATTTTGGCAACATGGAGAAGGTTTCAGTATAGTCAATGACTTGTGAAAAACCCTTAGCAACAAGACAAGATTTATGTTTATCAACTTTTCCATCTGGTCTAAACTTGGTTCTGTAAACCCATTTTCATCTAACAAGTTTTTGTCCATTTGGAAGAGGAACAAGATCCCATGTATCATTTTCCAATAATGAATGATATTCTTCATTCATAGTTGCGTCCTAATCTGGATGGCCTAAAGCTTTTGCAAAGGTGTTAGGATCATAACTCACTAAATCTTGAGCCAATTAAGAAGAGGCTCTATCAAACTAAGAACATGTACATCGCTGATCTGTAGGATCACCTACGGCATCCCGACTAGCATGGACCCGTTTTGGAAGCTGAGGAGCTGAAGGAGGATCCCCAGAAGGTGGGGGAGGATTGTCATCCTTGATGTCTGATGAGCCCCAAAAATGGATAATTATATGGGCTCATTCAACCTCCTAATTCGACTTAATCCACCATTCTCATTAGTTTATTGCATGTTTTTTTGATTATATTTATGCTAATAGAGTGAATTGGGTTAGTCATTATGCCAACAAGTCTAATGGGTGCTTTGTGTAGATTTTTAGTCAGTTTTGAGACAAAATCAAAGGTTTTAATGAGCACTTGGTAGCCAAATTCGTGGAAGAACAAGGGAGAGGATTTGTAGGAAGGTGTCCCCTTCATTTATGGGCCCTTACCTTGAATTCTCCACCATCAGCTCGAAGTTCAAGGGCCACCAAATCAATTATCAGAAGGGCAGCCAAGTAAGTGCTAGTAAAAGTGTTGTTAACTACAAGTTTTGGCAGCCGAGTTCCTAAAGTTTAGGAGGGATGTTGGGGTCCTCAATTTGTATAAATAAGAGGGCTTAGGGCCTCATTTCAGTTAGTCACTTTGTAGGCAGAATTTAGCTAGTTTGTAGTTCGATTTTAGTCATTCTTTTAGTCATTTTTTAGGCAGTAGATTAGCTCTGCGTTTCAGCACATTTTCAAGTTTTCCTTGTGGATAGTTTTTGGAATGTAACTATTATTTTGATCAATAAAGATGAATCCAACTTTGCACCAGCTCTAAATCTCTCTTAGGAGGCTGTAGCTCTTGGGGTTGGGCCCATCTCAAGTGCCCAGTACCTCCTTTGTTTACTTTTACGTGTTTTTGTTGCATTCTTCGAATAAAATCCGCTATTTAGATTTAAATCTTGTTTTGTTATTTAGGTTGCTTTTGATGATAAAAAAGGGATTTTCATGTTCAGATTTAGTTGATAGGTTAATAACAGGGAAGATCTTCAAAAAAAGGGCCATCAAGCACCTCTGTTTTCACCTCTCCCTCAGTGGGATCAGGAGCTGGGATCAAGGTGACCTTGTTGCCACCAAAAACATTGTCTTTTCTTCGCCATGCAATCATTAGAGTTCGATTTTTAATTGCAAAAGTTGGTTACATGTTCAGATTCTTGATTTCTTTGTTGCATAGTTATTTCATCTGATTTTAGTACAAATAAACTTTTGTTCCATTTCTTTGTTGTTATCTAGGTCAGAATAGACTAACGTAACTAGGTCTTTGATTTTCGAAATCCTTGTTTGTTTTGTTTGAAAAACAACTTGTAGAGCACCTACTATCCTTCTTTATCTTCCCATTCTCCCTAAATCCCACATGCTTCATCCTCTACTTAGAATCCTTGCCTTACGTTTGCCATTTGTTCACTTTGCCCTAATTTGCCATATCCTTGTGCAACCTTGCTCCACTGCTTCTTGAACAAATCCCACCATCCTTGCCACTCATCAGCTCCATTCCCCAGGTCCTGGACCTATTCACACCCCTAGCTCACCTCCATACTCACTCCTTCATCTTTCTTCCTCCATCCATCCTCCAAAATCCCATTTCTAAACATCCTGTAGAAAATTACAGACATCCTGTAGAAAATTCCAGAACATCCTGTAGAACCCCTGCAGACTTCCTGTAGAAGCTCACGAAAGCGGTTTCTTGAGATCCGATCACTGTTAAACTCTCTGGAAGGGTGCTAGGGAAACCTTAGGCCCTCTCTGAACCTTCCCGACCTCCTCCAAGCATTTCCTCTCGCCAATCCACCTCTGCACAGTCAAAAATAGTCAAATCGCATGCATGATAATTCTGGCAACTTATTCAAAAATACAAAAAGGTGTTTTTTTTCAGATGTTACTGTAGAAGTAGCTTAGATACATGTATTTACCTTCCTAGAAGTCAATGGCATCTCTTTCAATAGCTTGCATCCTCTTTCTTGCATCACTAGGGCTAGCTGGTAAAATTAGGGTTTGCTAGGGTTTACGTTTCCTTTCAACTTTCCAGTTTCTTTCTGCAAGTAGATTAGCCTTCTTTGAGTTAGCTTTCATCCATTAGTTAAAAAGCTTCTTCTCAGAGCTCATAGAAGTTGGCTTAAGCTCCTAGCGGACTTGTGCCACCTGACCAAGTGACAGCCGTGGTAAGAGCTAGTACTTGTGCATACATCACTGTCGCTTCCAAGTTTGTTACGAACTACCGGGTTGATAAAATTAAAGAAGGGAGTCCCAGGAGTTGCAGCATTATTGCTGCAATACTGGGGCCCACCACTCTTTTTGGCGCCGTTGTCGGGGAAGCGTCAGAGTATTGGTGATTGCTACTTTTCTTCTATTTTCCACTACAACCTTCTGCTAAGTAGTTTATTTCATTTCCATTATGCAATTTCGTTTCTGCAAAAGTAGATTAGCATTTCCAGCTTTCATACATTAGCATTTCATTTCTGCAAGTGTAGATTAGCATTTCAATTCCGCAAGCGTAGCCTAGCATTTCATTCCTGCAATTTCATTTGAGAAAAATAGATTAGTCCTTTCCTGCTTTCATTTCAATTCCGCATTTTCATTTCAGCAAGATAGTTAGTTGCAGTTCAATCTATTTTAGTTTTGAAGGTACAAGCAGAAAAAAGCAAAATCAACCAAAAATATTTCCTTTCATGCCTTGTAGGAGTAGAGATAATTCAGGAAAATGATTGCACAACGCCCCCACTGCTTCACACAGCCAACCTTCTCTCTTCTTCGATGGTTGTGATTAAAGAATCCTTAGGTGGACAGCAAAACATATTTGAAGAAACTCAAGGGAAGAAGAAGAAGAAGAAAACATTCCTCTAGAGCAAATGGCTACAAATAGAAATGTTGGGAGCAGTACCTTGTCCAATAATGAATTTGCAAATCAGATGGAAGATTTCAAGAGTGATATGAGGTAGTTTCTTGCCATGAAACTGGATACCTTACATATCCAAAGGAAGCAAGAGGAAGCCAAGAGCGCTTTGGTCATCTTTTGTCCTACGTGCACTAGAAAGCATCCTAGGAACGAATGTCCCTTGAACTCCATAGAAGTGTGTTTTTTCTGTGAAAGAGACCATCCTACGAATCAGTGCCCTTCCTTGCCTGTAATCAAAGTTGCATATCAGAGGGCAAAAGGAGCCATTGAACCACTCTATTATCTGAACCAAAGGAGGCCACATGGACCCATATCTTACCAGCAGGGAATGCAAGGGACATCCCAAACCTATTACGACCTCTATCCAGCCACTTCCATGCCTTCTTGGGGTCCCCTTGCTCATCCTTCCTGGTCCACACCCCCTCCTTGGTTAGATCCATCTCCATATTATGCCCAGCCAGCTGCTCATTCATTTCACTCTTATGCTCAGCCACAGCCTCAGTGGAATGCACCTCATCAAAGGTGGAGGCCTCAATACAACTCTCCTCCCACTCCTTTGCCTCCACCACCTACTCAACCGCAACCATTGCCTCCTCCTCCACCAAGGCAGCCCCAAATGCCTGCCCAACCACAACCCCATCCACATCCATCTCAAATATACACCCCCACTCAGCTACCCATACCACCATTTCCAAATCTATCCATTGGAGTAGCTCAACACAATTGCAATGCTGAGACACAACATGTCCAAATGACTCCTCTTGAGCTCAATGATCTTCACCATAGCGTAGGAAGAGTGTTGTAAAGCAGAGATTATATTGATAACATTGAAGGACCAAAGGCAAAAGAAGATTCAAAAGAGGAGATCAAAGCACCATGGGCTGCACTTGATGAAGAGAAAACATCAGAAGCAGAAATCAAGAAATCTCCCTCATGGTTACCATCAAACCCTCCATGTAGTCAAGAGAAAAATCAGCACAAAGAGGAAGATGTGAAGGTCATGATAGAAGAAGATATGTAGAATGATCCAGATCAGCAAAAGGACCAAGGATATCAAAGCTATATTTAGAAATGGTTCCAGATGGTCACTAAGTTGCAACAGTACTCTCTTCTTCAGCTATGTTTGATCCCTTCAAAGTCAAATCATTTGGTCTCTGAAATCCGGATAGCTGTCAAAGCATGCATTTCAAGCCTCCACATCATCTTGTCTCTAATCTCGATGTGCACATGGCTCCATTGGAAGTATTCTTATACTTGAAAGGAATTTTGTTTTTCAAGTAGGGTAGGGTAGAAAAAACAGAAAAAATAAAAAAAGAAAAAAGAACAAATGGAAAAATGGAAATAAGAGGAAAAATCTAAGGTGAAAACCTCCTCGGAGGCACCTTAGATTGGCTCATTGATTCAAAACCTCCATGAGGCGGTAATGGGTTGAATAAAAAGAAGAAAAAAGAGAAAAGAAAAAGAGAATAAGATCCCTGGGTGAAAACCTCCCTTGGAGGCGCCCAAGGTAGGAAATTAGGGTGAAAACCTCCATGAGGCGCCCTAGTTGTTTTCAAAATAAAAAAGAAAAAAGAAAGCAGGACTAATCTCTGTGAAAAATCGCAGGTTGTAGTGAATACTTTGCAGGAAAAGATGGGCACACAAAACGAGGACAGGAGTCCGTACCAGGCTCCAGGACATCCCTTCAGACACTCCCTTCATGGCCACTTACCTCTCCTAGGATTTGGTCACATTCAGATTAGGATTTGGCTTTCTACAGGAAGTTCCAGGCTTTTCTACAGGAAGTTCCAGGCATTTCTACAGGAAGTTCTGAAACATCCTGTAGAACCTTCGGACGAACCAAATTCAATTTTAAAAGGGAATCTGATGGTTGGAATCTGTGTTAGGCCTGCAAGCACCCTTTTTTCCATCCCTCACCTTTCTCCATCATTTTTCCACCTCATTGTGCTTCTACAGGAAGTTCCTGTAGAAATTAAAGGAAGCTAGAAATGGATTTCAAAAAGGTAGTTTGGCGAACATGCTATCTTCCTCAAGGATTCAGAAGTCCTCCTACAATCTTAAAACTCCTCCTCCATCATCTCCATGCCTGCATCACAGCCCAAGCTCATTTTTTTACCATGCAAAAACTTGCAGAATTCTTTGAAGAAAAAATACATAGAACAAAATTTGATTTTTCCCTAGCTTGAAAACTATGCATCCATTTGCAAAACTATTACAGGGGGAGTTGTATAGGAATGATGGCAACATGCCCGAGCGATTTCAGCCCATTCCGGTGGATGGTTTCTAAGAAACCAGCCTCCATCACCTTCAGCCATTTTTGCATTTTCTCCATATCCGTGTATCCGTTTCAAAACCTGTTTCATGGGGAGATGCACATGGGTGATAGTAGCCTACCCAAGTAGTTGCAGCCGATTCCGATGCATAATTTCTGAGAAATTGATATCTGTAATCTTCAACCATTTTCCATTTTTCTCGAAATCTGTGCATCCATTGATCGCAATTTTGCTATGGGGGGTGCATAATGATGATAGGAACATGCTTAGCAAGTTTCATATCGATCCGGTCTATCGTTCGGGAGCAATGGCAAAAACAAGTTTCTGTCCTGTGGAAATTCAACATTACCAGCTTGAGGGTGCAGATCTGAACGTGGAAACAAATTCCTGCAACTGAGATCTGGCCAGAGGACACCTGCACAAGGAAAACAGCCATGAATCAGCAACCAAGCCATCATGCAACCATAGAAACCAATGCATGTAGCAAATGAAAGGCCACAACACCTCACAGCAACCATTCGACTTCCAAGTATGTGACTAAAACTCATTCATCTGATTACATGAATGTAATTTGGAAACAACATGAGCAATGAGATGGTTGGGATTAAAAAATCGGTGGCCATCTAACTAGCCACCCTCATCCAATTCAACAGCGCTCGGTGGGTGAATGAGACACGTGCGCTCAGCCATCTCAGGAGGAAATCGGGAAACAGGTAATGGTGACTGTTTGACCTTCAACGTAATTGATGGAGTGATCACAGGTAGGAAACAGGATGTTTCGTGACAGCACCGCCGTCTGCATGGGCCAGCGCACATGTTGGCCACTTCACTCCCTCACCGCAAATCACGCAGCAATTAAAGAATGCTCGGCTGACTCTCACCACCCGCTGATTAATTTGCACTTGCAGCATTCTTAGCCGAAGTACGTGTCCTCTGCTCCCACAATCTGTTAACCCGTCGTCCTCCACGAGCTTTTCAGCTTAGTTCGAGATTCTGCTGCGTATCGGGCTCGCTCAGAGGCACATGGGCATTCTACAGGAAGACGTTATATAGGAAGTACGGCATATACTTCTGAAGCAGAGAAGCCTGGACTTTTCTTCATCGAGTTTGGAGTTCTGAGAGAGGTATGCCTTAAAAAAAAAACTCTTCCATGCATGATATGTTCTAAAGGCGGTGAATTAAACTGTTTTGAATAAGAAAGTATGAAACAAGTCTGCCTATGAGTCAAAAAAATAGCAGCTACCTGTGTGTGGCACGGAATTTCTCAGTCGATTTTGTGTCAAAATTCTCCTCCATAGTTCTTGTTAACAAATTTCTTCTGTAGAAATGATAAACCACTGTAAGGCTAACCTGTGCATAAAGAATGTGACTTTTATGTGGTTGGGGATGAAAATTAAGCTCTGAAATCTGTCTGTGAGAGCCTAATTCCCTTTTGACAGTCGAGGTTTGGGCAGCAACAGCATTATAACCAGGGAATTGTTGTTCATTGATATCAAACAGTCAAGGAATTCTTCCTTGAGTCCAGAGGGAAAGTATAAACAACATTTCCGTTTCTGACTAAAGCATAAGAAAAATGGATCACTCTCACCATGCCGGGGGGATTCATAATTCAGCATTATCCATGGTTATCATTTCAGGTTGTTGTGTGAACTTACACTTCATCCAGCAGTGAAGACAGGGAACAAATTGAGGCGGAATAGAAAGCTAAGGGTAAGGAAACCCAAGACAGACCACCACAGAAAGAGCAAGAAGAGAAACAAGAGAAAGGCCAAGCTGCTGAGCCCAAAACTGTGGGTGGAATAAAGGCACAAACGCCAAGGGAGAAACGATTGCAAATCAGGATAGAGAGGACTGAAAAAGTCCAAGAAAGTGAGGGCACACCCAAGGAAACCACAGCAAAATTAAAAGAGAAGGCACCCCCAGCCAACCAGGCCAAAACAGTGAAGACCGTTTCTACAAGAAGCCAGAAAATCGTTTCTACAGGAAGCCAGAAAACAGTCAGCGCAGGACTTTGTACAGGGAGTCTGGAAAAAGGGCAACAAAAGGAAAAATCGCCTGATATTTTAGCCAGGGAGGCAGCAGCTGTGTTGGCCACCCTAAGCACATCTCCAAAGCAGAAAGGGAAGCGGAAGAGGGAGCCTTTCGTGTATTTTAAGGCAAGAAGGAGCGTGAGGATAAAGACTGGTAGACCCTAGCCATCGTCAAAAGAACCAATCATGATTGTGGACACCCCAGCTACACAAAAGGAGAGGTATCCCTCCAAGGCATCCATCACCTATGAATGGGGAAGCTCGAAGACATCCACCTGGAGAGAAAGAATGAAAATGTTGGACACACAGGCCTCTCTACAGGATGTTGAGACAGTTCTACAAGAAGCTGAGAATTCTCTAGGAAAAGGAGGACAGGTAGTGGGAAAAAGCAGAGAGAAAAGCATGATTTCATGACTGAGAAGAGGACATCACTTCAGAATCTTGGCATGGCAGGGAGGCCACCAAGGCCATCAAAGATGAGGAGATAGATTGGTTGCTCAGAGGATGAGCAACACTTTCAGTAGGGGGGTGATGATGAGCCCCAAAAATGGATAATTATATGGGCTCATTCAACCTCCTAATTCGACTTAATCCACAATTCTCATTATTTTATTGCATGTTTTTTATTATATTTATGCTAATAGAGTGAATTTGGTTAGTCATTATGCCAACAAGTCTAATGGGTGCTTTGTGCAGATTTTTAGTCAGTTTTGAGACAAAATCAAAGGTTTTAATGAGCACTTGGCAGCCAAATTCGTGGAAGAACAAGGGAGAGGATTTGTAGGAAGGTGTCCCCTTCATTTATGGGCCCTTACCTAGAATTCTCCACCATTAGCTCAGAGTTCAAGGGCCACCAAATCAATTATCACAAGGGCAGCCGACCAAGTGTTGTTAACTAAAAGTTTTGGCAGCCGAGTTCCTAAAGTTTAGGAGGGTTGTTGGGGTCCTCAATTTGTATAAATAAGAGGGCTTAGGGCCTCATTTCAGTTAGTCACTTTGTATGCAGAAGTTAGCTAGTTTGTAGTTCGATTTTAGTCATTCTTTTAGTCATTTTTTAGGCAGTAGATTAGCTCTGCATTTCAGCACATTTTCAAGTTTTCCTTGTGGACAGTTTTTGGAATGTAACTATTCTTTTGATCAATAAAGATGAATCCAGCTTTGCACCAGCTCTAAATCTCTCTTAGGAGGTTGTAGCTCTTGGGGTTGGGCCCATCTCAAGTGCCCAGTACCTCCTTTGTTTACATTTTTAGTGTTTTTGCTGCATTCTTCGAATAAAAACTGCTATTTAGATTTAAATCTTGTTTTGTTATTTAGGTTGCTTTTGATGATAAAAAGGGGATTTTCATGTTCAGATTTAGTTGATAGGTTAATAACAGGGAAGATCTTTAGAAAAAGGGCCATCAAGCACCCCTGATTTCACCTCTCCCTCAGTGGGATCAGGATCTGGGATCAAGGTGACCTTGTTGCCACCAAAAACATTGTCTTTGCTTCGCCATGCAATCATTAGTGTTCAATTTTTAATTGCAAAAGTTGGTTACATGTTCAGATTCTTGATTGCTTCGTTGCATAGTTATTTCATCTGATTTCAGTACAAATAAACTTCTGTTCCATTTCTTTGCTATTATCTAGGTCAGAATAGACTAACGTAACTAAGTCTTTGATTTTCCAAATCCTTGTTTGTTTCGTTTGAAAAACAACTTGCAGAGCACCTGTTATCCTTCTCTATCTTCCCATTCTCCATAAATCCCACCTGCTTTATCCTCTACTTAGAATCCTTGCCTTACGTTTGCCATTTTCTCACTTCTCCCTAATTCCCCATATCCTTGTGCAACCTTGCTCCACTGCTTCTTGAACAAATCCCACCATCCTTGCCACTCCTCAGCTCCATTCCCCAATTCCTGGACCTCTTCACACCCCTAGCTCACCTCCATACTCACTCCTTCATCTTTCTTCCTCCATCCATCCTCCAAAATCCCATTTCTGAACATCCTGTAGAAAATTACAGACATCCTGTAGAAAATTCCAGAACATCCTATAGAACCCCTGTAGACTTCCTGTAGAAGCTCACGAAAGTGGTTCTTGAGATTTGGTCACTGTGAAACTCTCTGGAAGGGTGCTAGGGACCCCTTAGGCCCTCTCTGAACCTTCCCGACCTCCTCCAAGCATTTCCTCTCGCCAATCCACCTTTGCACAGTCAAAAACAGTCAAATCGCATGCATGATAATTCTGGCAACTTATTCAAAAATACAAAAAGGTGTTTTTTTTTTTCAGATGTTACTGTAGAAGTAGCTTAGATACATGTATTTACCTTCCTAGAAGTCAATGGCATCTCTTTCAATAGCTTACATCCTCTTTCTTGCATCAGTAGGGCTAGCTAGTAAAATTAGGGTTTACATTTCCTTTCAGTTTTCCAGTTTCTTTCTGCAAGTAGATTAGCCTTCTTTGAGTTAGCTTTTGTCCATCAGTTAAAAAGATTCTTCTCAGAGCTCATAGAAATTGGCTTAAGCTCCTAGCAGACTTGTGCCACCTGACCAAGTGACAGTCGCGACAAGAGCTAGTACTTGTGCATACAGCACCGTCGCTTCCAAGTTTGTACGAACTACCGGGTTGATAAAATTAAAGAAGGGAGTCCCAGGAGTTGCAACATTATCGCTAAAATACTGGGGCCCACCAATGTCATCATCTGAAGAATAAATATGTTTAGAAGTAGAAGGGATAGAGAGGTGGCACATCCATCGAACTAGGCTCATAAGCCGATATACTTTCAACAAACTTTACATCTCTTCTAATGATAACATTTTTGGATGTAGGTGGAATAAGTCTATATCCTTTAACATCTTCATAATATCCAACAAAAATACATTTTTCACTCTTATTTTCTAAGGCTTTATGTTTCTCATCAGGAATATGGGCCCATGCTTCATTTCCAAAAACACGAAAGTGACTTACATCTAGTTTAATTGAGCTCCATGCTTCTTCTAGAGTGATATTCTTTAAAACCTTAGTAGGAGTGAGTTTTAATAAGTAATTTTCATAGTTAATTGCTTCTGCCAAAAAATTAAAACTAAGTCTTTTAGATTGAAGTATACAATTAGCCATTTCCTTTAAGGTGTGATTCTTCCTTTCAGCTACACCATTTTTTTGTGGAGTATATGGAATAGTATGTTGTAATTGAATTCCATGCTCAGTGCAAAAGTTGGTGAATTTGTTGTTAACATATTCTCTGCCATTATCAGATCTTAGCTTAAGAATTTGATGTCCAAATTGTTTCTCAACAAAGGCCTTAAAGGCCAAGAACATGTTAAAGACTTCACTCTTGAGTTTTAAGAAGTATACCCAAGTTCATTTGGAGAAATCATCAATGAAAGTTAAGAAATACTTATAGCCAGAGAATGAAACAACTGGAAATGAACCACATAAATCACTATGCACAAACTGTAAAGGGGTTGAGGCGTTCCAAGAGGCATATTTTTCAAAACTATCCTGATGATGTTTTCCGAGTACAAATCCAGAACAAACACCATATCTGCAATATATCATAGGAAGACCTATCACCATATTTTCCTTACATATATTTTGAAGGTTGCGATAGTTTAAGTGACCAAATCGTTCATGCCAAAGTTTGCTCACTTCATCATTATGAGCAACAAATACTGAGGGAAGATTTGATGACCCAAATTTGTTAAACTTATACAACCTTGAAGAATCATCAACAATGCCAGTAGCTAAAATTTGTCTAAGATCTCTTAGGTCCTTAATTACAACATCATGAGGTGAAAATTCAATGATTTTACCTTCACCTGAATGAGTTATCTAATATACAAGTAGAAGGTTGTAGGATAAGGTAGTAAAACATAATACAACATTAAATTGACCATTGTCTAGATGAATAGTTCCAGTCCCTACAGCACTGGGAGATCTATCATCACCAATATATATAGTTTTGGTGTTACAATCATTTAAAGAAGAAAACATGGCTTTGTTTTTTGCCATGTGATAAGAAGCTCCAGAATCAATGAGCCACTCTGGAGAATGAGAAGAAGTGTTGGGAACGGGTCCCCTGGGGTCAATTTTAGGGTTAAAAGCCCAAGTTTTGGGGCTAAAATCCCAAGTTTTGTATAAAGAATGTAAAGACTCTGCATTTTGTGGTCACAGAGCATGAAGATGTAAATAGTCAAAAAGCATTTCCGCCCTTATTTTAAATCGTTTGTGTCGACTTGATCAGATCCACCCTTAGTCCGTGGGCCATGGGAATGTATAAAAAGGGAGTCTTAGAAGAGTCTAAGGGAAGTAGTAAGTAGAGTTCTAAGTAAGTTTTTGGGTCTGCGAGAGCTAAGACCAAAGAGTCTTAGCGTAGAAAGAGGCTTTGCAGCTGAGTGCACAAAGGCCTAGGGTAGAATTCCATAGCTTAGTGTGTGGACCCCTGTAGTTGTGTGCGCAGAGTAGTCAAAGTCTGTACTGGAAATCTGGATTATCAATAAAGAGAAGTTTTCTGGAATTACCTGTGCATTTTACTTTTGTTAATTGCTTGCGATTATGTTATGTTGAACACTGGGTTTATGTTTTAATGCTATTCTGATGTGTGAATCTATATGTTTCTCTTTGTTATATGAACACACGCAAAGATATATGTTTACGTGAAGATAATCATAATTACTTGTTAAGACTATATGAAACTAAGATAATCTGAGTAAATACAAAAGTAAGAGTAATTACAGAGGGTCGTAAGTGTCAGAATTGGCTATTTAGGGTCCATGAAGGATGATCAGAGACTTTCACAGAGGCTTGAAGGACGAATAAGAGAACTACATTAATAAGCCCTAAATGGCTTATTGACCTGCATGAAGGCAGAGTGAAGGTATAAAAGTGACATCACTATCATCTCAAGGTTCCTGCATCGGATGAGACTTTAGCCCGTGCTCCGCAGATTGATGCTGAAAGGGCCAGTAGTGTAGGGTTTTTCTTGGCTACTTAACGTTGAACCTGGGTCAGGGCCCATCAAGCCAACAAATAGTTCTGTTGCAGATAGGTGAATATGAGATGGATCAAGTTATTTTAGATTTGGGGTCGGACGTGAACTTTTCACTGAAACAGGCAGGGAAGAGAATTGGGAGACCTGCACTATAGTGGTCTCTGATTTAGTTAATGATGGTGAACCAGCAGAAATCATCCCAATGGGGAGGTTGCAAGGGGTAACAGTTGATATTGAGGGTGTGAGCGCACTAGCTGATTTTGAAGTGATAGATATTGTGGATGACAACAATCCCTACCCCGCACTTATTGGGATCAATTGGGCAACTGACATGAATGGGGTAATTAATTTGAAGAAGTGGAAGATGATATTTGAGAAGAAATCGCTCTGTGTAGTGGTGCCACTTGACCCTACAGAAGGACCACGCTATATCGAACCAGTCCACGATTATGAAAGTGATGACGATTTGGACCAGATTTACAAGATAAAGATGCAATATCAGGGTTGGGTGAATACGACAACAAATGGATGTATTTCTTGGGACCGCAAAAGTTCTTGAACATCAGATTCAGATGAAGAACTGGAGCACTAGCAGAATCGACTGCATGAAGTATCTACGTTGCACTGTAATATGATGACCAATTCGGTGCATTGTGTATCATCAGAGGTAAGAAATCTACCTTACTATGATGGTTTAACTTATGTTGATCACTTTTTGGATGCATTTGAGAGAGAAGTGCCAAAGAAACATTGCTTCCAGGCCCTGGACTGGGCACTACACACTACACCTACGAGATGGTGGGGCACACATAAGGACAGTTTTGATGATTGGTGCGTATACATAAAAAAGATGAGAGTGCAGTTTGGTCACCCACAAGTGTGGCTAACAAAAAAGTATGATGGGAGGAATGATCCACGGGACAATTTGGACATATGGAATGAAACGTATGGAGTGAAGCCTTATCCGGAGTGGTTACATCTATTTTTTCATACTTTGGAAACTATAGGGGTGAATTGGTACTTGGAAACGAAATTTTTCCATGGAACTGAAGAATGGGATGTTTTGCGCCAAGGATTTTTGATGACGTTCAACTTTAAGGATGGGTTTGAATGTATCAACGAAGAGTTGCAGGAGGTTAAGGCAGTAATATTTAGGATATCATAGGATCCTCTAGATTTGATTCAACCTGATTGGATTACCCAGTTGAGCCACGTGCTGGAATACTACAATGTAACAGCGAAAGAAGAAGATGAAGACCTGAGGAAGATTAATACTCCAAAGACTGATGGTCACCACGAAGTTGATGGACCGTAACTAGAGAACCTAGACATAACTAAACTACTCAAAACTAGATAGGTGAACATTGGCACGGAGGCAGAGCCAAAGTTTGCAAATATTGGGGACTACAGGGATGACGCGACAGTAGATAAGGTCGCTGAACTACTCCACAAATATTAGGATTTGTTCCCCACGAAATTTTTAGATCTGAAATGGATAATAGGGGACTTGGGTGTCATGAAGATCACTAGAAAACCAGACGTGAAGCTAGTTAAGAAAATACCTTACCACCTCAATCTGAAGTATAAATAAAGGGTTTGTTTGGTGTTTGATAAAATGCTTGCAACAAGTATTATTGAACCGATGGAAGAATCTAATTGGGTGAGCCCAATAGTAGTTTAGGAACAAAAGCAGAAGGATGAAATAAAGATATGCATAGATCTCAAGAAGTTGAATGATGCCTGCATACATGACCCTTCCCAACTCTGTTCACCGATGAGGTGCTGGATAATGTTGGCAGCCAAGAAGCATCTTCGTTCACTGATGGGTTCTCAAGCTACCATCAAATCAAGATCACGCTGGAGGATAGAAGTAAGACAGCCTTCACAACTGAGTGGGGATGCTTTCAGTACATTGTAATGCCTTTTTGAGCTGAAGAATGCGTTGGCGATCTTTTTGCGTGTAGTCATCGCGACATTCAAGGACTTCATTCATAAATTTCTGGAGGTATACTTTGATGATTGGAAAGTGTTTGGATTAGTAAAGTGCCATGTGGCAAGTTTGCGCTTGATGCTAGATGCATGCCGGAGGTACCAGATCACACTCAATCTGAACAAATGTTTGTTTTGTGTTCCTTTGGGATCTTGTTGGGTTATGTTGTATGCAGACAAGACTTAATGGTAGACCCTGCGAAGATCATAGTCATAATCAATTTGGAGGCACAAAGGAGTGTGAAATAGCTGCGTGCAATGCTGGGGCATACGGTATACTATAGGAAATTCATCAACAGCTATGCCTAGATCACCACGCCGCTAGAAAAATTGTTAAAGAAGGATGTTACATTCCGTTGCAATGAAGAATGTCAGAAGAGCTTGGATGTGCTAAAGGAGAAAATGGTCACCGCATCGATCCTAGTCTTCCCGGATTAGAAGAAGGAATTTCATGTGCATGTGGATGTTATCACTCAGGTTGTTCCCTTTGAATCCTAAGGGAATACGGCCGAGGTAACCACAGACCAATCTTTGGATCACAGGTCCTAGCCTACCTGCAATCAGAGAGGGCTCTCTCTTTAGGATTTAGCTTTGTTTTAATAATGTTTAGGCTAGTTATGATGTACTGAATTTTGTTTAAAGTTTTGGTTGAATGATGTCTTCTAGCAGCTGAGATGTGATCTTCAGGAGGTTCAGTCCATTGGGCAATGGATTCTATGATTATGTGTTGTTTGAGGTATTGAGTAAGAGTGATGAGACTGCAGGGCCATATAGATACTCATGAAACAAACTTCAAATTGTGAAATATGAACTATTTCCAGCCAGTGAGAGGCAACTAAGAATCTTTCACTAAGTTGGTGATGTGGAGAAAGGAAATATCACTCAGGAGCAGATTAGAATTCCTGAACAATATTTACTATGTAAGATTTAGTATGAAGGTGAGCAATCAAGAATTACACATCCATAACTAATTCTGAAGAAAACATTCATAGCAGCATAGATTGAGTTTAGGGTGTTCAATGAACAAATCCTGAACTATTCTTTTTTTGTACTGCTAAACCTGTGAAACATACAGCATGAGTGGATTATGAAAGAACGAAATATATAATAAGATGGTTCAGAAAACTTATTGTGACATGAAATAGCGTAGGAATCCTGTAGCAGCAAGCAAGCACACCACAACACCTCAAATAACTCAGAACTTTAGAAATTCCATTAGCTTCCTGTATTAAAAGTCTGAAATTACAGCATAGCTTCTCCAGAAGAAAAATCAACAACCCCAATAAGTTTATGCGTGGGGATATATATACAATCATTTTACAAAATATCTTAACACTGAGTCATTTGCTCAATAACTGTCTTTACCAACTTTCAAAAAATAGCAGATACAATAGTTATTTCTACTTTAAATGGACAATGAATGACTTTTCAGCTCTGTCAGAAATTCTTTGACTTTTGGAGGCAACTGGGTCGGTTGGGTGCTTCGTATTGATTCTGACTAATACGCCCTTTATTGTTTTGTCGTGGTGTGGCTAACTCAGCCCCGTCATTTGCATTTGTAGGCATCTACTTTGGTGGTCAAACTTGATTGCTGAGTTGGCCTTTTTAATTGCTTTCCCAGTCAGAGCAAATATATTAATTTTCTGAAATTGCTGACTTGTGATAAAAATACAAAAATATGGTGAACAACCTGTTTCTTCACAGTAGTGTTTGTATCATGCCCGTCCACCATTCCTGTGTAGGCAATTGGTGTCTTAGGATTATGCCTAAGGTTTCATCTGCCTCAGTATATTTGTAGTAGTTTGGAGGCACTTCAAAAAGATGTCTGATCTCATTCACAATAAAAAACAAATTCTCTAGTTTGTCATAGAGACTCTCTCCAGATGGAGGCCCTGTTTCCTCTAGGGCACTTGCTGCAGTGATCTGATTAGTGGCATATGTATTTACCCTCTTGGCATAGTTTTCATGAGATAGTAACCTTCCTGCACTGGTTACTAAACTGGGAAGACCTCTATTATGTAATGTTGTAATTTTCTCAATGAATTTGTTCACCTCTGTCTGCATTTCTTGACACCTTCTGTCCAATGTCTGTACATGATTTCTCAAAGTGAGCACCCTCTTCACTAGTAAAATGGTATCAGTTCTGTTAGTGATTCCCATTGCTGCCAGCTGAGGGCCAGTGCGGTTGTTAAGGACATTGATCATCCTATTGGCTATTTCAGGCATATTGCCTAGAGATGCCCTTGCTCTTTGACTTTCTTTTTGGGCCCTGCCTATGAGATCCATATGCTCATGGATAGTTTCAATATATTGCCACTGGTCTGTAATAGATTGACCAATATTGGCCCACAGGATCTTCTTAATTTCAACTACAACTTTATCAAGAGAGAGCTCCTTCTCCAGTTCCTTTATTCTCTTCTCAAGAGCCCTTACCTCTCTTGTTTTTTCAGCTACACTTTGCTTTGATTTATCATACTTTTCCTCAATGGTATCCAATTTATCCTTGGTCTCTTGCAGCTCATCCATTTGTGCTTCTAAAGCTTCCAGCTCCTTCATCATGTTCTGCATACTTAGGCTGGGTCCCTGATCTAGTACTGTTGCTGGCGCTGATGTTGAAGGACCGGCCTCTGATGTTTGTCCTGTGGGAGGAGCTGTTGTAGTAGTAGAAAGTGGCACACCTTTAGTGGATGCAGATGTTTGTGCTGGCTGCATTGGTGCCTCACCTTGTCTCGATTTCAGTGCTACCTCTAGTGCACTCTCTGTTTCCATCAATCTCTTGTATAAACTCAGGAGTAGAGCAACTACATCCTGATCCTTCTTCTGCTCTGCCACCTCTCCAGTTTGATGGTGAAGGCTACCTGGCAGCTTGATATGCTTTCTCATAGCTGCTATGTCTTCATCTCTTTTCTTTAACAATGCGTGCACACCCTTGGGGTCCTTTGGATCATGACCCAATTCTATAATGATCTCTTCCAAGGACTTGATTATGTTGTCCTTGGCTTGAGATGATGCCTTCTCCAATTCCAGTTGAGCAACAGTGTTGTGTAGAGACTTTTGTAATTGGTGTGCCAGTAGGGTCTTATCAGCTAATGTGGAATATATCATTTCCCCGGTTTGCCTGTGTAGCTCAATTTGATCCAAGGGGTGGATGTCTCTGGCAAAAATTTCCAGATTAGTTATGATATAATCGGCAGTTGTTTGAGTTTGTTGCATGGTAGGTGTTACACAATAATTTGTCACCATCCCTGTTACTCCTCTTGTCGTACCTTGGAGGACTCATTCCGGGAGATATAAGAAGTGACAAAGTCTAAAAACACTTGCATTATGTTCCCCTGAGTATGTACTTCATGTTCCCAGAAGACACCTCCTGCAGATCATCCCTGAAAAGTGCTCTTTTTCCATTGGCGCAAGTCCACAGTATCCTACCCGCGCCAATGATGGAGATCCTCAAAAGAGGGCGCGACCATTGGCGCTCTGTCTTAGAGAAACAGTCGCGCCAACCAAATTTAGTCGTGCTTTTTGCCTTAACGCACGTCCGACTGTTGTTTCCTTCATTACATGGAGCTTTTCTAAAGATAAAAAATCAGTCTTTTGTCGACCTTTATCCTATATCCATCTTTAATGGCTTTCGAGGATAATGCTAATCCACAAAAGGTGTCCTGATTCATCGTATCCTCCTCCCTTCTTCATCTATATAAGCTTGTCATTATGCATTGGACAAGCTAGTGCTAGTGATTTAGTGATTGAGTGATAGTAGTGATAATCGTTAGTCACGGAGTGTTAGATGTCGAGTTCTTGAGTTCTTGGAGGAATGCTAGTGAGTGCTAGAGAGGTTATGCTGCCGGAGAAGAGATGCATTGCAAGACACATATAGTTACTCGCCCAGCCAGGAGAAGGGTCGACGTCAGAACAATGGTTGTAACTTTTCCTGTTTATTAATTGATGAGTGACTGCTATTATAGTTCCAAACTCATTGTCTATTATGGTGATGTGTTGATTTATTTCCTTTCTGACTGAAATATAGTTGTGCCTTGGTAGTTTTTATGTTGGTATCTGTCTCTTCCTTTGCATGTGCAGGTGTTCGTTTATGATCTGTTGGAGCGAGGGAACGGGGATATCAACTCTGCTTCAGTCATAGCGTTGGACTCCAGGTTGGTCTTCTTGATTCACCTTTGATGCATAACTAGGAACTTGCGTAGCAGCGTGGTTTGATTGTGGCTAGTTCTGTTATAGGCTAGTGGGATCGCCTCTGTCCACAGAGGGGATTTACCTGACCAACAAATTGGCGACTCCACTGGGGAGAAGCTAGTTGATTTTTGTCTTGCATGTTAATTTTCTTCTGCTTGCTTGAGTGAATGAGCTTCCTAAGTCAGTTTTGAGTTTATTCTTTACTGTTTGACCCATCTGAGCACTGTCAACCCGACCTGAGGTCGTATCATTTATTTTTTTTAGTTGGCAAGCTTAATTGGCGCGGTTATTTCTCTGACAGTCACGCCAGTTGGCGCATGTTGCTCAAAAGCAACTCGCGCCAATCCTGTGGTAGCGCAAGTTGCAGGCTAACAGTCGCGCCAGCTCTGTAAATTTTGCCTGTGTGTGGGTGGAAATCTCTTTCAGTCTCTTTTTATATCTCTTTCAGCCTCTGGAACTGTGTTGAACCTCTGCTTGACTGGTCTTAGCCTGTATCCCTCAGCTGTTTGCTCATTTCTATTGATTTTTGTCGCAGCCCTAGGATATCTAGTGACTTTGCATGTCTAGCCTTCTGTGGGAAGTTTCGATCTCTTGATTATCCAGTCAGCTTGTTGGTTGTGTTCTACACCTATCCAGTACTTTGTTAAAGCTTGATCTTCTATACTCTGAATACTTCACTTCTAGCCTCTTTGGAGTTCACTAGTCTTTGTGTTTTTCCTTGCTTGCATGGTTCATTTTGGTGTTTCAGAATTGGTTCTATTTCATTGACTGAACTTGGATTGTGCATATCTCTTAGAATTTGTTTACATGCATCATGCCATCTTAAAGGAAAGAAAAACAAAAAATCTCTTGCATCATAGTAGTTAGCATTTATTGTTATTTGTTGCTATTAAAAAGAAAAAGACAAAATTTCGTTTCTTGTTATTAGCTGCATTAGGATCTTTGTTGTTTGTTGAGGTGATCATTTCGTTTGTGAAAAAGATCTCAACCCTCCTGTAGATAGAATTCATCGAATCAAATGATTTAATTTTGGCATATAGTTTGCATGTAAGAAGTTTTTGAGATATCACATACGGTAGGACCAAAAAACTGAAACATAATCAAAGATAAACTTTAAAATGAACTCAATGAACATAACAACGCATTGGAACATAACGCAAACACTCTAGAGGTCTAGGTTAGAGACGTGTTCCGGCGTCTTTAAACCTGGTAGTTTATCGTCGAGTGGTTGGGTGATTCCTCCACGGTGAAACGATAGGTGCCAATACGGACTGTGCTCCCACGTACCGTCGAGTATATATTGGGAGACCCCTATAGGAATAAAGCCTTTATCCATAGGAAGCTGTGTCAGCCGCCCTACGGTTCGCAATGCAGTGAACACAGCATTCACGAAGATTGACCACCCGTACCCTAAAAAGTATTCTGTGGTTTTGCGAAAAGTTTGGCACACCTTCTACCTAGAATTCCAGAGCAGTCACTTTTGATCCTTTTCGGACTCCCTAAACGAAAAGGTGCCTGTGAGCGTCTTGTCACTTCGTGCTCATTAAATATTCGAAGGAGACTAGAGTCATCTTTTATCCTTTTCTCGACTCTTAAAAAATGAAAAGGTTAAGTTCAGTGTCTTAAAATTTATTGGCCACGATAACATCTACCCAATTAGCTTTTGTTTGTGTCAGTCCGAAGTAGGGATTGTCTCGGTAGATTTCGTAAGTTTCATCCTGGCGGAATCACCAGTTTCGTCTTCTACCGAAACATTGGTTGTGAGTCTCCCTGTGGTCCTGAGTATACAACCACTTAGTTCTCGTGCCCCAGGTGACGAGACTTACCAGTTTCATTGGAACCCTACGTGGGAATCTTTTGAGGACGGTGCCCCTTTTTGGGACCATACTTCTCCTCGTGCGTCAGTCCCACCTTTTTCATCTGACATGGATGATTTGTCCCCGACAACGACCGATGAGTCCGTTGCAACGAGCGGTGAAATTCCCATCTCAACGGACCCTATACATGTTAGTAGTACACCTGCTACTACAAATTTACCACTGGGCTATAAAGCTTTGAGAGATGCTACGCCTTCTGGAACTCCGTTCACAGGTCCCATTTGGTCATCACACACTTTTCCTACTACGGAGCCTTTTACTCCACCAAGTCGCAGTCTATCTGTTACCTTCGTCACAACCGCTCCAACGGTGTGTGCAGCCCCTTCGACTCCTATTTCTAGTCGTCCCTCAGCTTCTTTGTTTGGAGTCTTTGACCCCATGACAAATGTCCCAATACAGGAGCCATATGATCCATATTTGTCATCTCAACCGGTTGTTGAGGTATCGGTCCCATTGTCAATTGATTGGACCTCCACCTCTTTCCATGGTGGTCAAGTTTTATCTGCGCAATCTCCAATACAACCCCCCCAAGACCAACCAGGGCAATCTTTTCATGGAAACCCTTTCGTTACTGCTGCTCCTTTTTCCTCTGGTAACTCAGGTCAGTCGTCTTTTCAACAAGTCCAACCTGGTATCCAGCAGGGCTATCCCGTTGGACAAAGTGGTCAACAAACTATTAACCCAAACCAATCCAATGTCCAGTATAGTCCAATGTCTGGACAAGTTACTCAACCACTTGGTCAACCTACTGTCCAGTATTCACAACCCTCTGGGTAGGTTGGTCAGCCTCAAACACAGTTGAGCCAACCAACTGCCCAGACTCCTCAACCATCTAGTCTGCTAGGACAACCTTCAACTGCGCAACAACAGTTCCAACAGGTAGGCCAACCTCAGTATCAGCAGGTACAACCTTCTGGACAGATCGGCCAACCTCACTATCAACAAGGTTTTCCTTCCGGCCAAATGGCCCAACCCGTAGGACAGTCTATTGGCATTGCTCAATCCGGTCCGTGGCCCCAAATGGGACCCCAATACCCATCTGGTCTTCAAATGCAGGCTGGGTCTCAATCACAAACTTTTTATCCAACCCAGCCTGGTCCTTCAACTCAATTCGGAGCCCCACCACTATATGGCTACCAACAACCTCAAGGGAAATTCTCGTTTGCCCCATACCAAAACTACCAGCAACCGCAAGCGAATCCCTCGCAAACTTATCAACAGCAATACGGCACACCTGCAGCATCATTTGGTAATCCTTATGCTGGGGGGAACTATACAAATCCCTATGGCCAATCCACTATGGGGCCAAATCCTTCCGGACAAACTCTGTGGGGAGAACCTCCACCTGGCTGGAACCCTGGTGCTCCACCCTACCAACAGCCCCAGATGCCTTTCAATCCTCAATTACCATTCTTAGCGACTTTAGAATTACCATATGTATCCAAATTAACCAATGATCCTATTCTTCATAATCCCTATTGGCCTCCAGTTCCAACTAAAATACCTGGTGACTGTCCAAAATTCGATGGTAAAGCCAATGAAGACCCACAAGCCCATGTTATGACCTATCATTTGTGGTGTTCATCTAATTCGTGGCTTGAAGATTCAATTCGGCTTCGCCTTTTTCAAAGGACTCTCACTGACTCTGCCGCTAAGTGGTATATCGAGCTTCATCACGGGTCCTTTCAAGATTTCAATTCTTTGGCTATGGTATTTCTTACTCACTTCCAGTTACCCATTCGATACGAAACGGGTACGCACCTCCTCAGTTCTTTAAGGCAAACGACGGCTACGCATATCTCTGATCATATCCATGAATGGAGACGGCGTAGACGTATGATCAAATTTTGGATTCCCGACTAGCTTCTTACCGATTGGTTTACGACTTCGTTCGTGCCTCCGATAGCTCGGGATATCGCCATGGGGGCGTGTGTCACTGAAGAGCAAGCTATTGCTCGAGCTCAGTACCTTGACTTGGTTTATTCTCAGTCAGGTACATTATATGATTATCTGCCTGATGTCCCAAGACAAGGAACATCTAAAGCCCCGCCAACACCCACTGTTGACGGTATCATTGGTTCGGTTAATTCATCCTCAAAGAAAAATTCGACGAACCCTGCAAAGCAAAAAACATCTGCTTCGAATGGACAACCTTCCCAGGCATCGCCTGGTTCGAATGTTACTTCTGAGGTTAATGTCATCCAATCTAATACGGCAAACAAGGCTTCGAAAGAGAAGAAAAAAGGGAAAGCGAAAAATAAGCCGGAACAGCCTAAGCAGGAAACCCCAAAACCTCAATCCGAGGACGGCACTAAACGCAAACCCAAATATCCTTGTCTTATTTGCGATGAAGATCACTTTACCAAGGATTGCCCGAGGCGGTCCGAAGTTAGTCGTTTGTTAAAAGGCACCTCTGGGACTCCTGCGGTGCTCAAAGAGCCCTTTCCCACCCAACACACTCAAAAAACTCAAATGGTGGCTGACCCTACTCAACCTCCCTCTTCCTTTGGTTCTCAAGTGTTTATGGCTGGTACAATACCAATTAATATCAGTACTCAAACGAAAGATTATTCGTCATCTGCCGGGAAGGAGCTTGAGGTTCCCCCAAGTGCTCCCCCGTTCAGTTCAGGTCTGCTCCACATCGAGAGACCTACCACTGAAACGCCTCTTCGACCCCCTCCAAAAGGAGTACTCCAGAAATCCTCGTATAATCCGAATTCTCGTGCTGCACAGCACTACAACATCGTTGAGGACTTAGCACAGACTCCGTCGGCTATGTCCGCTTTAGAGGTTCTCCAGAGCTGCCATTCTCAGAGGAAGTCCATGCTATCTGCCATTGGTGGCATAGACCCGGCCGATTCGGATTTAATAACTTTTGATTTAGAACGCCACACTCAAAGACTGCCACACCAAATCGCCTTCCTCATACAAGTAATTATTGATTCCAAGACGATTCATCGTACAGTTATTGATGAAGGTGCCTCAACTTGCATCATGTCTGTTGCCTGTTGGAAAGCTATTGGATCTCCGACATTGAGCCAATCTCCCACTACCTTGGAAGCTTTTGATGGAAGAGCGTCCCGTCCTTACAGTATACTCCAACGTTTACCAATCTCTTTGGAAGGGAAAACGGTCAAGATGGAAGTTGAAGTCGTTGATGCTACTCTAACCTACAACCTCCTTCTCGGACGTAGCTGGATATACGCAATGCAAGCTGTTGCTTCATCTTTCTTCCGAATCATCTGTTTCCCTCATCAAGGGAAGATCGTTACCGTTGACCAGCTCTCCTTTTTTGCTTCTTCTTCCGAAGGCACCATCCCGTTCGTGGACCATACCTCCAAATTACCTAAGACTCTGGGAGCTGGACTTTTCAAATATCCTGATCTTATGGGTGTTTTTCCACTCCCTCCTCTAAATGTCGCCTCTGTTACTATGATCGCTACTGGCTCTAATCCGTAGCTCGTACCCCCCACAGACCAAGTAGATTCCAGGAGCGACCAGATGCCATTGAGTCCTACCGAGTTTAATTATGTTGAAATCGTTGCTACCTCAGCTCCCTCCTCTACACTTACTCCATCCTCGGGACTTCTAGATGAGGCTTCTTCGGATTCTCTAGGAGAAATATTCCTCTCCGACGAAGCTATTATTGAGACTATGTCTCTGGAGGAACCTCCCTGGTATAGTTCTCACCATCGCTCCTCATTTCTCCCTGCCTCGCAGCATTTTCTGACATGCCTCGAGCGGTTTGTTCCTTGTCTCCCATCACAAATCCTTCAAACGCCTATTCAAATTGATCAGGTTTTTTCTGAAGGAAATATGGCAAACATTACACGCACCCAACCCCTCGACATCTCTGTTAAACCCGGGATAGTCGAGCATCTTCACATCAGAGTCACTTGTACTCCAGAGGAGATTCAACTTTATTCCGAACTTTTTCGCGAATTTCGTGATGTTTTCGCATGGTCCTATGAAGAAATGCCTGGCATTGATTCTAGTATAGTGATGCATGAAATAATCACGTACCCAGATGCTAAGCCTGTTCGTCAACGTCTACGCCTTGTACACCCTCGGAAGGCTGCGGCGATTAAGGCCGAAGTAGAAAAGCTTCTTCACGCCGGTTTTATTTACCCTATTCCTCTTACAGATTGGGTTTCTAACATTGTCCCTGTAACTAAAAAACAAGGTACAATCCGAGTTTGTGTCGATTACCGTGATATAAACAAAACCTGTCCTAAAGATAATTTTCCCACGCCATTCATTGATCAAATCATTGACGAGTGTGCCGGTAGTGAAATATATTCTTTTATGGACGGTTTCTCCGGTTATAACCAGATCAATATTGCTCCCGCTGATCAACACAAAATGGCCTTTATTTGCCCATGGGAAACTTTTGCCTCTAAGAAGCTCCCTTTCGGTCTTAAAAATGCCGGTGCTACCTTCCAGCGCGCAATGTCTTATGCATTTCATGACATTTGGCATATTGTGCAACCTTATCTGGATGACCTTCCTGCTCATTCAGCTAAACGTCAGGACCACCCTAAACACCTTCGTGAAATCTTTCTTCGCTGTCGGTACTACCGAATCCGGCTAAATCCCCACAAATGTGTCTTCTGCGTTGAATCTGGCAGACTTCTCGGTTTTATCGTTTCTAGAGAAGGCACCCGTTTGGATCCCCTAAAAATCGAAGCTATCGTCAATCTCCCTCCCCCAAATTCTTTGCATCAGTTGCAAAGTTTGCAGGGGAAAGCCAATTTTTTACGCCGTTTTGTTCCCAACTATGCCGAGGTAGCTAAAGGTTTTACGCGATTACTGAAGCGTGATATCCCTTTCCATTGGGATGCCACAGCTCAAGAATCTTTTGAACGTCTCAAGAGTTTACTTGTTTCTGCTCCATTGCTTCGTCCTCCGAATTATTATCGCGACTACACCTTGTATTTGGCTGCCGTCGATACCACTATCGGCATGGTTCTTGTCCAAACTGATGATGATAACACTGAACATGTTATTTACTATCTCAGCCGCAACCTTTTAGACACGGAAACTCGATATGCTTATATCGAAAAGTTGGCACTAGCCGCAGTTTGTGTTGTACAACGCTTCCGTCATTATATTCTTTTGCGTACTACTACTATGATTTCTGATTGCAACCCCATGATGTATATATTGTCACGCCAGTTACTAGGGGGTAAATACTCAAAGTGGATTGTTATCCTCCAAGAGTTTGACTTGGAATTTACCACTGCCAAGTCTAAGAAATCCCTTGTGTTTGCTGAGTTAATTTGCTCTTTGCCATCTTCTTCCTCGACCTCGCCTGCAGAAGACCAAATTCCAGATGAAACCCTGTTCCTCATCAGCACCCTCGATCCATGGTACGGAGATATCATCACATATCTGCAAACGTCCTCCTTCCGCCAAGATGTGTCTAAAGACGCTCGGCGGAGGATTCGTCATCAATCTCAACCCTACCGTATCATTGGAGATACATTATATCGTCTTGGTGCAGACTCCGTTCTCCGCCGTTGTCTTACCCTAGAGGAAGCTGAACGGGTTCTAAATGACTGCCACTCTGGTGCTTGTGGCGGACATATGTCTGGATATGCTACAGCCCAAAAAATCCTTCGTGCTGGCTATTTTTGGCCCTCTATTTTCAAGGATTGCATCCTTGTCGTCCGCTCTTGTCATGAGTGCCAGATATACCAGCGGAAAATGCGAGCGCCTTCTACTCCGTTGCACCCTGTGGTTTCCGTCGGCCCTTTTGAAAAATGGGGCATTGATTATATGACCTGTAACCCTCGCTCGGTCAGGGGGCATGGGTTTGTCATCGTTGCCGTCGATTACTTTACTAAATGGGCCGAGGCGATGCCTACATTAATTGAAGACGGTCACACTGCGGCGCAATTTTTATTCAATCATGTTATTTCGCGATTCGGCGTCCCTCAAGCCATTTTCACTGATCACGGAAAGCATTTCCGTAATCATATGATGACGGAATTAACAACCCAGCTAGGCTTGCAACACGATAGTTCAACTCCATACTACCCTCAGTCCAATGGTCAAGTTGAAGTTGTCAATAAAATCTTGGTTACAATGCTTCAACATATCGTTGGTGTGCATAAATCTAACTGGCATTTGATGTTATTCCCTGCCTTATGGGCTTACCGAACCTCCGTGAAGGATGCCACTGGTTTCACTCCATTTCAACTAGTTTATGGACTAGAGGCTACCCTTCCAATTGAATGTGAGATCCCTTCATTGAAATTAGCCGTTGAGCTGCTTCCCAACACTACCCCGTTAGAAGAACGCCTTCTTTACCTAGAACGGTTAGATGAGACTCGTCGCCTGGCCTCTTTGGCCATCGAAACACAAAAGAAGCGAGTCAAGGCTCACTTCGATCAGACCGTCCATCTACGTTCTTTCGTTGAGGGAGACTTGGTCCTACTCTATGATCAAGCGAAAGATAAGCTAGGCGCAGGAAAGCTCGAGTCTATGTGGCTAGGCCCTTATATTGTCAAGAGAGTCCTGCAGAAATGGGCCTACGAGCTGATTGATTATGAAGGAAACCCTCTTGGGAAGCCCCGAAATGGGCTTTACTTGAAAAAGTACTATGCGTGATGCTGGTACATTTTATTGTGTACATACATGTACTTTAGTGTATTGTGTGTCGGTTTTCGAGACATAGCTACCACTTATTGTGTTTTTCGCTTCTTGTGCAGATGCCGGATGCACCTTATGTTGGTTTCACTGATGGTGCCTGCCGCAGTACCCGCGATTTGTCTTCTGCGGCATGGGTAATCTACGATCCTCATAGCGAGCTAATATATTGCCAGGGTGTGTGTTTGGGCCGTACTACTAACAATGTCACCGAATATTGTGCTGTAATCGAGCTACCTGCTAGAGCAATTAATTTCGGTATTCGCGCATTGATAGTGAACCTGGACTCTCAACTTGTTGTCCACCAGCTCAACAGGCAATATTCCGTCAGAAACCATCATATACTAAGGTTGTATTTACGTGTAAGGTTGTTAGAAAGACATTTTGATTTTATTACATATCAACATGTTCCAAGACAATTAAACACGTTATCTGATGCATTGGCCAATCATGTATTAGATAGACATCTGCATAATTTGTAATTAAAACATTATGTAAGCAAGCACATGAAAACACAATAATGAACCATGAACATATGTATATATATACGTGTGTGTCAAAATGTTTGCACCCCGCACATTACATAATCCAAAAAATAATACATGTCCAAAATTCATACAGCCGTCGACAACATGTCTCTCAAAAACGTGCAAAAATGAAACCTAGGCGTCTAATCGCGGTGATGCTCATGATAGCATGTCACCGCCCACACCAAACGTCTCAACAGACGATGGACGCGAGTAGATACTCCCACCGTATGCCTCTGGTACGCTCTAGGCACGTCCGCCAGTCTGCCATAATCTGGGATCCCGCGAGTAAGTGCCTCGAGGTTCTGTACTAGGTCATCATCGTCACCCTCTGCCTGAGGGTCCGCTGCAGGTTGTACTCTCCGTACGTTGTGAGGCAAGTCGGCTGGTCGCTCTGCACCAACATCTGCATACATATATATAGGTGCTGTAAGAAATAGACATGAATTATAAAAACTTGAATATGTTAAAATATTAAAAACATAAAGGGTCCTTACCTAGCTCCTCGTCCCAGTCCTCTCCCTCAGGCAACGGGAGATCTGGTTCTCCAGTAAAATTAGTGCCCGCATAGGGCCAGTCCTCCACGACGATCAACTGGTGTTGGAGCCAAATGAAGAACTCGGGCCTCCAGGCCATCTGCTGGCCCCCACCTCCTCTGGGCATAAGTGGTGCCCATCGAGCCAACCTCGGCTCCCGTGGCACTGGATCTGACACTATACCTCCTGGGATCCGGAATATCGGTAACCGCTCCAGGAAAAACGATACTATGATGGATCCATATCCAAACTGTTTATTGCCATCACGCTTACATTTGGTAAGCTGCCTCTTGATATTTGTTGTTACTGTCGTGGCCCAATCAAATAATGTAGGGTGTAGGCACTCAGTTGCCAGCAGCAAGTGATTCTTGTTGGCCTCGTGGGGTGCCTGTACCCTAGTCATCCGAGTGATAGTGAATAGTACCACTCGTAGCACCAAATCTGGGATAGTGACAATGTCCACCTTGGCACTATTGGATCCAAAATGGGCCCCAGGACAAACTCTAGCCATTACCTCCCCCATCTTTTCCCCAGAAGGTCTACTACCGGTCAAGATGGGCCGTGCGCCCCGCCGAGATAGTCCAGTAATAAAATAGACATCAGAGACATCCAACTCCAATGTCTGGTCTTTCAGGCGGAATACCTGATCCTCAATATCCCAGGCATCCACAATAAACCTTAGTAGCTCGGGCTGTGCACGTAGATATGAGGTAAGGAAGAATTTTTTCAGGCCACAATCTCGCAAAGCATTCATGCATGCATCATCTTCCAATGCCAAAGCATCTATGGCCTCATGTTCCCTTTCTCTCCATTCTATAGCCATTCTGACCAATCCCTGCAACCAAAACACCAAAATGACATCATAAGATCAATGGTGAAACCAAAAATTAAAGAAAATTGCAGGTTCAACGGTCAAAATCATGTGAAAATTGGTTCGCGCGATTGGCGCGACTGTTTTCAAAACAGTCGCGCCAATGGCGCGTCTCCTTTAGAGAAAATTGCCCATTGGCGCGGTCCCGTGAGGAAAACTCGCGCCAATGGGCGCAACCCTAATTTTTGCAATCCTCCTTGTAGAAGATCATTCTGTGGAAGAAAAACTAAATAAATTGAATAGAAATGGAGCTAAAGATGAGGCCTCTTACCTGTTTCAAACGGCGGCTCGAATGATCTCCTGGATTGGTCGCAATCAGCAGTTGAAGTTTGCACCCAAAACCCTCCAACGACAAACTTACAAGGTAAAAAGTGAAAAGTAATTTTATTTTTTACTATTTCACCATTTATAACTTCTTTTGGCTTAAAAAACACATTAAAATCATGTTTTTGTGAATATTTTTATGTCAAAGTAGGATTTTACGCTGTTTTTGTATGTTGACAGGGATTAGTGCCACTCAAAGCAACATAACGAGCTCCTTTTTTCAGTTTTTCGAGCTCGGTAAAACACGAAAAAGGTTACTTCAAGGTCCGCTTTCAGCTCTTTTCTGACCATTTAAAGAGGAAAAGATTGCCGAGTCGCTCCTCTTGACTCGTTAAATGGTGATAAGGGGTGGTCGTTTTAAGTTCTTTTTGTCGACCGTTAAAACATAAAAAGATTATCGGGTTTTTGTCATTTCAAACTCGTTAATGGTTACGAAACAACGTGGTTTTGACCGCTTTTTTACTTTTTCGGGTCGAAATCACTAATTATGAAAAGTACTCCTCAATCGTAATGATCGGGCGGTTCTTTCAGGTATTATTTTATACTTTTTCGGGCCCGAGAGACACAACTTTACGAAAAAGGACATCCCTGGAGTTTCCTTTTCTGTTGTCTTTTCAAACTCTCTAAACATGAAAAGACACCGAGTTCTTCCTTTGTCAGACTCGTTAAAACTTAATGACATCAGATTTTGTCACAACACAAGCATATGCTATCCCCATCAAGCTTGTTAAAAATAACTGGGGTACTCGCCAGAAATGGCGGGGGGGAAAGAAAATTTTTGAACCATAATTATTACCGTAACGGCAGTATGTCGCTCTTGAACATGGCACTTTTTGCTTTCGTGTCCGGGGTGGGGATATTTCATCTCATATCTTTCACTTGCTTCCATGGACTTGGGTACCCTATTTGACCTCTCATCCACTCATTGCCTCGTCATCATGACCTTTGATACATTGATGTCAAATACTGCCAATTCCGTTAATGTGCCGCTGATATGTTCAAGAGAAGTTGACCTCTGCAAAGCAAGCTCCCTCTGATAGTTCGCACAATCTTGGTTCACAACATCATCTCTCCGTCTCGTGTCGATGATGTGGGAAACATTATGGCCCACCTTCGATCAAGGTCACTCCCTGTCGACTTCAACTCATTATCCAGGGAGTTGATCTAGAGACTCCTTTCCGGTGCCTTGGAGCCCGCATGCCTCAATGGCAGGTTCTTCGTGTTCGACGTGAGGTTTTCATCATTGGCCTCCGATCGAATGATTCTATGGGTGTTCGACTTCAGATCATTGATTCACACGCCGTAGATTGTACCTATAGTACCTTGAGGGCCATTGTCATTATTGGTGGTACCTCTCGCGTCTGTTAACAGTTTCCACTATTGACTGGTAATCAGACGATGTTCATGCATATTCGACTTCAGCTCATATATTCACATGCTTGAACTTGTACTCTTGTTCGGGTCGAGATGGAGCGCAAGACCCTGGATTGTGTCTGTTGTAATCCAGGCGTGATTCTTGATACTTGACTCATTCACTGGATGGCTGCGACCATACCTGGGTCAATTCATTGATCCTAACCAGATGGTTGTGTCCATACTATGGATCCAGATTATTTATGTACTCTCTTATGGATGGCTGCGACCATACCACGTACATCATGTAATTGAACTATCAGTCATGTCTCTTAATATAGCTCCTCGGCGGCAGTAACTATATGTGCTCTTATGTGTTCTTATGTGTGTTCTTGTAAAGAATTTCACCCCTCTCCACCTCTCGGACTTCATGCTTTAGGGAGCATCTGTTACACAGTAATTTGTCACCATCCCTGTTACTCCTCTTGTCGTACCTTGGAGGACTCATTCCGGGAGATATAAGAAGTGACAAAGTCTAAAAACACTTGCATTATGTTCCCCTGAGTATGTACTTCATGTTCCCAGAAGACACCTCCTGCAGATCATCCCTAAAAAGTTCTCTTTTTCCATTGGCGCAAGTCCACAGTATCCTACCCGCACCAATGATGGAGATCCTCAAAAGAGGGCGCAACCATTGGCGCTCTGTCTTAGAGCAACAGTCGCGCCAACCAAATTTAGTCGTGCTTTTTGCCTTAACGCACGTTCGACTGTTGTTTCCTTCATTACATGGAGCTTATCTGAAGATAAAAAATCAGTCTTTTGTCGAGCTTTATCCTATATCCATCTTTAATGGCTTTCGAGGATAATGCTAATCCACAAAAGGTGTCCCGGTTCATCATATCCTCCTCCCTTCTTCATCTATATAAGCTTGTCATTATGCATTGGACAAGCTAGTGCTAGTGATTTAGTGATTGAGTGATAGTAGTGATAATCGTTAGTCACGGAGTGTTAGATGTCGAGTTCTTGAGTTCTTGGAGGAATGCTAGTGAGTGCTAGAGAGGTTATGCTGCCGGAGAAGAGATGCATTGCAAGACACATATAGTTACTCGCCCAGCCAGGAGAAGGGTCGACGTCAGAACAATGGTTGTAACTTTTCCTGTTTATTAATTGATGAGCGACTGCTATTATAGTTCCAATCTCATTGTCTATTATGGTGATGTGTTGATTTATTTCCTTTCTGACTGAAATATAGTTGTGCGTTGGTAGTTTTTATATTGGTATCTGTCTCTTCCTTTGCATGTGCAGGTGTTCGTTTATGATCTGTTGGAGCGAGGGAACGGGGATATCAACTCTGCTTCAGTCATAGCGTTGGACTCCAGGTTGGTCTTCTTGATTCACCTTTGATGCATAACTAGGAACTTGCGTAGCAGCGTGGTTTGATTGTGGCTAGTTCTGTTATAGGCTAGTGGGATCGCCTCTGTCCGCAGAGGGGATTTACCTGACCAACAGTAGGCCTGAAATGACTAAGAGTCATTTTTTGTTCTTGAATGTCATAAGCAAACATTAATCTCTGCTGATTAGTTGGTGCCATTTTCAAGAGATGGTTGTAGATTTGGTGTTTGAGGGGCCCATTCCTTTTCTTGATATCTATGAACTGTTGCTTGATGCTAGAGTCCGCCTTAGATTTTTGCCTTGAAGAGCTCACCTCTGCCCCATGTGGGAGGTCCTGTCCTTGCTGTAAAGAACTGGTCGATGTTTCGATACTAGGAGGGGGCATATTGTCAATTGGCCTCTCTGGTAATTCCTCCTCAGAAAAAGGGTTTAACCTCTGTCTCTTTTCTCCTTGCTGGTCCGTAGAGGTAGTAAGAGGAGTGTCCTCTTGCCTATCCCTTTTCCTTGTCCTGTCCTCATTAGCAGGTGTTTGTAAAACAGAGGACTCAACTGTTACCTCCTGCCTTGGAGGGATTTTCTCATGTGTTTGTTGTCTTGTGGAGACAGGTTCCTTGGCTGTACCTTCCTGCTGCTCCACATTTGGAGGTGATTCTTCTTGCTGCACTGTTTTACCTTTAGCCATGTCTGCTGCTGGATCAGTTGTTCTGGCAGGCTGCTGGGGAATGGTGGATGAAGAGGCAGCTTCTCCACGATGCTGAGTGCCTGAAGACCAAACCTGTCCAAAATATTCCAAGTCAACTGCCTTTTCTAAAGTTTTAATGGCTTTCTCTGCTATTTCTTCTTCAGTATAATCTTCCACTAATGTGCCTTTTTTCCACTCTATTTTATTAGCATATTTTTCAACTTCTGGAATGCTAATGTGGTCATATGTAGCAAGCCTATGCTTGATTCTTCTAAGGCTTATGAAATGGTTAGGGTCATAGGGTGCCCAATAGAAGCTTGTCTTGAGCTGGAGGGCTTTTAGCATTTGGTCTGCCTCATCCCAAGCTTCTTCTCTCTTATTAAATATGAATGGATCCAATTGATGCTTAATTTTCAGCTGTGCCTTCTTGTTTTTGCTATGGAAGTGAATCATATATGCATTGTCGAACTGCCTAAAGTATTCTAGTGCAAAGAGTCTCATGGGAACATACTTTGGTAGCCTGTATGGTGCTAATTCACAGCCATATATCCTGATCACTGTGTGGTCTTGGTAAAAGTACCAATCCCCAATGCTATAGTTCTTGGACAGCTGGAGGATTTTTTGCATATCATCAGTGAGTCTAGGAGGAGGGGAACTCTGCAGCAGTGACAAGGATGGATGAATGAATAGGTCAATAAACTCACAGTAGTTGTACGGTGAATAATGAATGTGATGACAAACTGATGTCCAGAATATTACAGATCTTCTGTTTCCCTTTGCATCTAATTTCTTGAGGGAGACAGGGAAGCTGTCATGCTGATTGTGCAATAGCAGATGATATATGTAGGAGGTGTACTTGAATACCCTCTCTCTCTCCAAGTTCATGAACTGTTCATGAATTTTGTTGGCTATAAATGAGGCATAGTCATACTGGACAGCAGGGGGCTGTCCTGGGGTAAAAATGGATAGCACCACCAATGTTATCTCATCTACAAACTCATTGGTCTTGAACCCTAGGATGGAAGATATAATGTCCACCAGCAGTCTCCCTATGTCATTGAACCAGTCATGCAGATAAGGGGGAGGCTGTCGGGGCTGGTACTCTGGGCGCATAAATAATTGACCAATTCTTGTAATTTGTGAGTTGGAGAGCTTGGCACCCTGCTCTAATAAAAGCTGCATGGAAAGAGGGACCAGTGGCCTTGTAGGTTGGAACTGCAGCATTTGGTTTATGGCTTCAGGAGTAATATGGAACAAGACAGAGCCTGAAGGACTCAGAACAGCTCTTTGATTGGGGTCATAGTTTGTGCAGCATTGGTGAATCAAGTCAGGGAATTCATTGACCTGAGGGAGATAGTAAATTGGCAAATTGGATTTCAAGATTCCCAGGAGGTCTGTACCATCTCTTTGCTTCTTTCTCAACTCACAAACTGTTTCTATATGGTATGTGTTGCACCTCTACAGTTTCTCTCATCTGATAATCTCTGTCAACAAGGGCTAACCACTCCAGGTTCTTGTGTGGGGAATTTAATGGGGCAATGTTTAATGCCACAGGGGTCTCCATGGTCAATTGACATTTGGAATTATATTTGAAATTGTTTCTTGGGCACAGCAATATAGAGCAGTGGATTTTGAATGAGCAGGGAAATTTGCAGAGGGGATGAGGCAAATAGGGGAGAAACTGAGTTGAAATGCTCCTAGGAGAGATTCAATGAGCAAATGCTGGGATTTGAGAGTTGCTTTCCCGGTGGATTTATCTAGCATAGGTTTAGATTTGAGAATATGCAAACAAGCTGTGAATTTGTGGCAATTTGGCACAATGGGGGACCTCTGTGGGTGAACTTGGGATTACAGTGTGGAAAAGAAACACTGGTCAGTGAGGATTCCTGGTAATTACTGTGTTTTCTCTCTTTTCTTGTTTGTTCGGTGAATTATGCAAAAACCAAGGCGCGGAGGGGGAAACTGATAAATACCTGGTGCAATCGGACAATGGTGTTGATATACAGGTGAATTCAAGGCGCCAGCAACAAGGAAGTAGTCTTGAGAGTTGGTGGGCAAACAACGTAACCGCTCATGCAGGAGTACAGTGAGTACTTTTGCAAATAATGCGAAAAAAACGAGTTTTTTGGGCAAAATAGGGAAAATTTGGCCTTTGGCGCCTTTTGTTGGATGACGTCAGCATGATGTCATAGGTGGGGTCGGGTACGGAATGATGACGTGGTGGCCAGTGAGCGACTCTACGTGGACGGGTGACATGGCAGACAGCTCGGAGCAATGGCGGATGGGGCGGTGATGCGATGCTGAGGCGGCAATGACGTGAGAGTGACGTATGACGGAAACAGGAGGGCGGTAAGCGGTAATATCGGACCGCTCATGGTACGGGTGTGGTTTTGGCAGGAGGCCGCCCGACACAACCCAGGAGCGACACGCGTCCGAGCCCTGACGTCACCCTCTGACAGATTTCGGGCGCTAATGTTCAGGCATCGAGGATGGTCTGATATTGCTGTGGGCCGTCGGATGGGAGGGCCCGGATCCGATGGTCGACGGGCTGCAAAGGTGATGGATGGATACAGCGGGTCCCGGCGGGGATTTTAATAATACTTTTTTTGTTTTTTGCAGTGAGCGCGCCAAACATAAACTTTGGAAAAGCGGAAAAAGTGGGTTTTTAACAAGGTTTTATACAAATGGCGCGGGTAATGCACTGTGATGGGTTTGTAAAGGGGATAAGGGTAGGAATAGGTTATTAAACTAACCAAATGTTAGTTTAATCCCTAACTTCAAACGAACCAAATACAACAAAACTTTTGATTCTGCATGATTCTCCAAATATTGAACATATGGCTATAATGCCAAAGGGGGGGTATTTACATATTTTGTGGGCTTTTTTCACAATAGTGATATAGTAGTAGGGGAAAAGGGGAACATAGGGAGTTAAATAATAGGGTTAGAAGTCAATGTGAATTGGGGATATGAGAGATTTGGAAGTGAGGAATAGAAAACTAAGTTTGGTGATTAAACTTAGATTTTTTAGAAGTAGATGGGAAATGATTTTACACAAGAAATGTGGCTTCTTTTTGGAGAAGAAAGTTAAAACTTGTCATGAAATTTCCAAGAAGAAATACAAGGAGGATTGTTTAGGAAAGTCCTGAAGTCCTCCATGGGATGTTAGAAAGAGAGTCTTTGGGGGAAAACAAGGGAGTTAGACATGCTTCTATATTTTGCCTTCAAAATGCTGCATAGATACCTTTGCAACTGCCAACATATGCCTTCTTGATCAAGGCCAAAACTGAATAGGATCAGGATTCTGCAACTTCTGGCTACCTACCCAACTTAGAACCTAGCATTTTTTGTTTCTTCAAGGAGGGTGCATTTAGACTTGCAAACCCTCATATGCTCTTTTCTTTTTGCTGCCCTCCTATCTAAATCTACCCTTATATCTTCCAAGGGCCCAGATTAAGCTAGTGGGCTCCTTTCTTTCTCTATCCAGCTAGTCATCTGTCAAGCTTGAACTGTTTGAACAGGTACTCATTACCTACTCTAAAACAAGCAATTTAAAACATGGCATGGCCCAGCTTGAACTGTTGAGCCATCCATCAAGATAGCAGTGGCATTTTGATTGGCCACTTTCTTGGTCTTTCTTTGGGGTTCATTTCAATTCTTTTTTCTTTTGACCATTTCATTTTCTTGCCCTTTGATTATTCTTTTAAGGCATACCCTCTTTACATTTTTTAACTTTTTGCTTTGTTCACCAAAAATGGAACCTTTGTTTCATCAAAGATGATCATATTTAGCATTTCCACTATCAATCATGAAATATGAAACCCTATTGGTATAGGAGACTAACAGTGGACACGTCATGTATTGCACTGGGAGCAGTACTGACACAGGCTGGTGAAAGAGACTTGGATCATCCTATAGCGTTCGTAAGTAGGAAGCTGTCCAAAGTTAGAAAAATTATTCCACTACAGAGTGCGAAGGTTAAGATATGGTGTACGCACTCCAGAAGTTCATGGATTATCTGTTGGGTGGAAATTTTAAGATGTATACAGACCATCATGCATTGAAATAGCTTGTCAATAAGCCTGCGTTGGGGGGGAAGATATGCAGGTGGTTGTTGTTGTTCCAGGAATATGATTTTGAATTCATTGTGAAACCAGGACGATTGAATGCAGGACCGGATCATCTGTCGTGGATTGAAATTGGAGAAGAGCCTACTAATTTGAACAAAGGAATACCTAACATGCATCTCTTTGTAGTGCGTGTTGAAGAAAGCCATTTTGATGATATTATACACTTCCTGACAACATGAACGGCTCCGAAAGGATATAGAAGTCAACATAAGAAGGAATTGGTGGTGCACATGGCAGAATTTTCTGTCATTGCAGGGAACTTGTATAAAATGGGATTAGATGAAATACTGCAACGTTATGTGCTGGAGTTTGAATGGAATAACATCATTGCTGAGGCTCATGGGGGAGCCACAGGAGGATATTATGCGGGCAGAGCAACAAGGTAGAAGATTCTATGCGTTGGGTTGTGGTGGCCAACACTGCATAAGGATTCAAAGGTGTATTGTAGGGAATGTGATGCATGCCAAAGGACTGGAAAACCCACGTGGAGGGATGAGCTGTCGCTGAATCCAGATATCATTACAACCCTTTGAGAAGCAGGCGATTGACTTTGTGGGACCAATTCAGCCTCCAGGAAAGAAGACGAGTGTGTTGTACATCATCACCGTGACTGAGTACTTAACCAGATGGGTGGAGGTGTAGCCTGTGAAGGACTGTACAAGCACGACAACAGTAAATTTCATTTTTGAGTATGTGCTGACAAGGTTTGGTTGTCCAAAACTTTTAATGAGTGATCGTGGTACACATTTTCTTAATGAGACGATCAGCATGATGATAGAGGAATTTTAGGTTTACCATCAGAAGAGCACACCATATCATCCACAGGCTAATGGGACAGTGGAAGCGTTTAATAAAATATTGGAGAGTGTGCTAACAAAGGTTTGCAATGCTCAAAGAAATGACTGGGATGTGCATGTACCCGCAGTGCTATGGGCTTATAGAACAACTTGCAAGAAGCTGACTGGACAAACGTCGTTTAGGCTGGTTTATGGCGTAGAAGCTGTGATGCTGATGGAGTACATTGTACCTAGTCTGCACATAGTGGCATTCACAGGAATGGTGGATTGTGGAGCCCTAGAGGAGAGGCTCGCGTAGCTAACAAAGCTTGAAGAGGATAGATTTCTAGTTGGATTCCATCAACAAGTTCAAAAGGAGCGTGAAAAGGCATGGCACGATTGACACATCAAACTGTGCACCTTCAAGGTAAATGATTTAGTTTTATTATATGACAGCAAGTTTGATAAATTTCCAGGAAAATTTAGGATGCATTGGCTGGGGCCCTGTGTCATTAAGGAGATTACCAATGGTGGAGCAGTTCAGTTGGTAAAATTAAATGGGGAACCCTTCCCAGGAAAGGTGAATGGCAGTCGATTGAAGACATACACCGATGATTCGACTAGATGACTACATGATGGAAGCACAGTCTTAGTGCTCCAGGCAGCTGAAAGGAGACGCGGGACTATAAACTACATTGCCCGGGTTGTGGGACTGCGCGATTAGGAAATTGCACGGAACAAAGGAATGTCATAGTGTCAGTAGAAACGCACAGGGGGCTACGGTATCGAAGAAGGGACCTTGCATGGCAGCCGGAAAGTGACCGTTATGGTCACAGTTCATGATTTTATGATGAGAAAATGGTTAAATAGAGCGGGGGGCGGCAATTAAGTTGGAATTTAAGAGCAAGATATTTGAAAATCTGCCGCCAATCTAGCATTTATGAATGAATTTTGGGGGGAATAGTCAAATTTGAATTCAAAATATCCTATAATTATAGGTGGCTACCCAGCAAAAAACACTTGGCATTTTGAGAATTGAGGTGTTGAGCTCTCAGGCACATATGAATCGTGATAAATTTGAATCTTTGATAGTGAGTTTAGCATTTGAGAGGTTTTCAAAGGAAATTCAGGAATTTTTTACTAGCATCATGTTAGCACTCGCAGAAACCATGAGTGTTGGAGAAGCAATGGCAGTTGAGGGAGTTGCCCTGGAGGTAGAAATGGCAGTTGAGGAAGCTGCCCCAGAGATAGCAAGTGTCAAAGTACCTGTAGAGGTACCCAAATCACCAAAGTCACCTAGGTTGAGGCCTATGCTAACCAAATAGGGTTTGAAAATGAGGAAAGATAAGTAGAAAGTGACATGGCCGGTGTGCGCGTCACCTAGAAAACACTCACATAAGCAAAAGCCCACCGCACAAGAGAAGGGAAAGGTAGTTGACCTAGAACCTGAAGAAGGCAATGAAGAAATCAATATGGGTGGGGAAAACATTGACATGGGGGCAAAGGACATCGTGATTGAAGGGTCTGACCCTATCCCTAAACTGCCAGAATACATTTCTCCCCATTGAGGCAAGGCAAAAGCCCCAAAGGACATTGATGAGAGCAAAGTCACATTGCATACACTGCTGTTGTCAGACAAGTTTGCATTTGAAGGACTGTGCCTAGCGCATGTCCCCCATTTAAAGCTAGAGGATTGGGATTTGGCCAATACAAATCTCTTTCCCCACTTAGGGACTGATCAGTTCATGCACCATGTCTTCTATAAGGACATTGGTGTGACTGCGTTAGAGCCAAGTAAATGGATAAAAGGGGTGGACAAGGTAGGATTGCTAAACATGCTATGGGTTTCACATTACAACCGCATGCCCATAACCATGATAGTGGTCAAACAACTGCTATTCTTGGTGCACGATGGGTGCTTGTGGTTAGAAGAACCAATATCGATCACTGACATGTTGATCCATAGGATCACTCACCTGCTGCATTCAGGACTAAATCTGGCCATGGATTTTGGCATAAAGACAGGTGAGCATGATCTCGCCGAGCAAATGAAGGACAAATTTAAGCTCGTCAAGAAGCCATGTGGCTACTCTATTTCTAGTATAACTAACCCCACGGTCAAAGTAGCCATCCAGATCTTGGCTGGGAAAATTATGTGGAAGTGTCGCAAAGATGAAATGTTAGCACCGGTCGTATCATAAGCAGCCCAGTACACGAAGGGCATACAATTCAACTGGACACACTACCTCTGCAGTGAGTTCCTTACCAACTACAGAGAAGTCTAGTATCGGAGAAAAATGTTTCTCTATGCATGGCTACTTCTATCCATAGTACTGGTTGCATGGGAGTTACAAGAGGATAGTCAGTTTCCTCTGACCACACAGGATTTACCAGAAGAAATGAAGTTCGCTTCAGTTTGGGCCATCAAGGACCCTCAAAGGGTCAAGGATAGTAAGATATTTTGGATCTTGATGGAGATGAGTATCAACATGGCCATCAATCGCAAACCACGATTATCACTAATTGTCTCCGAACATCTAGTAGGGTATGTGGAGTTCAAGGCGGACTTCCACTATGTCTCCATGCGAGCGTGGAATGACCCTGACCGAAAGTAGTATAGCCCTCCATACCTAGCTACAGATGATGCAATTACAGCAGTCCTTGACTGCTGGCTAGTAGAGTGGTGCACAGCCTCAGACTTGACAACTGGGTCTAGCAATTCTGTAGTGAAGCATAAGAAGGAAGAGGTCAGACTAAAGATGGAATAGTTGGTTGAAAAGAGGACGAAAGAGGCTAAGGACAAAGCCAAAGTGGAGTGTGCTGCCAAACAACAGACAGGGGGGTAGGAAGAAGAGGAGGAGCGCAACTCCGAGAGGAGTCAAAGATCTCCTTCCCCAGAGACAGAAGAGGAAGAGCAGTGATCCGAATAGGGATGAGTAGACCCGGAGACTACTTCATTTTGAGTTAAGCACAATAGGGACTAGGAGAAAGTAGGTCCACGAAATAAGTCCAAGGCCAACAAAACATTCATCAACCCAATCACCTTGATAGAAGGTGATTTGAATGACATTGGCCATGTGGTGAGGGATGTGACTGCGGAACTGCTGCAGCAGTTCGAGCAACAACATCAAAAGGCCTTGTATGCCATTCAAATGGGTCTGTGCGAGCTATAGATCCAGGTGTCACAGGTACAGACCAATGTGGGACAAAGCAACATAGCGTCAACTAGTTTGGCACCCAGAAATTTAGAGGCAGCAGAAATGGTGTGCATGCTGGATCCCCGGGCCATAGTGTTATTGGATGGATAGATGACCACAGAAGTAGATGTTAACAGGGCCACTGTCAGTGCCCTTACGAGGGTTGGGCTAAATTTGGCCATGCTTCCAAATGAAGCCCTTCACACCTTACAAGACGATGTGATCGTGGAACTGCAGGCTCGGGAACAGCACGCCCTGAATGTTATCAGTGAGCAGAAGGTGAACAATGCTCAGTTGGTTGTACAGAATAATTTTGCCATTGATCTTCCTAAGGCCATCATGGACAAGAATAAGCATGTGAGCAAGGTGGTGGCTGAGGCATGCAAGACTATTCCAGAGCTGGATATTCCTGAAGATGTGCCAGTGGATGTGAGAATTTGGAAGTTCGTTGCTGGAGTGCACAAAGCAAGAACAAATCTGGTTAAGGTTCAGTTTGAATTGAACCTTAAAGCTACAGAGCTTGAGTTGAGGGCCTAGCCTTTGAATACACCAGAGGTTAAAGAGAAGCGCACAGTCGCTGTCAAATATGTAGTAGTAGTTGTAGATGCCACAGTGAAGGATTACATTGCACTCTTCGAGCAGTCGCTCAAAGTAGTCACCAGCCTACAGGAGGATCCCAATGTGCAGCGGCTAGAAACAGAGGTGCGAGAACTATAGTAGCAGTATCATGAAATCAAAGCAATGACACGCACCGTCGCCATTACACAAAGGTTAGCGAAGCTGCAGGAAGCATAGGCGCTTAAAGAACAGATGGATGCAACACAGCACGAGGCAGTACTAAAGGCTTGATTGAAGCCTTGTCTAGATGATGTGTATGTGCTCATGGCCACCATTGAAGGAAAACTGGCTAGTTTGAAGGAAACACAACAGAAAATGCAGGTAGACAGCATGGGGCTAGCGACGAAGTAGTTGGTCGAGTAGGTGAAGCAGGTGGAAACACAGTGCACTGCCAAATTCATAGTGGTATAGGTGGAGCTGGGAGGTCTTCGTGACAATATCTCTGCACCAGCAGAGTGACTCGAGGGCGAGTCACCAGATTTTTGTTGGGTACCTGTTGGGAACGGGTCCCTTGGGATCAATTTTGGGGTTAAAAGCCCAAGTTTTGGGGCTAAAATCCCAAGTTTTGTACAAAGAATGTAAAGTTTTCACATTTTGTGGTCGCAAAGTGTGAAGATGTAAATATTCAAAAAGGGTTTCTACCCTTAGTTTAGATAGTTGTGTCGGCTTGATGAGATCCACCCTTGGTCCACGGACCATGGTAATGTCTAAAACGGTAGTCTTAGAAGAGTCTAAGGGAAGTAGTAAGTAGAGTTCTAAGTAAGTTTTTGGGTTTGTGAGAGCTAAGAGCGAAAAGTATTAGCGTAAGAAGAGGCTCTACAGCTGAGTGTGTAGAGGCCTAGGGTAGAAGTCCACAATTGAGTGCGCGGACCCCTGCAACTGTGTGCGCAGGGTAGTCAGAGTCTGTACTGGAAATTTGGATTATCAATAAAGAGAAGTATTCTAGAATTACCTGTGTATTTTACTTCTATCAGTTGCATGCGATTATGTTACGTTGAACATTGGGTTTATGTTTTAATGCTATTTTGATGTGCAAGTTTATATGTTCCTCTTTTTTATATGAACGCAAGCAAAGATATATGTTTATGCGAAGATAATCATAATTACTTGTTAAGACTGTATGAAACTAAGATAATCTAAGTAGATATAGAAGTAAGACTAATTGCATAGGCACGTAAGTGTCTAAATTGGATATTTAGGGTCTGTGAAGGATGCTCAGAGACTTTCACAGAGGCTTCAAGGACGAATAAGAGAACTACATTGATAAGCCATAAAGGGCTTATCGATCTATGCAAAGGCAGAGTGAAGGTATAAAAGCAACATCGCTACCATCTCAGGGATGAAAAAATTGGTTCCTGCATCCCTCCATACTACTTCAGGTGAGACTTCAATCCATGCTCCACGGATTGATGCCAAAAGGGCCAGTAGTGTAGGGTTTTTTTTGGCTACTTAACATTGAACCTGGGTCAGGGCCCATCAAACCCACAAGAAGAAGATACATTTAGTGATAACCAGACCGAGATGCTTGACAACTACATGCAGAAATTTTTATTCCGAGAGATGAAGTTGAAGTTGAAGAGTGCTCCAAATGGATGTTATGCTTCTTCATTGTTGCTTTCAAGGCTTCCATATTTTTAAAGAATTTGGATTCAAAGTGGCCATCATGATTACAAAATTTGCAATGTATATCAGTCTTCTTCCCTTCGTTTTTATTTTCCTTATCATTTTTTTGAATTGATTTTTCATTTTGAGACTGAAATTTCTTAGGAAACTTGTTTGGTTTAGGACCATTCTTTTTAGGATGTTGCTTCTTAGGATTCTTTTAATTTGGTTGCTGCTATGATGTTAAGGATTTATTAGAAGAGTTTCCAATATTAAGAAGACCAATATGTAAGATTTTTTCTTATCTCCTATTAAAGAATCATAAAAGGCATCAAAAGAGGGGGACTTGTAGTCTTTTCCCCTAGAAATAAAGGTTTCTGTTGTAGAATGGAAGGTGGAAACAAACACAGAGTAGGCTGGTCCCAACTTAGTAAGAATGTAATAGATAAGGCTACCATATTATTTCTTAACCTTAACACCTTCCAGGAAAATTCTAAGGGTCTTGAACTTGGACAAAAAATATTTAATGGAAGAAAAATTATTGGGGTCTAACATAAGCAACTCATTTTCGAGTTGATGGACTCTAATTTCATTTTTAATTCCAAAAACTTTATTGAGCTGTTTCATTACTTCATCAGGGGTATCAAGTTCTATGATATGGAATCTAAGGTCGGTAGAAATAGACATCCCTATCAACCCACGTGCTTGATCTTGCCTATTTTTCCATTTGGCTTTCTTATATTCATCTTTAGGTTTAGCCTCTTGGCCTGAGGCTATTCTATAAAGACCTTTACTTCTAAGTAAATCCTCAATGTAGGACAACCATTGGAAGTAGTTGGTGCTATCAAGAATAACTTGGCATGGACTTTCAATTTTAATAGAAATTGAAGTTGTAGATGCTAAAACTAAGTGTTCCAATGGAAAGATCTCGAAAAATTAGGCCGATTAAAAAAAGGGGGCTCTGCAAACGGTTTTCGAATGAAGAAGTGATGGATTTTTGAAGAAAATTTGTTGAAGATACCAAGGAAGTACGTGAATGTGCGGAAGTGAATGATAATGTTATATTTAAACCCACCCTCCTTTCCAAACATAATCTAATTAACACACTTTAAAAAAAAAATTATGTGACCCACTTTTATTAAAAAGTGAAAGTCACTTTTACAATGGTTTTATGAGCTACCCACTAAATTGTAACTTAAATAAAAGATAAAGGGACTTTAGAATTATAAGTGACTCACTTTTTATAATGAGTGAGAACAATTTTACATAAAGTAACTTTAAAACATAAATTACATGTTCTTTTTGAAAAAGTAACTCAGTAAAAAGAAAGACTTGAACCCAATACCTCTATTCTCATAAAGTAACGTTGGACCAAGTGAGCTAGTTTAAAAGGTTAGTAATTTTTGGAAAAGAGGAAGGAATTTTTATTTTTTTTAGTCACTAAAGCTTTATAGTGCATTCTTACTTGAGAAATCCCTTCTTTCCTACAAAACAAAAAATGACACAACCCAAAATGAACATGCAAAAAAAACCAAACTTTACGGCTTGAAGTTATATTTTGCCGAAAACTAAATATTTTCCTCAATGTTTCTAATTTTCCGAGATCACACTAAGGCGCGGCGGAAAAGAGCATACACGTGAGAAAAATCCTATCTTTCTATTTCTGATTTGCCCAGATTGCACAGAGTTGTGGGGCAAAGAGAATATGTAGAAATGAAAGGTATGGATCCGGTAATAAAAAACCGAGAGATAAATAAACCAAAATAAACAGAGAGATAAATAACTAAAACTGCAAATAAAGATTGTATACCTTGAGATCTTAAAAATGACTTAGTTAGGGCTATTGGAAACCTTTTTGTGTGAAATGAAAGGGGTTCCTCACTGGAACCGTGCTCCTAACCAAAAGATGCGGCCCTCAAATAGCTTTGATACCATGTAGGAATTTATAGGGTAAGTTCCTCAAATAGAAAACCAAAGTACACCACTCACAAATAGATAACAGATCAGTACACCAATATTCTTGACATGGTTAAAACCCTCAAAGAGGGAAATAGTCCACAGCTTGAGTCAACGTGGCCACTTCAGGAAATTTATTAATGTAAAAGAAATAAAAATTACATAAGCTTCTTGTGAATAGTCACCTTACAAATGACCCTCCACACTCTTTAAATAGAGATCATGGACCAATCAGGTGTTAAGCCACATATCAAGTGTCAGTAATACCGAGAAGAGAATGAACCGTCAAATCACTTCATGTATAGAACATATCATGACCATCAGATTGTAAGTTACAAAAAATACATGCTAAAGAAACACACTTTACCTAACTATACACTATCACGAGCACGGGCACTATGCCACAAATTTCTTATAGAAGAAAGAAAGAAAGAATGAGCCTAAAGTAGCTATAGCAGGTGAAGCTCTAGCTTCACAATTAGAACTTGATTTCACTCTCATTACATGCATGGCCAACATTGTTATGGGAGGCATATGGTATCTCGACAGTGATGCCTCGTTCCATATGATGGGGAACAAAGATCTCTTTAGTGATTTTGTGGAGAACGACCTCAAGTAGAGGATAGAGTTTGAAGATGACGAGAGGTACAGAGCTATTGGGATTGGTACAGTTATGTTTCATATGGAGTCTGGCTCCCCTTTGAGGATCATAGATGTGATTTATATTCCAGGACTAAAGAAGAATCTTGTTTCAGTCGCGGTATTGGAAGACCGTGGCTATGATGTGATTCTTAGTAAGGGAAAGGTTTTCCTTAAACACATCACCATGGGATAGGTGAAATAGATCGGTGCATGGGTCAAGAACCTGTATGCTCTTGAGGTACAAAATGCATGCAAAGCCTTGAGGAGAAAGGAAAAGGTTAGAGACTTGGTGGTTGAGAGGGTGAGTGAATTACCTCTCAACATGTAGCCCATGAAGAAGCCTCAGAAATAGTCTCAGACAATTGTGGAGTAGCCACAATTGGAGAATTAGAGAGGAGACCAAGTGGAGGCATCCACTCATGTAGAGACCTCGATCAGGGGAAAATTTCAAGCCAAGTGGGCAAAGGGAGCACATGCATCCACACCTCCATATGTGAGGTGGGGTGATGTGAAGTGATTGTCCCAAGGGGGCTCCAATTGGGCAGGGTCCATTGAGAGGTTTTATCTCATGGATCATGCCTTGTCACAGGAGCCCAAAGTACATAGTAGTGGGAAGAATCAGTAGTGATTGATGTAGTCAGAGATCAAAGCGACATAGACTAGAGAAGTCAGATACTGAAGAGCATGGAGAAGGTTTAACAAGAGTGCAGAAAGGAAAAGTCAATAGAAGCGCAAATTTTTTAGTCGACAAAGGCAGTAGCAGTCAGAAACTTTGATGACAAATGCATCATATTGATTCAGGTTGGATGTTTTTTTTTCTTTTTCTTTTTTTTTTTTCTTTTTTCTGGAGTTTTTGTAGAAACAACACTAGAGAGAAGTGTTGCATGTAGAAAATTCCAAAGGTTCAAGATTAGGATGAAGTTGAATTCCTTTCTTATTGAGAAGGAGTTTTGAAAATAGCAATAAGAAATGTTAAAAATAAAATCCATAAAATTCCAATTTAATTTGTCCTTGAATTAAATTGTGAATTAAAATTGTAATTCTTTTCTAATAGAAACTTGTAATAGTTAACTAAGTTAAGTTGACTTAATTAAATTAATAATTTCAAGTTGGAATTCTTTTGGAAGTCATTTAAGTGTTCTCCCTAAATTTTAGGGGTCCAATATGAGTTTAAATTGAGTTGTAATTAAATAACTCAGTTTATTGAGTTATGGTCAGTTAAATTAGTTCTAAATGTTTTTGGAACTAATAGAGGACTAACAATGAGTTGGTGTACTAGTGCATCCACAAGTGTTACTCCAGTCAACTGACGATTCCCTCATGAGAAACTCATGCATGTCAGTTCAGAGAAAAGCCCAGTTGAGACTAGAGTGTAAGGACAGTGTACTATCAGTCGTATGATTTACTGAGTTGTAAATATCATGCATGCAATCAGAGCAGGACCTATGTTTGGATTGTGTAGTTTTGGAAGCTTGAATTCCCTTTAAATATAGGCTATTCATCCTAGGAATTGCGCAAGGAAATAGGGGCTTCGAGAGCTGTAGAAAAGGCTAAGGATTTGAGCTGAGCTGGCTTGTGAGCTGAGAATTGATTATACTTATGCAAGGATTGTTCTTGGGAGAACAAGCATTGTATTCTCATTTTTTATTTCTGATTAATGCAATATAGATAGTAGGGGCTTTCAGATGTGGCTTTCCTCGGATAAATATTGTGTTATGTACCATTTATTGATCTTCCTCTTGTCGATTACTATTTTCATCGATCTTTATGGGCTTCTGTTGTAGAGAGTAGAGTAGATCCTTGTCTTGTGTTTTAGGAAATTACATGAGTTGTTAATCTACAGTGAAATCCACATTTTTCTGGATCCATTGCTATGCCTTCCTTGGAAAGAACATGTCCCAAGTAATGTACCTCTATCTGAAAGAAACTACACTTACTAAGCTTGGAATATAGTTGATGCTCTCTTAGCAATCTCAATATTGTTGCTAAGTGTTTTGCATGCTCTTCCTCGTTCTCAGAATATATCAATATATCATCAACGAATACTATCAAAAACTTGTCTAGATAAGGATGCAACACACTATTCATCAAACACATGAAAATAACTGGATCATCAGTAAAACCAAAACGAAACACAACAAACTCATAATGCCCATACCTGGTCCAGAAAAAAGTCTTGTAGATGTCCTCTTCTTCTATGTGTAACTGATGATATATTGATCTCAAATCAATCTTTGAGAACACTATTGCTCCTTTCAGTTGATCAAACAAGTCATCAATCCTCAACAACGAATATCTGTTTTTGAAAGTCGCCTTGTTCAGTTTCATGTAATCAATGCAAAACCGGAGAGTACTATCCTTCTTATTCACAAACAACACTGGTGTACCCCAAGGCAATACACTTGGCCTAATGTATCCCTTTTCAAGCATTTCTTTCAGCTACAACTTTGATTCCACTGGCTATGGAGTTCTCATCCTATAAGGTTTCTTTGATGTTAGTGCTACTCCTAGTACCAACTCAATAGAAAACTCCACTTCTCTGTGGAGGAAATTCTGAAATCTCTACTGGAAATACATCCTGAAACTGTTGCAAAACTGGATACCTCTTCAAGACTTTTGTAGCCTCATCATTCTTACATTTATCACTAAAAACATGCACTGCAAACAATACACACCCTTTCCTGCAAGTGTGCTTTTCCTACATAGTTGTAACCATTCTTACCAATGTAGGTTGCTTCTTACCTGTTGTAGCAGCTACAACCACCCTCCAAAATTTTAGCCTGCATCCAATTTCGGAGCCTCCTTTGAGAGTTTTATTTGATGAATGAATGCACTCGAGTTCACTCTATGAGCTCGTGTGAGTCCTCGTACCCACCTTCCTTGATCATTCCACAGATAGCTTTTTTATGTTGATGTCAATGTCATGCTTGCGACCATCTTTTGGTCATACTCAAGGTCTTCACTTTGTGTGTACATGTTATGTTCACTATGTAAACATCCGTTGTGCTCACACATAAAGTCACATACAATGTCATGCAAGTGTTGTCACGGTCAACCAACGATCCATCACAAATGTCGCACTTGTCGCTCACACTGTTGGTCAGTCATGTTGAGCATACATGTCTGGATGGTTTGAGTCATCTCATCATCAAGTCATGTAAGCGTGTGTTTGCAAGATCACGTGTGCATTTTTGACTCATTTACACACTTAGTCACTTTGTTGAAGTTCTGATGACCATATTCCCCTGTAACATCCAGATCATCACCCCACCATCACCTCGATCGACTATCACCTAGAACAGTGCAAAAGCACCAAGCAAGCCATTTCAAGTTGTGTTTCCCACAAGCAGATCAATCAACCTCCATGCTAGTCAATTGTAGAGTTTGACCCGGCAACCACCCCGGGACTGACTCCCCTAAAAAATTGTGTAAAGGTTGTAGACCTTACCCTCTCCGCTCACTAAGAAAACTACACAGACAGGCTGGATAGACACTGAGTTCCCGTCCTTGTCTCCCTCAGAAAATTAAGTAGTTTTTCCAATCAACCCTCCAATCAGTCGACCGGCTGCTTACCTAGAAAACTATGCAATTTTCATGAGCAATTCCTCTACTACCCAGCAATCCTCTCAACTCAAAAACTACGCAGAGGTGACCAGCATGCTAGCCTCCCAACATCAATGCAGTGTTTCCCACCAGCAACCCCCGACAGCCGACTTACAGTTCCCCTTAGGAATTGCGTTGTTTTTGTTGCCAAGCTCCAACAACTAACTGCCAGTTCCCTCTAGGAATTACACAGTTTTTGCTGCCAAGCTCTTGGAAGTGGACTGCAAGTTCCCCTCAGGAATTGCATTATTTTTGTTGCTAGTGACCCAACAACTGACTACCAGTTCCCCTCAGGAATTGCGCAGTTTTTTCTGCCAAGCTCCCACTGCCTGCTCGTTCCAGAAATTGCATGGATCTTGCCTACCCAACCTTTCTGTAGCTCGGATTGTTCCTCTCAAAAACTACGTTGTTTTTTCCTCCATCTGAGCCAAACTCCATGGACAGTCACTATCGATTTGGATTGCTAATCTTCATCACCCAGTGAATCCTGCGTAGTTTTCATCACAGTGCCCGGAGCCTACATCCCATCTCACAACCTTGTCTCCTCTCCCGATCACCTTCATCCAAAACGCTCATGTATCATGGTAGACTAGGATGTTTTTGGATTTGATTTCATCTCATCGTGAGTGACTGCAGATACAGGTACACAAACAAACATGGCACGACGATGAATGGGATGAACGAAGAGAGCACATAAAGAAGGACAAGCTCACCAATGGACGAACAAACAATACACGCAAAGAGATGTGCTCATGAACAGATGATCATGCAAATATGTGTTCACAGACGGATAGACGAGAAAACATGAAAATTGTGTTCACATATGGGCGGATGAATGAACATGTACTTTTCGCGAACGGACAACCCTGTCAAGCCTTCAAACATACAAGCAAGGAGCAACGTGATAAAGCAACATCAAGTGAACCCAATGACCATTAAAGATTCCATGCATGTTTCCATGCGAAGATGAAGTTGTGACACACCATGAGGACATCCATCGCCAGCAACACTGCAGCTCAACATGCACACCAACAGCAGCATGAATGTGCCAACATTGTCATGTCAAGTCATGTCATGTGTCATGTCATCCACATCTCTACTGTGAGCCATACTATGAATCAATTTATTCTAACGTGGAATTCCAAGAGACCCACTTGTTGTATGAAGAGTCATTTAAAGTCAAAAAGTCATGGAAGTCCAAGAGTCATGAGGGTAGTCGAATAGCCACAACGGTCAGTTTCACCCTTTGCTATAAATACCCCCTCATTTGTACATGGAAGGCACTTTTCACCTTTGCTGCTCCCACATAGCCTTGAGAATCTGTAATCATTTCTTTGAGGAGTAATTAGTGGCTACAATGCTCCGCATGTGAGGTTAGTGATGTATGGGGTAACAATGTGTCTTGGAACTTTCGCTTAATTAAGAAGCCTGCTAACAGGCCAGCACATTTTCACACATGTATTGTAACTGTTGTTAGACTAATATTTACACTTGTAATGCATGTTGCTTTAACTTGTGTTTAACACTTGAACTAATTCACTTGTTGTAATACACATATGTTAATGAAAATGTGTTGTATATGATGTTAAAATTGTCTCACCCGTGTAGACTGCTCTCCCAGACATCAGACAGACCTTTTACCTAAAACTTGTTATAACAACCGTTGCACTTGCACAGACTAATCCGCAAAGTATTATATGTGTTATCTTCCCTTGTGTTTTGTGACTGCCTCATCCTTGTGGACTATTCCACCGAAAGTTGTGCATGTCCTGTTGTGTTGTGTGTTCCTAGCAGAGTTGGGAGTTATCCCAACTGACTTGGGACTCACTCCCACCCTATCCCTCGATGGTGAAAGAAACATTGACACAAGAGACACTTACAATCACCAGGCATGCAAGCCTCACTTCTCTCAAGACAAAGCATACCACTCTCATGTGCTGAAAAGCAAGAGTTGAGGCAAATATTTAAGATAATGGCAACTGGGTCGTCGTACTGAATGGGACTCCCACACCAAATGGTGTGAGGTCTAGTTGGGACTTCATACCACGGTGATCCCCTGATGTTGGTAGGTCCAGCACCATCAACATTTTGGCACTAGAAGGAGGGACAGATGACAAGTTGAGCCCATACATCTGGGTTGAATCTCTTACCCAATGAATAATACACAATTCGTGCTGCCAGGGTATTTCTCTCATTTCTCCCCTAATCAGTTATCAACCCCCTATGAGCTTCTCAATCACTTGTCCTTGTTAATGTTTGACGGTGAGGACAGGACATTCATAACCGAGCACATTTCTGGTTTTCTTCATTTCTGTGAATCTCATGAAATCGATGGTGATGAGTTTGTTTGCATACTCTTCTTCCTCACCCTTGAAGGTCATGTTAATCGGTGGTGTCATGCCTTGCAACTTGCTTTCGTTCGTTCCCTTCTCACTTTCCTCAAGGAGCTCCATCAAGCCTTTAATGAGTGTGACCACCAAGATGTCTATGAAAGAATATTTCTTTTAAGAATGAAGCCTGGCGAATTAGTTGAGTACTTTGCTACCCGCTTCCTGCACCTATGTCATGAAATTCCTTAATGATTTTTGGACCTTGACTTCATGAGCGAAGAGCTGAAACGCTTGGTTCATGTCTCCCGAAATGGTGAACCTCCTGATTTTCCTTCCTCGTTAACTCTTTCAGATCATGAGACACCTCATGTCTTGAAGAGGGTTCCCCCTCGAAGCAACCGCAAATCTAAGAAATCTACACAATGGGTACCCCCTCACAATGGTTGTAAAGCTGATAAATATGCACAACATGTTCCCAACACATTTGCTCGGTTGTCTCCTACCCTAACGAAGGAAATTCCAGAATGATTCAGAAAGCATATGGCGAAAACTCATCCCTCCATTCCACAAGAGGACATCACCATTCACAACCCAAGTCTTGAGTCTAATCTGCATCTCTACCATCCTCCATCATCTACAAGTCATGACTCCTTGCACCATGATTCACTTGAGAGATCTACTTCATAAGCTAGTTTCTCTTGATCCTCGAGCTATTGGCTCAAGTTGCAGTGATGTGCAAGACAGTCTCATCATACAAACAAAGGAGCAAGACGGTGAAGACATAATCAATTCCTCTCAAAACATTGAACCTACATTCTTGATCGATTCTCGATCCGTGAATCTTGGTGAAATGTCATTCACAATCAATTCTTTCGATCAACCTCCAGTCATGGGCTGTCATCACTCCCATGCTTATGTATGTTGTGATGAATGCCTAAGCACATCATATGATCTACTGTCATCTCATGTACACTCTAACTAAGATATGGAATGCACACCAGTCAAAGCAAACATCCATATCGAAGCTTTCTCTGCACCTCACTTTCCCATGTGTCCTATCATTCACAACGCATCAACATGCACCAAAGATATTTGATGTTCTCTTACTTCTTCATCCCATGAATTATCTCCTCGATCAACACAAGGAAATGAGGTTGTCCATGATGAAAATAGTCTCAACACACATGACTCTTCCCACTCGTCATCATCTTGTGTGTTGCATGAAGACAACTCGTCAAGTCAGCTTGCTAAAAATTTTGATGAAGCATGTGACAGAGATGGCTTTCATACTGAGATCAGTTTTGAAATTAGTAACAACAACCATCCTCAAGCCATGCATGATCTAGTTCACATCTCAAAATGCAATTTTTCAATTCTGGAAAGTTTCGGGACGTGCCAGGGAGTCGAGGCACTTCAACGTCCGTTGATGGTTATGTCAGGACCTCGCGACTCTAGTAAGCCCACCAAACCAAATTAGATCTTGTTTCTCACGCACAATCTGTATATCTGCATGGTTGCACTCAACGTGGATCCCTGTGTAAAGAATGTTTACTATTCTGGGTGTGATATTTCAAAATTTCATATTTTTTCTAATGATCAAATCCATGAGTCCGTTACAACATGTTCATCTTCATGCACCTCTATTACATCTAATTCGGGTTGGAAGTGTCCGTCCCTCATTCAATCATGGGACAACAAAGTTGATCATCTCAAAGACTATCTTTATCTGGAATCATACCTATCGGATGTTCTCTCTCGTAACCAAATCCTTGATATTTTTGAAAATTTTTCACATCAAATCTGCCCACTCATCAAACCAAAGATCTCCCTGTGTGATGAAGAGCACACAACCTATTGTGCGAATCAAGTTACTCTCATTCCACCACACCCCAACTAGTTTCACACATTCACAGTGCTGGCATACTTTCTATATTTATGTGACTACCATTATGCCTGCACACCTTTTCATCAGTAGCAGGTGGGTGTTCTATCATGTCTAGTGGACAACAAACTTGGTTCCCTCATTCAGAGTGTTCACACGATTGTTCAAAAAATTTCTTTGTTCGTGTCAAACTAGGAATCTGCCATCTCGATCGACTGGTCTAATTTTTCTTCTACCTTGGGTGGTTGTCATGCAGTTTATCATTTTCCCAACATTACATCCAATGACAGTCGCTTCGCACACTATGATTTTCACTGTGTAACATCTTTATTCTTAGATTTCTATCAAGCAAGTGAGGCACCTCGGCCTGCGCTGATGGCTATGGCAGGCCCTCACTGTCTTGACATGACTAATGAGAATGGACATATCTATCTATCCATATCAGATTCCCATCATGATCCCCTCTCTTATATCAAGAATCCATCTTCTCGAAGATCAAAAATCTTTCAAAACGACCATCACGAATTTTATGATCCAATCGCTGAATGGAAAGAACAATCTTACTTGGTGAGTCGTGTTGCAGGTCACAGGCTTTAGTCCTTCCTCACACTCACTAAGAAACTTGGTGTAGAAAAACACACACTCGCAAGAGGCCTCCGAGTTTTGTTGAAAAACGGTAGTTACGGAAGAGGTAAGCATGTGTGTTGGGTGGTTGTGACACATTCTTCTGCCCACAGGCGAGACCTTTTCTCTCGTGTGCAATTTTTTCAATTTTTTTCATTTTCTATTGCACACTATTTTTTATCTATTTTAATCCTTCGTATCTTTGTGACTGAATTTTAGGTACGCCTATGGTGGCTTCACTAGAAATTTCATTTCATGTAACCTTAATCGTTTAATGTAGGAGCAGGAGTAGTGTTTGATTTTTCTCTTGTCTTTTCTTTCTAGTTTTTGTGCTTGTTTGCTTGTTGACTTGGTTGCTTTGCTTGCTTGTTGTTGTTTTCACTTTGTTTGCTTTTCTTATTATTTTTGTTTTCATTTGTTTGGTTTGCTTAATATCTTACTATTTTTGTTTCCAGAAATAAGTGTTTCCAACTACAACATTCTGGCTTTTTGAATGAGAATGTGGCTGAGATATGAAGAGACTTGTGACACTTCAGGACTTGGCCAGTCTTGTGTCCATCTTCTCTGTTCTTGGTTATAACCTTCAACAGATGAAGTCTTGACGGAAAATATGAGCTATCTGCAAGCGAATTTTTGGTCCAACCATGAAACTGTGTCCACACTGGGAAGCCTCATGCCTATACTCAGCTTTTTTCTATGTGTGTTTAAGCTCATCTAACTAGTATAAACAAAGAAGGGGAAAATCTAAATGGGAAAACCTATGTCAGAGGTCTTACATGTTTCTCTGAAGGAACAACCTCTTCTACTCTCAATAAGTCGAGATCCCTCTTCCACCCCAAAAATAAATAAGTGCCTATGCACAATCCTCTTTAAAAAATACAAAGGCGAAAAAAGAGAAAGGGTTCCTGCACAGAGAGGTGAAGCATGCAACTCCACCGGGGTACTGACTAAGCTCGTTGGCAGTGGAGCAATGCATGTGTTCCTGCATGACTCTGCCAGGGTATTGTCTAGGCCTGTTGGCAGCGGAGAAACACCAGAGATGAAAACTTATACTCTAAAAATCTTCAACTTGCGAGCTAAACTACCCTACCCGATTTTGAAACGCAGTGATCAAGCTGAAATTTTGATTGTGTTTGACTGAGTTAGCAAAAGGTGAAACATGTATTTCCATGGGGTAAGTGTGGAAGCTGAAGTAACCTGCACAACCATTCAATACTCCTCAAGAGACCAAAGCCATATGCTATCAATGAACCGAAACATAGAAGATGCAGTTCTACCAGTGTGTTGCTAAGTGCTGTAGCAGCTAGAACCACCCTCCAAAATTTTGGCCTGCATCCAATTTTGAGAGCCTCCTTTGAGAGTTTTACTTGATGACTGCACGCACTCGATTTCACTTTGTGAGCTCATTTGAGTCCTTTCACCCCCCTTGCTTGATTATTCCATCGATAGATTTTTCATGTTGATGCCAATGTCATGCTTGTGACCATGTTCTAGTCATACTCGAGGTCTTCACTTCATGTGTACATGTTGTGTTCGCTATGTAAACATCCATTGCACTCACACACAGAGTCACATACACTTTCGCACAAGCGTCGTGACTATCAATCAACGATCAATCACAAGTGTTGCGCTTGTCACTCACACCGTCGGTTAGTCATGTTGAACATGTGTGTTTGTATGGTTTGAGTCGTCTCGTCGTCAAGTCATGTAAGTGTGTGTTTGCAAGATCACATATGCATCTTTCACTAATTCACACACTTAGTCATTTTGTTGAATTTATAAAGACCAGATTCCCCTATGATAGCCAGACCATCACCCCGCCATTGACTTGATCGACTATCACCCAGAACAACACAGAAGCACCAAGCAAGCCATTTCAAGTTGTGTTGCTCGCAAGAAGATCAATCAACCTTCATGTTGGTCAACCGGAGAGTTTGACCCGACAGCCACCCCGGGACTGACTCCCCTAAAAAATTGTGCATAGGTTGCAGACCTTGCCTTCTCTGCTCACTGAGAAAACTATGTAAATAGGCCAGATAGACACTGAGTGCCCATCCTTGTCTCCCTCAAAAAATTGCGTAGTTTTTCCAGTTAGCCCTCCAGTCATCAACCAGCTTCTCACCCAGAAAACTACGCAGTTTTCATGAGCAAGTCCTCTGCTGCCTAGAAATCCATTTAGCTCAGAAATTGCTCAGAGGTGACCAGTAGTCTAGCCTCCTAGCATCATTGTGGTTTTTCCCACCAGCAGCTCCTGGAAGCTGACTTACAGTTCCCCTCATGAATTGCATAGTTTTTGTTGCCAAGCTCCAACAGCTGACTACCAATTCCCTCCAGGAATTGCATAGTTTTTGCTACCAAGCTCTCGGTAGTGGACTGCCAGTTCCCCTCAAGAATTGTGCATTTTTTACTGCCAGTGAATGAGCAGCTGATTTCCAGTTCCCCTCAGGAATTGTGCAGTTTTTGCTGCCAAGCTCCTGCTGCCTGCTCGTTCTAAAAATTGCACAGATCTTGCCTGCCTGGCCTTTCCGCAGCTCACATTGTTCCTCTCAAAAACTGCGTAGTTTTGTCCTCCAACTGAGCTAGACCCTGCAGATAGTCACTTTCAATCTAGATTTCCCATATTCATCACCCAGCGACTCCTATGTAGTTTTCATCAGCAGTGCTCGAAGCCTCCATCCCAATTCACAACCTTGTCTCCTCTCCCAGTCACCTACATCCAAAACAATCATGTATCATGGTAGACAAGGAGGTTTTTGGATTTGATTTCATCTCATCATGAGTGGCTATAGAAACAAGTACACAAACAAACATGGCACGACAATGGATGGGATGAATGAAGGGAGCACATGTAGAAGGATAGGTTCGACAATGGATGAACAAACAATGCATGCAAAAGGATGTGCTCACGAATAGACGATCATGAAAATGTGTTTGCAAAAGGACAGATGAGAAAACATGAAAATTGTGTTCACGGACGAACATGCACTTTTCACGAATGGATGAATATGTCAAGCCTTCCAACATACAAGCTAGGAGAAATGTGCGAATGCAACATCAAGCGAACCCAATGACCATCAAAGACTCTGTGCATGTTGCCATGCGGAGGTGAAGCTGTGACACACCATGAGGATATCCATCACCAACAACACTGCAACTGGACGTGCACACCAGCAACAACATGAATGTACCAACACTGTCATGTTGAGTCATGTTGTCCACATATTTATTGTGGGCCATAACGTCAATCAATGTATTGTAACATGGAAGTCCAAGAGACCCACTTGTTATATGAAGAGTCATGTAAAGTCAAATAGTCATGAGGGTAGTCGAATAGCCACAAGGGTCAGTTTCACCCTTGGTTATAAATACCCCCTCATTTTTACATGGAAGGCACTTTTCACCTCAACTCCTCCCACATAGCCTTGATAGTTTGTAATCTTTTCTTTGAGGAGTAAGTAGTGGCTCCAACGCTCCACATGTGAGGTTAATGATGTGTTACACAACATTTTTTCACTGTCCCTGTACTCCCTGTTCCTTGATCCTGGAGGACCTCTATAGTGAAACCCGCATGCTTTGCCTTCATGGAGAAACTCCCATTATGTCCCTCTTCATGAGTAGAGCATTTCCCTTTTGCACCATTTCCCCTGAAACTTCTGTTTTTCCCAATTTACAAGACCAGCGCTAATGACCTTTGTCTCCCCCATGCCGATGTGCAGAGATTAGCACTATTCCCTATGCTGATCGGTGCAACTGAGCTGTGTTCTAGTTGCGTCAGTCCTCTTATGGATTTTTTTTAAAATTAGAGCTAAATCTTCCATCTCTAGAAGCTCCGTAACGGAAGTCTGGTAAATAGTTTGGTCAGATGGGGTCGAGGATGACAGTTTGGGATCCTTTCCCCTTTAATAATGGAACTACCTCAAGGGATAATTCCTTCTCCCATGAGAAGAGGATCCATCTCCCATCCATATTTCCCATATAAACCTCCTTTCTTCCCAAGCACAAACTAGTGACTAGTGTGAAAATCAGAATTATACAAGCAAGCTATTACTAGTTGTAGCCATCTAGTTGTGTGAGGGAGAACTGTGTTTGGTTTGGAGTGAATCCTAAATGGAAGAGTCTTTAAACTATTGTTGTTTGAAGCCATCATGAAGTGCTAGCAGAAGTGCGTGGGAACCTGGTCTTGTCAGAGGAAGACTGCGACGTCAAGACAAATGGTTGTAATCTCTCTTTGATATTAATATATGCAACTATCGTTTGATTTCCTACATGTTTGGTAATATTACGTATTCGTGTCTTAATGCTTCTTGACTCATTAAGTGGGTTGAATTTCAATTTGTCTATTATTTTGTTTATGTGTTGTTTTTTACTTGTTAGGGGAGCTTGAAGAAGGAAGCGAGAGATTGCTGGAGCGAGCAAGTGAGGACATCATCAAGAAGGATAAGTGTCCAAGAGGTAGGCCCTCTTGATTGGTTCTAATCTAAGGAAATCTACCATAGAATGTATCTGTTGTGGCTAGACCCATTATTGGGCTAGAGGAATTCATTCATGTCCACACTTATAATTTTACTTCACCACGAATTGGCGACTCCGCTGGGGAGATCCCATTATTTTGTTTGTTTTTTATTCCATGATTTCGTGAGAACTTTGCTAGTTTCACATTTTCCCTTTTTTTTGTTTGTTTTCCTGTTTTGAATTTTTTTTATTTTTTTCTTATTTTCCTTAGACAGCGCATGTAATCGACTAGTATTCGTGCCGATCAGCACGAATTGTAGGGGAACAGTCACATCGACCTGCCTCTGGCACTTGTTGTCAGTTAGGAAGTCGCGTTGATTCCAGTGATTGAAGGTTAGGGTTAGACCCCAATCTTGGCTAGTGTGTTCTGCTCTTGTGTTTTTAACCATGTGAGCCTTTTGACTATTTTTCTCCTTGATTAGAAAGCTACTTTTTTTTTGGTTTTTCTTGCTTGTAGGCTTGTCATCTTACTGTTTGATTGATCGAGTCATTGAGTGGCCAGCAACACTAGAACATCTAGCTAGTCATCCATTCAGTGGCTTGTAGACTCATCAAGTCCGGTTGTGGGTGTGTTTTCTCCTTGCATTTGTTTTTGGTCCCTCTTACGACTTTGACCTCTTTTTACATAAGTTTGAAAAAGTTTTGTTTACTAGTTTGAATGTCTTTTTCCTATATAGATTACATTGTCGGTCTTGTCTTTGACAAAGTCAATGTTTCGTCGATCTGAATGAACTTCTCTTTTCATGTTTTCATCTGCTTGAAGAGCTCATAGTCTCGAAATTTATTTTCATTGAAAGATTGTATGCGAAAGTTTGTTTCGTTGTTTCATGAGAAAGTGTGAAATTCTAGCTTGTTGCATCATTATGATTCGCATCTTTTAAAAACTAGAATTGCATCAGCATTTGAAAAGGAAAAGAAATTTGTTCATTTCAAAAGGACTAATAGATAAGTGCTTGTCAGGAAATTAGGAATTGGAATGCATTTTTCATTAGTTTATTTTTCAAAAAGTGAAGTAGTGAAAAATCATTTCATTTTCAGTTGCTTGATTGTTTGCATTTGATTGAGTAGTTTCTACCCTCTCTAGTGTAGGCATTTCATCGAATTGAAAGGGTCTTGTCCCATTTAGTTTCATTTTAGGTTTTTCGAGTAGCATCGCTAAGGCCTAAAAACTGAAACTTAACTCAAGATTAACTCTAAAATGAATTCAATTTACCTAAGGCACATTTGACATTAACGATCACATCTAGAAGGTATAGGCTAGAGACGTTTTCTAGCATCTATAAACCTAGGAGTTGTCGTTAGCTTCAGCATTAGACAGTGCTAGCATGGATTTTTTCACCCCGTCCATCGCGTATATAATGGGAGATCCCACTAGGCTGAAATCCTTTTATCCTTAGGAAGCTAAGTCAGCCACCTTGCAAACATGATACACCGAACACAACATTCAATGAGATTGCCTGCTCGTACTTCTTGGTTTGCTAGGAGGTATTCTGCAGTTCACGGTTGCCTAGTAATCCTATTTACCTAGATCATCTAGAGTAGTTATTTGATCTTTTTGACTCATTAAGCTTAAAAGATCATCCAAGCACTTGTCCTTTCAAGCTCATTTCCAATCGAAAGTGATAGAGTCATCTTTATTTCTTTCTCGACTCTTAAAAAATGAAAGAACGTCAGTCTTTTATGCGTCTTAAATAATTGATTGCCCATGATCCAAAACATCCTGTAAAATTTTTGACCAAATCATGAGTTCCCTTAAAAGGACATTTTAAAACCTTGAAGTTATTTGTTCTGTCAGCTAAGACAAGGTCATTGTGGCTGAACCATCTAGTTCACCCATTTCCTCTTCCTCTCCTCCGTCTGAAAGATTGTCTGAGGAGCCACTTCTTGAGTTATCAAAGCCATTTGAGGACCAAAACATTGAAGTCGCAATTGTTTTGAGTGTTCAACCATTATCATCTCATCCTCCACCTACTTTCGATTCAGGTTCATCCACTGGTCTTGACCCAGAATCTTCGGATAATCCTGTTCAAACTCTAGAGAAATCACTGACCACTGATAGTTAGCTTGGACTGGTTATCTATCCTCCAAACCCTCTATTTGACGTTGTTGAGGTATCACCATAGCACCCTTATAGTCCGTATGATCAATCGGGTGTTCCTTTGGAACTATCCCCCGGTACACATTCGGTTGTTCACCATTGTTTGTTTCTAGACATGGAACCCAAAGACGATGCTCCAGTCACTTCTCTAGACAAGTCCGAAGTCTCAACTCCACACACTATTGAGGGGGTAAGAATTGCATTTTCAATTCCCTCCTGAGGGTTTCCCTTATTCAAAAGGTATTCCTACCAGCTTGCCACCTGGCTATGTGTCTTTAGGGCACTTAGTTTCGGGCACACCAAGTGCCTCATCACTCTACCATAACTCTGTTTGGGCATCAGGCATCAGGCCTATGTCAGGTCCATTCATCATGAACACGACCTTTCAACTAGTTTTTACTTCAGTCCCAGTGCAGCCCACCGTCCTGAACACTCTTGTACCATCAATCCCAGTTACAATTCAGTTGCAACTGGCAGTTTCAAAGATTGTCTCTACCAGTTCCTCTATCCTGTTAGTCATGGCTAGATTATGCCACCACCTAGGGGGCAGAACCTAAATGTCTCTATGGTTTCAGGTGCCACTAATGTGAGCAGCTCACAAGCTCACATGTTTGGTATAAGCCAACCCTCTTCTGGTATTATTTACAACCCTGCTGACCCTACTAGACCAAGCAATGTCTAGTACCAACACTTTCAAAATCCTGGTGGTCCATCTAGATTGAACAATGTTCAGTATCAACATCCCTATGGGACTCAGGTCCAATACCAAAATCCTTACATTCCATACAGTTCTCAAGGCTTGGTTAATCAACCTTACACCATCCTGTATGGGTAGTACATCTAGCCTGGCTATGACCAGATTCAGTTCGGTAATTTCTCGGGTACTGTTCAAGTACCCTTGCAATAGCAGAGACAACTTTTGCAACAACCAGGGCAGCCTTTGTTACCTCAAGGGAAACCTTTGTTGCAACAAGGGCTTTCTGTGCAACAGAAAGGGCAGATTATCAGGTAGCAAGGTCACATGCAACAAACGTAAGGTCAACCCTTCTAACAGTTGCAGCAGGCCACGTAGCAGCAGATGCAATATGCTTTTCATACCTCTCAACTCATACCCTTGCAGGGCCAACCTCTGCAAACCCAAGGATAAATTTTGCAACTGCAAGGTCAGCAAAACCAACCTAGGCAGTAGCAACCCTTGTATACCTATCAACAAGGGTAACCCATGCAGGGACAGGTTGAAGGTCAAATCCTGTAGTAGTAGGTGCAGAATCCTCTTGTCCAGGGCCAACAGGTATAGAATCTTGTTGGTCAAGGGCACCAGGTACAGAACCCCTACGTCCAAGGGAAATAAGTGTGTCAACCCTATGCCCAAGGACTATAGGTCTAGAACCCTCTTGTTCAGGGACAACAGGCCCAACAACCCTATGTTCCAGGACAACAAGTCCCATACCCATATGTCCAAGGTCAACAGGCTCAGCAACCTTTTAACCCATACGTTGCCTATCAACAACTTGTGCATGGACAGTTTCAAGGTATTCAAGGTCTGAATCCTCCCTTTGGTCAAGGTAATCCGCAATGGGGGCAACCTCAGATGCCATATGGCCAAAATCCCCCATTGTGGGGTCAAAATCCTTACCAGCAGGGATGGGCTCCTCCTTATGGGCCCGCTTATTGACCTCCCATGCCTTTTAACACTCAATTACCTTTCTTGGCTACACTTGAGTTGTCGGATGTATCATGTCTTACAAATGATATGATTCTTCATTCGCCATACTGGCCTCTAGTGCCATCCAAGATACCAAGTGATTGCCCAAAGTTCGATGGAAAAGTTAAAGAAGAGCCTTAGGCCCATGTGATGACATATCACCTTTGGTGCTTGTCGAACTCGTACGTGGATGATTCCATTCATCTTCGTCTTTTCCAACAAACCCTCACGGGTACCGCAACAAAATGGTACATCAAGCTACCTCGAAGTACTTTTCATGACTTCAACTCGTTAGTCATGGCCTTTCTCACGCATTTTCAATTGTCGGTTTGTTACAAAATAGGTACCTATCAGCTCACATCGCTTAAGCAAGACACAACGACACACCTCTAATCATATCCATAAATGGAGATGTAGACGTCGACTGATCAAGTTTGAGATAACTGATCAGCTGCTCACCAAATAGTTTACCAAATCATTCGTAGCCCGAATTACTTGCGATATAGCCATGGATGCATGCATCACTGAAGAGCAAGCCATCACTCTGCCCAGTACTTGGACCTAGTCTACTCTCAGTCTGGAACCTTATACGAATTATTACCCAATGCTCCACGGCCATCATCCTATCCTGCGACATCGAAGTCACCTATTGTCCCTCCCATTCATGGAGTTATTGGTTCAGTATCCTAGACACCTGCCAAAACTTCTTCCAAACAGAAATCGGTCTTGAATACTGCTCCCAACAGTTCATCTCAAAACCCTCCAGGTCCTAGTAAAACCTCAAAGGTCCACTCTATCCAATCTACCATAGTGGACAAATCCTCGAAAGGAAAAAAGAAAGGCAAAGGCAAAGCTCAAATCGATGCCCCGAAATAGGGTCCTCCCGAATTGTCTGTTGGTGCATCTTTGCAATGGAAACCTAAGTATCCTTACCTAATTTGCGAGGAGGATCACTATACTAAAGATTTTCCATGATAATCCGAAGTTAGTCATTTTCTCAAAGGGACCCCTGTTTTCCTCAAAGAGCCTTTTCCATCTCAGCAGACTCAGGTGGTAGACCAACCCCAATCTACTTCCTCTAGATCTCAAGTTTTCATGATGATCATGCCCATTAATGTGGCTACCCGATCGAAGGATTATCAAACTCCAGCTCCCACAGCAAGGAAAGAAAAAGAGGTTCCACATTCTTCTTCTACCCCAGGTTCCGGCCCTCTGCAAATCGAGTGCCCTAACCCTGATTCCACTCCACGGCCACCCTCTTGAGGTGTGCTATGGAAATCCTCATACAATCCCAATGCCCAAGCCACTCAGTAATATAATATTGTTGAAGATTTGGCTCAGGCACCGTCAGCCATGTTGGCTCTCAAGGTACTCCAAAGCTGCCCATCACAACGGAAATCTTTGTTGTTAGCTATCAGAGGCATTGATCCCACCGATTCTAATTTGATCTATTTTGATCTAGAGAACCATGTTCCGAGACTCCCTCATCAGATTTCCTTTCTTATTCAGGTAATCATTAATGAAAAGACCATCCACCGCACTATCATTGATGAAGGTGCTTCTACCTGCATCATGTCAATTGTGTGTTGGAAGGCTATTGGTTCCCCTACACTGAACCAGTCTCCGAACACGTTGGAAGCTTTCGATGGGAATGATTTGTGACCCTTCGGTGTCTTACCCAACCTTTCCATCACCCTGGAAGGCAAGACAATGCAAGTCGAGGTAGATATTGTTGACGCCAATCTCAATTATAATCTTCTACTAGGCCGAAGTTGGACCCATGCCATGCATGTCGTGGCCTCCTCTTTGTTTCATGTGATCCATTTTCCCATTAAGGGAGGATTTTCACTATTGATTAGCTATCTTTCTTTGCCTCTTCCTCGTCTGATGGCAACATTCCATATGTCAAGCACTTTGGTGCTCCCTTTGAGAGCGTGGGGGCATGTCTCTTCAAATATTCTACCTTAATGGGAAATTTTCCACTACCACCTCCTCATGTTGCCTCCGTTAACATGATCTCAATCAAATCCGATCCCTGGGCCATACCTGAGCCAAATCTGGTTGATGCTTGGGGCGACGTCATGTCGCTTAGTCCTGCCGAAGTCAATTACGTGGAAATTGTTTCAGTGGCAAACTCTGCATCCTTTGATTCTCGTATCTCGAAGACCTCTATCGATGTGTGTTCTCAATCCCCCTAGCTTGGCACTTTGGAATCTTTTGATTCCTTAGCTGAGACCCTCGTCGTCAATGAAGGTATCATGGAAATCATGTCTCTCGAGGAACCACCATGGATCGATACCCATCATCGCTCCTCATTCTTGCCTCGCCCAGTGGTCATGTCTACCTATTTTGAAGAGTCCTCTAGTCCATTTCCACCATTTGTTGTTACTCATGAAGTATGGTCGAAAGGAAATTTTGGTAATATTACCCAAACGATGTCGATTAACATTTCTATCAAACCCAGTGTCATTGAACATGTTCATATTAGGGTATCTTGTTCTCCAGATGAGATCAAGACATATACTTCTCTTTTTGAGGAATTTTTTGATGTGTTTGCGTGGTCTTATGAAGAAATGATTGGCAGTGATCCCAACATCGTGGTGCATGAAATACCGATGTATCCAGATGCGAAACATGTTCGCCAACAGCGTCTTCTAGTGCACCCTAGAAAGGTCGTTGCTATTAAGGGCGAAGTCGAAAATCTTCTCAAAGTTGGATTCATTTATCCCATTCCCCTTATAAACTGGGTGTCCAATATCATCCCGGTGAATAAAAAAAAAGTCATGATCCACATTTGCTTGGATTATCGAGATCTTAATTGTGCTTGTCCTAAAGATAACTATCCTACTCCCTTCATTGATCAAATCATTGATGAATGTGCCGGGAGCAAGATCTTTTCCTTTATGGGCATTTTTTCTGGTTATAACAAGATCAATATCACACTGGTTGACCAAGAGAAGACAGCCTTTATCTACCTATGGGGTACATTCGCATACAAGAAGCTCCCTTTCGGCCTAAAAAATGTTGCGGCCACATTTTAACGGGCAATGTCCTATGCATTTCATGATATTCGCAACATTGTCCAATGTTACTTGGATGACCTTCCTGCCCATTCTCATAAGTGAAAATATCACCCAGATCACCTTTGGCAGATTTTTTTGCGCTGCAGGCACTATAACATCCGATTAAATCCACACAAATTTGTTTTCTGCATGGAATCAAGACAATTCCTTGGCTTCATCATTTCCAAGGATGTGATTCACTTGGATCCACTAAAATTCGAGGCCATTGTAAACTTACCCCCTCCATCTTCACTACACCAACTTTAAAGACTCCAGGGAAATGCCAATTTTCTTCATCGTTTTATACCCAACTACGCCAGGCTAGCTACAGGATTTACCCAGTTTCTCAAACAAGGAACACCCTTTGCATGGGATGAGATAGCCCAAAAATCTTTCGATGATCTTAAGGATGTCCTCATAAATGCTCCTCTACTGCATCCACCAGAATATTATCGATATTACTTCCTTTACCTAGCCGCAACCCCTAGCACCATAGCTATGGTCTTGGTTCAAGACGATGACAAAGGTGTTGAACACGTGATCTACTACCTGAGTCGGAATCTCTTTGACACTAAAATGAGGTATGCACATGTCGAGAAGTTGGTTTTGTTCTCTACCCAGGTTGTTCAACATTTTCGGCATTTTATTCTCTTACGAACGACTACAATGATTTTTGAATGCAACCCTATGGCCTATATCCTGACTCGTCAGTTGCTAGGGAGCAAGTATTCTAAATGGATCATTATCCTACAAGAATTCGATTTGGTCTTCACTATGGAAAAATCTAAGAAGTCACTTGATTTCACGGAATTGATATGTTCCCTTCCCTCCAAAGCTCTCCCTGCTGGTGCAGATGAAAAACTCCCAGATGAGACCCTTTTCCTAATTAGCACCCTTGATCCATGTTACGGTGATATCTTCGTGTATCTCCAACCCTCCATGTTTTGGTCCGCATTAACCAAAGATGATCATCAAAGGATTCGACATCATTCTCAACCCTACCACATTATTGGTGATACTTTATACTGTGTCGATGTCGATTCTATTCTTCGTCGATGCCTCACGGTTGAGGAAGTTGAAAGAGTTCTCAATGGTTAACACTCCGAGGCATGTAATGGTCATATGTCTGGTTATGCTACAGCTCAGAAAATCCTTCACATTGGTTATTTATGGTTGTCCATCTTCAAAGGCTGTATTCTTGTTATCTGCAAGTGTCATGAATGCCAAATCTACCAACGCAAGATGCACACCTCGCTCGCTCACCTACACCCCATCATTACTGTTGGTCCCTTTCCAAATGGGGCATTGATTATATGACATGTAACCCTCATTCGGCCAGGGGGCATGGATACATTATCGTTTCTGTGGATTACTTCACCAAATGGGCTAAAGCGATGCCTACATATTCGGCAAATGGTAAGATGGTGGCTCAATTCCTTTTTAACCATGTTATTTCCAGGTTCAGTGTACCCTAAGCCATTGTCACAAATCATGGCTCCCATTTCAGAGATTACATGATGGTAGAACTAACATCTACATTGGGCTTGCACCATGATTTCTCGACCCCTTATTACCCTCAGGCCAACAACCAAGTTGAAGCCGTGAACAAAGTTTTGGTCACCATGTTTCAGTGTACTATTGGGATGCACAAGTCAAATTGGCATCTCATGCTTTTTTCATCTCTGTGGACCTACCAAACTTCAACCAAATATGCCATTGGTTTCACACCATTCTAGCTGGTCTATGGTCTAGAAGCAACATTGTCGATCGAGTGTGAGATTCCTTCACTTAAGTTAGTTGTTGAACTTACCCCTCAAACATCACCTTAATAGGAACGCCTCTTATATTTAGAACAACTTGATGAGACTCATCGTCTCGTTGCCTTGGTCATCAAATCACAAAAGAAACGGGTCAAATCCCATTTCGACCAGTCGGTCTCCCCTCGCACTTTCTCTGAGGGTGATTTGGTCTTGCTATATGACCAAGCTAATGATAATATGGGGGCAGGCAAGTTCGAACCTATGTGGCATGGGCCCTATATTGTAAAATGTGTTTTGCAGAAAGGAGCCTATGAACTTATTGATTATGAAGGAAATCCTCTTGATAAGCCCTGAAACGAGCTTTACCTCAAAAATTACTATGATTAGGTCATCTTGCATGGTTACTTATCTACATTAGTGTGTGATTCATTTCTGTACAGCATAGTTTTGTGTGAAAGGTTTCAAAAAACCCTCCTATTTACTATGCTTTTCGTGCTTTGCATATGTCTGCAGCTCCTCACGTCGGTTTCGCCAATGGTGCTTTCCGAAGTACCCGGAACCTATCATCCATGGCATGGGATATCTACAGCCCTAACGGTGAGTTGATCGAACTTCAAGGTATCTGCCTAGGTCATACAACCAACGACATTGTTGGACACAGTGCAATCATCGAACTGTTATCAGAAGCCATCACTCTGGGCATCAGAGAATTGGTTGTCAACCTGGATTCACAACTTGTCATCCTTCAACTCAATGGGAAATATTCTTTCAAGAACCCTCAAATATTACGAATGTATCTCTGTATCTGTCTGTTGGACAGACATGTTAATTATATTACATATCATCATATTCCTAGATGCATGAATGCATTAACATATGCATTAGCTAATTACGTGTTGGATGGACATTTTCGAAACATGTAGAAGATAAGACAAACCATTTGTACCATAATAAACAGGAAAATATAACATATATACATATGTGAGAATGTTTGATACATCAAAACCCCAAAAAATAATATGTATGTCTATAATAACATCGCTGGCTCGCAGACCTCACACATCCGTGGCATGCAGGCCTAAAAAAATATGTGAGTACTGGACCTAGGAACTACTCAGCATGGTGGTCATGATAGCACGAGGCAGCTCATACTATGTGACTTAGCAATCAACGGATTCGATCTAAGACACCCACTGTGTGCCTCTAGTACCGCCGAGGCATGTCTCCTATCTGAGCATACTCAGGGATACCATGAGTCAACTCCTCAAGGTTCCTCGCAATCTCCTCCTCATTATTGCTCCCTTCCTGATAAGGGGCTACAACATCAATAGGACAAGGATAGCACCTGGCTATTGGGGACATCCTGGCTGGCCACTCTGGTCCAACATTTGCATACACAAGAGAAATGTTATAAGCATGCATATACTAAAAAAAATTAAACAACATTAAAATCAAAATTTGATTTGGTTTTTACCTTCATCATCAAAGTCCTCCCCATCTGGCAAGGGCATATTCGAGTCTCCATGGAAATCAGTGCCACTATACAGCCAGTCCTCTACGATGATTTTCTATCATCGTACCAACAAAAAGAATTCTAGTTAGTAGGACATCTGCTGACCCCCAGTGATCCTGGGCATCAAACGACTCCAGCTTTGCTATCTGCGGATCGCGTGGCGCAGCAGGATCAACCTCAGTCAACTGATACTAGAACAATGGCACTCGTTCTAGGAGAAATGTCATGAATACTGATCCGAAGCCAAATTGCTTCATATTTCCTGTCTTCACCTTAGACAACTAGCGCTTGATATTCATCTTCATAGCCTCTGCCCAATTGAATATCGTAGGAGCTGTGCAGTCAATAGCGTAAAGGAACTTCAACTTATTAGTCTCATGTTCCACCTGGGACCCTGCCACTCTATTAATGGTCAACAGAAGCACCCTCAATGTCAAATCCCACACACTAGAAATCTCAATCTTCCCACTTTTGGATTTCAGGGCCTTAAGACAATGCGCGGCAAGCAGGGAAGATATGCTTGCCCCGACCGGACATGACCCATACAAATTCATTAGCTCACCTCTACGAGACAGCCCAGTGATGAAGTAAATTTCTGAAGTTATCAACCTCAATTCCTGGTCCCCAATGACAAAAATCTCATGATTGATGTCCCAAAGGCTTATCAAATACCAAAGCAATTTGGGCTGGGCCTGCATCCCTGGTGTAAGGAAAAATTTGAGGAGCATGCAAGCCCTCAAAGCCTCCAAAAAATTTGGATCATTCATTTTCTGGGTGTCCACATCTTCATGTTCTCTTTCCTTCCAATCCACCATTTTCGGCGATTTCTCTCTTGCAAAAGCCATTTATTTGAGTCAATCATCAATTTTGACACATAAAAATAAAATTTTAACAACCAATTCTTGAGAAAAAAAAAATTACCCTATCCACAGTGCCGACGCATCTATTTTAAAAACAGTCGCACTGGTTGGCACGGATGGTCGTGCAAATAACCCTTGGTCAATGCGATCCCGTGCCCAGAAATCGTGCCGACTGAGGGTGAAATTTTTTCTCAAAAACCTCCCTAAAAATCCAAAAAAATGAACAAAAGCATAAATAAATAGCTTGAAAATGGAGCTCAAGGCTTCGGCTATTACCTGGAACTGACGGCTTGTCGATTGACCTCTCGGATCTCCCGCAATCCGCTTCGGAAAAACTAGGGAAAAAGTGGGTAAAAGTCTTCACTGCAAAGGTAAAATGGTAAATGGTAAAAGTATATTTACTTTTCCCCTTTTTATTCATTTTTTTCATGAAAATATTTGGTATTGTAAATATTTTTGACCTATTTTGCCTCAAGGACTTGATAATACACTTTGCCTTGCTTATGCAACGACAGGTGATGGATGTTCGATAATGGAAATGAGTCATATTTCAACTCTTTTCTTGACTCATTAAAACCATATGAAAATATCGTCGAGTATTTTTCCCTTTTCGGCTTGTTAAAGAGAATAAATATGGGAGTCCACTTTCAACTCTTTTTTGACCCTTTAAAAATGAAAAGATGGTCGAGCCCTTGTCGTTTCGAACTTGCTAACAGATGCAAAAATTCATGCGCCCAGTATAAGTTTACCCCTTTTTCGGGTTGGAAGGCACTATTTATGAAAAAGGTACTCCTTGATTGAAATGGTCAATCGGTTCTCTCAAGTATTGGTTTCTACCGTTTTGGGCTCGAGAGACACAAATGTACAAAAAGGGACAATGTGGAGTTTTCTTTTACATGTCTTTTTCAAACTCTCTAAACATGAAAAAGATACTGAGTTACACCTTTGTCAAACTCGTTAAACTATTAAAAAACATCAGATTCGTCACCATGACAAACACGAGCTTCTCCTTCCTAGACAAGGATGGACTTACAGTGCAAGCACATGCTATCCCCTTCAAGATTGCGATTAAAAAATAATTGGGGTACTTGCCAAAAATGGTGGGGGGGGGATTTGGAAATCTATCGAGTCATGTCGGCAGCTCACTCTTGAACATGACAATCTTTGCTTCGTGTCGGGTTGGGACATCCTCCTTTACATCGTTGACCTTCCTGGGTTTTGGCCGTTCATTTTTTCCTTCCATCTGATCTCTACTATGTCACCATGACCACCAATCCTATGGATCCAAAAGTTGCCAAACTTCCAATTGTTTCACCGATATGTTAAAGAGTTGTCCTTCTGTAGTTACACTTACCTCTATTTCTCTATATCATCCTAAATCATTTTGCATCCTCTCGTCCCGCATCGATGATGTGGGATTCATTATGGCCCTCCTTCGACACGGTCACTTTTTATTGAAATCAGCTCATTATCTGGGAGGTTGATCAAGAGACTCCCTTCCAATACCTTAGAGCTTGCATGCCTCAATGGAAAGTTCTTCGCACTCGACAACAAGTTCACACCATTGGCTTTTGATTAAGTGATTTCATGGGTGTTCGACTTCAGTTCCTGAAATCACATTCCGTGAATTGTGCTGATAGTACCTTTAGGGCCATTGTCATTATTGGTGGTGTCTCTCATGCTTCTTAATAGCTTATGTCATTGACTGGTAATCAAGCGACTTTCTAGCATGTTCGACGTCAACATATCTATTCGCATGCTAGGATCTGTACTTTGATTGGGTCGTGTTGGAGCTCAAGACCCTGGACTCAGATTACGAAAGTCCAGGTTGCGAAGTGATGTGACATGGTTATGATGATATGCATGTCTCTATTAGATGGATGGTTGCGAAAAGACCATGAGTTATCATATGTGATCCTTCTCATTATTGGATGGCTGCAACCATACCTTGGTTTCGTTATGATCCTCTTTGACGGATGGCTGCGCTTATACCTGGATCCATTTACATGATCATTCTCTGGATGGTTGCATCCATGCCACGATTCATGTATCATTTGACAGAGATCTTAGTTTATGTATATGTATTTGTACTTGCTTGTAGGTTTTCCAATGGTAGACCGGTTCCCCACACTGTTTTATAAAGAATTTCATCCCTCACTTTGGTTCGGCCTTCACACTTAGGGGGCATCTGTTACACAACATTTTGTCACTATCCGTATACTCCTCGTTCCTTGATCCTGGAGGACCTCTATAGTGAACCTTGCATGCTTTTCCTTCATGGAGAAACTCTGATTATGTCCCTCTTCATGAGAAGATCATTTCCCTTTTGCACCATTTCCCCTAAAACTTTTGTTTTTCCCAATTTACAAGACCGACGCTTGTTATCACTCAAAACTTTTCCTTAGAAGTTTTGGAAGAAGGGAAGGCTTCGAGGTAACCACAAACCAACTTTTAAGCATAGGCTCTAGCCAACCTATGGCTCAAAGAGGGCTCTCTCTATATAATTTAGCTATGTTTGCTTAGATATTAGGCTAGTTCTAGAGTTCAAGGGGGTTTTTTATTTGTATGAAGATTTGGTGGTGGAATCCTTAAAACAAGCAGATAGGTTGATGCCTTTAGGCCATTGGGCAATGGAGTCAAAGAAGGGGCAGCAAAGCTGGAGTTAACTCACTAAAGGGAATGTTCAAGGGGCAAGATAGCAGAGTGAAGTACAAATCCTTAGACTAAATGGTGAAATGAGTCTTAACGGAGGTGAGAGGGCAATCAAGAATCCTCAGACCGAGGCTAAGATGGGGGAACAACAGTGAATCATGAGTAAAGGGCAATTAAGAATCCTTTACTATAGACCAGAGGATAAACTACGAAAGCTAAGGAGCAATTAAGAATTCCCTAGATAAAATATTTTAAGAGAAAACATTAAGAATGTATAACAGTAAGACAGAGTGCAGTTAAGAAAATTCTGAAATAATATTCAAGTTAAAACATTCAGACTTCTGTCAGGTGGAAAGAGTCGATTGTGCGGACACAACCAACCTCCCTAGGAGCCTAAGACTCTCTAGTGACAAACAAGACAAACAAGAGCAATCCTTCTCTAAACATGCATTTACTATATGGGAAATCAAGTGTTTAGATCCTACCTATAATCCAACGCTGTTGTAGCAGTCCAGCTCCGCTGATCCGGATGAGCTCCTCCTTCACTTTGAAACCTGCATACACTAACAATCAAACGATTAAATAGCACTTGATAATCTCATAGAATAAAACATATTTAACACATAGACCAAGGAGTACATGAAACAACTCATAAATAACAAGTTATTGAGAAGAATGGACTCATTTGCATTAATAGGTAACAAAAGGAACAAATACAACCTGAGCCTTGGTGTTGTGCAAGTCCCTCCCAGGGTCCATCAAGAGTTCTCCTTTACTTTGACAAAGCTCACCCACTTCCAAATAGAACAAGCAAAGATGGCAATCTCTCCTCACAAGCCTCTAAATGGGAGTCCTAATTCCTGGAGCATTTACCCTTAGAAATGTATAGCTTCCAACCTCTCCTCCTTCTGGCCCAATGCTTGTATTTATAGTGCTCAAGAGGAAGTTAATCAAGTCCACCATCAGTGGGATAATCCCCTTTTTGGATGGGATAGCTCCCTCATTGATGGGATAAGTTCCTCTTTGGTAGGGGTACATGAACCATCTGGAGGCGCTCAATACACATCGAACAACCTTCTAGAATGTTCTAGAAATGACCACAAGTAACTTTATAAAGATGAAACTTGCGCATTTTGACCTTTACAGGGGGACGCACCTGCCCCTTTACATACAGAGCGTACAAGGACGCAGCTTTTGTGAACATTGGGTGTGTACCCGGAGGTAAGGTTGAGAGAACCTGCGTACCCAGAGATAAATATATTTATAAAGACTTTCTCTCTTTTTGGAGTTTGACATGGAGAGCAGAGGCATAAGACTTGCCCAGGAGGATAGCATGACTGTTGATAGAGCCATACTAACTATAAATAGCCATGGTGACATTTTTTAGTGTAACATATTGCCCCCTAAAGTGCGAAGCCTGTAGTAGATTAGGGTTTTTATGATCTAGGAAGGGTGAAGTACTTTATCATTTCAAGGAGTATCTTGTGGAGGACCCGGTCAGAACCTACAAATATTCAACACAAAATACATATATAAGATGACATCATCGTTGAGGTAGGCATTCCCATACTCAGATTGAAAACTTTAACTAACAGACTAACTACTCTGAAACAGGAATGATCTTGCAGTACATCATAATCATAAACTTTCGTAGACACAGTATGGACGCAGCCATCTGTTTATAATTTGTCTACTATATAATGAATACAAAACTCCTCGCAGCCTGGATGGTGGAAACTAGATCCAGGGTCTTCATCTCTACTCCCCAAATTGGTACGATTCTAGCCATGCGAATAAATGAGTTGATGTCGAACATGGTAGAAACCACTTGATTACCAGTCGATGATGTAAACCGTTAACAAGTGTGAGAGAGACCACCAGTAATGTCAATGGTTCTCAAAGTACCCAGTACAATCCATGAGATGTGAATAAATGAGTTGATGTCGAACATTTCACGCAATCCTTCGATCGAAAGTCAATGATGAAAACTGACGTCAAAGGCGAGAAACCTGCCATTGATGCATGCAGACTTCAAGGTACTGACGATTTCTAAGTCATCTCTCTAGATAATGTGTTGATGTCGATAGAAAGCGACCCGTTGCAGGCAAGCCCACAACACGAAATCATTTGTTCAAGTTGAAGAAATGTTGTTGTAAGGACTAACTCAGGGATGGTCAAATGGATGACAAGTATTTTGCAGATGAAAGTTTTGCTTGCAGACCTCTTGAACACATAACGACACGACAGATGGCTTGGTGATGAATAACTCAAAGTTAATCCCCGGAACCCGACTGAAGACTTTCAAAGTGGTTTGATCAACTGTGAGGTAAAATATTTCCCAACCCAGGTGAATGAAAAGTGTCGTGTCCAAGAGTGGTAATAAAGTTTCTTCTGAGACAAAAGATAACAAATAGGCTCATTCTTCTCTCTTTTCCCCCACCATTTCTGGCAAGTGCCTCTTTATTTTTAACAAGCTTGAGGAGGATAACATATGCTTGATTATAAGCTCATCCTTCGGATGAGTCCAACCTAGTTTTGATTCGAACCCTAGGAAGGAGTTGTTCGTTCCTGTTTGTAATTGAACAGGTCCTTTACTGTGAAATGTTTAATGAGCCCAGTATAGGAGAAACTCGGCATTTTTCAATTTTAAATAGTCTGAAAAACTTAAGAAGACTCCAAGTTGAACTTTTTCGTAGATTTTTGTCCCCCGAGCCCGAAAAAGTATAAAATAATACTTGGGAGAACCGCTTGATCTTGCGACCAAGGAGTACTTTCATGATTAGTGTCTCTGACCTGAAAAGTAAAAAGCGATCAAGGACACGTCGTTTTATTTCCATATCGAGTTTGAAACGACAAAAACCTGGCAATCTTTTCCTGTTTTTTACGGTCAGAAAAGGGCTATAAGGGGACCATCTTCTAATTCCGTTTTAACGAGTGTAAAAGAAACGCTCGGCAATCTTTTCATATTTTAGGAGTCAGAAAAGGGCTTAAAAGATGACTCTGAGGTTTCATTTTTTCGTAATTTTAACGAGTTCGAAAAAATGATAAAAATGTACTCACATGGTTTTCACTTTTTCGTAAGTTTTAACGAGTTCGAAAAAATGATAAAAATGTACTCATATGGCTGACTTTCAATTTAATTTACGAGCAGGAAATGACGGAAAGGACTCGACATTTTCATTTGTTTTACGAGAATGAAAGATAGAAAAATAATCTCGGTATTTTCATGAGTTTAACGAGTGTTGAAAATAACTGAAATTGACTCGAGATAGGTTTCATTTTTACAAAAGCTTGAAACAGAGAAAAACTATGCTTTAAAGTAGTTTCATTTTTACACAAGCTTGAAACAGAGAGAAAACTGTGCTTGATGCCCCCTAAGCATAACTGCTAGAGCGCATGCCCCCCCAGCTTCATTTCATTCAACTAAGTACAAGCTGGGTGGAATGACAGGTTCATGAACGAGATCGTTTGAAAGACTCGACCTAAAACTGTAAGAAAATTATGCAAAACACTGAAATAACTAACCTAAATATACAACTTAACATTTCCGAGATTTATTCAAATTCTCGATTCAAGTAGAGGAGGATTTGTTTCATTTTTTAACGAGCTTGACACAGGAAAAGAACTATGCTCGGATTTGGTTTCATGTTTACGCAAGCTTGAAACGAAAAACTATGCTTGTTATAATTTCACATGCCCCCAGCATAATGATGCAAAACGAGGTACATGCCCCCCAAGCTTCATTGCATTCAATGAGGTGGATGGAATGAAGCTTTACTTTCAAGATCTTGGAAAGACTTGAGGGAGTTGTTTCATTTTTTAGTGAGGTTGACACAGGAAAAGAACTATCCTCAAACCCTTGTTTCATTTTTTAAATGAGCTTGACACAAGATAAGGAACTATGCTCATAACTACTCTATACAATCTACCTAACAAAAACTTTACTCTAGAAAACCTTGATTCATTTTTTAATGAGCTTGACACAAGACAAGGAACTATGCTCATAAAATCCTTGATTCATTTTTTAATGAGCTTGACACAAGACAAGGAACTATGCTCATAACTACTCTCTACAATCTACCTACTTAACCTACCCTTGTTTCATTTTTAACGAGCTTGACACAAGACAAGGAACTATGCTCAAAAAGTTCGCATGCCCCCAGTATAATGATGCAAAGTGAGGTACATGCCCCCCAGGCTTCATTGCATTCAACCAGATGGATGGAATGAAGGTTTACTTTCAATATTTAACTTGAAAAGGGAGTTGTTTCATTTTTAAGGAGGTTGACACAAGAGAAGAACTATCCTCATACCTGATTCATTTTTTAACGAGGTTGACTCAGTAACAGGAACTATCCTCAAACCCTACTTTCTACAATCTACCTACATATCCTAAAATCTACCCGATTCATTTTTTAAGGAGGTTGACTCAGTAAAAGAACTATCCTCACGCTATCCTGTTTCATTTTTTAACGAGGTTGATACAGGAAAAAACTATCCTCGTTAGCCTGTTTCATTTTTTAACGAGGTTGATACAGGAAAAACTATCCTTGTAACACACTGATTCATTTTTTAACGAGGTTGACACAGTAAAAGGAACTTTCCTCGTATACACTGATTCATTTTTTAACGAGGTTGACACAGTAAAAGGAACTTTCCTCACCAATCCTTGTTTCATTTTTTAATGAGCTTGACACAAGACAAGGAAATATGGTCATGACTTCCAGTTTCATTTTTTAATGAGGTTGATACTAGAAGAAACTATCCTCACACCCACTGATCATGGTTTCCAACTGGAAGAAAGACATGTCAATGGACACACCTTAATCATGGCTTCCAAGAGGTCTTCATCAGAAGGAAGAATACTTCTCTGGAAAGAACACATGCCAAGGGACTCAAAAGGGATAAGAACATCGTGTTCAAGTAATCCCATAGAGTTTTCCATGTCAATTACCGGATCTAAATCAATAGTGAGAGGCTCACTTACATCGGTAACTGAAAACATGGGACCGGTTGCCACATAATTAACCCGAGGCAGGGTAGATACCACTTTAGAATCAGGAACATTTAGGGGTGTCATATTATTGGTAGTTGAAAAAAGACTAGGGAATGAAAGCTGGTCTACAGTCACAATACTGCCATTGTGAGGGAAAGACATCACGCGAAAGAGTGTCGATACGACAGCTTTCATTGCATAAACATAGTCTCTCCCAAGGAGTAAATTGAAATCCAAGGGACCTCGAACTACCATAAGATCAATACAGACAGTTTTACCTTCCAAGGTAATAGAAAACTTAGGAAGGATCCCTAAAGGTTCACTAATGGTTTTGTTAAAAGCTTTCAGATTCTGCGTAATAGGCGCAAGCTGAGGGGAACCCAAAGCTTTCCAAACAGTTGAGGATAAATACTAACAGAAGCACCCTCATCTACCTGAGTACGATGTATGTCCCTACCACCAGCCTTGACAATGATTTGGAAAGGGATGGAGGAAGGAAGACGAGGTTCTGTCAGTCTATTCCAATCAAAGGAAAAGACCTCAGTACCTGGAGGGGGTTCTGTAAAACCAGGTGAAATGCCCCCCGGCATAGAAGAATCTGATGTAACAAGAAGAACCTGAGCGGTATGAAGTTCACTCTCTAAAGAGAAAGTGGGATCGACCGAATGTGAAATTGAATCGACCACTTGATCAACTAATTGATCATCAACCTGAGTGACATGAGTTTCACTCTCCAATGGAAGAGTGTGGTCGACTGAATGTGAAATTGAATCGACCACTCCGTCAGTTGACGGTAGGTTGGGAGAAAGTTTACGGTAACCAGTTGGAAATTCTTGCTGTGGAACAGTAAGGTTTTCCAACAATGTTGAGGCTTTATCCATGTGAGGGCAAATGTGAGTTTGATGACTCCCTTTGCATAACTTACAAGGAAACCTAACTTTACCCTTTTTCCCAGAAACCTGACTATCACTGGTTGACGGATCAACAGAAAGTTGATAAGATTTTTCTGACCATACTTCCAAGACCTTTGGAATACTAGGACAATCAACAAGGAAGTGGTCACCCTTACAAAGCTTGCAAGGGTATTTGGGTTTACGATGCATGTCGGAGTTTTCCTCAACACAACTAACACTTACAGCCACGGTTGGTTGGTTGACTTCTTTCTTATCTTGCTTCTTCTTCTTCTTCTTCTTCCCTTTCTTCTTCTTCTTAGCCTCCTGGTTACTAGCATCAAGGCTTTTACCAGGCGAAGAGGAAGAAATGGAGGAAGAAAAATTAGGCGAAGAAGGTAAAGGGTCAATAGAAGGTTGGTGATGTTGAGATGGTGAACTCTGTTGAGGTGAAGCATCCGGTTGAGATGGAACAATTGGAGTATTTTGGGCCAACGAAGTTGAAAATAACCATATCGGTAAACCTATTGTAAATCCAGGTAATGACAAAGTAGCCATATAAGGAGGACCAACATTTCCAAAGTAAGGAAAAGTACTAGGATTCTCGTTAGGAGGGGTTCCTAGGTTGGTAAATTCTGGAACGTTTGCCATTATATTCAACTTCAGTGAATTTTATTAACAATTTAAAACTAAAATTAACAATTCACAATTCACACCTAACAATTAAAATTCACAATTCACACCTATGGTCTCTAAAAGTAAAAACAAACAAATTAACACGCGCTATCAAATCTAGGAGTCAAACCATACACAAGCAGTAACCTTCCGGACTGAAAACACTAGTTGGAGATGAAATCCAACATCGCAGAATTCAGTACAGAAGTGGCGGGTGGAACAGTTACCCCGACAACCTGCTTAATGAATAGACTGGACCAAGTTCCTCCACTTTAACCGTCTCGAGTGAAGTGAACCCCCCAGAAAATCCAAGTGAGTCTAGCCGACGTCTGCTCCAGGTACAGTGGGATCTTCCCTCCACCATCACCTTGGGTAGAACCCTAAAGATAATGGTCACTAAGGTTACCAACAGCTACAAATGTACCTGGGGGAACAGTCTACACTCCGACAGCACGCAAGGGCAGAGTATCAAGCTCAATCCCCTTGTCGGTTCCTTGACAATAATCCAAGGTTTACCGACAAGTGACCCCTGGCTCCTCGACAATGGTTAATCTGAGGTTTACCGTTTGTAATACGTGCGTGTCTGGCGTCGTTTCCAGCGAGGGAGGATTGATCCCCTCACTGGTTCGGACACGAGCTCGTGCTTCTCCTTTAAGAGGAGCTTTCCCAGAGTACAAATGAAACAGTTGGATTTATCCTACCACAAGATGAGATACTTGTTTGGTTTTGCTGTCTTGGAGAGTTAATTACTCTCCTAATCCAAGACACTGGCCTAAGCTATGTTGGTGTTTCAGAGCCCTAGAAATGTAAAAATTACTAGATGAATTTTAATTAAGCGCTGTGTTATTAAGGTTGTTATTACTCAAATGGGTAAATGGATATGAAACCAATGGTGTTATGACCCGACTCAAATGAATGCAATCGAATATGATAATGCAATCCTTTCAATTTGATGAATCCTAATTAAAGTAAGGAGAGAGTTTCCATTCACTTCCGACAATGCAAAAAATTGATCACTAAGAGAAAATATAACAAATTCTCTAATGCACTAATTTTATCAAGAAAAACTAATGCAAATCAATTCCAAACCATTTTTTTATTTTTATTTTTTGTGTAAATTCAAATCAAAGAAAGCTGATCTAAATCTACAATTGATTTTTCAGAATGTAAACTATGCAATTGTAATCTAAGCACAATTCACTTGAAAAGTATGCAAATGTAATCTATGCACATTTTTCAATAATATTCTGAAAATGAGAATTCTAATTATGCAAATGTGATCTATGCAAGGGAATTCTCAAACACAAGACGATTCTAATGTGATCTAAGAACCAATCAAGTGCAAGTCGAGAAAATTGGGTGAGAGTTCCAAAGATCAAAACATAAAAACACTCAAAGGCGATTAACACTCATACACAATTTAGCCCCCCCCCCGGCGAATGAGGGGGAAATTTTTTTGCAAAAACAAAAGCAAAAAGATGCAAAATTGTGAAAAGGCTGAGAGAAACCTCCAAGTAATGACCAAAGGAAATCAAATCAAGAATTTCTCAAAAAAGAGACTCAAAACACCCAATTGATGAAAGCTTAAAGCAGGAATGCCAATGAAACAAGCTTAGGTGAAGATCTTTGACAGGAGACTAATGGATCTGGGCAGTAAAAACTAAGAAAAAGCAAAATCTAAGAGGAAAAATGTAAAAAATGGAATTTTCTTAAATTTTAGCAGGGGACGCAGGCAACCCGTTAAGACAGGTGCGGGCCCGCTCTGTGCACACAGCGACAGTGCGTACAGGGACGCACTGTGCAATACTCAGAGGGTGCGTCCTACTGGAAAATTCAAGAAAAACTAAATTGAACCTAACCCTAAGCTAACCCACCCAAAAACAAAGTCACAGAGCCAAAAACTAGAAAATAAATGACTTTTCTCAGATCAAAGTTGCATACAAAGGAAAAAACTTTCACATCAATGGAATCCCCAGCGGAGTCACCAATTTGTCAGGCGGAAAGAGTCGATTGTGCGGACACAACCAACCTCCCTAGGAGCCTAAGACTCTCTAGTGACAAACAAGACAAACAAGAGCAATCCTTCTCTAAACATGCATTTACTATATGGGAAATCAAGTGTTTAGATCCTACCTGTAATCCAACGCTGTTGTAGCAGTCCAGCTCCGCTGATCCGGATGAGCTCCTCCTTCACTTTGAAACCTGCATACACTAACAATCAAATGATTAAATAGCACTTGATAATCTCATAGAATAAAACATATTTAACACATAGACCAAGGAGTACATGAAACAACTCATAAATAACAAGTTATTGAGAAGAATGGACTCATTTGCATTAATAGGTAACAAAAGGAACAAATACAACCTGAGCCTTGGTGTTGTGCAAGTCCCTCCCAGGGTCCATCAAGAGTTCTCCTTTACTTTGACAAAGCTCACCCACTTCCAAATAGAACAAGCAAAGATGGCAATCTCTCCTCACAAGCTTCTAAATGGGAGTCCTAATTCCTGCAGCATTTACCCTTAGAAATGTATAGCTTCCAACCTCTCCTCCTTCTGGCCCAATGCTTGTATTTATAGTGCTCAAGAGGAAGTTAATCGGGTCCACCATCAATGGGATAATCCCCTTTTTGGATGGGATAGCTCCCTCGTTGATGGGATAAGTTCCTCTTTGGTAGGGGTACATGAACCATCTGGAGGCGCTCAATACACGTCAAACAACCTTCTAGAATGTTCTAGAAATGACCACAAGTAACTTTTTAAAGATGAAACTTGTGCATTTTGACCTTTACAGGGGGACGCACCTGCCCCTTTACATACAGAGCGTACAAGGAAGCAGCTTTTGTGAACATTGGGTGCGTACCCGCAGGTAAGGTTGAGAGAACCTGCGTACCCAGAGATAAGTACATTTATAAAGACTTTCTCTCTTTTTGGAGTTTGACATGGAGAGCAGAGGCATAAGACTTGCCCAGGAGGATAGCATGACTGTTGATAGAGCCATACTAACTGTAAATAGCCATGGTGACATTTTTTAGTGTAACAACTTCTGAAATATTTAAGATTGTGAAACAACTTTAAGAGAGATAAAACAACACAAGAGAATTACTCATTTGTACTCCACTCTACACATGAATCCCTTGAAATATCTAATCTTTATTCATCAATCTAGCATGCTGGCCCAGCCAATGATACAAAAGCTTTTATAGTCTTTGAACAAAATTATATTGAAAGTATAAGAATCCACCCTACATACTTCGATTTATGAAGCATTTATACAAAATGTTTTTACAAAATATCCCAAACTAACTTGGGAATAATCTAGGAAATTCAAAATATCTTCTCATAGGAAGATAGTGACAGAGATTAAACTGTTTTCTTGTTGTCCCTTTTATTGTGGTTTAGCTGGAAGTCCATGGTTGCTAATGCTCTGTGCTGCCCAAAGGTTGTTGTATTCTATATTGATACTCTTTGACACAGATACTCTTTGACCCTATAACCATTTGAATCTGATGCTCTTTTACCTCGTTGACTGTGTGTTTGACCTTTAATTGTGTTCTGCTATAGTAAGTCAGTCAATTTTTCCCATTCTTGATCTGTTGGTAACCGGATACTCAGCATTCTCTGGTAAGTTTCATCTACCTCAGTGTATTTGGCAAATGAAGGCTTATTTACAAACAAATGTTTTACCTCATGTTGGAGGTGAAATAGATTTTCAAAGGAACTATACAATACCTTTCCTGTTGGTATTCCTGAAACCTATGAAGTAGCCACTTGTTGACTTGCTACCTCCCTAAGTTTGTCGTTGTAATCTCCTTGTTCCATAAGTTTATCATGAATGACTAAGGGATTAGGTAATCCCTTTTCCTTTAGCTTATCAAACTTAGACATGAACCTGTCAACGGCTACTTGCATTTCCTTGCTCTTTTCCTCTAACTTTTGCATAAGGTCCCTCTTGGTGAGGACTTTCTTTACCTCTAGAATAGTAGCAGTCTTGTCTTCAATTTCCAGTTCCTGTAGTTGGTACTTGTTCTTTGAATTTAACAACTGGATGAGCCTGGTAGCCTCTCTAGGCTTGTCTCCTAATTCTATCTTCACTTTCTCAATACCCTCTGTTATTAATCTTATGAGATCAATCTGCTCAAATATGACCTATATGGATGGCCAAATATCATTAACAGAGTCAATGATATTGGCCCACATTTTTTCCTTGGCTTCTCCAAGTGGCTCCTTTAGTGTCAAGTCTCTTTCCATTAACTTGAGCTTTTCCTTTATCCTTGTAGCCTTCTGTTCCTCCCCTTTCTACATAATCTTGGCAAGCTTATAGTCTATTTCTAAGCTTGCCACCTGTTCCTTTAACTTGTTTATCTCATTTGTCTAAATAGACATTTCTTCCATGGCCTAAACAAGCTTGACTACTTCATCTATTGATGTACCTGATGTTGTTGTAGAAGATGATGTGGTGATGGGCAAGCCAGTGCCTATAGGAATTTTTGGAGCCAATGTAGCTTCAAATGTAGATGGTACTGCAGTAGTCACTATAGGGATTACAGCAGGTGGTGTGGTCCCTACTTCACCTTGCTTCAATTGGATTAACGCATTCCATTCCTTCTCCTTGCTCCTCAACTGATCATTTAGCTTGAGGACTAAATCCATTAAGTCCCCGTGCTGAGTTTGAGACTGTAACACCTTCTATGTTTGTGGATGATGAAAGGAGGGTATCTTTAGTTTCTTCTTCAGTGAAGCAATGTCCTTGTTCTTCTGTTTTATTAACTCCTTTGTTTCTTTGGTATCTCTGGGATCATGTCCCATCTCTATGACCAAGTCTTCCAAAGACTTGATTCTGTTATCCTTGGCTTGTGATGAAGCCTGTTCAAGCTGATACTGAGCTAAGATGTTGTTCAGGGAACTTTGCAGTTGATGAACAGCTATGGACTTCCCTGTCAGGGTGGAGTAGATCATTTCTCTAGCCTAATTGTAAAACTCAATTTGGTCCACAGGGTGAATATCCCTGGCCAACACCTCAAAATCAACTTCTTATAGTCAGTGGATGCCCTTGGTTGCTGCACAGTTGGTTGAATGAAGAACACCTGCATCTTCCTCTCTTTGATGTCAAAGGCTGACATCAATCTATTCTGACCTAGAGTAGAAAGTTTGAAAAGCTGACCATATGTCTCAGCTTTCAATCTTTCACTCCTCATTTTTATCTCTTTGAATCTGTCTTTGATACTTTTATCCTGGTCTACTAGCCTGCTGAAAGACGAGGCCTATACACTCATCTGTCTCTATACCATCTAGGCTCGTGAGGATGATGGGGTTTTGTTTCCTCTGAAGGAGCAATACCTTTACTCCTTTTTGGCTCAGAATTAGTTATTTCAAGTGAGCCATCGGTATCTTCATGTTCTGACACAGGATTGAGTCTAGGCCTTTTGCTTTGGCCTCTTTCATAATGAAGATTTAAGGCTTATGTCCCTGAACTTGATCCTTCCTCCCTGCCCCTTTTGGGATTTTTCTCCTCATTCAGAGGAGTCTGCATGATAGGGGGAGTGCTCATTGTCCCTTCCTGAGGTGGTACCTACAAAAATTAATTTTCATCAAGTTGATTTTCCAGATCTAATAATGTGTTTTCCACAACAACTTTAGTATTTTCCATGTCCTCTAAAGTGTTTTCCACCCATTGCAATTGGTTAGCATACTTTTCTATCTCAGGGATACAATGATGGATATTGGGAGCCATCTTGTTTTTCTGCCTTCTATTTGTAGATGAAATGCAAGGGATCATATATCCATATGAAGCTTTGTTTTAATTTTAATCTCTGAAGGATCAGGTCCGCCTCCTTTCCAACTTCTCTACTATTAAAAATAAAAGGACCCAATTGGTCTTTGATCTTAAGATGGGCTTTCTTTTGGCTTTGACAAAGTTTACCTCATCTGAATTTGTTATCTTCCTGTAGTACTCCAGGGAAAATAACCACATTGGGAGGTATTTAGGTAGTTTGTATGGGGCAAGCTGGCACCTATAAAGCCTGATTTCAGTGTGGTTTTGGTACAAGTACCAATCTCCCACCTGATGATTGATGTTTAAATGAAGGACTCTCTTGATCTCAGGACTAATTCTTGGTGGAGGTTTTCCATTGAGCATGGTCATCACAGGGTGGACAAAGGAATCTATGAATTCATTGTATGAATAGGGGGAGGAATATTGATGAACCAATGGGGTCCAAAAGGTGACTGATCTTGGTTGGCCCTTGGTGTCCAACTGTTGCAAGGTAAGTGGGAATATATCTGCTTGGAAGTAGAGGAACATGTGGTGTAGTACTGAGGATTACTTGAAAACCATTTCATTTCCCATTCTTATGAACTGCTCATGCATTATGTCAACTATGAATGTGGAAAATCCATAAATGGTTGTAGGAGGTTGTCCTGGGGTATAGATGGACATGAAAGCTAGGATGATTTCATCAAGGTATTCACTTGTGTAGTAACCCAAAACACAAGATATCATGGATACAATATTTCTGCCCCAAGGAGAAAATATAGTTGCTACATAGGGAGGGGGGTCTTTGGGGGTATACTTCTCTTCTATGATGAAGGCTTAGATCACTTGGGCCAATCTTGCAGAGCTGAGTTTGGGAGATAATTCCAACAGGTCTCCAATTGAGAGGGGAGTTATGTTTGGCCTTGGCTGGAGCTATAGCATCTCATTGATGGACTCAGGAGTGATGGTGAAAGGACATTCTGGTCCTGAGACATGATGGTTCTATGACTCCGGAAGCAGCAAGCATAGCACATATGTACAATTTCAAGAAAAATGTGGACTTGGTGGAACTGGTACTTGGGAAAATTTGACTCCCAAAGGCCAATTTCATCAGCATGGTTTAGGAACTTGTCCCTACTTTGGCAATGTATTTTGAGTAGGAGCTCTATGACAGAGGTATCTTTTATCTGGAAATCTCTATCAGCTAAGGGAAGGTGGTCCAGGTCCAAATGGGGCGTGGAGATGGGTCTCACGTTCAATGCAGTAGGGGTAGCCATAATTTGGTTCTTATGGATTCAAATTAGGCTTGCTCAAGGTTGAATTGGAGTATTCAGAGGTAGCTCGGCAGTTTCGAGGTTTGAGTATTCAGCAAGGTGCAGTATGGAATCTATTAGAGTAATTTCAATTAAGTTTTACATTTAACAAAATACTCAATTACTGGTCTAACTTGAAATTGATAGGGAACTTGGTGAATTCAGGTTTAAATACCTGAAACTGAGGCAAATTGACTCTGAGCAGGGTAACTAGTAGCTGCAATTGGTCGAAGGGTGCTTGTGGAAGCTGCACGGTTAACTAGGTGGTCTGTGGCGTTCTCTGGTGCAAAATTTGCACGTAAGTTGACAGCTTCGATGTTTTGCAGGTGTCGTGCATGCGTACAGAAGCTTGTAGGCGAAAATTCAAGGAAAAAGACATTTCTGGGGCTTTTTGGTTTTTATATGGAAAAAATGTTTTTGGCGGGTACAGGTCAATAGTGACTGATTTATCACGTAGCGGGGAGGCGGTAAGTGGTTAATTTTGCACCGCTTAGGGGCATTGGGTGGCATTTGGGAGGGGCCGCCCGATTCCACCCAGCGACTAACACATCGCTAGGGTGGTCTCATGGAAAATAGCCTTTTCGAGTATGTATCGTATGGTGGATGATCCCGCCCGAAATGGTTTCTAGGGCATCGGATCTGGGCCTTCAGATCAGATGGTGGTCGGGGCAAGATTGCGTGCAGAGGTCAATGGGGGGCCCGATGAGCACTTTAAATATGGTGGTATCAGGATTAATGGTGGTTTAAGGCGGAATTAGGCCATCAGAGTTATTAACAAAGGGCTTAATCATGGTTTTGCCTAACTTAATCGCAGGTCGATTAGTTAGTGGGTTTTTGTTGGTTTTGATATATCTTATAGTTTATATTTAAACTAGGGTATAAGGATAAGTTTATATAGGAAATTAATATATACGGGAAAAGGGTTATTAGTGGGAATTAATATATAATAGTTAGAAGTTGCTATGAACAACATGGAAATGAAAAGCGCTAAGCATAATGTATCTTTTGTGATTTGTTTGTTTTCGCATATATGCATTATAGCTTAGGCTAAAGTGTTTTTGTGGGTTTTTTATAATGAAATGGGAATTTACATGGGGGTGATTACTTTCCCTAGGCAAATAATGTTTTAACCTTAGGAAAAGGGGTTTTACTAGGGGAATGAATGAAATGAAGGGGGAATGAATTTTTATGAGGGGAATTTGGTACTTGGTATCGATACGTCATTGAGCCGAGGGTCCAGTCCCTACAAAAGTCATAGAAATGCTCTAAGCCGCTTTGACTTAGAGTATTTTAGTACTTAGAACCTTATTATGGGAAATTAGTTAAGTAAATAGGTAAAATGAATGGGGGAAGTTAATCAATTGACCTTGAAATCCATCTTCATGCTTGATTGACCATTTACATTTGAAACCTATGATGAGAGATGATAAATATGTTTTTTTCCCTATCATCATATTTCTGCAACCTTTCTTCTACTTACCCATCTACTTGTCCTACCATTTTTTCTTCAGTTTATTAGGGTGCATTTAGACTAGCAAACCCATATTAAAACATTTTCTTTTCTTTTCACAAAAAAAACTATCTAATTCTATCACTATACCGTCCAAGGGCTCAGATTAAACTGATGAGATCTTTTTATTTTACTCTACCTAATCTAATGATCTTCCAAGATTAAACAGTTTGGTCAGATTTTATTCTCTAACTATCAACATGAAATTTAAAGCATGGCATAATCAAGATTAAATAGTTTGATTACCCTGGATTGTGGCATGAATCACAAAATGCACACAATCATTACTTTGCATAAATTAAATAGTAGTGGCATTTAGACTTGCACACTTTCATGGTCTCTTTTTGTTTTTTGGGGTTCATATTTTTCATTTTTTTTGGACCTTTTTCTTTATTCTTTTTGTCTTTTATTTTCTTCTTTTAGGACATATCCTCTTTTCATTTTTTATTTTTCAATATGGAAATCATTTGCAGAAAGCAAAGGTATGTACATATTACAAGGCTTAACCATAGCCATTCAAAATTATGACTCATATTGGTATAGGAACCTAACAGTGGCTCCACTTGGGGATGGCATTTCCTTGTGAAATGTCAAGAAATTTGAGATCAGTAGCCTTGGAATTTTGACTTCAGTTACCTTGTGATTTGTTACCTTTCAACCTGCTTTATTCATACTTATGATAATAAATCCTTAAAAGCTTAGGGCCTTCTCTCTGGGCTTCAACTCCAAAGGTTTACCATCCAATCCAAACTAGACTTTTTCAAAATAAAATATACAAACATGGGAAATAACAATTAGTAAGTAGGTTCTATGTAATGTTTGAGCATTCGACCATTCACTTGTCCTCCTCCTTCTTCATTACCATCTATTCCTTTAAGGAAGAAAGCATTGTTCCCTCTGTAGGCATAAATGATATAGGAGCCCTTCCATAGGAAATCAAATTTCCCATGCTTACCCTTCTCTTCCCTTCTCGAGTCCCACTTGAGTACTTTATCACCTAAGTAGAAATCATCTACCTTGGTCCTTCTATCAAAAATCTTTTTGATCTTTTCCTACACAACTTGAGATCTGATGTAGACCTCTTCTCTGGTTTGTTGGAGATGAATAGTCTGGTTAATTCTCCTCTGGATATCATTTGGTTCATATTGCAGTTCTTGGAGCATCTTCATCATTGGTACTCCCAAAGAGGATGGAAAAACAACTTCTATTCCATAAACTAGCTGATAGGGAGATGTACCAATTGACTTCTTGGTAGTCAGTCTATCATCGCATAAGGGTTTGACTAACTTCTTGTTCCATGTTTTCTTATTATGTTCCAGCAACTTCTTAATAATGTTCACTAGGATTTTGTTTGAAGCTTTTGCCAGTCCATTTCCTTGAAGGTAGTAGGTTGTAGAATGACCTAGGGTGATGTGATACTTATTGCAGAATTCTATCATTCGTTTCAATTTAAAAGCTGTTGCATTATCAGTAATGAGCTTGGTTGGGCATCCAAACCTAGACAGAATGTTGGCTTCAAGGAAGTTAATAATTATAGTATCTGTGGCTTGCCTTGAAGGTATGTCCTCTATCCATTTTGTGAAATAGTTTGTGGCTATGAGGATCCACATATGTTGGGCAGAGGAGGGTGGGTGAATTTCACCAATGAAGTCTAAACCCCATTGTTGAAAAGGTACTTCAGTAGTGATTGGTTTAAGGGGTAATGGTAGAAGTTTTCTTTTTCCTTCAAAAATTGACACTTGTGACAAGAGGTCACAAATCCCTTGACGTCAGAGAATAAAGTTGGCCAATAGAAACCTGCTCTTAAGATTTATCTGCAGTGGTTCTCCAATAGAGGTTTCCACCACAGTCACCTGCATGAAAGTCTTGTAGAACTTTGTTAGCCTCGTCTTTTATCAAAAAGTTAAGGAGAATTCCTTCATGATCTTTCCAAAACAAAGCATTATCAAGTATACAAGATTTCAAGGATTTCATTTTTAAAAACCTACCTTTGGTTCTAGAGAATCCAGGAGGAACTTGTAAGTTTTGTAAAATGTAGATGATATCAACATACCATGGTGATTCACTAAAGGCTTGACTGATCAATGGAGTCGCCATCTGTAGAAATTTTGAATAATTTAACACATATTCAACAGAGATTATCCTGATCATGTACTATTGTGGAATACATACACAATACATAAGCTCCTCTATGTTGATCATCAATATAGCAGCATCAATAACAATAAAACATCAAGAGCATTCACACATTAACACAGTATGTAACACGGGGAAAGCATCTCGCTAAAAACCCCACACTATCTGTATATTAATGATTGAGACCATCTAACATTACAAAGTACAATGCTTATCACAAGCAATCCAGTACCAGCTCCACTTGTTACACACAATACAGCTAAGATCTGATCTCCAAATCTATTCCACTACTTGCCTGCCTCCACTGCTCAATACCTGCTCAAGAATGAATGAGAATGATCTACCAAACTTGTATTTCACCTCCAAATAATCACTCACAATGTGTAAGACGTGAGCAGAAGCTACAAACTGGGCAAATACATGAGCAAACTCATTGGCATACTCAATCCCTTGATTGTGCAAGATCTGATGCACAACTATAGTCACAACTGATAGCAATCTGATTCTCTAACACTTGTCCCTGCTGAACTGAACATGCACTGACATGCAACTGAGTTAACTGATGTATTCTATAGTTGTATTATGATTTAATAATTAGTTTAACAACTCATCATTAGTCTATTTGCAGTTAGACTAACTACAACTAGTTTAACCAAGTCAAACTGAACACAACTCCATCAACTCCACAATCAACTCCACCAAACTCAACTGATTAAGTTCTAACTGAAGTCATGCATGCAACAACTCAACTGACTCATAAGAAAAGCGTACTTCCTTCTGACAGCTGCATGGGCCACATCTGTAGCTCAAACTGAAGTGCTCCAAGAGAATAAGATCAAGTTTATAGTCCAAATATTATTATGAGACAATAATATTTGACTTTTCTATTTTTGACAGCCAGTCTAAAAATAGACTTTGATCACCCACACTGTGGTCACCCACACTTTGGTCAACCACATTGTGATCACTCACATTGTGATCACTCACACTGTGATCACTCACATTGTGATCACTCACACTGTGATCACTCACACTGTGATCATCCACACTGTGATAAAAAATAGAACTTGCGCCATAATTTGCCTGCGGGCCCACTTAGTGAAGGCGACTCTTTTCACTAAGCTCCATCATATTGTTGCAATCTCAACACTCCCTCTCGACAAGATATGGATTATCAGCAACCCCTATCCTGCCTCGGTGGTACTCGAATTTGCTCCTGGTGAGAGCCTTCGTCAGAATATCAGCATCCTGATCCTCCTTGGAATGTATGAAAGCAACATGATCCTCCGCTGCACACAATCTCTGATATGATGGTACCTGATGTCAATATGCTTAGATCTATCATGAAATACAGGATTAGCCGAGAGTTTAATGCAACTCTGGTTATCACAGTAAATCACAGTAGGATCCAAATGAGAACCGAACAAACCAACCAGGATCTTCCTCATCCATATAGCCTCGCATGCAGCCAAACTTGCTGCCATATACTCGGCCACCGCTGAACTGAGTGCCACGGATCTCTGCTTCCTGCTGTACCAAGAAACTGTTGTCGATCCAATACTGAAGACCCCTCCTGATGTGCTCTTTCTCTTTGTTGGGCTCCCTATCCAATCTGCATCCGTGAAGACACATAGCTTCACCTCATCCTCCTGTCTGTACCACAAACCATATCCCGATGTGCCTCTCAAGTAGCGCAATACATGCTTGCCCGCCTTCCAAAAGAGCTTGGTAGGCTTAACCATAGCTTGTGAAAGCTGGTTAACTGCATAGCATATATCAGGTCATGTATTGACCAAATACATCAGTGACCCCACCAACTGTCGATAAACAGTGGCATCCACTTCTTCTCCCGAAGTGGCATCCTCCTTCCTTCAACCTCCAAGAAGAGGAGTATCAACAGGCTTGCAGCCATGCATGTTGAACTTCTCCAGTATCTCCTGAGCATACTTGCCCTGAGAAACAAACAGTACACCACTGCGCTGCCATATTTCCAATCCTAGGAAATAGTGAAGGTGGCCCAAGTCCTTCATCTCAAACTCTGTAGCAAGATCCTTCTTGCATGACAGTATCAACAGCTCATCACCCGTTAGAATCAAACCATCAACATACAGTACAATGATAAGCAACTTACCCTCCACCACAATCTGGTATAGGTTAGGATCCGCCTCGCTCTTGGAGAATCCAAGTCTTGTGAAATAGTTGTCTATCCATGTGTACCAAGCATGTGGTGCTTACTTCAACCCATACAGTGCTCTCTTGAGCCTGCACACATGCGACTCGCCGCTGAAGACCTCAAAGCCTTCGGGCTGCTCAATGTACACCTCCTCCTCAATGACTCCGTTGAGGAACACAGTCTTCACATCCATCTAATGAATGTGCCATCCCATCTGCACTGAGAGAGCAAGAATCGTCCGTATGGAAGAATACCTTGCGACAGGTTCAAAGGTCTCCTCATAATCGATCCCCTCTATCTGTGAAAAGCCTCGGGCAACAAATCTTGCCTTGTACTTCTCCACACTCCCGTCAGCTGCCTACTTGACCTTGTAGATCCATCTCGAACCCACCACTGATTTCCCTTCCGGTCTAGGAACAATCTCCCATGCACTGTTTCTGACAATAGAATCATACTCTTCCACCATGGCGTCCACCCATGCCGGATCCTCCACAGCTTCCTCGAAAGAGGATGGCTTAGTCACAACACACTTTCTCATCAGAGCCATGTATCTAGTGTACCGATCAGGTGACTGTCTCTACCTGCGTTGGGCTGTAGGTGGTCCTACAACTTTCTCTGCATCTTGAGCCAGTCGCTCAGCTTCTGTCAAGCGCTTTCGCCCTCTGATGGTTGGCGCTGCATGAGTGGTCTCTTCCACTCCATGAACCTCGTCCTGTGGCTGATCCACGTCCTGAAGCTCATCCTTAGGAACTAATAGCTCCTCATCTGCATGCAAGTGTAGCTCCCTCTCAAGCAAACACTTCATGGCTTTCTCCTCCTGAAATTTTATATCCCGTCGCACAACAGTTTTACCACTGTCTGGCAAATACACACGATAGTTGTGGGGCGTATCAGTGTACCCCACAAATATCCCAACCTCTGCGGTTGGCTCCAACTTCTTCCTGGCATCCTTCGTCACATGCATGTAAACGTTAGCACCAAAAATCCTCAAATGAGAAAGATCATGCTTCTTACCATAATAAGTCTCCTTAGGTGTACTCATGCCAAGTATCCTATGAGGACAACGGTTCTGCACATAAACTGTTGTATTACATGCTTCCGCCCACAAGTGAAGGGGTAGGTCCTCATCATGCAACATTTCCCGTGCAGCACCCACAATCGTTCTGTTCTTCTGCTCAGCTACCCCGTTCTGCTGTGGGTTGTGGGGAGCTATGAGCTCTCTACGAATCCCTTCTGCCTTGCAGAAATCCTTGAACTTGTCCGAGATGTATTCACCACCATTATCGCTCCTAAGAGCCTTCACCTTCCTCCTCGACTCCTTCTCGACCAGTGCTTTGAATTCACATAACTTTGAATATGTCTTGCTCTTCTTCTGCATGAAGAAGATCCAGCACTTACGAGAGAAATCATCAACAAAAATCACATAATACCTGTGTTTTGTTGTCAAAGCAACTGAGAAAGGTCCACACACGTCTGTGTGAATTCTCTCAAGGATCGTCGTGGCGCGACTATCCTTCTCGTGAAAGGTGGCTTTCACAAACTTCCCCAAAGTACACCCCTTGCACTGATCTGACTGCGCAAGTGTGCCTTTAGGAAGCCCTGTAGTGATCTGCTGCAGTATCTTCAAGGCTCCATGGTGAAGGTGACCCAATCTCCTGTGCCACAACTCGCCATCATCCCGGCTCACCAATCCTTCTGCCTTGCCCGCCATTGTTGCGCATCCATCTACATGCAACTGATAAAGGTTCCTCACTCGAACCCCTATCTTCCAGGTCTCACCAGTTGTCTTGTTGCGCAGGAAAGCCTTTCCCTCGCTAAAAACAACATCATACCCCTTGTCTTCTAACATCACGACTGAGATGAGATTCTTCGTCAATCCTAGAACATGCATGACTTCCTTCAATACGAAGGGTTTACCAGACTCCCTCTCAAAGGAAATGGTACCGATACCGGTCGCACTGTATCTACCATCATTGCCCATCTTGATGTGCACTCCAAGATCTTTGTCCTCCAGATCAGAGAACAAATCTCTATCTCCCATCATGTGAAAAGACGCACCACTGTCCAAGAACCACACTGATCCCATCACACTTGAAACCAAGCATGCGATCAATGAAAAATCAAGCTCAAACTGTGAGGCTAGAGCCTCTCCTGCTGAAGATCCAGCAGCCTTCTTATTCTTCTTCTTCTGCGGACAATTAGTGTCATAGTGTCTGTGCTGGTGACAGTGAAAACACTTCACCTTGGACATATCCTGCTTCTTGACTTTCGCACCAGACTGAGAATCTTTCTTGCTCTTCCCTTTCTTTGCTTTGGCAGCCAAAGCGCAATTCTCTTCATCAGATACCTTTGATGAAGATCCATTCTCACCTTTATTGTTACTGAGTTTATCCTTGAGCGCCAGGTCACTCTTGCTTTGGAATAACATTCGCAATCCGTTGAAAGACATTGCTGCGTTGTCACCAAGAAAACACTGCTGCAAATTCGAATTCCACCAGCAACCAACTCAACTGCCTCGGATCTAAGATTCGTGAGAACACAATATTTCTCGTACAGAGATTGACTGTATGGGCATTCACCGGATATCTCACCTTCCAAAGGAAGGATGAATCCAGAGGCTACCTGGCCCGATTACAGACTCTGCCTGAAGAAATAGAATGTAAACACTTCCTGAATAGTAGATCTGATGATCAACAGCTCTGATACCATGTAGAAACTTTTTCTACAATTATCTAGCTCTGATACCATGTAGAAATTTTGAATAATTTAACACATATTCAACAAAGGTTATCCCGATCATGTACTATTGCGGAATACATACAAAATACATAAGCTCCTCTACGTTGATCATCAATATAACAGCATCAATAACAATAAAACATCAAGAGCATTCACACATTAACACAGTATGTAACCCGGGGAAAGCATCTCGCTAAAAACCCCACACTATATGTATATTAATGATTGAGACCATGTAACATTACAAAGTACAAAGCTTATCACAAGCAATCCAGTACCAGCTCCACCTGTTACACACAATACAGCTAAGATCTGATCTCCAAATCTATTCCACTGCTTGCCTGCCTCCACTACTCAATACCTGCTCAAGAATGAATGAGAATGATCTACCAAACTCGTATTTCACCTCCAAAGAATCACTCAAAATGTGTAAGACGTGAGAAGAAGCTACAAACTAGGAAAATACATGAGCAAACTCATTGGCATACTCAATCCCTTGATTGTGCAAGATCTGATGCACAACTATAGTCACAACTGATAGCAATCTGATTCTCTAACACTTGTCCCTGCTGAACTGAACATGCACTGACATGCAACTGAGTTAACTGATGTATTCTATAGTTGTATTATGAGTTAATAATTATTTTAACAACTCATCATTAGTCTATTTGCAGTTAGACTAACTACAACTAGTTTAACCAAGTCAAACTGAACACAACTCCATCAACTCCACAATCAACTCCACCAAACTCAACTGATTGAGTTCTAACTGAAGTCATGCATGCAACAACTCAACTGACTCATAAGAAAAGCGTACTTCCTTCTGACAGCTGCATGGGCCACATCTGTAGCTCAAACCGAAGTGCTCCAAGAGAATAAGATCAAGTTTATAGTCCAAATATTATTATGAGACAATAATATTTGACTTTTCTATTTTTGACAGCCAGTCTAAAAATAGACTTTGATCACCCACACTGTGGCCACCCACACTTTGGTCACCCACATTGTGATCACTCACACTGTGATCACTCACACTGTGATCATTCACACTATGATAAAAAATAGAACTTGCGCCATAATTTGCCAGCGGGCCCACTTAGTGAAGGCGACTCTTTTCACTAAGATCCATCATCTTGTTGCAATCTCAACACCATCTCCTCTCCTTCATCTAGTGCAATAATAAAGTTTATGCCTAAGGCCTAACAGTTTGACTCAACCATAATTTTGGCTAAGCCTTGGCCCTTGATTAACTTTGTGGGTTTGATCTCTATATCATACTCTAAGATAGTAGCAATCCATTTTCCCCTTTTCCCATCAAGACCTTCCTGAGTCAGGATGTCTTTGACTACAGAATTGGGAACATCGGCTACTATATGAGAATACAAAATATATACCCTAAAATCTTTGATAGCTTTGACTAAAGCCAATGCTTGTTTCTCCATTATGTTGTATTTTAAGGGAGCATCTCTCAAGGCTTTGCTAAAGAAAGCAATGGGTTGTTCATATCCTTGGTCATTTTTCTGCAGTAAAACTACAGCTATTGTATGCTCAAAAGCAAAGGAAAATAAAATGAAATCCCTATCAAATTTGGGACTAACTAATACCAGGGTTTTTGTCAAGGCTAGCTTGATGTCTTCAAGCTACTTCTTGGCTTCGATAGTCCAACTTAAGGTCAAATATTTTTTCAACATGTTATTTAGTGCTCTAATTAACTCTGCTAGGTTAGAAATAAATCTTCTAAGGAAGTTAATCCTTCCTAAAAAGGCTTGTAGTTCTCTAATTTTCCCAGGGTGTTGTATCAGCAAGATGGCTTCAATTCTTGTAGGATCTCTTCTTATACCATCTTTAGAAATGATATGCCCTAACAATTTCCCTTCTTCCAATCTAAATAAAGATTTCTTGGGGTTCAAGGAGATGCATACTTTTTGCAATTTATAAAGACCTGCCTTAGATTATATAGATGTTGATTGTCTGATTTTGAGAAAATAGTAATATCATCAAGATATATCACAAGGAAATCATGGATTTATTTGGCAAAGGTTATATCCATAGCCCTCTAGAAAGTGGCTCCTACATTCATTAACCCAAAAGGAATTTTGACATACATAAATATGCCCCAAGGAGTGATAAAAGCAGTCTTGGGTTGGTTGTCAGGGTGAACCAAAATTTGATTGTAACCAGAAAACCCATCCAGTAATGAGATTTTGGTTGACCCAACTACCCTTTGTAAGATGTGGTCCATTTTGGGAAGAGGGTAGTTGTCTTTAAGTGATGCTTTATTTAGGTTTCTGAGATCTAAACAGAGTCTGATCTCACTAGTTTTCTTCCTGGTTGGGACCAAGTTTGAGACCCATTTAGAAAACCTTATTGGTGCAATTATATTGGCATCATACATTCTCTTAATTTCTTTTTCTATTGAAGGTAATAAGACAGGATTAATTCTCCTAAGCTTTTGTTTGAAAGGTTTTTTATTCTCTTTGAGAGGAATTGTGTGTTGGATGATGTTGGTGTCATAGGATTTAAGGTCCTCATAGCTCCAAGCAAAGACATCCTGAAATTATTTCGATAACTCAATGTATTTCACCTTTTCTGTTGAAGGGAGTGACTTTGATAGTTTGATTAGCTTGGGATTGTCTTCAGTGCCTATGTTACACTCTTCAATATCATATTTTAATGGTTCCATTTTAGGCTTCCTAGGAGCATCATTTGAATCGAATAAGTCTTCCATAGGGGTTAAACCTTTTGGTAAGAAATTATCCTTGAGATTAATTACTTCGCTTTCTTCATTAATTGTTTCATCAATCTCAACATGTTCTAGGTTGTCTATATCTGACCTTGTGAATTTAGTGGGATTAAAACTATCTACTTCATTACCTTCTAGCTCATTGATTGTTACTTCATCCCTAGCGTTAAGGTCTATGGTTGTATTAGTGTCTATGTTACTATGTGTAAATTCTTCTTCTAAAGTTAAGAAGTTGTTTATCTGTCTATCATTTGAAAATACTTGCCAGTTCTGCACATTATCTGGGATTGAAGGTTTGTGCCTGACCTCAGTAGTGTACTAATGGTTAGGTTGGAAGGGTAACCTGCAGGTACTGGCAAACATTGCTAAACTATGGGCTTGCATATTGTGCTTCCTAGGAACTACTACAAGTTGTGTTTCTAGAAAAGTATTGAGTATTTCTACAATGCTTCCTCTATAATAACCTAATCTAGTGTCTTTAGTCATATATACACCCTTAATCTGATTTACAACTGCCTCTGAGTCTCCTATGACCAAAAATCTTTGAGCACCTAAATTCCTAACTACCTTGAGACCTAGAATCAAAGCCTCATACTCGGCCATATTATTGGTACATATGAAATTTAACCTATATGCATGGCCCTCTGAGTGGTTGTTTTCTAAATTATAAATCCATATTCCTGCTCCTGCTCCTAACTTATTTACAGAGCCATCAAATTCTAAATTCCATAAGATTTTATATACATAGTTTTCATCATCAGTACCCCATTTATTTTTATTTATAGCAACCTGATTACCTTCTTCATTGCACAATTCTGAAGTTTCTTTAGATTCATTAGCAGTGGAAACTACAATTTCTTTTGGTTCTACAACAACACTGTTAGGAGTTTCGTTTGGTGTTTGATCAGTGTTGAACATAATAAAAGAGTCTACATTTGAATGCATGGAGTAGATAGGAAAGTTTTGAGGTCTATCTTGGTTGATGACCATGTATTTCATGAAAGTTTCTTTGTATAGTTTCTTGGGTTGTCCAAACATAGAAATTGTGGCATATGACATATTCAGTTGGAGGGATCCCGGAAGCTTAGCTCCCCAAGATCTGGATAACAACATGCCATATCTTGGTGGGATATCAGCTACTATAATGTCCATGAGGATGCTCTTGGCAGGGTATTGGACTAAAGTAATACACAAATCTTTGATTAACCCTAGACATTCTACTTGACTTGAATCAAAGGAGAACAAGTCTTTGTAAGGTCTAGTAATGTCTAGTTTCATTTTTTCCATTACTAATTTTGGCATTAGGTTGTGAGAAGCCCCAAAATCTAACATGGCATTATGTATTATTTTGTCATGAATATTAAGGCTAATGTGAAAAGTCGGAACTCCTCCTTCTTGCAGTTTTCCATTAACATCTGGTCTAAATATTAATTCTGGTTTATCACCAAACAAGTTAACTGAGTCTTCGTTTTCAGTAATGTTCAGGGTCTGATTTACCTGTGATTTGTAAGTTTTGTTTTTAACTAGTTCAGTCAAAGGGACTGAAATTTTCAGCTTGGATATCTCTGCTCCCAAATTGAATGATGAGGAAGGGTTGTAGACCTTTGAAACAGGGTTTTGAGTGGAATTATCTTCCTTTTGTTTACTTGGGATTTCCTTATGGGGAATTTCAGATCTAGCATTATAAGTGTTTTTCTCTGGTTCTTTGAGTGGAACTAATGTGGATGGTTGCTCAACAGAGTGTTGGTTAGCAGTTATTTCTTCAATGATGGGACTAGGGGGATTTTGGTTTGGTTTAGGGAGGATTTGAAGTACCTCCAAAACAAGAACTTTATTTGTTATTTTGGGTTGATTTTCCATTGGTTTCTTAGTTTGGTTAAGAGGACCAACATTCTTTTTACTTCTCAAGTTATATTTTTTGTGTACTTCAAATATGGCAGAGTCATATCCCTATTTATAGTCAAATGAATCTCCAGACTGGGTTTGAAGTTGTTGTAACATATGCAATTCTTCCTCATCCTAAGAGAGGAATACAAGGTTTTGATCATCTAATCCCATTAGATTGATTTGGGTATCTTGTTCTGGATCATCTGGATCGGATGATTCTGCATAGTTTTCTTGAAAAGGGGGCCTAATGTTTTGATCAGGTCCATTCTTTCCTGTGTTTTGGTTTTGATTTTGGTTTTTTCTGAAATTAACATTCCTAACTGGGGGTGCTTGTTGATTATCCCATGTTTTTCTATCTAGGTTGTCAAGTCTATCCATGATTCTTTCTACAGTTTTGGCCAAAAGATCTACTTTACCATCATACGTTGAAGCTTCATCAGCGAATCCTACTCTTCTTTCTAACTTTTCTCAGGATTTTTTGGCTAAAATATTAGCCTCTACTTTTACTACATTGGTTTGGCTTTGCTCTAGGGTTGCAGGTTGTCTTTCACGAAGTTGGTATGCCATATCTAGATCAAAACCATCAGGTAACTTCATCATTGCAAGATCACAAGGAGGCTTAAGGTTAGCTGGGATAGCATTGTAAGTGTTATTAAACCTGGTGCAGTAGTCTTGAACTGATTCTTTAGGACCTCTCCTAATGTTCTCATACTCATAAAGTACCTGCAATGGGTTTTTCTTCCTCTCTCATCTCTCGATGAACATCCTATGAAAGTTTGCAATATTTGCAATACTACCAACAGCTAAGTTTCTAAACCAGGTTCTAACTTCCCCAGCTAATGTTTGGGCAAAAAGCCTCATTCTTACATCTGCATCATCTATCGCATGTAACTCAAAATAATCGTTCATTATGTTAACATGTTGTTGAGCAGTGTATAGGCCTGTAGCATCAAATAGTTGAATTATGCTTTGATAGTCCTAAGGTAAGTCATGTAACTAACCAAGTAACACCAAAGGGGCATATCTATTTGCCATGGCTAAAGCCTTGTCTTGGCTCGAGGATAAGGGAAGATTAGTTTGGGTTGAGGTGGAGATAGATGAGCTAGTAGTGCTTATAGTTGAAAATGGAAGATTGCCAATCGAAACTGGAGTATTAATAGTGGAATTTGGAATATCTACAAATGAAACTGAAATATTAACAGTGGATGAAGGGGTTTCTATAACAAAAATTGGGATAAAAGGGACAGTTGTTTGTATAGGGGAGATGGAAGTATCTATAAGCGAACTTGAAGGGTTGATGGGTGAAGTGGGAGTGTCTATAGGTGGAAACATGATTCTAGGTTGTATGGGGAGCTGTGGAATGAATGGGCCAGTGGAATGAACTGTAGTAGAAATAATGGATGGTGTGGTAGTGATGGAAGGGGTGTTAATAATGTTAGAGGATTGGGCAGAAAGTTTAGCAGTTAGAGCAGTATTAATGGATGATAGTGGAGTATTCAGAATATATTCATCAATTGATTTATTAGCTCTTTGAACTTCAAGGTCTGCAATAAAATCAAGATCTAGAACAGTTTCATTAAGCACACTTTCAAATTTTGTTTTAAACAATGAGAGATCAAATTGCACATCAAAAGGTAAATCTTCTAAAAACAACCACTCATCAAGACAAGAATTAGATTTAACTAATGGTGTTTTATCAACTGAACTCTCTTCTTTTTTGGATTTTCTTATAATTCTGTCTGGATCATCCACTATAACAACAGGGTTTGGATCTGGGTTTGCCCTGGTATAATGAGTTTTCCTGGTAGCCAGAATTATAAATTTTTAAATGCTTTTCAGAGTAAATTTTAAAAATTCTGTAAAATTGACTTTAAGGGGCTCAAGGTGATGATTAATATTTCCTTAAAGCTTTAGGAGACTCAGGTTTGTCCCCAATATGGTCGCCACTATGTTATCACTCAAAAATTTTCCTTAGAAGTTTTGGAAGAAGGGAAGGCTTCGAGGTAACCACAAACCAACTTTTAAGCATAGGCTCTAGCCAACCTATGGCTCAGAGAGGGCTCTCTCTATATAATTTAGCTATGTTTGCTTATATATTAGGCTATTTCTAGAGTTCAAGGGGGTTTTTGATTTGTATGAATATTTGGTGGTGGAATCCTTAAAACAGGCAGATAGGTTGATGCCTTTAGGCCATTGGGCAATGGAGTCAAAGAAGGGGCAACAAAGCTAACTCACTAAAGGGAATGTTCAAGGGGAAAGATAGTAGAGTGAAGTACAAATCCTTGGACTAAATGGTGAAATGAGTCTTAATGGAGGTGAGAGGGAAATCAAGAATCCTCAGACCGAGGCTAAGATGGGGGAACATCAGTAAATCATGAGTAAAGGGAAATTAAGAATCCTTTACTATAGACCAGGGGAGAAACTACGGAAGCCAAGGAGCAGTTAAGAATTCCCTAGCTAATATAGTTTAAGAGAAAACATTAAGAATGTATAACAGCAAGATAGAGTGCAGTTAAGCAAATTCTGCAATAATATTCAAGTTAAAACATTCAGACTTCTAAAACATTTAATATTAAGAAACAAATTTAAGAGAGGAAAAACAACACAAGAGAATTACTCATTTGTACTCCACTCTACACATGAATCCCTTGAAATATCTGATCTTTATTCATCAATCCAGCATGCTGGCCCAGCGAGTGATATAAAAGCTTTTACAGTCTTTGAACAAAATTCTATTGAAAGTATAAGAATCCACCCTACATACTTTGATTTATGAAGTATTTATACAAAATGTTTTTACAAAATATCCTAAACTAACTTAGGAATTAATCTAGGAAATTCAAAATATCTTCTCGCAGGAAGATAGTGACAGCTATTGAACTGTTTTCTTGCTGTCCCTTTTATTGTGGTTTAGTTGGAAGTTTATGGTTGCTAATGCTCTGTGCTGACCAAAGGCTGTTGTCTTCTATACTGATATTTTTTTACACGGATACTCTTTGACCCTATCACCATTTGACTCTGATGCTATTTTACCTCGTTGACTGTGTTTGGCCTTTAACTGTGTTATGCTATAGTAAGTCAGATTATTTTTCCCATTCTTGATATGTTGGTAATCGGATACTCAACATTCTCCGTTAACTTTCATCTACCTCAGTGTATTTGGCAAATCAAGGCTTATTAAACAAATGTTTTACCTTATGTTGGAGGTAAAATAGATTTTCAAAGGCACTATACAGTACATTTCCTGTTGGTATTCCTGAAACCTGTGAAGTAGCCACTTTTTGTCTTGCTTCCTCCCTAATTTTGTCATTGTAATCTCCTTGTTCCATAATTTTATCATGAATGACTAAGGGATTAGGTAATCCTTTTTCCTTTAGCTTATCAAACATAGCCATGAACCTGTCAACAACTACTTGCATTTCCTTGCTCTTTTCCTCTAACTTTTGCATAAGGTCCCTCTTAGTGAGCACTTTCTTTACCTCTAGAATAGTAGTAGTCTTGTCTTCAATTTCCAGTTCCTATAGTTGGTACTTGTTCTTTGTATTTAAGAACTGGATGAGCCTGGTAGCCTCTCTAGGCATGTCGCCTAATTCTATCTTCACTTTCTCAATAGTCTCTGTTATTAATCTTATGAGATCAATTTTCTCAAATATGACCTGTATGGATAGCCAAATATCATTGATAGAGTCAATGATATTGGCCCACAGTTTTTCGTTGGCTTCTCCAAGTGGCTCCTTTAGTTTCAAATCTCTTTCCATTAACTTGAGTTTTTCCTTTATCCTTGCAGCTTTCTGTTCCTCCTCTTTATGCATACTCTTGGCAAGCTTATAGTCTGTTTCTAAGCTTGCCACCTGTTCCTTTAGCTTGTTTATCTCATTTGTCTAAATAGACATTTCTTCCATGGCATGAACAAGCTTGGCTACTTCATGTGTTGCTATACCTGTTGTTTTTGTAGAAGTTGCTGTGGTGATAGGCAAGGCAGTGCCTATAGGAATTTTGGGAGCCAATGTAGCTACCAATGTAGATGGTACTGCAGTAGTGAATGTAGGGATTATAGTTGGTGGTGTGGTCCCTACTTCACCTTGCTTCAATTGGATTAAGGCATCCAATTCCTTCTCTGTGCTCCTCAATTAATCATTCAGCTTGAGGACTAAATCCATTAAGTCCTCATGTTGAGTTTGAGACTGTAACACCTCCTATGTTTGTGGATGATGCAAGGAGGGTATCTTTAGTTGCTTCTTCAATGAAGCAATGTCCTTGTTCTTCTGTTTTATTAACTCCTCTGTTGCTTTGATATCTTTGGGATCATGTCCCATCTCTATGATCAAGTCTTCCAAAGACTTGATTCTGTTATCTTTGGCTTGTGATGAAGCCTGTTCAAGTTGATACTAAGCTGAGATGTTGTTCAGGGAACTTTGCAGTTGATGAACAACTATGGACTTCCCTATCAGGGTGGAGTAGATCATTTCTCTAGCTTGTTTGTGAAACTCTATTTGGTCCACAGGGTAAATATCCATGGCCAACACCTCAAAATCAACTTTCTTATAGTCAGTGGGTGCCCTTGGTTGCTGCACAGTTGGTTGAATGAAGTACACCTCCATCTTCCCCTCTTTGATGTCAAAGGTTGACATCAATCTATTCTGACCTAGAGTAGAAAGTTTGAAAATTTGAGCATATGTCTCAGCTTTCAATCTTTAATTCCTCATTTTTATCTCTTTGAATATATCTTTGATACTTTTATCCTGGTCTGTTGGCCTCTTGAAAGACAAGGCCTCTACACTCATCTGTCTTTGTATCATCTGGGTTAGTGAGGATGATGGGGGATGTGTTTCCTCTGAAGGAGCAGTACCTTTACTCCTTTTTGGCTCAAAATCAGTTATTTCAACTTAGCCATCGGTGTCTTCTTGTTCTGACACAAGATTGAGTCTAGGCCTTTTTCTTTGGCCTCTTTCATATTGAACATTTAAGGCTTGTGTCCCCAAACTTGATCCTTCCTCCCTACCCCTTTTGGGATTTTTCTCCTCATTCAAAGGAGTCTACATGATAGGGGGAGGGCTCATTGTCCCTTCCTAAGGTGGTACCTACAGAAATGAATTTTCATCAAGTTGATTTTCTAGATCTAATAATGTGTTTCCCGCAACAACTTCAGCATTGTCCCTGTCCTCTAAAGTGTTTTCCAACCATTGCAATTGGTTGGAATACTTTTCTATCTCAGCGATACAATGATGGATATAGGGATCCATCTTGTTTTTCTGCCTTCTTTTGCAGATGAAATCCAAGGGATCATATCTCCATATGAAGCTTTGTTTTAATTTTAATCTCGGAAGGATCAGGTTTGCCTCCTTTCTAGCTTTTCTACTATTACAAATAACAAGAACCAATTGGTCTTTGATCTTCAGCTGGGCTTTCTTTTTTGCTTTGACAAAGTTTACCTCATCTGAATTTATTATCTGCCTGTAGTACTCCAGGGAAAATAACCTCATTGGGAGTTATTTAGGTAGTTTGTATGGAGCACGCTGGCACCCATAAATCTTGATTTCAGTGTGGTTTTGGTACAAGTACCAATCTCCCACCTGATGATTGATGTTTAAATGAAGGACTCTCCTAATCTGAGGACTGATTCTTGGTGGATGGGTTCCACTGAGCATGGTCATCACAGGGTGGAAAAAGGAATCTATGAATTCATTGTATGAATAGGAGGGAGGAATATTAATGAATCAATGGGGTCCAGAAGATGATTGATCTTGTTTGGCCCTTGGTGTCCAACTTTTGCAAGGTAAGTGAGATGGTGGTTTCTTGGGCATTGAATCTGGGCCTTCAGATCAGACGGTGGTTGGGGCGCGATTGCACGCAGAGGTTAATAGGGGGCTTGACGGGCACTTTAAATATGGCAATATCGAGATTAATGGTGGATTAAGGTGGGATTAGGCCATCAGGGTTATTAGCGGAGGGCTTAATCATGGTTTTGCCTAACTTAATCGAAAATCGATTAGTTAGTGGGTTTTTGTCAGGTTTGATGTATCTTATAGTTTATATTTAAACTAGGGTATAAGGATAAATTTATATAGGAAATTCATATATATGGGAAAAAGGTTATTAATGGGAATTAATATACAATAGTTAGAAGTTAATATGAACAACATGGAAATGAAAAGCATTAAGCATAATGTATCTTCTGTGATTTGTTTGTTTTCGCATATATGCATTATGAGTTAGGCTAAAGTGTTTTTGTGTGTTTTTTATAATGAAAGGGGAATTTACATGGGGGTGATTACTTTCCCTAGGAAAATAATGTTTTAACCTTAGGAAAAGGGGTTTTATAATGGAAATGAATGAAATGAAGGGGGGATGAAGTTTTATGAAGGGAATTTGGTACTTTGTATCTATAATTCATTGAGCTGAGGGTCTGGTTCCTCCAGAAGTCATAGAAATGCTCTGAGCCCCTTTGACTTAGAGTATTTAGTACTTAGAACTTTATTATGGGAAATTAGTTAAGTAAATAGGTAAAATGAATGGGGGAAGTTAATCAATTGACCTTGAAATCCATCTTCATGCTTGATTGACCATTTACATTTGAAACCTATGATGAGAGATGATAAATATGTTTTGTGCCCTACCATCATATTTCTACAACCTTTCTTCTACTTACCCATCTACTTGTCCTACCATTTTTTCTTCAGTTTATTAGGGTGCATTTAGACTAGAAAACCCTTATTAAAACATTTTCTTTTCTTTTCACAAAAAAAACTATCTAATTCTATCGCTATATCATCCAAGGGCTCATATTAAACTAATGAGCTCTTTTTATTTTACTCTACCTAATCTAATTATCTGCCAAGATTAAACAGTTTGGTCATATTTTATTCTCTAGCTATCAACATGAAATTTAAAGCATGGCATAATCAAGATTAAATAGTTTGATTACCCTGGATTGTGGCATGAATCACAAGCTGCACACAATCATTACTTTGCATAAAGTAAATAGTAGTGGCATTTATACTTGCACACTTTCATGGTCTCTTTTTGTTTTTTGGGGTTCATATTTTTCACTTTTTTTGGACCTCTTTCTTTATTGTTTTTGTCCTTTAATTTTTATTTTAGGATATGCCCTCTTTTCATTTTTTTATTTTTCAATATGGAAAACATTTGCAAAAAGCAAAGGTATGTACATATTACAAGGCTTAACCTTAACCATTCAAAATTAGGACTCCTATTGGTATAGGAACCTAACAACGCTAATGACCTTTGTCTCCCCCACGTTGATGTGCATAGATTAACACTATTCCTTGCGTCGATCGGTGTGACTGAGCTATGTTCCAGTGGCATGTTATGGAAAAAAATTTAAATTAGAGTTGAAGCTTCCATCTCTAGAAGCTCCATAACGGAAGTCTAGTAAATGGTTTGGCCGAATGGGGTCAAGAATGACAGTTTGGGCTCCTTTCCCCTATAATGATGGAACTACCTCAATGGATAAGTCCTTCTCCCATGAGAAGAGGATCCATCATATAAACCTCCCTTCTTCCCAAGTATAAACTAGTGACTAGTGTGAAAATCAGAATTAGACAATCAAGCTATTGCTAGTTGTAGCCATCTAGTTGTGTGAGGGAGAAGTGTGTTTGGTTTAGAATGAAGCCTAAAGGGAAGATTATTTAAACTATTTTTGTTTGAAGCCATCATGAAGTGTTAGCAGAAGTGTGTGGGAACCTGGTCTTGTCAGAGGAAGACTGCGATGTCAAGACGAATAGTTGTAATCTCTCTTTGATATTAATATATGCAATTATCGATTGATTTCCTACATGCTTTGTAATATTACATATTCGTGTCTTAATTCTTGTTGAATCATTAAGTAGGTTGAATTGCAATTTGTTTATTATTATGTTTGTTTGTTGTTGTTGTTTACTTGCTTCAGGAGCTTGAAGAAGGAAGCGACAGATTGTTGGAGCGAGCAAGCGAGGACATCATCAAGAAGGATAAGTGACCAAGAGGTAGGCCCTCTTGATTGGTTCTAATCTAAGGAAATATTCCATAGAATGTATCTGTTGTGGCTAGACCCATTATTGGGCTAGAGGAATTCATTTGTGTCCACACTTATAATTTTACTTCACCACATGATGTATGGTGTAACGATGTGTCTTGGAATTTTTGCTTAATTCAGAAGCATGCTAACAGGCCAACATGTTTTCACACGTGTAGTGTAATTGTTGTAAGACTAATCTTTAACATGTGTAATGCGTGTTGCTTTAACCTGTGTTTAACACTTGAACTAATTCACTTGTTGTAATACATATATGTTAATGAAAATGTGTTATATGTTGTTAACATTGTCTTACCCGTGTAGACTACTCTCCCAGACATCAAACAAACCTTTCACATAAAAATTTATATAACAACCGTGGCACTCGAGTGGACTAATCCCCTGAGTATTATACGTGTTATCTTCCCTTATGTATTTTTTACTGCCACATCCATGTGGACTATTCCGCCAAAATTTGTGCACATCTTGTTGTGTTGTGTGTTCCTAGCAGAGTTGGTACTTCTCCCAACTGACTTGGAACTCACTTCCACCCTCTCCCTCTATGGTGAAAGAACCATTGACACAAGAGAGACTTACAATCACTAGGCACGCGAACCTCACTTCTTGTAAGGCAAAGCAAACTACTCTCCTGTGCTGACAAGCAAGAGTTGAGGAAAACCTTTAAGCTAATGGAAATCGAACCATCGTACCGGATGGGACTCCTACACCAAACGGTGTGAGGTCTAGTTGGGAATTCATACCGGGGTGATCCCCTGATGTTGGTGGGTCTAGCACAGTTGACATTACCCTATAATATCCTCTTCTCTCCATCATCATCCAAACACTCAATATACTTCTCATGACAATCCACCTTGGTGATGTGAAGGTACAACCAATCCATACCTAGAAATATATTGTGTGAACCCAATGAAAGCACATTTAGATGTGTTGATGTAGGCATACCATTCAACTCAAATTCACAAGTTCTTACCCAATGATGAACTCTATTATTAGTATACGTAGCCAACTGCACCAACCAAGACTCTGCATGCACTTATTTTCTCAAACCACTCTTATCCACTAGGTCAATATTAACATAATTATAATTAGATCCAGGGTCAATCAAAATAGAAATAACTTGATCACAAATCTTACCTTCCATCTCAATAATGGATTCTTGGTGATACACCTGCTTGTTGTCAAATGTTGCATAGATTTGAGGAATTCTTTGTCCAACATCCCCAATTTTTTTCACCTCATGTGCACTATATATTTGAGCCCTACCAGACTGATATAATGGAAAATCCTTCTTGCGATGATCCTTGCCACATATCCAACACTGCAAAAGCACACTACCTCTTTTTTGTTGCTCTTCAGGCTAAGGTCGATGTCCCTTCTCAATTGCATTAAACTTCTTGTAAGGAGAAACATTCTCTTTCTCACATGCATCCTGGGGTTTTGCCTACTTCAGTGGTAATTTACCCCTAGTCTTGCATTCCCTTTCCAACCCTGCGTAGACTCGGTCTTACACTTCAATTTCTCATAACAATGCTTTAACTTTTTTATGACTTCCTCCAACGATCGAGGCTCATCATACTCAATCTGATACTTGAATGTTAATGGAAGTCCATTGATAAATCTATGAAATTTTGTCTTCTCATTCTTAAGATACGACACATACATCAAAAACTCCAAGAACTTAGTCATGCACTCTTCATATATCATAGGTACCATCTTCATCTCATAGAACTTCTTGGAATTTCCATCATAGTACCTCTATGACAAATACTTCTTCCTGAAGAGTCTCTTGAATTCATGCCAGCTCAACTCCTCTATCCCAGTGTCTTTGACATGCTTCACTTCTTCCCACCAGATGTTTCCTTTCCCTTTAAGGTTGAAAATAGTTATCATGGCCTTCATGTTCTCTGTCTAATCATGAAGCTCAAAGAACTTCTTCATCTCACGTAACCATGCCTTTGCATCCTCCAACTTCTTATACTCTCCATCGAATGTAGGTGGCTTGGCTTTCTTGAAATCATTTAGAAAATATCCCCTCTCACTCCTCCTGTAAGGATGATAGCGATGATGATCATGATACCTATCTGAACCAGAACTAGAGTAGAACCCATATCCACCACCTCTCCTATCAAGTTTATCTAAGAACCTTTCATCTCTAACCTTGTCATCCTTTTCTGACATGTACCCACCATGAGACTTGGTACCATATGCCCCATTATTCTTATCCTCCTATCCATAACTCATATGTGGTTCTCCATGTCTCTACAATTCTGAAAAACTCAGAAGGATAACTGCATTGACCTCTGCTTCTTTTTCTTATGCCCTATCAAGCCTTTCTTGTGACTGAATGATTTTGTCATTATCTTCCTTGCAACTTCAAATTTATGCCTTTAAACTTCTCAAAGTGTCTGCTATGTCCGAAGAATACTCATCTATGTGCTGCTCATCTGATATATAAGGAGAGTCTCGTGAACTATTGTCCACCATTTTTCCAGTCATCTTCAATCCTCTTCTTCCTGCAAACATACCATGTCAGATAAAACAAATACAAACATAATCAACATACCTCAATGAAGTTCAAGGGAGGTTATCTTGTCTACAAAATCAACCCAGATTAGCATGATACATGTATATACATAAATCATATCAATATAGTGACATCGTGCATGATAATAATAACTACATACATTGACCTCATGCATGACAACCATAACAATGAAAATGCATGCATAACAACCATATAGATACTAACATGCATGCATGGCAAACACTTTCAATCCATTCAGTCCAATTATTTGAACCATGCTCTGATACTAATCGATAAAACCTTCTCCCACATTTACCCACTTTATCTATCTTGTCATGGTAAACATGAGTTGAGGGTTACTATGGCATGACCCAACCTCCTAAGTACAATTAAGGAAGTGGATTCAATAAACTGAAACTTTACTTATCTTCCTCAAGAGCTACAGGACACCCAAGAGCTAAACAACCACTCCAAGTGCCCAAACACTGAGCTAAACTACTTTTCTAGTGACCTAGGCCCACAACCCCATGCATGACAAGGCCTACATGTGGTTATAGGCTTCCAACCACATGCATAATCTTGTAAGGGTGCAGTTATGGCCCAAACATTCCAATTCAAAGCGTACAATCCCAGATTTTAAGCCACTATTTCAAGTTAGCCACCAGACCTCTACCCAAAACTCAATGAGACTTTCCACAATGATAAATAACATTAGGACAAAACCATTCATACATAACTTGATCAAATAATTTACCTAACCAGACCTAACCATGACAACCATTTCGTCAAACATATGGTGAACATGTAATCTACATGTCATGAATGCATATATGAACATAGGGGTCTGAAACTTATCTGAGAATCACCAAGGTCGTCTAATGCCCTCTCATGATAGTTGCAATAACATTTTTGAGATCATGCATTCATTAACCATTCAACAACTAATCAAAACATATCAAGAGCCATAGCTAGAACCTATTATGGAACCATGCTTATAACCAACATATAACCATAATAGAACAACTATCAAAGCCATATAATAATAAGTATAAGTACTCATAGAATAGAAAATTAAAGGAGCTCTTATCATCATATGAAAATTCCAACCAAGTCAGGGACTCCCACGTACCACCCAACCATGGATTGAGTTGAACCAAATATTTCTTTTAGCCAATCACCCTTGTGCCATATTCCAAGCATGAATGTGGGAATTCAAGACATAAACAACTAGGGTTTCCCATAGATTACACCACATCCACCCTCATGCTACTGTAATCTCGCCAAAATTGATCAAGAGATCACATAAGCACACCAAAAATTAAATAACTAGGGCTTTTGGAGATTAAACCAACTTCGCCCTTAAGCTACTGTGATCCCTCCAAAACTGACCGAGAGATCACAATGCCAAAAACAAGCTTAGATGCCTCATAATTTCTTTTCCATTACCTTGAGGAACTTGTCTGTCTCCACCCACCTTTGAGGGATTCTAGAAGATTAAACCACCTCCACCTCCAACCCTTGGGAATTTTCCTAAGACCACCTCACTTGGTCCCAAAATCTTCCAGCAATCCAAAGCTCAACCATATAAAAGAACCCCATCACACCATGGCTATCTAGAAATGACAAAGCAAGGATGAAACCAGTGTCACACCTAGAAAAACCCATGACAATGATAACAAGAGAACCAAATACACAAATGCATGTACCATGCATTCACAAACCAGCTAGGAAATCACACATGCAACCTATTACCTGCAAGTCTTCCTGCTAAAGCTTCTTGATCCAACTCTTCTTTACGTGTCACTTTATTTCCTTTTCCTTCCTTTGCTTTCCTTTCTCCAATGCTAGAGTCCTCTAAGAATTCTCTAAGTGTGAAATAGTATGAGAGAATAGAGAGAGTTCCAAACTAAGTTGACAAAAGTTGTTAACTGATCCTCGGAAGCCTTTTTATTATTGACTCTATTTTCTTCAATTTCCTCTATTTTCCCATAAATTTCCCTCTCATACAAACATGTGACTTTCATCCCCATTTTCTCCTATTTTCCTTTATTTTCATAAATAAAATGATAATTAATGCCTTTTTTCCTTTCCAAAACCTTTGCCAATTTCCTAGCCATAATAAACAACAAGTGATGCCCACTAGGATGTTTTTCCCAACATTCAACTTGGAATGTGTGTCCCATGACCTTGGTCTTATTATTTTTCCTTTATTAACTTAATTACATGAACTTTGAACTCGAGATTGTTACAATTAACACTTCATTTTGGGCTCCATTGACCAAGGATGGTATATTTGACATGATTTTTCTGATGGCTCGCGATCTATTAAAGGAAGGATCAACAAGGAGGTCTTTATAGAACGTGCTTAGGTGGTGATATAAATCTTCATGAATTAACAACTTATTTCCATCCTCATCCAAGAGCGAGAATATTTAGTTGTAGTGTCTGTGTTTTATCATGGATTGGTGAAATAATTTGGTGTTTCACTCAACTGCATGAATCCAATTTATGCAATATTTTTACCTCCAAAGAACTTCCTCCTGATTTCTATGGTCTTCAAGATTTTTCAAAGTATCACTCTCCTTGCAGGATAAATCCTTTATTATTTTATTAAGAATAACTCTTTGTTGAATTTCTTACACTATGCCTTTCAGCTTTTCGTATCCCCAAGAATATTGTTACCAAATTATTCCTTATTCTAGGTTTTGAGCCTAGATTTGAGTGTTTTATCTTTAATTGGAAGGTTTGCATTCTCGAATTCCCCCGAGCTTAAATTTATTCCCACCAATATCTAACCTTGTCAAGAAAAGAAGCACCATGTAGCCAAAAGCTCTCAAACCTAAAGGGACAATTGTGGGGAGTGACTTTGAAGTCGAGTTCAAGACTAATCATCCAGTGGTATGAACCATTATAAGGAATAATAAAGGCTTCCAAAAAAATATAGTTTTCCAAGAACTTTACAAAAATAAAAAAACCCATCTAACTTAGAGGCGATATGATGTTTACCTCATCGCTTGTTAATCCAGGTGTCATTCCATTAAGAGTCATGATATGTGTTAGGAGAAGCCACTGAATGGTGTCTTCAAACATTAGATATGCCTTTTCTAATATTCGTATCCCCTCTAATTTTTCCTATAGTGACATTATCATGTTGAAATCCCTTCCTAAGATCCATAGATATGCTTCACACAGAGAAGCTATGGAACTGAGACTCTGTAAATAAAAAATAAAAAAATTCCCTGTTGGTACTGGAGGTATGTAGGTAATAGATAAAATCCCATGCTCACTCAAACCTCGATACTTAAATTGACTAGAGAGAGAGAGATTCTAGTCACAAACCAATTAGAAAAATGATACTTCCTACTTGTTCCATGAGATGGCTAATCCCCTGGACATTCCAAGTACATCTACTAGAGATGACCCAATAACCTTTCCAACATCTATCTACCATTGAGATGAGTTCTTTCTTCGAGCATTTTTTTCTTCTAATATAAAAATGGTTGGTGTTTCATTTTTTATTCTTTCTTTTAGAAGCATTTTCTTGCATTTTTTGTTCAGACCTCTAATATTCCAAGTGACGAGCTCCATTTTAGATTGAGGAAATGATGAAGAATACCTCCAATATGTTTGTAACTTTGATCATTACCTCTCTTGTTTCGTGCAACTTATATATATTACTTTTTTGCCCACATCACATGTCCTCCTTTGTGGATGCTGTTATCACTGACAATTCTGTTGCCAAAAATTTTTAGACTAGCTTAAGGGCAAAGTGTTTCCGCAGCGCATGAATATTTTTAGCAGTTTCGCAGTGCTACATGTTTAGGTGTTTTCGTAGCGTGCTACGAAATTGGGGATTTGTTCGAGTTTTCAGTGGAGGTCCAAAATCCTAGCATGCTTATTGAATAAGTTAGCTCTTCCAGCAGTTGGGAATGATAACAGAATAGTGCGTGAAAATTCTGCATCAAGTGTGGAAGGTGTTGAAGAGTTTGAGAGGGACAACTCGGCAGAGTATGAAGAGTACATGTTTGTTCTACGCATTGGGTTACTGTTATTTTGGGCATGACTCACTTTACTTTCCTTTAACTCAACATTAGTGGTGGTACCTGTTTCTCTCGGCCGGGCATTGTTTGCTTCCATTCTCCGGTTTACTATTACACATGGGATCAAATGCAATGATCTTTACGCCTTCAACATTGGATGCTATATTATTTGGGTTGTTGGTGATAGTGCCTTTGCGTGTACCCATCAATGAAAGTCATGTGTTCCGTATTTATCAAGATTGGGCATCGGAACTCATATTTCTCAAGATCTGGACAAGACCGGTAATGCTAGGTCAAATGGCACCGTTGACAGATGATAGTTGGCTTATCAAATTTGACCAAGTCACAGCAGATGGATTTTCTTGTTTGCGTGGTCTGTGGGTGCTTCGAGAAATTGTGGCACCTATCCTTACGAAACTTTTGACAGCCCTCTGCGTTCCTTACGTGTTTGCTCGGGGCCTGTTTCCTCTTTTTGGTTATTCTCTTATCATCCACTCTGCAGTGTACCGATTTGCATGGCTGGGATGCCTTACTTTGGGATTGCTATGGTATTGCATTTAAAAAGAAAATTTCACCAGTGGTTTATGAATCTCCATAATGCTATTTGTGATGATCAGTATTTTACAAGGAAGAGAGACACTGCTTCCTGGTGGGATACAGAATTTGAGGAAAAAATGAACAAAATGGTGGAGTTTGAAGTCAATTGCAGTTACCAGGGATCCTAGAAAACTTTTGTAGCAGCTGTAAGAGAACGTTGAAAGAGCAGCTGAACTCGAGCACATGTCATTAATATCATCAGTATTGTACCATGTATAATTTCATGCAATCTTCTTGGCGCAGAGTCATCTTGATCTTTAGACTGATAATATGTTGTGGAAGAGAGCGCAAGGCAAGGTTGTGCTGTGTGAGAAATTAGCACCTAATTTTTCTTTACAGAATGGTGACTGCAAACCTTGTGCTGACCTGTTACATATGTTGCTATATCTGCATCGTGGTTTGCAAGATAAAAAAAACTCTGGAGGCTTGCAAGTAATCTTTTGTAAGAGTGGTGTGAGTATCGTGTGAGAAGAAACTGATTATCAGGCCCTCGCTATTCAGAATGCCTTGCACATAGTCTAGAAGGCCTTGGAGGGGCCCGCTACATGTTCCTGACACACAAGCATCTCCACAGCATGATATGGCAGGTATTACAGTGAGGATGCACCTGGTGGTATAGTTTTATTTTCAATCTCTTTGGTGAAGGCACTAAAAAAGGGTGACACTGTAACTATAGAAGTGCTTTCAGTCTTCACACATTCAGTGAAGCTTTTCCCTGAAGAGATCTCTCAGGCACAAACTCAGCTTGTTCTTTATCGTGACAGTGCCTACTTTCTTTCGCCTTATCTAGTTAAAGTGCAAACTACAACCATCAAGACCCCAAGTCCTAGAATAGAATCATATTCCAAAGTTGATCCCACAAAATTGGTGGATACAGAACTTAAATATGGTCCATATGAGAATCTTGCTGCATTTTCATTTTCACCCTTTATTGTTCACTTTGAAGATAACCAACCATTTGCAGTTGTCAAGGAGCTGGTGCGAGAAATAGAAATTTCACATTGGGGAAATGTTCAGATAACTGAAAATTATCACCTTTTTCATGGTGGTGCTCGAATCAAAGGTGGCTTTTCAAGGATTGAATACCAAGCAAGACCCAATGCTAGAGGTGCATCATCTTTTAAGAGTCTAGTGGCAAGACTGCCACCTCGAGCACATTCGGTTTATTACCGAGATGAAATTGGGAATATTTCTACCTCACATTTGAACGCTAACTCTAGAAAAACAGAACTGGAAATTGAACCTCGATATCCTATGTTTGGAGGCTAGCAAGCCACTTTTACAATAGGCTACGGCTTACCTCTACAAGATTTTCTCTTCCAAGCAGCTGATGGCAGGCGTTATCTTAATATTGCTTTTGCATCTTCATTCAGTGATGTGGTCATTGATAAACTTATTGTGAAGGTTGCACTGCCAGAAGGATCTAAAGATCCTTATGCTTCTATTCCCTTTTCTGCAGACCAACATCGGGAGATAAAGTACTCCTATCTTGACACTATTGGAAGGAATGTTATGATACTATCAAAGAAGAATGTGGTGCCTGAACATAATGTGTTCTTTCAGGTTTATTATAAATTTAGTACCATTTCAATGCTAGCAGAAGCTTATTGTTTTGAAACAAGAGGTAGATGAGTTGTTGCAGGCAGTTGATGAGATATAACTGATGTCCAGTTTAGTCTGATAGGTATAAAGTTCACTGGGAGGAAGGTTTTATTTTTTGTTATAATTGAGAATGAGCAGTTGTGTCGTTCTGAAAGATTTTATTATGAGAGGATGACTTTTCTTCCTAGCTTTTAATGTTGCAGAATTTAAATAGTTCGTATGTGAGGAGTTTAGAAGAAGACTGTGTTTTTTAAATCACACAGCAGTTTCGTAGCGCGCTACGAAACTGCTGTAGGTGATGTTTTCAATGCAGAATAAACAGTTTGACCGGGAATGTTAGAAGAGAGACACCTGTACATCAATACAGCCTACAGCTCATCTGGAGACATGGTGTTTGGTAGCAGCGTTCCATACTTTGAGCTATTAAAGAGTTAGGAACATGCTGCTACATTTTCGGAGGATGGTAGGAGACAGGGACCTTAAAAATAGGTGTTTTGATCTTCATGATAAATGATCCATCAGCGCTTACAGGTATCCAAAGTCAGCGTTCCTTGCATCTGTAGCTCAATCATCTTGAGCCTAACTAACAAAAGACAGCTGTCAAAGATCAAGAAAGGAATCAGGCATACGAGGAGATGAAGTTAGAGTTTTAGTGTGATTAGGACTATTTGTAATTACAGCTCAATACTTTATGTATTTAATGAGTTTGTTTAAAAATAGATAAGGGTAGTTAATGATAGTTCATCGAGCTCCCCTCATGCTTGAGGAGGAGACTCAAGGTAGTTTTAGTTTTGTTTTCCTATATATAGGAGAAACTCTGATGTAAGTGAGGTTGGAGATTTATGAAAAAATAGAGTTTTTTATCAACTTATGTAAAAGACTTTTGACAGTAATATAAAGATTACTTTTTCTTCCCAAGATTCATCATGTGTTCAATGCTCAGAATATGTGTGGTTTTGTCATTATCCTTTATATATTTTACAGCTCACTAAATATGCAATCACTCTGAATTCACCTAGTGCTCAGACTTCCTGTGTATATTTATGAGTTGAGTTTTTTTTTAGAAATGTTTTGAGTGTTAAACATTATATGCCTTGGCTTCCATGATTGAGTGGTTAATAGTTTACTACAGAAGTGTTTGACTCCATGAGCCCAATGGAAGAAGTGTTATTTTTTTGTTCCAACCAGCTTATTTTCATGTATTGTTTGAAGAGTTAGCCATCTGTTTTTGTTATTAATTCCTATCAAAAATCTGTGAGAGAGCCCTCTCTGACTAAGGAGGCTAAGCCTTAGTCTAAAGCCTGGTTTGAAGTAGTTGCATGAGATCTTGCTAAGTAGTAGCCCTTAGTACACGATTTTTTGATAACAGATGCCATGAGGGCTTCCATTGTATTAACTTGGATAACCAAACTCCCACCTATAATGCTTACTCCCCTTGACTCAATATTGTTGTTAGAAGTTTGAGGTCTCTCTTTTTGATGAGTAACTAGTTGCTTCTTTGCTAACTCCTTGATATTTGACCCATGCCATTATTTTCTATGTGGATATGTGCTTACTTCCTTTGTGATTCTACTTCCCTGGCTAGCTTATAATCATTCCTTAACATCCAATATTATTTCGTCATCTAGCGACTAGATATATGTGGATTCTTCTGGATATTTTCTCTTATTCAATGAAAAATATTTGGACCCACTAGCCTTGGCTTCCTTTATATTTGTTTTCTTCATTATTAGCTACTTCCATTTCATGGCATTTGAGAGGCTTGAATTTATTATTGGAAAGAAGGGGGTTTCTTTTGGAATGAGCTAATTGATTCTTGGGGTTTCTTCATCTTGATGGGACTTTGGTAAATCCTTTCGAATCTAGTTGGGATTGAGTAGTTTCGATCTTATTCACTTAGGTTAGTAGAAAATTTAAACAAATGCCCATACTCATGGTGTCTCTTGCAATGGAAAGGAACATGTTTGTATTCCAATGGCTATATCACCTCATCTTGGTAGGAAATCTCTATTCATTCAGGTAGAGGATTAGAGATGTTCATGTTGACACAGATCCCGACATAAAAATTGTTTCACCCTCTCTTGGTAACTTTCAATGTTTTAATAAATTGTCCAATAGGGTTTTTGATACACACAAGGGCTTCTTCATCCCATAATTCTTTTGGAAGCAAGAATAAGCGAACCAAAACTTACGTGACCAAGAATTTCTCATTCTTGGGGTTGTAACGCTCTTGCCATAATTGTATAAAGAGGCTAGAGTTATTGAAGAAATAAGGACATTCATTAACAACTTATGTTAGGTCTTCTAGATTCAAGAATATGACTGTGAAAAAATCCTTGGCCTTGAATTCCAGATCCACTTGGACTTTTGACTACCATTTTTGTTGGATCTAGTTGATTGGGGCTCTTTCAGTCATCCAAAAGCCTATGAATTTGCTTATAGATGTGTGGTCTTTTACAAACTGGATGTAGCTGAAAATTTAGAAGAGCAAACCTCATATTTTGGGTTCTTTACTATTTTTTGTAGACATTTACTTTGAATTTTTTCTTGTTAAACCACCCCATAGGGGGGTTGTCTCTCGCAGCTTTGCCATCCTTCATGCTTGGGGTCGATAGATGTTGTGCTGATAAGAGATCAAATACTTCTGAATTATTGCCATGATTTCCTGCTATAAACTATTTGAAGGAGGGGTCCACACCCCTCCCTCCTCCATTTGCTATTTTTCAAAACCCTGCCTCCACCACGAGGATTTGCTTCATGGAGATTGCTAAGAGAAAAATGTGTCGAGAAGCTCACAACTATTACTAGACCACCCCAAAACCTAGCGTTTCACCAACTCAACTTCAATAACTTCTTCATCTATTATTTGTTTTTTATTTTAAATTACTGATTATATTTTAGTACAATTTTTTTTTGTAAGCTTGGCAAGATTTTATCTTCAACATGTCCAGTATATCACCCCAACCAGGGCAGGGAATTGAACCGATGACTTCACATCAAGGAGTGCTAAACACATAAATGTTAATTAGATTTACTCCATATATAATACCACAATAAAATATTATTTGCCTTTAATGTTAATTGGATTTAATATATATTTGATACCACAATAAAGGATTAATTTGCCAAATATGAAATGAGATGGGAATGATGTAATAAACATTTGATTATTTTTGTTAAACAAAATAAGTTGGATGTAAAAGAGTGTTATATTTATAAGAGTGTTATATTTATGTGGAGTTTTTGTTAAAGGTGATCATAAGTTAGTTTTTAATATAGTTGTCATTGAATATTTTTTATAAAAAATATATATAGATTTTTCTTGTTAATCTTGGCAGGATCCTTCATTTTCTATTTATAAACAACAAGTTTACATCACTTATGTGAGATAGGTGGCCTCAACTTGCCCGATGGGAAACCAAGTATGTTTTCCACCTATCCCCGTTATAAGTCATCCAAAAAAATAAAGTATCGGTCTTTTTAACCAAGCTAAATATGTCTCAGTTTCATGGAAAGAGGCTATATGTCTATCTATCATAAGCATGAATAATGTAAAGTAAATGTTACCCGAATAAAAAAAACAGAAACCAAATTAACTAACTATTCCTGTTGCTCTTCTGAAACTGATTCGATCGGTGCCGGATCGTTGACAGGTTCACCGGGCATCTTAGTTAATTCGATGATGCATGGTATCTGCCTTTAGATTCTATCCAAACGAATGTCTTGCTTATGGAGCTGGAATTGGATTCACTGCAAATCCTATTTTTAGTTGGGCATGTCTTAGAGGGTTAGATCCATCCCCACTGATATTTGTTCCATGGCCTTCCCCATCAGGCTTTTCATAAGCCAATAGAGATAAAGGGTATGCTTAAACTAATTAATTATGCCTATGGTATTCCCGGGGTATGGGACTAAGGTCCTCTAGTTCTCTAGTTCCTCGTTACTCTCGCTATGCTGCTTAATTTCTCCCTCCCATTCTTCCAGCAAATTATGGATGCCTACATTCATTCCCTCCTTGTAAGCTGCAATGGCTTCACTGATGAGGTGTTCAACAGATTTCCATCCTCTATGCGATTCTGAAGTGCTTGGATTTTTGGCCCTTGCAGGCTCCCTCCAACGTCTGCCACGACCTCTTCCTCTCATAATCTCCACTTTGTACATGACCTATTCACAGGAACGAGTTATTAACTTTTGGCTTTGAATCTCATTGCCAATGGTATCCTTAATCCTTTTCCTAGCCTAATTACTCTCCGAGAAATACGCAGGTTGGGTGACAACCCGTTCTAGAGACAAGGCCAATCTCCATACCTTGGTGTGCTTCTCAATACTCCCTTCCCATTTCTGCTCATACCTAGAGTGGTTGACAATCCCCTTTCTCAGCCAAGCAAGAGTTCTCATGCACAGGTGAGCCTTCCCATTCCCCTCTTCCCAGTCAAACTGCGCTGCTCCTCTGCTTTCCCTATAGCCTGCCCATCCCCAATGCATAGCTTCTCACGTTCCACCGCAATTATCACGCGAGTTCACAATGCAACTCTCAGGAGGGGCTTCCCAACCACTGGCCAGGTTGAAACTCAGGAGCCTTATAGCTATGAAGCATAACCAGACAACAACCATATAATGCCTATGGTGTTTTCCCCAACAAGTCCCCCAATTCCCCTCCCTAGTTTTCTCTCGATCCCTCAAGCTAGAAAAAAACCATGTCGTTATCGCAAGAGGGTTGTAGGACGAAGATACATACCCGTGCTCACTCCACAGATACCATCGATGATGCCTCCGCCTCCCTGCTCCAGTGCTCCATCTCCTAACTCCGCACACAATAATGCAATTAACACTCCCATGTCTTGCCTTAACTCTACAATCGACAATGTAATTGCCACTCCCCTGTCCTTCCTTACCTACTATGCCTCCCACCTTGTCCTTGCCATGCCTGCCACCTTTCCCACCACCCTTGCATGTATTCATGCGAAGGGCCACCGCACCCATCGCCATGAGCGTGTGGGGGGCGGTGGATGGTACCCAACCTTTACTCCTCATAACTGTCCACCGTCCCTGCCATCCTTCGACACACACCCCAATCGGGGTATAAAAATATATATAGTTATTATTGAATATTTTTTTATAAAAAATAATTTTATAATATTTTTATGTTTTGATTTGAATGATATGGTTAGGTATTTCAAAAAATATTTATTTTAAACTCGACATATTATAGGCGGTAAATGAATTTAGATAGTAAGTTTAGCTGAACCACTTAAACTAGTACAACCACATTAAAAATATTCGAAGGCTTCATGTGTATCTACCATTGATAAATATATAACAAAAAAAACTATTGTAACAAAAATATTATTATTAACTTTGATTTTACTTAACCCTTAAGAATCCCAGGTCATGATAAAAAACAAAAGTGTTGAAGAGTTTCTATCATTTACAACCAAGATATAAGGTAGTTTTTCTAAAATTAGGTATGCTTTGAAAATCCCTAGGAAATTGGTTGGTAGGGAGCCATGTGGCATGAATATAATTTTTTTAATTTATTAAAAGTCAATGCAACCTAACAAACTAGCAACACACTATAGAGGCTGAACATATTTCCTTGAGAATCAATCTAGGCCTTGAATTAAAAAAAAAGAAAAAAGGTCAACACATCCTCATCCACCTTAAGTTGAAATAGGAAGCCCTAGAGAATTAACCTCAATTAACATATTATTATTTAATATTTATAAATGTATATTTATTTATTATTATTTTTTGTTTGTCAAGTTGTCTATGATCCTCTAGGCTTGACATGTGGCTTGAGGAGCGGCGACATCTAATCCATTAAATTCACCCCAGGGAACCCTCGACTGACTAGAATTTTTAGCATGTCGCATGTCTTCTCTACCTAGCATGGTGCACAACCGCCCCCATGAGATTTGATCCTTGGTCACCTTGCTAATGAGGCCCATCCTCAAGCGGTTGTGCTAGTGATACTTGACATATATTTATTCATTATTATTATAAGAAGAAAAATATGCTATTTAAAATAATGTACTAGTTAAAAAAAAAGAAGAGTAAGAAGTGAAATATGTTATAGATATAAGTCTTTCGGATTAATCACATCATTAGGATTTGGTTATCCGAAAAACTTATATCTATATTATACATCACAAAAGCCTTAGATCTAACAAGCCAAATATTTTTATATTAAAAAATAAAAAATTATAATCTATAATAATAACATTAAAAAAAATTACATACAAAAATAATAAAAATAATAAAAATTATATATATATATATATATATATATATATATATATATATAATATTAAATAAATACATATTATATTATTATTTAATTAGTATAACCAATAATTATTTTATATAACCAATAATTAGGTAATCTCATATCACGCTTCCCTGGTTAATTTTTCTATTATCATTATAACCATTAGATAAATCATATTTATCCCTAACATAAATATAAATATGTGACGATGATTTAAATTGAAAATTTCATAATATTTACCTAACATATTTTTCAAATTATTATTATTATTTTATATATATATAATAATATCAGAAATTATATTCAAAATTAATAAATAATTAATTAATATAAAAATTCACCAAACTCCCGATATTTATATATTCTTAATTAAAAATAAAATTATACTCAAAATTTTTTCCCAAGATTGACCATTTGCATTTTAAATATTTGTGAAATTTGAATGGGAATAATAATTAAAAATTAGGTTAATTTTCCCCTTTCATGAATTCAGATAGGGAGAATCTTTCCCAATAGAAGACATATGAATATTGTATGGGAAGATGATCCCATGTGTTTATCCAATTTAATAAAATAAGGAATATTTATTAAAAAAAGTGAAGGTAAAAGCTATATGAAATGCAATTTAATAAAATAAGGAATACTTGTTAAAAAAAAGTTAAAGGTGAAATCTATGTGAAATGCAAAAGATGTTTTTAAAGTGGACTCATTCCTTCTGTACACTCCGAATTAAAAGATGGCTTCGTTATGACTTCGTCAAATATATATACAATTGAAGATTAAAAACGTGATGAAGTTGCTGGTTCACCTTACAATGTTTTTTCTGCATTTCTAAACCATAAAGATCCTTCATGCTTTCACAATTCCTTGACGTTGTCACAATTTTATGGTGTAAATTGCCAAATATATATATATATTATTTAAAAAAAAGATTTATATGGATTTTAAAAAGTGACCATTGAGGATAAAATCATTCTTCATTTTGTTGTTATTAATAATTACATAAGTAAAAGACTCATATATATTAGATAATGATTTTGCCACAATTTCTATGTCATGATAATATTAGATAATGATTTTGGAGCAACTCCTATGTCATGATATGAGATATATTAATTATAATATTGGTAATAATTAATATTTATTGAAATTAAATTTAGTTTATTGGATTTTAAAATGGTAAGTAAATATTTTGTGTGTTTTAAGAAAAAATTTAGTTTATTGGATTTTAAAAATAGTAGGTAAATAATTTATGTATTTTAAGAAAATGTTTCCAACCAACAAATGTGTTTATCATCACGAGAAATTTATATGTTTGTTGAATAACATTGTATAAGTGTAATGATATTAGATATACTATTTATAATATTGGTAATAATTAATATTCATTAAAATTAAATTTAGTTTATTGGATTTAAAAAATGGTAAGTAATTAAGTTGTGTGTTCCATTGGGATAATATTATATAAGATGTTACAATTACTTGATTTGTTTTAGAATTTTACTTTTACACTTCAAAACTTTTAAGAGAAACATTCTTAAATCATTCTAGTTTGATGAATTAAAAGGTTAGTATTGGGTTGAAAATTGTGAGGGGCTAGGGTTGGCAATTGTTATTCTTAACCTTGGAGGAACAATAGTTTATATCTATACTTGGACTCTTGGAATCTCTACTAATAATTTCGCTAAAGGATATACACTTTTGCAATACCTAAATCTAGCAAAAAATATTCACACCAAGAACTTGAAATGGTGGGGAATTCTAAAATTATTACAAGGTACATGATCTCTGGCACAATTATAACATCTATGATGAAGAGGATCAGAAACAATAAAGATTCATTTGTAAATGTGAACTTCTAACACATATTGCAAGAAAATAAATTAGCAGTTGATCGCCAAGCCAACCTAGCTACTCGTAAAAAAGTCGAGACAATCATTATTAATGGTAAGTAGTACTTTCAAGTAGTCCCATGATCAAGTAATGAAGAGCTCGTGTGACATCCAATTAAATCAATATATGGCTCACCACGTGACATTCAACACACACATAGAAAATATATGTGAGATGAGACACTTTCCTTCCTTTATGGTCACATGTTAGTATCTTCCATCATGCTAATTAATGGATACCTTGCTTGAGTGTGGTGTAAGTGAGAATTGGTGTTGACAGCTCAGGTTTAGCTGGGCATCTATAGGTCTTGGAAAGAACTCAAATTTTACCAAGTCTTGGTCATTTGGAGTTTGTGGCTATCAATTTGGAAGATTTTTGGTGGTTCCCAGTCAATTTTCCAAGTTTGAGGTTCCGTGTCTTTTTCTTTGAGCTTGTGTTAGAAGTTATAGCCATATTGTAAGATTCATATTGATTTGGAATTTGTTTGGATCTTTATCACCTTATAGTTAGTGTTAAGGGTTACAATTTGATTCTCTATGATTCTCGAGCCATTAGGGCATTAGCCTCCATTCTATTATAGACTTGGTGATTTGGTTTACATAGCAAGCCAAGTAATTCTAGGAGTAGAGGTCTCTCCTCCTTACAATGCAACTAGTTTAATGATGAGAGGAAAATGGGTGATAAGGAACTAAGGGAGACACGAGGGCTCTACAACATTATGGGGAAACTATAGTGGATCACACAGCACCTTTTGTTCAATATCATAAGAGGTTCTAGTCCAAGAAACCACTTCTAGCTCCTGGATTAAGGTCATCGTGGGCATCCTTTTGCAAAAGAGTTCCATCAGTGCATTGGAGACTAAAATAAAGGAGCCGTGCCACCTAATTATTCATTGGTTTACTAGGAGACACTATGTATCTAACAATCTAATCCATTCTACAAACTGGATCCTCGACTTGTTGATGAATGACAATGTAGTCCATCGTCATTCATCCCAAGAGGAAACAAGGAAAACAATAACAGGACTTTAAAAAGAAGTTGAGGATGAGGAAGCTAGTTGATTCACATTATGCTTATTAAATAGATATGTTCTTCAAATTGCTTAGGCTATTAGGTCTTTTTTATCGATTTTATACTACTAAACATTTTAAAATAATGATGTATCTGAAGATGCTCTTAGCTTTCAGCTTATGTTGAATTAGGACATCCTTTTGGTATGTGAACTTCTATGATGAAGGAAATTTTGTTGTATCAATGTTGTGAGCTATGTCGTATCCTTTAATTAAAAAAAAAATCTCTAGTTTCCTTTTTTTTTTGACTTAGGAAGGTCGGTATCGTAACAAAATTTTTGTAATTACAGTCTAATGTAGTTATATGCAAAAAAATCTAAGAGAAAGCATTTTTCATCTTCAACCCTCATAGTGTCACATAGATGATAAATTATTTCAACCCATGACATTTGAGGAATTGTCTAACACCCCATTTCACTATGGAGATCATGAGAGTTTGTTTTATTTTGACAATGTTGATTTTCTTCTTTACACTAGTCAAAACACTAAGATACTTTTGATCTTCAATCTTAAGGTTAATCACCTCCTTATTGTTGATTTTTGGTAGCATCGGATGTGCTATAGCCATGAAAATTGATGGGAAGGCTAAGGCACATAAAATCTCCAAGACCCAGAAATGGTTTGGGGAAATTCCACCTGGTTGGAGAGATATTAAAATAATTAATATTTTTAATGGGGTTCCTAAGTCTAAACTTAGGAAAATTAAAATATTAATGGGTATTAATATAAAACTAGGTGAGAATGTTCTAAATGACATGGATCAAGCCAAATCTAATCTTAGCCATTGATTAGAGACTTAATCTAGGCCGTTGAAGACTGAACATGATAAGTATAAGAGGAGGTTTGGGGGTCAGCTGGAGATACAATGTAGAGACCGATAGGGCTAACACAAAGGCAGCTAGAGCTACATAGTCAATGCTAGAGAGTCAATGAAGAGACCGAAGAGGCTAACAAAAAGGCAGCTAGAGCTACACAAAGGCAACAGGAGCTACATAGAGGCAGATGGGGACTGCGCAAAGGCAGAGAGGTCTGTGTGGGTGACACAGAGGGGCCAAGTGTTGACGCAAAGAGTCAGGAGGCTGATGCAAAGGCTTTAGGACTATGCTGAAGCTAGCAGGGCTGATGTAGGGTCAAGAGGAAGCGCTGTAAGGATTTTTATCGAGCAGACTAGAGTTGAGAGGCTGAAAATATGTCTCCGAGAGGAGGTATTACTGTCGTGTAACAATCGCTGTTGGGTGAGCCATTTCTGGCACCCTAGTTGTACTGAAGAATTTGCATAATAATAAAACCTTTAGAACTATTGCACCGGTTTTCCCACATTGGGTTTTTCCCGGGGATGATTGTCCGAAAATAACGGTGTCCCTTGTGTTTTTGTCTCAATATTTCAGTTGTTGATCTGTATATGAGTTAAGGCCGCATTTGTGTTTATTTCAATATTTATATTTATAAATAACTTGTTAATGGAATGAACAAGTAGGAGAAATTAAATTAGATAATGCAGTAGGGATTTCTAACGTGTCATACTTAGAAATTTCAACACTTACAGTATGTGATTTTTGTTTTATCTTCTTATTTATCACCCCACAATTTCTCCTTAAATTTAGAAGTAATAATATTTTTAATATTCACATTATTTCTAAAGTGACTTCTTTACTCCTCAATGGTTTAGCCACATCTTATGCTACCCTCACTTGAGCAATTAATGATTTTAATTGAATCTTAAAGTAATTTTAGGAAGAATTTTGTCTTCCATGTTGTTTAATTTGTTCTTATATATTAGGTACCTACTCATAGCCATGCTCTCAATGGGGAAAGACTTGCTTTTATCAAGAGGATAGGATAGGGTGTATCCCTTTAATTTTGAGATTATGGGCCATAATGCTTTTGGATTTTCTCTATATTTCTCTATAATTCTCTAGAGATGCTATAACCCCAAACTTCACAGTCATATAAAATGCCATGAGTGATAGGAGTTTCAAAAAGGAGTTTCTTCTTAACTGACAACCAAGGGTTTGCTAAATTACAACTATTTTCTAGCATATAATACACTTTCCATCCTCAATTTATCCTTTTTTCGAATGTTATTGCTCTAGTTAAGATTGTGATTGAGATTGGTTCTGAGAAATTTGTATGAAGTTACTTCCTCCAAGTTGTTGTTGTCATACATCAAATTAGTGTAAGTGATCTTAATGGATTTTAATTATCTTAACCTTCATTTGTTAGTGTTAATAATCATTACCATACTAGAGAAAAAATCCTTGAGAGTTTTTAGTTTCTTGTTAAGATCATACAGACTCTTCATTATAAGAACAGTGTCATTAGTGTATAGAAGAAAGATGATGACCATACCAATGAGAGTTGGATTAACACAACCCACTTCTTCCAAACAACTGTCTAACTTGTCAATTTATATGCCAAAAAGGGAAGGAGATAGGGAACAACTTTATTTAATTCCTATGTGACATTTAATTTAGACCAACCCTTAATGTTCCTACACAAGACAATAACATTCTCATACAACCTTACTGTAACAACTGTCAACTTGAGAGGAACTTTAGCTCTTCTAACATATTTCGAAGGTTAGTCCTAGGCACTATGTCAAAATATTTTCTAAAGTCAATGAAAAAATATAGGTGATTAGTTAGTAACACTCCTTCACAATGATCCTTAATGTAAAAAGGTGGTCCATAGTTAAATAATAATTCCTAAATCCGGCCTAGTCTTCAACTCTTTTCCATGACTTTTTAGCCATGCATTAATTGTTTTTTTCCAAAATAATTCTATATAATTATGCTAAAATGAAGCTAATCATGGTGGTCCTATAGTTATGTATTATATTTATCCTCACTTTTAAAAATAAGTAAAATGAGACTTTGAATCCAAAGTTTAGGGAAACCCTACTTAACTACCAAATTAAAGAGCTTGTAGATGTGAGAAATAAAGATAGACGCTCCAATTTTTAAAATCTATGTGTTGCTTTTCTTTTTGCAAATAACTTATCCTTAAACTCTATATAGTTTATAATTTTTTTTCATTAATAAAATAAAGACCATTAAATGGAAATTTTCTATCTCATAACACTTCAATTCACCTATAATCAAACACAATTCAAATAATTTATTACTTATATTTACTTATTAATCATATTTACTATAATTATATTGATATAATTAATAATATCCCACAAAATATAAAAACTAATTTTGAATTCCACTCAATCAATTTTTTTTGTTAAAATATAATTTTATTTTATTGGAAAAAAAAAACTATTACTCAATATGTATTTTCATGTTTTAAATAAAGATATACGTTCTATTTTCATGTTTTAAATAATGGAAGCCTGAACTCTATTAACGATTTAGATTATAAATAAGTTAAGGTTTAATGATCATGGATGATAATTTTTTTTGGTTGAATATTTTGATGCTTTCTTGGACAATATCTTTTACGATTAAATTTTATTCTAGAATATAGTGAAAAGAGAGAAAAGAATTTTAGTAAAAGATTTATGATCTGGCTAAAAATTTACATTTGCAAAAGTTAAAATGTCACTTGTGTTGATGATAAGATTTTATGACCTTCGGTAGAATTTTTTGGCTCTCAGCTAAATTCTTCTTTTAATTAATGAATGAATTGATTCACCACGGAAATATGCTGTTTTAAGCCTTTGAATCTGATCCCCCGAAGGTGCAAGGTTTTCCATGCAAGGCCATGAGGAAGAAATGATGACCACAGATTGGTTGATCACTTCTTCTAGAAAGTCAACAGGAACCAAAGAAGTATTAAAGAAAATAATTATGGTTACAATTTAACAGAATTGGCCTGCGAAGAAAATCATACCCACAGATTGGGTGAGACACTTGATACAGAAAGTCAATATGAAAAAATGAAATATTAAAAAAATAATATTTATTATTACCATTTAAGGACTATGAAGAGTGGTTTCAGTGGTTAAATTTTGACCAATTTTCTTGGGTGACAGTTTGCATGTGAGAGGAAGGCCACAGCACGTGGCGTCGATTGGCATACCCATTCATATCGATTTTTCAGACTTCTTCGGGGTCAAAATATTTGCGCCTAGAGTCCAAAAAAATGCAACCATCTATTGTTATATGATAGCAGCAGCTTGAATCGTTCAAGCAGTAGAATACACAGATTGAAAGCTTCTTTTAGCCCATGAGTTTGAGAATTTACAGTAGAATACACAGATTGAAAGCTTCTTTTAGCCCATGAGTTTGAGAATTTATAGAGACTGACAAGAACCCAAATGGAATAGGAAGGACCTTCCTCTTCTGCTAAGAACCCTTATTTTTTAAAACAATAGTTTGGGTATCAAGGAGCAAAGAAATGGGATCTTTCAAAGGGCATGCGCTACCAGGAAGTCTGTTTCTGCTGGTGGGATTGTGGCATATATGGAACTCTGTGATGAATTATGTAACAAATCCCAAGTCTCACAGGGTAAGAGTATGGCATCCTGTGCCTGGGATCAGTGGTAATCTCAAGTATTTGGAGATATATATCATTGTGATTGGTTCCTTTGTGGACATGTGCATTGAGTTCTTCTATTCTCCCCATTTGAAATATTTTGTTGATGGTTCTCTCAACTCCGCACACATGAATGATTTCGAACATGCTGGGATGCTGCTCATGTTCTTCATCTTTGGAGTTTCTGTGTTGGTCAGCGAGAAAACAAGGTACTTTACTTTCTAGAATTTGCTTTTGGGTATCGTCTTGTTTTATTGATGTTTGAAATTTGGATAGAGTTAGGAGATGCCTTGGATTTTTTCAGAAATGAAATTTTCAGTTTGTATTATATTAATGGGATGACCCTTTTGGGATGGGACTCAGGACAATCCTCTAGCAAGCAGCACCTTGAATAAGCCCATGTCCTTGATCGAAAGGTAGGCTTTCTTTGACAAGTGGTTTTGGGCTAAATTGGAAACTAATTCATGTGGTGGTGCTACTGCATAATTTTTAGTTTGATTTTCAGCTGGCTTTATCAACTCTGTCGTTATTAGGCAGTAGCAATTTTCTGGCAGTTTCTTGGGTACTGAGCCAGTTAGGAACTTTTTGTCATTCTGGTTCATCCAGCTATGATTTTGGTCAGAGTGGTTCCAGTGAACTGGGACACTCCAAATAACATCTTCCAATCAAGGGCGAGGGGATTAGTTCGTCTTTGCCTTCCTTGAACAGAAGTCAGGCCCTACCCATGTTGTGTATTGCCTAGGTCTTTTTTGTAGAATATGGAACCCTTAGAAAGACCAAGGGTTTTGTCTATTGGGGCGTTTACATGGCTGAACTTCATTAAATGTCACAAATGGGGTTCTCGAATCTAAACCCCTTTTGTGTGCATAACAGTAGGCAAGATTACAGGACTTTGAATCCAGAAATAACTCGAAAAAAAATCGTTAATATAGGTCATACTACTTGGTACAAAACACCATAGGTTCTAGATCTCTGACAGGCCTGGCGGTTGTTTGTTGTGAAATTTTGCGAAAAACAAGCAAAATTACTGTTTGCTTTCCTATGTATTTATGGACAGATGATCAAGTGTCACTTGTGAGATGTGCAAGTGGAACTTGCTGAGTCAATCTCACTTCTGTTGAATTGTGAGTTCAAGGCAGATTCAGAAGAGCTGGCTTCGCTTGGTTTTCTCAAAGAGCAGGGTTGACTCAGATTGGAAGAGTCTGGTATCACAGAGAGCAGGGTGTTTTCATCTATTTTAAATTCCCTGATTTCTTGTTCAACATCTGACCATTTTCCTCAGATTGGATTTGGGATGTCTCTGAAGCTGCTGCTTCCATTCTGTTAAGTGTTTCAGTATGTTTGCTAGCAGCCACCTACATCTGTTAGTATTATTATTGTAATATTTCTGGCTTGCTCCCAAGCCTAGTATTTCAATTTATAGGTGCATATGTTGTTGGGAGCATGTTACACAGCCTGTACTGATTTTGATTTAGTATTTCAGTTTGTAGACACGTGTTACTGGGAGCATGTTTTACAGTCTGTCCTGATTTTGATTTTGATCTAGCTAACCTCACGGCTCAAACACAACTCCACACTTCCCTGACTGCTTACAAATTTTCAATCACTGTGGTAAACGTCCATTAAACTTGCCTTTGGGTGCCATGAAGGTCATAGGACCTGACCATGCAAGCATTGGCTATGCCAAAAAAGGAGCAACATTCTTGGCTTATCAGGAGGAAAGTATTGATGCGGAACAAAATCCCAACATAGGGATATGCCACTGTATTAGTAAGACTTGTAATATGCCACTGTATTAGTAAGACTTGTAATTATTATGCACATCACATAGATAACAACTACAAGCTTTGGTAGATATGCACTGCCCTCTTACAAATTTGCATTCACTGCAATCCATCCAGGTGAATTTTCTTGGGTACTTCACAGGAATGGTAAAATCCCATTAATTTTCTTTTGAATGCCCTAAAGAGAAGGCAGACCCCAAGGATAACCCATCCAGGCATCAGCTATTTCAAATGATGAGTAGCATTCCTAGCATTAATATGGAATGAAATCCTAGCATGGGGATGCATTTTTCTTTTGTTGATTGTTAGTTTGTCCATGACTTGCGGGACTAGTCTTTGGCTAGGAATCTGTGACCTAGGACATCCATGTCGTCAAAATCACCTGAGGTTCACACTCAGCCCGGGCTACACCGACCTTTAACATGACTGAAATTTTTTGTACCCACAGGGTTTTGAACCAGCGACCTTCACACAAGGACCTTTAACATGACTGAAATTTTTTGTACCCACAGGGTTTTGAACCAGCGACCTTCACACAAGGAGTGCCTTGGCCCTTAACTGAACACCCTGTGGTTTTGAACCAGCGACCTTCACACAAGGAGTGCCTTGGCCCTTAACTGAACACCCTGTCGCCAATTGTTTTACATCTTGTGGTGGCATGGGGATATGTTACTGTAGTGGCAAGACTTCTTATTTTTATATGAGTTTCTTATTATTATGCCCAGCTCATAGATAACAACCACTAGCCAAAGAGGGTCCACAAGGCATGAAACCAAAACTGCAGGTATGTTAGCACCAGAATGAGGGACGAGTCGACGACACTATTGCATCAACCTAGGGACTTACACCCCAAAGCCAGGTTTTGGATTGACTGGTTTTGGATTAACAAAGCTTTTGTTGTGGGTAAAGCCTTATAAACCACTTCTGTCTCACAATTGTTACACGTAGGATTATTCACAGTGCACAGATGCAACGTAGGGTAGATTAGGAGAATACCCATTTCCAGATGTGCACTAATTGCAGCAGGCTCACTGTGTAGTATTCTAAGAGTAACTTTGAACTCATCAGTGCCCTCTATTCTACTATGTTTGAGCTGAATCTATAATCACTAGAGCTATTCTCAGTATTGTTTGTTTCTGTTATGCTTGTCAGATTAGATTGCAGTTACTAGTGCTTTTGTTTTTCTGCTGTTGTGTTTTAATCGAGATGGCCATGTTTCGTAACAGGTACTTGCCTCTTCCATATGGAGTGCTGGGGATCATTGCAGCAATGGCGTTTTTTGCAGAGTATCTCCTGTTTAACTTTCATTCTACAAGCCATGCTGGTCTTGAAGGCCGCTATCACCAAATTCTAGTGCTGCTTGTGGGTCTCTGTATTATTTCAGCAGTATTGGTAGCAGCATTTCCCAAGAGCTTTGTGGTAGATTTATTAGGTGGCATTACATTTACATTGCAGGGTATTTGGTTTTATCAGGTTGCATTTACTTTGTATGGCCCTATGATGCCAACTGGTTGCGGCATCAAGGATCATGAAATAGCATGTGAGTCCAGAGAATTTGAAATGAGAGGACAACTCTTGGCAAATTTTCAACTTGGTGCTATAGTGTTATTAGTACTAACGATGGTCTTATTTCAATTTGGATTTGCGGCATCTCGTTGTGGCCATCCAAGTTTATATCACTCCAACAATGAATCACAAGACAAAAGGTTCAATCAAAACGGTATGGCTTTACATATTTAAACCTTCAGAATCTCGTCTTGGGGGCTAACCTGCTCAAAGATGAATCTCTGATGTCAGGTTTGTAAAAGGCCATCCATGCATATGCCATTCCCCAAGAAATAGTATCTGAATTTTATTTCAACCAGTTGAACTCAGCTGTGAGGGTTATACCTGTTTGTATAAGGTTAATGCCTGGGATACCTCATTCATTCTTTTTATCAGCAAATTCAAAATTTTCAACTGCAGATATTGTAATTACTGGAGGTGAGTGCTAATGCTAATGTGCCTGCTTGAATTTTAAGCCTTTTGTGTTGGATTGTTCAATTATCAATTAACCATTAATGTGTATCGAGGTTATCTGTGTGTGTATACTTTTTTAACTATGTTTCTTAGCTTTTCTTACATTTTTGGTTGTGAAGATAAGATGTTAGAATCAGATCAGTATGTTTTCAAAAGGGTAACAAGTAATCTTGAAGGTGTCAAGCTTTACAAATTTACTTCTTTGTATATAAGAGAGTCTAATGCTTGCAAGCTAGCATTCATTGCAAATTTAATTACTGAAAGATTGCAGTCTTGGGTCCACGCTTGCAACCCGTATCTCATGTCAAATATGATGAAATGAAAATCAAGGCCATGGTTGCAGCCTTGTTCTGTTTCTAGTTTTTTGTTGACTTTGCAGGGGATAAGCCCCTTTGATCCAGGGAATACTCCTATCATAGGGATGTTTACCTGAGAGATGAGTAGGCCTTGAATGGTAATAGGTTATTAAACTTTTGCATCCTACAGTGGAATGCTGGCTTGGACCTTATGACTCTTTGCTCTTTGGGACTTCTGCATGGGACCCTCGGTCCTAGTCACAAGTTGGCAGCAACATTGGTAACTAGTCCTTGTTTTGGTTGGTGTAACATCCTTTGTGTAGATGGAGGAATGAAGTTACACACCGTGCACAGAACCGTGAATATGATCCCTTTGAAAGGGCATTAATACAGCCATTTATAGGGTGGGGTGCACTTGATGAGATTTGAACCTTGGTGATCACAGTGGTAAGTTGCCACTTTTTACTAGACTACAGCTTGACGGACTACAATGGTAAATCATCTGGAAGCACTCCCTTTTAAACTATAATAATCTCCCTCTGTTTTAAACATTCATTTTGCAGAACCATGTAATTTAAATCGGTTTCGATTTTTTTGGTTTATCGACTGTAAATACTACAAAATATACAGAATACCAAGTGGAATGTTTTTTCTTGAATTTTACACACACATATTAAAATCTTTTACACTACATGTCAACCAATTGAAACTTAATAATCCCCATATTTTGTTAGGCCAGCTCCATCATCCATGTTGATTTCATACAGTACCACAGCAATCTATCTAATCAGAGGTTTAGATTTGATTTGATTTCATGTAGGATTTTCACAATCTCTTCTTTTACCATGTTACTAAGTTCCCACCCTTTCAGTTTGTAAGTGAGAATGAGATTGCATGTACCTTGCTAGTCTCAATTTAGAATAGCATGAATAGCTCCAATTAGCAATCAGCATTCAACTCTTTAAAAGTACACATGTCACAAGTAAGATTTTTTCCTTTCCTCCACTCAATCTAGACCCAACTGATAGAATCTCAGTAATCTATATAGTTCAAACTTACATTTGATTTGATATGTCACTTTAATTTAAATTTCAATAGGGTGAAAATGGCCAACATAATAACATTGTGATGGCTTTATTGGCTTTTTCTCTTTCCTTCTCTTTTCTCTCAATCTTCATTCAAACTCTACTCCTTTATTAGGAGACAACTCTTCCTTATGTTAAACCATCCTGAGGTGAAAGATCCAACCTGCCAATCAATAATTCAGAGTTAAATATCCATAAATACTTTAGCAGTTTTCACTTGCAAACGTTATTCCAAAGATATTCTGGATACAATTGAATACATCCGAATGGTTAGATTTTTTTGTGTGAATTTCTGCAAATGATTTCTATTATAAAGAAGAAGTATTACATTGATTGCTGTTCCATATGAAATCTATCTTGCCAAAACTAGATCGGTCCATGACTCAAAAGAAAACTAGACTATGAGATATGCATGTATCCCCTCAGAGACACATTAATACCATTCAGTTGTAGTCACTATTTGAACAAAAAGGAATTAAAGTATCCGTGGCTGAGAGCAAAAACACCAAGTGACACACTCACTATCGCTATGCAAACTGTAGCTACCACTTACTCAATTTTGAATTTCATGACCGGTGACTGTATTCAAAAACAAGAAGCAAAGAACTGCAAAATTGATTATGCCAGGAGTGCAACGGCCAGGAAACGAGAGCCAGGTGCAGCAGAAACTAAGCCAACTATTCCAGCGCCATCGCATCATTTGCAGGAGTCTGTTCCGAGGATCCTAGATGAAAATTGGTGAGAGTGGCGTTGAATTTAGCTGAGGTGAGGTAGCAACTAGAAGTGCTACAGTCAACGGCACATCATTAATAACCGCAAGAGCCTCATGGTCCTCCACTGATTCAGCATCAAATCCAGAGACTACATATCCCAGTGGTTAAATGATATTAGGATTTGGAGCAGGTTACCCAGTGGTTAAATGATGTTAGGATTTGGCGCAGCTTACCTATTAGACGTTTTTAATTTTTTTTTGTTAGAATCTGGTCATGAATTTGTTTTTTTAGACTGAATTTTAATTATTTAAAATATGTTTTATGTGTCCCAAGCACACATAAAATACAGAGCAAAATTTTAGGACACAAGCTAGTGGTGCCCCAAATACATATAAAATAATTGCCTTGCTGGAATATTTTTAATCGAGTAAAATTTCATGGATGATTACTAATCAATTTTATCTTAATGTGAGACAAACCAGTATTACATAAACCAGTATTACATGGGATTGCGTGCCAGAGGGTTGGGTGTATCCTCCCATGTCATATACCCTAGGGCCCGGCGTTTGATGAAATATTTTACCACGCTAAACCTGAAATACAATCCAAAAACATTTGGTCAAAGTTGTGATAACAAGAGGGGGCATGGGTACACCTTTTCTCAAAAACCAAGACTCTTCAGTTTTTATGTGTACACCTTTTCTCAAAAACCAAGACTCTTAGGGTTTTTTTTTGGTAAATAAAAAAATAAAAATTATAAAATATTAAATTGAATTCACCTTAATGATACATACTTCTTAGTTGATATTTATAATTGATGTAGTTTTTGATTTTTTTTTTAAATTATTATTTTAAATAAAAAATAAAAATTATAAAATATTAAATCCAATTCACTTTAATGATACATACTTCTTATTTGATATTTATAATGGATGTAGCTTTTGATTACGAGATGAGTAAGTTATTATTATTTTTTTAATAAGTCATCTTACTCATACATCTTATTTGACATTTATAATTGATGTAGTTTTTGATTGTGAGATGAGTAAGTTATTATTATTATTTTTTAACCAGTTTAAGTGATTTTTTATTATTATTCAAATTTATAATTTGTTTTTGAGTCGTCCAATTTGAATAGAAAATCATTGTTATTTAAATTACAAAATTAGGAAAAAGATATAGTAATGTTTAAGCTATTTTTGCTTGAGCTAGTTTCATTATTTTTTATATTATTTTTTATTTTTATTTTTATTTTTTAAATTCGATTGTTCATTTAATTATGATTTAAATTTCGGTGTGAGAGGAAGAGGTTCAATGTGGAGATAAGGTCAAAGACTCAAATCATTGAATCATTTATTCATAACTTTTATCTACTAGTGAGGAGGTATGGTCAAAGGCTTGAGGAGGTAGGGTCAAAGGCTTGAATTACTATTGTTTTTAATCTTAAACAATTTTTTTAAAATCCCATGTTTATAATTTTTAGTCTTCAAAATTGGTCTTTAGGCATGATATCACTGATTAAAAAATAAATAAATCAGCGAGTCAATTTTGATTAGAAACCCTTGATGTTGGTAATGGCAAAAAATAACCCTTGTTCCAAATCATATGAAAGGATGCTCCATTATCAATATACCATATATTGTTAGCCATTGAGCTTGCCATGCAAAGTATGAGCGAAAACTCCTCAAAATGAGAAGTGAACTCTTCCACCTTTGTTGATGTTGCCACGTGATCCTTCTTTGATCCCTTCTTCCTAGTTGAACACTTGGTGGACTAGTTCCCAAACTAATGACAAGATAAGAACTTCACTTTGCTAAGATCTTTCTTCTTCTTGCCTCCTGAATTAGACTTGTCCCCTCTTGGATTTTTCTTTCCCCAGGCCTTGCCCCCTTTGCTAGTTAGGGCAAAGTTTTCTTCTTCCTCAGTCTTTGCATGAGCCCCATATTTAGCTTGCTTCTGGATCTCCTCTTACATGCAATCATTCCATAGCCGCTCCCAATTTGAGAGCTTTTCTCTTCCACCCACTGCATCAATGAAGTTTTCCCATGACTTGTGAAATCCCAATAGTGCAAAGCTGACAAGGTCTTTGTCTAAGACTGTCTTTCTGACCCTTGCTAACTCGTTCTTCACTCAAGTGAATCTGGTTAGATAAGAAATCACAGACTTAGACTTAGTCATCTTGATATTTTTGAGATTATCTTAGAGTACCAGCTATTGAAATGTGGCAACAAAAATATTCCAATTTAATTTGTCCTTGAATTAAATTGTGAACTAAAATCGAATTTAGTCTTAACAGCTACTTGGAAATAATTAATTAATTCATTTTGAATTAATTAGTTGGAGAAATTCAAGTTAGAAGTCTTTCTGTAGTCATGCAAGAGTTATCCCTTAAATTAAGGAGATATGAATGAGTTATATTTGAGTTGTAATTAGTTAACTCAGTTTACTGAGTTAAGTCCAGTTAAATTAGTTCTAAATTGTTTGAAAAACTAATAAAGAGTTAACAGTCAGTTGATGCATGCATGCACTCAACTAGTGTACTCTAGTTAACTGAAGATTCCCTCATCAAAAACTCATGCATGTGTATTCTGAGAAAGACCTAGTTGAGATTAAAGTAAAGGATAATGTACTATCAGTTGCATGTGTTTTCAAATAAAGAAAACGCATGCATGCAGTCAAGGCATCATTCCTTGAGGATTGCGTAGTTCTGATAGTGTGTGAGATCAGAGTGTTCCACTTGGTGAGGTGAGAATCATCCCAGAGGAATAGCGCAAGGAAATATGATCTTGGAGGGCAGAGAGGAAGGCTGGAGAGAAGCCAAGTTTTCCTGTGAGCATCTGTGAGGATTGTACTGAGAGCTGGCTAGCTGTGAGAGCTAAGGCTCTATATAATTCCTATGTATTTCCACCTTGTATGATAATACAGATAGTGGGGTTTTTAGCTGAGGCTTTCCCCAAAGTATTTTCATGTGTATCGTGCATTGATTCTTCTTCTTCTGGTTATATTGTTCAACTCGATCTTTAAGCTTCCGCAAATTGATAGTAGAAGTAACTTATAATATTTTTCTTTGATTTATATTTCATTATCGTGTTAACCTACATCAGATTTTCCACATGGTATCGTAGCTGTGAACAGTATACTGAGAAGAGAATTTGAAGTTTAAAATTCGGGTTGCAGGTGCAAATCGAATTCATATCATACTTTAAGGTTGGCCAATGGCGTTCTATGGCTTGAGACTCGAGTATGCCTTGGAAGGTAGCTTGAATTACATATAATGGAAGATAGAATGGAGGTTGTATTATAAGACAATGGCTTGAAGGAATTCATTGATCAAAAAATCACAAAGCCAGCCTCAACTAATGCACAAGAGTTGGCTAAGTGGAAGAAGTGTGTGGTGAAGGCGAGACGGATCATCCTTGAGAGAGTTTGAGACCATATTGTCTCGAGTCTCCATAGGAAGGATACTCCATTTTCAATGTGGAAGACATTGAAGGACCTCTACCACAATAGTAACGACTAGAGGCAATTGGCGCTCAAGGATATGCTTCGAAGAATCAAGATGGATAAGGGCGATATTATTTCCACCTATCTGAACAAGCTCACCACCTGCAGAGATGAGCTTGGCAGTGTGGGAATAACTACTGCCGATGATGATATGGTGAGCCTCCCTCTCGTTGGCCTTCCAAAGAGTTGGAATAGCTACCAAGACTCTGTGAATGGAAGGGAGAAACTATCAGATTGGAAACAACTGTGGTTAGATCTTGTGCAGGAGGAGATCAGGAGGAGCACATGAGATGGTTCTTCATCCAAGGATGATGATGAAGAAAATATGGCCTTAGCAAGTAAGGCAAGGAAAGGAAAGGGGAAGGCTTCCCATTCTAAATCGAATTCTTCTCATGAAGGGAAGAAGGGTGACATGTCTAAAGTGAGATGCTTTAATTGTCACAAGATGAGACATTATGCAACTAATTGCCCATAGAAGAAGTCCAAGAAGGGATCCTCGGAAGGATTGGAAGGTAAAGCATTAGCCTCTCAGTTCAAAATGGACTTTACCCTCATCGCATGCATGGTGTCATCGATGATGGGTTGTGTTTGGTATCTTGACAGTGGAGCCTCATTCCACATGATCGGTGATAAAAGTTTATTCAGTACCTTAGAGGAGAAAGACCTCAAAATGTGCATAGAGATGGGTGACGACAAAAGGTATAGTGTTTCAAGAGGGGGCACAATTGCTTTTTAGAGGGAGCATGGAGCTCCTATCGCCTTGACAGATGTGAAGTATGTGCCTGGACTGAAGAAGAACTTGGTATCGGTTGTGATGTTGGAGGAGGCTATGATGTTGTCTTCAGTAAAGGAAAGGCGTTCCTAAGACACATAGCCACGGGTCAGACCAAAAGGATAGGGATTCGGGTGAAGAATCTCTATAAAATAGAGGTAGATGATTGTGCAACATTGAGTACGAAAGCAAAATTGGTGCAAAGGCAAGACATTGGCGAGTTGTGGCATAGGTGGTTGGGCCATTTGCATCATGGGGCTTTGAAGATAATGCAAAAGATATCTACAGGACTTCCCAAAGGTAAACTTGAGCAAGTTGACACATGCAAAGGTTGTACCTTGGGAAGGTACACCAAGTCTTCCTTTCATGATCGAGACAGTCAAGCAGAGGCTATCTTAGAGTGAGTCCATACTGATTTGTGTGGACCATTCTCGATGACATCCACAATGAAGCAAAGGTATTATGTGATTTTCATTGATGAATATACTCATAAATGCTGGATTTATTTCATGTAGAAGAAGGACCAAACTTTCACAAAGTTTTGTGAGTTCAAAGCTTTGGTCGAAAAAGAGTAAAGGAAGAAGATCAAGGCCTTGAGACGCGACAACTGTGGAGAATATGTCTCTCAAGAGTTTAAGGACTTATCTGCAGTGGAAGGAATTAAACGAGAGTTCACAACACCTCATAACCCACAACAAAATGGGGTGGCCGAGAGGAAGAACATAGCTATTGTAGGGGCAACATGGGCAGTGCTCCATGACCAAGGCCTACCACTTCACTTGTGGGCTGAGGCATGCAACACAACGGTCTCTTTGCAGAATAGAAGCCCGCATCACATACTTGGGATGAAGACATCAGAGGAATCTTTCTCCAATAAGAGACCAGATGTGAGTCACTTCAGGATCTTTGGCTCATCGGTATATTGCCATGTGACAAAGGATGCACGGAAGAAGCTTGAGCCGACAGTAGAGTTGGGGATACTTGTGGGGTACACTGATACACCTCACAACTATCAGGTGTACTTGCCTACCAGTCGAAGGACAGTGGTTCGCAAAGATCTCAAGTTTGATGAACAGAAGGCCATACGAGTTTCCCTTGAGAGGGAGCTCCAACTATAGATTGTGGAGGAACTGTTGGTTCCTAAGGAGGAGGAGCCTCAGACTGATGCGGAGCAACGCATGCAGAGGTTCCAGGAGTGGAGACATCCACTCAAGCAAAGTCTTCCAGAGATGGACGAAAGCGCACAAGAGAAGCTGACAGATTGTTGGAGAATGCGAGAGAGAATGTGGGAGCACCATCTTCTCAGTGCAGACTGAGAAGGTCACCTGAGAGGTACATTGGATACATGGCCCTTGCTGGGGAATGTGTTGAGACCAACTTCCTTTGAGGAAGCAGTGCAACAGCCGATTTGGGTTGATGCTATGGTGGAGTATGACTTTATAGTTTGTAACAATGTTTGGGACATGGTTCTGAGCTGGATAACAAGTCAATTGTGAGTTCTCGTTGGCTTTACAAGGTAAAGCAAGCTGCTGATGATGGGAGGATCATGTTGCTGTAGTATAATTTGACAGAGGAGCAAGATGTTGACATTTTGACAAAGACATTGTCAAAGTGTAAATTCGAGTTCCATAGAGACAAGATCGGGGTGGAAGATAATCCCTTTCTTGTTGAGAGGGAGTGTTGAAATGTGGCAACAAGAATATTCCAATTTAATTTGTCCTTGAATTAAATTGTGAATTAAAATTGAATTTAGTCTTAACAACTACTTGGAAATAATTAATTAATTAATTTTAAATTAATTAGTTGGAGAAATTCAAGGTAGAAGTCTTTCTGAAGTCATGCAAGAGTTATCCCTTAAATTAAGGAAATAAGAATGAGTTATATTTGAATTGTAATTAGTTAACTCAGTTTACTGAGTTAAGTCCAGTTAAATTAGTTCCAAATTGTTTGAGGAACTAATAGAGAGTTAACAGTCAGTTGATGCATGCATGCACTCAACTAGTGTACTACAATTAACTGAAGGTTCCCTCATTAGAAACTCATGCATGTCTATTCTGAGAAAGACCCAGTGGAGATTAAAGTCAAGGATAGTGTACTATCAATTGCATGTGTTTTCTTATAAAAAAAACTCATGCATGCAGTGAAGGTATCATTCCTTGAGGATTGCACAGTTCTGACAGTGTGTGAGATCAAAGTGTTTTGCTTGGTGAGGTGAGAATCATCCCAGAGAAACAATGCAAGGAAATAGGAGCTTGGATGGCAGAGAGGAAGGCTGGAGAGAAGCCAAGTTTCCTTGTGAGCATCTGTGAGGATTGCACTGAGAGCTGGCAAGCTGTGAGAGCTAAGGCTTTGTATAATTCCTATATATTTCCACCTTGTATGATAATACATATAGTGGGGTTTTTAGCTGAGGCTTTCCCCAAAGTATTTTCATGTGTATTGTGCATTGATTCTTCTTCGTCTGGTTATATTGTTTAGCTCGATCTTTAAGCTTCCGCAAATTGATAGTAGAAGTAGGTTATAATATTCTACTTTGATTTATATTGCATTATCGGGTTAAACTACATTAGATTTTCTACACCACCTTCCTAGCCTCACTTGTATCGTGACATAACCCTAAGATAACTGTCCACATGGCTTGAGCTATCTTCTTTCTGGAAAGGTGAGGTGTGATGTGATCCTTAACTCCTTCAAGGATTATTCTTCTGGCCTTTGCGTTCTTCTTGTTATGTTGGGCCTGCTATTGAGGATTTGCTGGAGCAGTTGGTGGACTCTCCTCAAATCTCGAACCCAAGTATGGCATGCTCTAACTCGAATTGCTCAAAAACACCCTTACGCAAGCCTGCTAGAGAAAACACCCACACACTTGATTTCACGAGAAATGATTGCGCTCTTGTGGAAATTGTGCACCCTACACTGTAGTTATCACTCGCTTATGAGGAAAAAATATACTACTTTCTGGTCTTCAATCAGTCCGTAGCTATGATACCATGTTAGTTTTCTAATACCCAACAACTAATTTGAACAATATTTGGAGATACAAGAACTAGAAATTGAACTGTGAAATTCACTGATAAAATATATTGAGTATTGTAATGAAATTGTAGCAGAAAATAATTTTATGAAGGTAGAAGCACACAATTAACAAAACACCAGAAATACCGAGGAAATCCCCTATATTTTCCTTAACCTTGATATTTGATTATGAATCTTATTTAACTTCTTTATGTTCTTTAGTTAGATCTTTTCATCAAACAATAATAATAACAATAAATGACACAAATATTAGGCTCTGAGTCAGGGCAAAACCCCTCCTAGGGGAAAACCCAAAATCTCTTCTCTTCTTAGCATCTGCTTCAAATGACATACATAGACCCAAACCCTAGACCAAGTCCTTCTCCTAGTAGTAAGTCAACCCTTCTTCAAGTCCTTTTTTTTGCACCAAATTTCAACACACTACAACTTCGACTTGCCAGTTTCGATACTGCTTCTTAACTTGCAAATTTAACCCTGCAATTTTGGTCTTGCAACTTCCAAGAAAACCATAGATCAGTCTCCTCTTGAGACCTTTCTGGACCAAGACATCTCCTCTTAAGATCAATGGGGTCTAGATAGAGTATCCTTCCTTCCAGCTACAAGACGTTGCACTTCATCATACTGCAACATGGACCTGCAATTTCGACCTCTTCCTACAACTCAGAAACCATAGGATTTTGCATGTGCGAGAGAGATAGAGCCCAAAACAAGACATTTCTGTCATTTCTTTTCCCAGACCTTTGCTCTAATTTTTCGCTTCTCCTAGCTACAAATCGAACTTCTTCTTGTGATATCAAACTTGTGGAGTGAGTGTGTCCCAAATGAAATCGAATTTCTTATTGTGATATCAAACTTGTGGAGTGAGTGTGTCCCAAATGAGGTCGATTTGCTTCTTTAGATAGCCTTTTCAAGGGCTCGAATTCCCTCCTTTAGGTTGACTTGATGTTCCCAAGGTCGACTTCTACTTTGGAGCTTCCAAGACTTTCTAAACTAAAAAATAATTCTTTTTACAAATACATTTTGCTTGGAAGGGTCTTATAAACATGATGTTGACTCTTTTGACTTAAGACAATAAATCCTAAGACCTAACAAACCCTAGAAGCACGAAGAGCAAGCTTTTACCTAGAAGACCATCAATAATGAGCATGAACCCTGTTGACCACTCCATGTCAACTACCATATAACGATACACTTTTTTGCAAAGGGATTCCATCTTGTTCAAGCATTCATATCATTCTAGATTCATCATCACCAGTTGTTAGTTTGTCAGAGTTGTAAACCCAATCTGCAAAATGTTAATGTAAATGATGTTAGTAAGAGTTGAAATGTTATTATCTTATGTAAAAAATATTTTAGTGCATGGTCCCTCATACTTAGACACCTTGATTAAGATATTCGAGGGTGGAAAAAATATTAAATTCCCTCAAGTGTCAATTAATTAAATTTTCTGGCAAAAAAAATTAAAATTCAAAGCCAAAAATTTAATTAATTAGAGTCAAAATTAAAATCCTAGAGAAATTAAATTTTCCAAGTGGAAAAATTCGTGGATATCAAGGAAATTAATTTTTGGAGGTCCCCCACCAAGGGAATATTGAAAATTTCAAGAAAAATTGGACTCTTAGGCTTTGGTGGTTAAGTCAAAGTAGTAAACTAGCTCAAAATAATTATTTTTGAGCTAATAAAAAATGTTGTTGTTTTTTTTTTTGAGAAATTTGAAAAGTCTTCAAAAAAAAAAGATTTTCGACGGTAGAGATTAAAAAATGATCAAATATTTATCAACGGTCGAGATTATTTTGACAGGCATCAAACCAACTAGTCGTTATTTTCTACTTGCAGAATTTATCTATAAATTAAAAGTCATTTGCTTTTAAAAAAAGAGAGATTTTTTTGTAAAGAAGCTTTAAGTCAAAATCTATTGTAATTCCTTTTGGAAATAATATAAAGACTTTGGGGTTTATTCACAGTGGTGTTACTCTTCTGCCTCTTGTGTTAAATTTTGGATCATGTTCTTAATGCTCCATTGAATAATATTCTAGAAGTTATTTTTTCTTGAGCTATTGAGTGGATTAACTATTTGCACATATATCTTGCATTAGTTACTGTGTTTACAAATGCATTATAACTTTATTGATCTAGCAGATATGTTTAGATCTTTAGGGTTATGATGTTTATCTAGCCCCTATTGATCTAATAACTTGATCTTTAGTGTGTAGAGATCTCAAGGATTCAGATCTAGGGCGTGAGGGGAAGTCTTCGGTTGGACCAACCAACTCCCATGACAAGAAAGCTTAAGAGTCCACTTTGTTAAATTACAGGCCTTATTTGACAATTGGTTTTGTAGATATCTTGTCTTATTTCTCACACATTTAAATTATTTTACTTATCTATTTTTATTTATTGTGCATTTAACGAATAGATCTGCTTATAAGAGCCATAAATCATTGTGAATATTGTAAAATATAAATTTGTAGATAATTTTGTTTTCTAACCCTTGGGTGTAGCTAGGGTTCTAGGGTTTATTTTGTTTTTTTTTGTATATATTGGGGTTTTGGGCTCTTATAATTTTAAATTTTGTAGGTGAACTTCAAGCTAAATCTGAAGGATTTCAACCCTTGGAAAAATTTTATATGTTTTCTGGAGCTGGATCTAGACCTAGGAAGGTAAGATACACCCACTATTGCTCCTCCAAGCTCAATGCTAAATCTCAAGAAGAGAACGTCAACCTTTAATGGATTTTTTTTGTGATCTAACCTTTGCTTAGGATCTAACCTTTGCTCTAAAGGAGGTGAAAGTTTTAGTATGTTTGATATATTTGACATTTGACATTTTATTGCTATCCTAAAACATAGTTTATGTTCATCAATAACCATTGAAATATAAGTCACATAAACAATTTTGGGAATTGTTTGCATTGCTTTCTTTAGTAAAATAAGAGGTATTTAATGTGCAATTATTGACATTGGTGAAGTTGGATGAGAGGACTAACGCTTGTTGTCTTATAAACTCATTCTCTTTGCATATTAAATGTGCTGTAACTAAATCTAACCCTCTGGTGTCATAAAAATTTATCCATTGTTGTTATAAAATTGGAGAACAAGTGACTTAAAGGCTATTGTTTATTGCATATTGTGAATAGGACAACTAACATTAAAGTGAGCACATTGTTGGGTTATTGTCACATTGTTGCTATTTGTCTCAAGGGCACTAGCACATCCTTGCCTTATCTATTCTCAAAAGGTTTCAGGTTCACTCTTTAAAAGCACATTCGTCTCATAATATAATAATCCAGGTTTCCTAAGTAAATAATTTAAGTAATTGAATAACATTCAAACTTTGGTAAATAAGTGCTCTCATACTGCCATATCTTTTGTTGGAATATGTTGAGGGCCCCGAAATCGGGTCAACAACAAGGGGGATACCCACCCGGTCCGGAACCTGGTTGGCGGCTCCTTGCCCGTTTGGAGTAACGGGTCCGACTGGGGGTAATGGGACCAATTTCCCAATGTGAGGGGTGTGTGTGTGTGTAGAGTTTGATGGTATTGATTTAGGGGTATTTTAAGCTAATTTAATTCTAACTTCTAAACTAACTCTATGCTATTGTAATCTAATGAAAAACAATACATCTAATCTACGCTAACCCGGGGTATTTTCTTCTATTATGCGATCTAAAAAGATTTCGAACAATAGCTGGTAATAAAGATCATTCAGCTATCATAAGAATAGAAATCCATTAAAATAAACCATTCTGCATAAAAAGTTAGGCAAAACAGTTGTGAACAGCATATCGCATAATTGGTTATTCATATGTCAAGCACAAATAAATGACTCCACCGTACAGAAGTGCCAAATGGTAATACACACATTCATACATTAACATATAAAGAACTCATCTGCATATCACTTTAGGAATATAAGCAGAAATTAGTCAAGAGATAAAAGTACCATTTATGATTGATTTCACTAATAAACTTCAAGCAATAACGATTTATTTCTACTTGTTCTAATATCTGCTAAGAGTACAGAAGTGCAACATCAGTAACAGACATTAAAATGCAAACATAAATAAATCTCGATCCATCCATTCATCAAAAACCCCCTCCGAGGGTGCAAAAGTGCATGTTCTGAGGACAAGTTTTTTGACAGATTTCCGGACCCTTCTCCAAATGCCATGAGAAGGGTTAAATACTACTAACTAATTAATCTTAATTACACAAAATTAGGGAACGGCTTCAAATGACCGCCCTTTTACTAAAAGAAAATTTATTTCTAAAAATCAAATCTAATTTATAACCGTTTCTGTATCTGCTCCTTAGTGCTGTAAGCAATGCGCTGTTCGCCCTGAAAGAGTCGGCTGGTTGTCCTTTCCTTTTGTTCGAGCTTGAAAATTAGAAATAACAAGAGCTGGCACCTCTCTGACAAACTAGAAGATATTTTTGAAAACCTTTCTCTAGCTGGGTGTATTCGCTGTGCGTATACTTAGTACAACCCATGTTCCTTTTGAACTGATTTTGCTGTTGCTATTTCGGTTTCCGGTCGTGCGAATGACTCAATGAGTTAGGAGTCGCGTTGTCTGGACAATCCCCTGTATCAAGAATTGCTTCCGTTCTTTGTTCCAGGCTTTTCTGGAGCGTCTTCCTTCTTTTGCGTTTCTCTTTTTGCTTTACCCAGTCTGAGCTTCAAGATCTTTTGCAAACACGCTGCTTTTGTGCGCCTTTGACTCTGAGTCTTAGATAGTCTATTTTCATCAGCGCCTGTTGGGTGATACTTTGGAATCCGCGGTCCTGCTGCATGCGGCATCCATTTGCGGAGGCATCTTCTCTCTGTTACCCCAATTGGCGCTTTCCTCTTTTCCTTAGATGTTTCCTGCATATAGATTTATATCAGTTACATGTCTTGCAGTTTACGCAAAGAAGAAGAGAAATGATGAAAAGATTGACATGAAAGAATTAAGTTCTAATGAATGCGTAATTCTGACACTCATCATGATTTGACTCTTCGAAAAACGCGATACAATCATTCTTGGATACTGAAGCATGCGATCATTAATTTCCCTTAAGGTGCGCGCTCAATTTTGGGTTTACCGTTTATGTCAGAGAATTCTTGCGATGAGTCCTTTCTACGATTGGAATCGCAGTATCGAGGACTGCGACGTCATTAAGTGTTATCGCAAATTGCCAATATCGCAGATCGCAAGATCGCAAGGTTTTCGCTTTATCACTCTGTGCTGCTTATGCGACATTGCGACGTGCGACGTCGCATATCGGCCGTCGGCGATTCCTTAGGTTTTCCCTTTTTGAGCGCTTCTAATGCATGCAATGCGATGGGTTCTCACGTCGCTCTTTTTTTTTCAGTGTATTTATGCGCTTTGGGAAAACGCTTCTCTCTACCTTTGCGACGCGATATAGCTCTTAGGGAGTTAATACAAAATATTTTTTAAACAAAATATTTTTTGGATTTTTGGTTAAGGGTCCCCCTTTGCTTGATGTTATTACTAATATCAAACAAAGAGGGGGGTTGTTGGTGACCACAACAATGGCGATTCACTGTGAAGAACCAGTTATCTCTGCTTTTCTATTGACCGTTCACTTCCGAAACAGCAAAAAATTTTATATGTCTAAATTTTGTTATGGACAGATAGAGTAGATTACCCCTCACCTTGTCAACGATACTTTGTCTCAACCTTTTTTATATCCCAATTGCTTGCTTCCTCAGGCTTTTTCTTGCATTCGCACCAGACATTACTTGGTCTTGATTAAAGATAAAATAAGGTCTTCTCTGCGTACTGGCTTAAAAGTATGCTCATTTGTCGTAGGTAGAGCCTCTGCTGCCCGCAAGCGTCCATAGCCTCGACAGGGTTACCATGTTATCCAACAATGATCCTTTTTCCTGCTTGAGGTTACTCGCAACATTCCAGAGAAAAAAATCCTTTTTGACACACTTTTCCTTTTTTAATTCTCTAAAGAACAATGTCTTGGTTTGGTGGCCAAATTATGACACAGTCATTCACTTGATTTACACTTTTGCTGAACAAGCCGGCTCGTGATGAGACCTCTTGTCTTTTGTTTGCAACAATCTTAAGTCATTGCCCTGTTTTGATAGACAGTATTGGCAAAGTCAGCAAGTTATAATATCTGTGATCATGATAAGCCGGCTCATGATGAGACCTCTTATTCTTTGAGATATAGTGTTTTTCTTGGATTGTTTCTCTGAATACTGCAATTTCCTTTTAGCATGGAGGAAGTCATTGTTTTTCCTTAAGAAAGCTCTGGACGACAATAATAGAGTTTTTGAAAACAACAGTTTTGCAGAGAATACTTATTTTATTATTGATGATACCTTTCATTGTGCTGATAAAAAACAATTCTTTACCAAAGGTTGCTTTTGTCAAAGTTTTTAGAGGTTAAAACTAGCATCGTAATCAAGGTGAAGTTAACTCTATTTGTCAATAATAAAATTCAGATTTTCAAAAATTTTGCTATTTGTACAAGCGAAATCAAAATCTGATAGAGAATTGGCGTGCTCTTTCATGAATCCTTTTTAAATGATCATTTACAACGGGTTTTATTCATAAAAAGAGAAAAAACAAAAAAAAACTAAAAATTAAATTTATCCTACAAAAATGAGAAGAATTCTCTTCTATGGAAAATACATTTTGAGAATTTGTCCATTCACAGGCAGAGAATCTCTCCTGCCTATTAAATCCTGCAACACAAAAGTCGATGGGCCTATGACCTCTACAATCTGAAAAGGACCAAGCCACAGCTTCTGGAATTTCGTATGCTTGCCCTTTTCTTCATGAGCCTTATCCCATTTTAAAACTAAATCACCCATCTGAAAGTTTTTTCTGATCATGATGCTTGAGTCAAAAGAAGATTTTATTAGCGCTTGGTGATGAGCATGGGTTTTCCTAGCTTGTTCTCTTTGCTCTTCTAGTTTGATTATTTCCATTTGTCTTAATCGTAAAGGGGAAGTAGATACTTCATCGATATATTGCACTAAAGACAGAGAGGGAATGACTAGGTGAGTCGAAAGAACCACTTCTCTCCCATAAACTAAATTAAAGGGAGAAGTGCCGATAGAAGCTTTCTTTGTAATTCTATCTGCCCATAAGGCATTTACCAGTGCTTTGTGCCAATTCTTTTGGTTTTGGTCGACTGCCTTTTTAATAATCCTGATTATGTTTTTGTTTGTTGATTCGGCCAACCCGTTACCTTGCGGATAGTAGTTGGCAGAATACTTCAGTTTGAACCCTCTTTTGAGCGCAAACTCAGTCATTGCATTTCCAGAAAAATATGATGCATTATCAAACATTAAGGTCGTTGGCAATCCAAACCTAGTGATGATAAACTGATCTATGAATTCAATAATGTTTTCAGAATTAGCTGTCTTTAGAGGAACTACTTCTACCCATTTGGTAAAATAGTTAGTTACCGTGAGGATATACCTATGCTGTTTAGAAGAGTGAGGAACGAACTCACCTATTATGTCCAGGCCCCATTGACTGAACGGTTGCTCAATGTTAACCGGCTGCAGTGGCATGGATGACTTCTTTTGTTTCCCTGCAGCAGTCTGGCAGACTTGGCATTTCCTTACGTAATTGTATGAGTCTTTGAACAACGTGGGCCAGTAATATCCTGCACGCAAGATTTTATGTGCGGTGGCTTCTCCAACATAGTGTCCACCTGCTGGTCCATCGTGAAGTTCCTGCAAAACCTTTTCGGCTTCAGTTTTCTCAAGACATCTAAGAAGCACAGAATCATAATTTCTTTTAAACAGAACATCATTTATGAGCTGGTATTGTTTAGCTTTCAATCTCAGGGCTCTCTTCTTGGTGTGATCCAGGTGAAATGGAGCATACCCGTTCTTAAGAAAATAAATGGTGTCAGCATATAATGATTCTGCGTCGTTTAGGCTTACCTCATCGTGTGTACCTCTTCAGACGAGTTCTCAGGAATTTGTGATGCTCCAGCTAACATCTTGCAGAAGCCTTGACCTCTCACGATGTGTGCTGGCTTGATCTCAAGATTGTATTCTTGTAAGGCGGTGATCCAATTCGCTCTCTTTTCGCCCACATCCTTCTATATCAGGAGGTTTCTTACCGCTGGGAACGGTACTATGACTTTGGTATGGGCTTTTAGAAAGAAAGGTCTGAAATATTTGATTGCTTTGAAAACAGCATATGCCTGTTTCTCCACGTCTGAATAATTGAGTTCAACACCTTTTAAGTTCGAGCTAAAAAATGCGATTGGAGCTTCTGCATTTTCTTGATTCGCTTGAGTTAAAATCGCAGTATAAGATTTCTCTGAGGCAAACGTGTATAAGATAAAAGGTTCTGAAAAATTTGGGGTTGCTAAAGATGGAGCGTTGATAATAGCTTGTTTGATTAAGTTGAATGCTTCGTGTTCATCTAGACCCCATTTGAAATTTGAATTCTTTTTTATCATATTTTGTAAGGGAGAAATAATACGTGAAAAATCCGGGACAAACCTTTTGACAAAATTGATCTGTCCAAGGAAGGATTGCATGGCTTTCTTGTATGGGGTATGGATATTTCAGAAATTCCCTTGATTCTGTCGGGTTCTATGTGAATACCAGATTTCGACACTATGAATCCGAGCAATTTCCCTTCGCTTAATGCAAAGAAAGATTTCTTTGGGTTGAGCGAAATCCCATACCTCAAACATATTTGAAAGATTTGCTTCAAATATTTGAGATGGTTGCTTCGTTTTTTGGAGTACACTGTTATATCATCCAGGTAAATCACTACTGATTTATTGACTAACCCTTTAAACGCGATGTCCATGGCTCTCTGAAAGGTAGCTCCGACATTGATCAGACCAAATGGCATCTTCCGATATGCATAAGTGCCCCATTTGGTTTGGAACGTAGTCTTTAACTGATCATCGGGATGCACCAGTACTTGATTATATCCTGAAAATCCATCCAGGAAAGACATTAATTCTGAGCCTGCTACTGCCTGTAATATTTGTTCCATAGGTGGGAGGGGAAAGTTATCTTTCTGACAGGCTTTGTTGAGATTTCGGAAATCGATACAGATTCTAATATCTCCGTTTTTCTTTCTAACGGGTACCATATTGGATACCCATTTGGAATGCCTGACGGGGAAAATTATTCTGGCTCTCAACAACTTATTAAGCTCAGTTTTTATCTGATTTTCTAAGTTAGGGTGTATTTTTCTGAGCTTCTGCTGGACATGTTTTTCATTGTCAATCATAGGGATAGTGTGTTGAATGATAGAAGTGTTGTAAGTCTTCAGCTCATCGTAATTCCAAGCAAAAACGTTTTTGTACTGTCTCAGAAGACGGATATATTCTGATTTCTCTTCAGGGGCTAGGCCGTTGCCTAGGTGAACGTTTTGTGGCTTCTAATCAGTCCCTAGGTTTACTAATTCATAGTTCAGGGTAGAACTGTAAAGTTTAGCATTGGCGGACCTTTTAAACCGACTTTTCAAATCATATAAATCTTTTAACTTGACCACTGATTTCGGTATAGCATTGTCAGTGCCATTTTGTTGTATTTGGTGATCATGATGGCCTTCGTCGATTATCTGATTTGAGTAGGATCCTTCAGAAGTAAGGAAATTTACGATGTCAGGATTGTCGTTGAATACTCTCCAATTGGTGATGTTGTCGGGGATGGATGGTCTAAAGATTAATTCTATTGAAAACCTATCAGGACTAAAATCTTTGGAAGGAATAAGTCTAGAGGCTATGTTAGCTAACAAGTCTGCGCTCGCATTTTGAATTCTTGGAATTGACGAGATGTTGAATGCTATGAAATGTGCAGTGAGATCTTGAACTAATGATTGATAGTGCTTTAAATGACTTGACAGGCAGTGTATGGTGTTACATACCTGTTGTACGACGATCTCAGTGTATGAATTTACAGGGTAAGTTCCTCAGAAAGAATACCAAAAGGACACCGCTCACAACCAGATCACAGATCAATACACCAGTATTTTTGACGTGGTTAAAACCCTCAAAGACGGAAACAGTCCACGGCCTGTCCCAACGTGGGTACTACAGGCAATTTATTAATCAAAGAATGAAAATTTACATAAGCTTCTCTCATGCACGGATTACCCGAACAATGACCCTCCATGCGCTTTAAATAGAACTCATGGACCAATCGGGTGTCAAGCCACGGATCAAGTGTCGGTAATACCGAGGATAGAATGAACCGTCGGATCACTACATATCGTGACCGTCGGATTGTAAGTTACAAAATGTACAACGGTAAAGAAACACACTTTACCTAACTCTATACCTAACTCTACACTAGACCAAGTTGAACTTAACTATATCCTATGTGTCGGAATATCCTAACATCCCCCCTTAAGAACAACTTGGGATAGGATTGAAGGATTTACAAATATGACACAATAGGAGAAGGAAGGAGGCACTAGAGCCTATCCCCCCTTAGTGACAACTTCCTGAACTCCAAGCATATATCGAAGTTTAGTGAACTTCGCCTCTGTGAGAGCCTTTGTGAAGATGTCTGCAACCTGATCATCTGTTGGACAATATTGCACTTCAAGAACATGGTCATGAATGAGCTTTCTGATGAAGTGCATGTGTAGTTCAATGTGTTTGCTGCGCTGATGCTGGACTGGATCTTTGCATAGCTGAATGGCACTTTGATTATCACACCAAAGTGTGGTTGGATGCTGCTGCTCAAAGCCAAACTCTGATAGGATCTGACGAAGCCACAAGGCTTCCTTACTAGCTTCCACGGCACCACGATACTCTGCTTCTGCTGACGAAAGAGAAATGGCAGCCTGTTTCTTACAAGCCCATGTAATAGGTCCTGAACCAAGAGTGAAGACATAACCGGCAGTAGACTTCCGATCATCAGGGTCACCAGCCCAATCAGAATCAGTGAAACCAACTAACAGAGGAGCTGCTTTGGCACTGTAATGAATCCCAAACTGTACTGTACCTCGAACATAACGAAGTATTCTTTTAGCTGCTTTCCAATGACTTTCACGGGGGTTTTGCATAAAACGAGCAACAAGGCCAACAACAAAGGAAAGATCAGGACGAGTATGGGTTAAATACAAGAGTTTTCCTACAAGTTGACGGTATAAGGTAGCATCAACTTCAGGAGAAGTACAAGAGACTGAAAGTTTGACTCCAGACTGAAAGGGAGAAGGGGCTGGCTTACAGTCTTCCATGTGAAAATGACGAAGAATATCACAAGCATACTTGGACTGGGAAAGGAAAATACCCTCCTTGGATTGCAAGACTTGAAGACCGAGAAAATAGTGTAAGTGTCCTAAGTCTGTCATTTCAAATTTCTTTTTAAGGCTGGACTTCACATGGTTTATAAGGTTGGGATCACTACCAGTAAGAATAAGATCATCAACATAAAGAACAAGGATGATAAGAGAGTTGCCCACTTTCTTGGTGTAGACAGTATTGTCAGAATGACACCTAGAAAAGCCAGATTCTAAAAGAAAGCTATCCATTTTGGCATACCAAGCCCGAGGAGCTTGCTTGAGGCCATAAAGGGATTTCTTAAGTCGACAAACAAGGCTGGAGTCTGTTTGTATGAAGCCAATGGGTTGTTCCATATAGATTTCTTCCTGCAAGTCCCCATGCAAGAAGGCAGATTTAACATCCATCTGATGGACTTCCCATTTTAAAGAGGCAGCAAGGGAAAGAACAAGGCGGATAGAGTTCATTTTGGCAACAGGGGAGAAGGTTTCAGTGTAGTCAATGCCTTCAACCTGTGAAAAGCCCTTAGCAACGAGACGAGCTTTATGTTTATCAACTTTCCCATCTGGTCCATACTTGGTTCTGTAAACCCATTTACATCTAACAAGTTTGCGTCCCTTTGGTAGAGGAACAAGATCCCATGTATCATTTGTCATCAATGAATGATATTCTTCATTCATAGCTGCTTCCCAATGTGGATGGCCTGAAGCTTCTGCAAAAGTGTCAGGATCATGATTTACTGGAGCTTGAGCCAGTAAAGAAGAGGCTCTTTCAAACTGAGAACGTGTACGTCGCTGATCTGTAGGATCACCGGCAAGATCACCTGCTGCATCCCGAGTAGCACGGACCCATCTTGGAAGTTGAGGATCCTGAGAAGGTGGGGGAGGATTATCATCCTCGCTTTCATCATCTGAAGAAGAAATGTTTTCAAAAGTAGAAGAGATAGGAAGAGGTGGCACATCCGCCGGACTAGGCTCGCAGGCCGATTTATTTTCATCAAATTTTACATCTCTTCTAATGATAACATTTTTGGACTTAAATGGAATAAGTCTATAACCTTTTACATCTTCAGAATATCCAACAAAAGTACATTTCTCACTCTTAGGTTCTAAAGCTTTATGCTTTTCATCTGGAATATGGGCCCATGCTTCACTTCCAAACACACGAAAGTGACTTACATCTGGTTTAATGGAACTCCAAGCTTCTTCTGGAGTGATATTCTCTAGAACCTTAGTAGGAGTGCGATTGATTATATAATTTGCACAATTAATTGCTTCGGCCCAAAAACTAAGACTGAGTCCTTTAGATTGCAGCATACAATTAGCCATTTCCTTTAAGGTGCGATTTTTCCTTTCAGCTACACCATTTTGTTGTGGAGTGTATGGAACAGTATGTTGCATTTGAATTCCATTTTCGGTGCAAAAGTTGATGAATGTGTTTTTAACATATTCTCCACCATTATCAGTTCTTAGCTTAAGAATTTGATGTCCAGATTGTTTTTCAACAAAGGCTTTGAAGGCCAAAAATGTGTTAAATACTTCGCTCTTGAGTTTTAAGAAGTATACCCAAGTGCGTCTGGAGAAATCATCAATGAAAGTTAAGAAGTACTTGCAGCCAGAGAATGAAGCAACAGGAAGAGGACCACATAAATCACTGTGCACAAGCTGTAAAGGGGCTGAGGCGTGCCAAGAGGCACGTTTGTCAAAACTGTCCCGATGATGTTTTCCGAGTACACATCCGGAACAAACACCATCTCTGCAAGATACCATAGGAAGACCTGTCACCATATTTTCTTTACATAGATGCTGAAGGGAGCGATAGTTTAAGTGACCAAATCGCTCATGCCAAAGTTTGCTCACTTCATCATTATGAGCAACAAATACTGAGGGAAGATTTGATGACCCAAAGTTGTGAAACTTATACAACCTTGTGGAATCATCAGCAAGACCAGTAGCTAGAATCTGTTTAGGATCTTTTAGATCCTTGATTACAACATCATGAGGTGAAAATTCAACAATTTTACCTTCACCTGAATGAGTTATCTGATAGACAGATAGAAGGTTGCAGGATAAGGTTGGAACACATAATACATCATTAAACTGACCATTGTCTAGATGAACAGTTCCAGTCCCTACAACATTAAGAGATCTATCATCACCAACATATATATTTTTGGTGTTACAATCATTTAAAGAAGAAAACATGGCTTGGTTTTTGGCCATGTGATAAGAGGCTCCAGAATCAATGAGCCACTCATGAGAATGAGAAGAAGAAGAAGATACATTTAATGCATAACCAGACTGAGATGATTGACAACGACATGCAGAAAGTGCCATTCCGGAAGTTGAAGTTGAAGTAGGCTCCACATGGATGTTATGTTTCTTCATTGCGGCTTCCAAGGCTTCCATCTTCTTAAAGCATTTAGATTCTAAGTGGCCATCTCGATTACAAAAGTTACAATGTCTATCAGTCTTCTTCCATTTGTTTTTATTGGTCTTATCATTTTGCTGAAATGATCTTTCATTTTGAGGCTGAGTTGGTTTAGGACCATTCTTTTGAGGATATGACTTCTTAGGATTCTTTGAATTTGGTTGCTGCTGGGCGGCTAACGCTTTCGTGGAAGAGTTTCCAAGATTAAGAAGACCAAGGTGTAAGAGTTTTTCTTGTTCTCTTATTAAGGAATCACAAAAGGAGTCAAAGGAAGGGGCCTTGTAGTCTTTTCCTTGACAAATGAAAGCTTCCCTTGTAGAATGGAAAGTGGAAACAAATACAGAGTAGGCTGGTCCCAACTTAGTAAGGATGGAATAAATAAGGTTACCATCTTCTTTCTTAACTTTAACACCTTCCAAGAGATATCTAAGGGTCTTGAATTTGGACAAGAAATCTTCAATGCAAGAAAAATTATTAGGATCCAAAGTAAGCAACTCATTTTCAAGTTGATGGGCTCTAATTTCATTTTTAATCCCAAAAACTTTAGCGAGTTTTTCTAATGCTTCATGAGGAGTCTCAAGTTCTGCAATGTGGAATCTAAGATCAGGAGAAATAGACATCCCTATCAAACCACGTGCTTGATCTTGTCTATTTTCCCATTTTGCAGCCTTGTCTTCATCTTTTGGTTTCTTCTCTTGGTCTGTGGCTATTCTGAAGAGACCTTTACTTCTAAGTAAATCTTCCATGTAGGCTACCCATTGGAAGTAGTTAGTGCTGTCAAGAATGACTTGGCATGGACTTTCCATTTAAAAAAAAAAACTGAAGCTGAAGATGCTGAAAGTAAGTGTTCCAATGGATAGATCTCGAAAAAATAGGCGGTTTTAAAAAAAACGGCTCTGAAAAAGGCTTCCGGATGAAGAAGTTATGGCTTTTTGAAAAAAAATTGTTGACGTTGCCGGCAAAGTGCGCGAATGAAAAAAAAATCCGCCCCCACAAAATGGAGACTTGAACCCAAGACCTCTACTCTCTTAAAATAGCTTTGAACCAATTGATCTATACAAAAAATTTGAGAGAGAGATAGAGAGAGAGAGAGAGAGAGAGAGAGAGAGGGGGCCTTGGTTTGCGTGCTTGCCTTGAGAAAGCTCTTTTTCCCTACAAAACACAAAACACAAAACCCAACACGAATATGCAAAGAAAAACGAACCTTGCGGCTCGAAGTTAGCTTTAGCCAAAAAACTAGAAATTTAAAAAAAAAAATCTCAAAGTTAGCTTTAGCCGAAAAACTAAATATTTTTCTCAATGTTTCTGATTTTCCGAGATCACACTAAGGTGCAGGGAAAAGAGCATACGCATGAGAAAAATCCTTCCTTTCTGTTTCTGATTTGCCCAGATCGCACAAAGTCGCAGGGCAAAGAGCATACGTAGAAATGAAAGGTATAGATCCGGTTAAAAAAAAAGGCTAAATAAACTGAAACCGAAATAAGCAGAGAGAAAATAACAGTAAACTGCAAAAAAACACTGTATACCTCCCGATCTGAAAAATGACGCAGCTAGGGCTACCAGAAACCTTTTCGCGTGAAACGAAAGGGGTTCCTCACTAGAGCAGATGCTCCGAACGCAACAGAGCAGTCCTCTCCGCCCGAAAGCAGTCAGAAACAGCAGATCTAGGAAACGACAGCCGCATGCAGTTCTACCGGCTTCAGATTTGGATCACCAACGGATGCGGCCCTCAAATAGATCTGATACCATGTACGAATTTACAGGGTAAGTTCCTCAGAAATAATACCAAAAGGACACCGCTCACAACCAGATCACAGATCAATACACCAGTATTTTTGACGTGGTTAAAACCCTCAAAGAGGGAAACAGTCCATGGCCTGTCCCAACGTGGGTACTACAGGCAATTTATTAATCAAAGAATGAAAATTTACATAAGCTTCTCTCATGCACGGATTACCCGAACAATGACCCTCCATGCGCTTTAAATAGAACTCATGGACCAATCGGGTGTCAAGCCACGAATCAAGTGTCGGTAATACCGAGGAGAGAATGAACCGTCGGATCACTACATATCGTGACCGTCGGATTGTAAGTTACAATATGTACAACGGTAAAGAAACACACTTTACCTAACTCTATACCTAACTCTACACTAGACCAAGTTGAACTTAACTATATCCTATGTGTCAGAATATCCTAACACTCAGAATCTCCAAAGACTTGAAGATACTTAACGTTCAATCCGATTGCTTTGTATAGGCCTTGAACCAAGGCTTCGTACTCCGCTGTGTTGTTCGTGCAATCGAACTCAAGTCTGCATGTGAGCATAATCTTGTTCCCGTCCGGGCTAATCAGAACGCATCCTGCTCCTGCTCCCTCATTGGATTTAGACTCGTTAAAATATAATTTCCAAAATAAAGATGTATTTACAGAATTATCTAAAAAACTAAAACATTTTGAGTCATCAGTTTGGGAGAAATTTTCAACTTGGGATAAAACTGAATTCTCTAAGTAAGGTGAAATATGAGCATTGAAATTGACGAGGAAAGAATCTACTGCGTAATTGCCTACAATGCTGCTATTGTATGTTATGGCTTCATTTTCTCCTTCCAGTTCTGTCACTATGTATTTTTGGTGCAACTCTCATTCAACCTTTATCTGATTTGGTTTACCATTGTATGGTAACCACATGTGCGACCATTCGGTTGAGAAATATCCATGGAGTTTCTCCGACCAATCCCTGCTAAGAATCAAACCATAGAACTCAGGGATATCAGCTACTAGAATGTCGATAACCTGACACACTTTTGGGTTAGACGACAATCTTATGGTCACCTGATTAAGTTCACCAATTACTTCGACTTGGGATCGATCAAGTTGAACTATACGTACTGCGGATTTTTGAGGTTGCACATTCAATTTGGCACATATTGACCTGGGTAAAATATTCGTTGAAGCACCAGAATCGACCAAGCAATTGTGCACGTTTTTATTGAAGATTTCATATGTGAGAAGAAAAGGAGGAGTATGAGATCTTGATCTTCCTCCAATCAAGGAAATTTCATTTGGATCAATCTTATTGATCGCGTTGGTTGGAGGCCTTCCTAGATTGTGGGAAGCTACAACTGTAGGTAAAGATGTAGTAGGCACAACATGTAATTCTTTCATCATTATTTTCTACTGGTGTTTCAATTTACTCAATTCATAAAGAGTGATGTTAGCCCTAGTCTTCTTCATGTCATCAATGATGTTATACTCCATTTAATCCGACACTATCAGTGTTCTTGATGGAGGTGCTTGATCAAATTGGACTGGGCTAAACTGGGTCGCTTTAGCAGTTGTCTTTTTTGTTGCGACCTTATCTTTTGTTGCAGGGCTTGCGCCCTTTTGTTTTGGGGTAGTTTGGGGGGGATCAAGTTGATTTTTGCTTCTCGTGCTAACAGGAAATGCTTCTTGATCCTCTTCTTGTGGGAGGATGAAGTCCCACATTCCTTGTAGTTCTACAACTTCTTCATCGTCGGTCTGCCCTTCAATGGTATTCTCTTCTTCTTCGTCTTCTTCAGATTCAACGTTTGAGACAGCACTGTGTGGTTTTACCTCCATGGGAGGATTTCTTTTAAAAGTCCTACAGGGCTTTTTCGAAGAAGTCTCTGCTACTTGTTTCTTAATATCAATCATCTCATTGGACATGGCTTTCAACACTTTTTGTAATCCTTCCAAATCGAAAGGATTTTTCGTTTGCTTCTTCTTGGTGTCTTCTTTGAAAGAGATCTTCTTAGATTTGCGTTCTTCTATAGCAGATCTCTTTTCTAGGGCTACCACGCATTTTTCCACTGCTAACGCCTCTGTCAAGTTGTCAACTAAGGTGGTCTTGTTTGCCCTATCTACGAAGATAGCCAAGTTTGGAGGTAAAGCCGTGATGTACCATTCACATCTTACTTCCTTGCTGGGTTGTGAAGCAGCGGGGATTTTGTTGAGGATCTTATTGAACCGTAAGTTAAAATCTTTAATGGGTTCTCTAGCCTCAGCCTTAACATTAGATAGGTCATTGATCAATGTCGCCGTGGATCTGTCATCACCAAACTTGGTGAGGAACTGACTTTGAAAAATATCCCAGCTTGTGATGGATCCGGAAGGTAACGAAAAGTACCACGACCCGGCTGTTCCTTGCATTGTATAAGGGAAAAGCCGGACAACAGCGTCTTCGTTAGTAACTCCATTGAGATTAACAGAAAGCATGAAATTATTGATATGTTCTTCGGCTAGCATGCCTGCTTCTGGATTGAATTTAGGCAGCCATTTCTCAGGATGGGCCGGTATAGGGCTCAGGGGTGGAGGCATTAAAACTGCCCGAGGATTGTTCCATGGAGACTGGGCCATCGTTGAGCTGCTAGTCAATGGAAGTGTAGAAGATGATCCCTGATGCTGAGAAGATGAAGATATTAAGGTCTTTGATGTTTGAAGAGGAAGGGTTGTGGAAGATGAGTGAGTGATCTGGGGTGAAGATGTGGGTGGTTGACTTCGCGGTGAGGGAGTTGAAATGGACGAGGTAGATGAAAGAGTCTCTCTGTCAGACTCTAGAAGTGCTTTCCTTGCTCTTTTCCTAGTGGGGAGAGGGATTTCAGTTGGCTGGATGCCAAACTTTTCACTCTTCAATCTGGTCAGGGGATGAGCAGGATTGTACTGCGAAGTCATGCTGCCTTTAGATTTATCAGACCTCTGAGTAAAAATAGAGAATCCCTGGAGTTTGCGAATCAAAGTTTGAATTTCAGGGGGATCAATGATAAGTTGGTCTGATATATTAGAGTGTGTAGCAGCGGTGGATGCCCGAGCGACTTCTAGCTCCGAGTTTAATCGTACCGGAGAAGTCGGGGGAGTTGGTGGGGGTGATTTGCTCTCAGAATGATATTTAGATTTTGATTTATGCACCATTCATAGCTCGGGCCCTCCTTCTAGCGCCAAATATGTTGAGGGCCCCGAAATCGGGTCAACAACAAGGGGGATACCCACCCGGTCCGGAACCTGGTTGGTGGCTCCTTGCCCGTTTGGAGTAGCGGGTCCGACTGGGGGTAATGGGACCAGTTTCCCAATGTGAGGGGCGTGTGTTTGTGTAGAGTTTGATGGTATTGATTTAGGGGTATTTTAAGCTAATTTAATTCTAACTTCTAAACTAACTCTATGCTATTGTAATCTAATGAAAAACAATACATCTAATCTATGCTAACCCGGGGTATTTTCTTCTATTATGCGATCTAAAGAGATTTCGAATAATAGCTGGTAATCAAGATCATTCAACTATCATAAGAATAGAAATCCATTAAGATAAACCATTCTGCATAAAAAGTTAGGCAAAACAGTTGTGAACAACATATCACATAATTGGTTATTCATATGTCAAGCACAAATAAATGACTCCACCGTACAGAAGTGCCAAATGGTAATACACACATTCATACATTAACATATAAAGAACTCAGCTGCATATCAATTTAGGAATATAAGTAGAAATTAGTCAAGAGATAAAAGTACCATTTATGACTGATTTCACTGATAAACTTCAAGCAATAACGATTTATTTCTACTTGTTCTAATATCTGCTAAGAGTACAGAAGTGCAACATCAGTAACAGACATTAAAATGCAAACATAAATAAATCTCGATCCATCCATTCATCAAAAACCCCCTCCGAGGGTGCAAAAGTGCATGTTCTGAGGACAAGTTTTTTGACAGATTTCCGGACCCTTCTCCAAATGCCATGAGAAGGGTTAAATATTACTAACTAATTAATCTTAATTACACAAAATCAGGGAACGACTTCAAATGACCGCCCTTTTACTAAAAGCAAATTTATTTCTAAAAATCAAATCTAATTTCTAACCGTTTCTGTATCTGCTCCTTAGTGCTGTAAGCAATGCGCTGTTCGCCCTGAAAGAGTCGGCTGGTTGTCCTTTCCTTTTGTTCGAGCTTGAAAATTAGAAATAACAAGAGCTGGCACCTCTTTCTGACAAACTAGAAGATATTTTTGAAAACCTTTCTCTAGCTGGGTGTATTTGCTGTGCGTATACTTAGTACAACCCAGGTTCCTTTCGAACTGATTTTGCTGTTGCTATTTCGGTTTCCGGTCGTGCGAATGACTCAATGAGTTAGGAGTCGCGTTGTCTGGACAATCCCTTGTATCGAGAATTGCTTCCGTTCTTTGTTCCAGGCTTTTCTGGAGCGTCCTCCTTCTTTTGCGTTTCTCTTTTTGATTTACCCAGTCTGAGCTTCAAGATCTTTTTCAAACACGCTGCTTTTGTGCGCCTTTGACTCTGAGTCTTAGATAGTCTAATTTCATCAGTGCCTGTTGGGTGATACTCTGGAATCCGCGGTCCTGCTGCATGCGGCATCCATTTGCGGAGGCATCTTCTCTCTGTTACCCCATTGGCGCTTTCCTCTTTTCCTTAGATGTTTCCTGCATATAGATTTATATCAGTTACATGTCTTGCAGTTTACGCAAAGAAGAAGAGAAATGACGAAAAGATTGACATGAAAGCATTAAGTTCTAATGAATGTGTAATTCTGACACTCATCATGATTTGACTCTTCGAAAAATGCGATACAATCATTCTTGGATACTGAAGCATGCGATCATTAATTTCCCTTAAGGTGCGCGCTCAATTTTGGGTTTACCGTTTATGTCGGAGAATTCTTGCGATGAGTCCTTTCTGCGATTGGAATCACAGTATCGAGGACCGAGACGTCATTAAGTGTTATCGCAAATTTCCAATATCGCAGATTGCAGTTTTGTATGATCGCAGATCGCAAGATCGCAAGGTTTTCGCTTTATCACTATGTGCTGCTTATGCGACATTGCGACGTGCGATGTCGCATATCGACCGTCATCGATTCCTTAGGTTTTCCCTTTTTGAGCGCTTCTAATGCACGCGATGCGATGGGTTCTTGCGTCACTCTTTTTTTTTTAGTGTATTTATGCGCTTTGGGAAAACGCTTCTCTCTACCTTTGCGACGCGATATAGCTCTTAGGGAGTTAATACAAAAGATTTTTTAAACAAAAGATTTTTTGGATTTTTGGTTAAGGGTCCCCCTTTGCTTGATTTTATTCCTAATATCAAACAAAGAGGGGGGTTGTTGGTGACCACAACAGAATATCAATAACTTAAAGACCTTCTTCTTGCTTCAAATTGAACATCTATTAAAATAAATGATCTTTTCCCAATTAGAATAAATAACATTGATAATCTTTTGGTATCATTGTCTAATAATAATTGGCTAAGTGCTCTAATTGTCATTTGACTTGTAATTCATGTGTTAAGTGGATATTCTTTTTTGAACTCTATATTTGTGAATCATTCATTGGCATCTCTTGTTCATTTTGGCACTTGTTAACATTCTCT